>CM061068.1:100294708-100894708 GCA_030762895.1 Sophora flavescens | reverse complement strand
AATTCCTCTACTAAAGCCAGGCATTCATTGGAATATAGGTTCCGGTGACTCCATTTCTATTTGGAATGACTCTTGGATTGGAGATGGTGGTAGGTTTCAATGTCCGGACCCCATGAATGAAGGTTTGAAGACCTTGAAAGTCAAGAACTTTCTGTGGACGGATCATAAGTGTTGGAATGAAGCCTCTGTCAATGAGTTTTTGATCCCCACCATGGCTAGCTCTATCAGCTCTATCCTCAAAACGCCTCTTTATCTTGCGGTTGAAAATGATAGGAGGATCTAGGCTAATGCAAAATCTGGCCTTTATACTGTTAAATCCGCCTACCATGTGCTCATAGACGAGTTTCTAGATTGTGACCATCTTAGGGTGGGCGACAGCTGGTCAATTATTTGGAAATTAAATGTCCCAGTTAGGGTGAAGGTATTCATATGGAGACTCTGCAGAAGTTGTCCTCCAACAAGGTGTAACCTCCAAAGAAAAGGCACAAATTGTTCCAGTTTTTTTGTAATGTACAATAAGGAGCTGGAAAATGAATGCCACTTGTTTTTCACGTGTGACTCAAGTAAGGAGTGTTGGCAGCAGCAAAATACGTGGCATCTGGTGGAAGATCGCATTATGCAGGCTGATAACACTAAGGATATTTGTTTCTCAATTCTTGACAGTTTAAATGAAACCAACAGAGCAAAGTTTTCCATAATCCTTTGGAGTTTGTGGCGTCACAGGAATGAAAAGTATTGGGAAGGTAAATCAGTTTCTGCATGGCATGTTTCTCACAGAGCCATGACCTTCCTCCATGATTGGGATAGAGCAAAGTATCTGTCCAATACTTCTCCATCGGTGCAGCAAGTTCCTCCTGATAATTCTTGGCATCCTCCATCCTCGGGTTCTTGGAAGTGCAATGTTGATGCAAGTTTTTTTAAGGTTGAAGGCTACACATCCATAGGCATGTGCTTGAGGGACTCAAATGACTCTTTTTATGCTGCTAGGACCATTGCCCTCCCTCATCTCTTCCCTGTTGTTGAAGGTGAGGCCCTAGGGTTGTTTCATACGATCAACTGGATTGGTGAATGGGGTTTGGACAACACTGTCATTGAGTTGGATTGCAAAGTGGTCACAGATCTCATTAATAGTTCTAGGGTTGATATTACAGAGCTAGGTGATATTGTTAGAAATTGTAAAGCTCTCATTTCTTCTTTTCAAAACCTTACTGTCAGGTTTATTAGGCGACAAGCCAACAGGGTTGCTCATTCCCTAGCAAGGGCTACCCTGTTTATGTTTGGTCACCAAGATTTTTATCATGTCCCTCAGTGTATTGCTTCCTTGGTTTGCAATGAAATGAATTAGCTTTTTGATGTCAAAAATATATATATTAAGGGCTCGTTTTCAATGTATTTAAAGGGTTTCCTTAAATGTTCCTAAAAAAGCAGGGAACAGTGATGCTCACATTTTCCTAACCCTTGATTTAATAACTAAAAACGTAACAATTGAGATTGTTGATGGGAATTTTTTTTAAGCTAGTCTATAATATATATTTTTTATTTGTATTTTAGTCCTTTTGTTTATTTATTTGCCTCCACACCCTCACACTAATGCCTATTATCAATCATGTATTAGATCTCCCTAATTTTCCATTCCTTTGGATCCACCAACCTCAAATCAGAATGAACCTCCAAAGCTTGACAAATTCTTTGGTCCTCCAAAATTTTGAAGAAGGACCTCTACATATTTTTCATCATTGATTTATTTATTTTTAAAAAAATCTTAAATTTTTTTAATCAATTAATAAGGATCCAGATTCTTGGAGGATCAACCCTCAACCTATTGGTTGGAGGACCTTATCCTATTGTTAAAGATCTATTTAACTTTTAGGTTTTCCCATGGTCCATTATCCGAGCCTTGTAGTGTGTTTCGGAATGTTGGAAAGAATGGATTATGCTGATAACCGATTATTGTGAAAATCGATTATAATCAATATGTTTGGTAATTAGATTAATTTTTGGTAACTAGATTAATTTGTTTAAAAAGTTTTTGTACAATCTTTAATTATAAGAGGAGTGATTACTGTGAGAGGTAAGAGGAGTGAATATTGGCTATTGGAACTTATTTGAATGACAAAACTGGTGATTATCAAAGAGGTGTACAAGGAGAGAGTGAAGGTGAAAGATAAAACTGATTAGAAATTAAACTATTAAATACATATACAATCTAATTACCAATAAATTATAAGTATTTTATAAATAACTAAAACTTGCTATTACATGTAATTTTGGTGATCCACCAGGTACCATTGAACCAAATTACCTAGACAAATTGAGCCTTATTGTCTTCTCATCATATACTGTACCTCTAATTCAAACAAGCATTGTCAAATGAATATTGGAAAGGCATGACCTCTCGTTCATATGGAAGAACATCTGTTGAGAGGTGTCAATCCCTTAGATGGATCTCAGTACTTCGAGGGATTAGTCTTTGACCCCCGACCGGATGATACCCGGATTCAAAAAATAATAATTGAGTATTGGAAAGGGAATTATATAAGTTAATCGTGCAAAAAGTTCATAAAATAATTAAAAATTATATAAACAAAATGTATGTAAAAATATTAAAATATATGGATGCTGTGAGTTTATCCCCAGATTCATTGTTTTTGATTGTTAGCGATGTTGAATTTGTATTATTTTCGATGTATTTTATCAATTTAAATAAATGAATATCTTTTTTAATAAATAAAAAAATAAGTACCTCGGAGTCCTCTGGTAGCGTGATGGGAGGACATTGACTTTTAAAGTACGTAAATGTAAATTTTAAAATCTGCATGCTAATAAAATTATGTTATTTAAACATAAATTTTAGATATCACATGTGACATCGTATATATTTATTTCTATATCTTATTTATCTTTTAACTTTTTTTGTATATACGTTTCTCGAAAATATATTTAAAAAATAAAATGGACACCTTATGATACCCATTTTATATAAAAAATCATTTCCCATACTACATGGTCCTGTACGATTTCACCATGTGAAAAATCACTAGCATATTGAATTGAATTAATGTTTTGTTGGCACCCTTCAGCATTTTCCGCACTTTCACTTTCATCACCAGATCATTTTTTCCTGAGCAGTTGGACAATGCTCCGTTTTTCAAGGGTTATTAATTTGTTGAATTTTGCGTCTGCCACTTACAGAAATGGTACAAAATACTGCCCTACCTTCTTAATGGATTATTTACTTTGTGTTGCATGTTTGGGCAGCATTGGCAGTATTTCCAGCATTCCATTTGAGAATGCATCGTATGTGTCGTTTCTCTTAGAAAATGGGGGTATGGTATGTAACAAGGAAGAGAAGAACAACTGACATGCACATCCTCTAAGACGTGTAAGAATATTAAGCTTTAGGTTTGATTTGCCCATATCAATCTCGTTTGTAGATTGGATGCAACATCTGTACTAGCGAATCCCCTTCATGATACAATGAAGAACCTTGGGTTGGTTTGCACACCCTAAACTAAGCGTATCGTCAATGACGTTTTACAGAATAATAGTTTTCTTAATTCTCTCTGCGCATTAAGGGAAGAAAGGAAGATTTTCGGCTTACAGAAATTTGGTCAATTTTCAAACATCATTCTTCATGCACAAGTGGTTCTATTTATAAACCAACTTATGCCTCTTGGTGAATGAAATAACCTTTCATATATTTGAAAGAATGATGGCAACCTTTCATAAATGTACCACTTGATGAATGAATACATTTAATCATGAAAAACACATCCATTAGGAAATATTTGAAAACCATGAAGAGACACACTCATTGGTATTCTTCAACCTCTTTCCAACTTGGTGTCTTGGACTTCCATTATTTTGGAAATCCCTCACAATCCCTCACCATTTTCAAAATAAACTCAAATCCCATTATTCCGGAAATTGCATGCTTTCAGACAAATGTATTTTGTGGATTTGAACCTTTGCTTAGTATAATAGGGATGATAATTTGTATCATACCCATTGGGTACCTGCAAAAATTATCCACGATGGGTAGGATAATTACCCGCAAATTTGAACGGGTATGGGTGCGGGTACGGGTAATATGGTACCCACCCTGCCCCGCACCCGCACATGCACATATGTTTATGTATATATAATTATTTATTTATTTATATTATTAATATATATAATTTTAACTATAATACAAATTTTAAAACCAAAATTAATATAAAGATTCTTAACTTTCTAAACTTAATTGCATCTATAATTCCTTTTTTGTTTATATCTATTTAAATATTTTGATTTGTAATGTTTTATGAGTAGATTTAAAAGACCTTTGTTTCTTTTTTAATTGTTATAACGTTCCTTTTGTTATTTATTGCTTTTAAACATTTAAAGTGCGGGTAACGGGTGCGGGTACTTAGGTACCCATAGGGTATGGGTAAGGGTACTAAAGTTGCTACCCACGCGGACACAGGCCTGGGTACGGGTAATTTTTCCAAACACGGGTATGAGGATGGGTACTATAGTACCCTACCCAAACCCTACACATTGCCATCCTTACTTAGTAAGCCATGGATTTCACCCATCCCCGAATAATTTGGTAGACAAGCTTTGAACATCATTAGTACAAGTGTGCATGACTTACACATGAAATCTCGGTACCATTGAACGATGTGATAGTGTGACACATTTGATAAGGTCTTGTATCGTATATCATTTTCATGAGAGCTTACAAAGTCAAGCCCTTAACTCCAAGAAGCGGCCCCACTTCACTCTCATATAGGTGAACTTTACCAGAAGCATCCTCATAAG
The DNA here is from genome assembly GCA_030762895.1 of Sophora flavescens. Classification (NCBI taxonomy): domain Eukaryota; kingdom Viridiplantae; phylum Streptophyta; class Magnoliopsida; order Fabales; family Fabaceae; genus Sophora; species Sophora flavescens. The sequence continues at coordinate 100,889,905 of CM061068.1, read as the reverse complement.
TTGGGCATTTCAGCACATATATGCTATAGGTCCATTAAGAGCAAAAGCTCACCCTTTTCCTTTATGTCCTTATGGTGTCCAAATACTTTTTAACCTTGGGGTGTATCTATTTGTCAAGTACTTGCAATCATTTTGGTAGTGTACTTTGACCCATTGAACTCAAGACTTGATATTACTCAAGTGTGAGTCGGGTCGGGTTTCCACCATTGATGATCATTTAGATATGGGCTTGTCCCATCCCTGATGATGTTTTTCCACATCATATCACTTGCCAGTCCTTTCGTCAAAGGATGCAAGATTTCTTTCCGTCTTATAAAGACCTGGATATTACTCCATTTGCAATTAGTTCTTTGACATAACTATGTCTTAGCCCAATGTTCCTGAACTTTCCAAAATAAACCTGGCTATATGCCCTTGATAATAACTAACTATCTCATTGAATGGATAATGGCGCAATTAAAATTTGTATCTAATACAACAAATTTCTAAATCATTCAATCTCTTTGTTACCTGCTGTCAATGCTATAAATTCTGCACCCATGGTGGACTTGCAATGTAAGTTTGTTTTTTGGATCTCTAAGAAATAACATCCCCACCAAGTATGAAGAGCCAACTGCTTGTTGAAGCGTGATCTTCTATTTGAGTCACCCAAATGGCATCCCTGAGAATTATGAAGAAACTTTGAAGGTACTTAATGCTATCCAAACGATGCCTTAGGTCTCGTAACAGGCCCAGAAGGAAAACTAGTAAAAAGACGAGTTCACAACGTCATCTTCTGAAATAGAACCAAAAAAAACGTCATCTTCTGAATTTATCCATTAACCGTCATGGTCTCATGGATAAAGTTTATTTAAAATGAAAAAAAGTAATAAAGTAAAAAATGTAAAGTGAGCTATTGATCGGTTAAAGCATATTGAAATTTCGATCCACTGTGAAAATATATTTTTACTTTCTCATTTTATATTTTTTGCTTATTTTAGAGAAACTTAATCAAATCATGATATTGAATAACTTTTACCCTACAACATGACAAGAATTGAGAAGTATATGCGACTTTTTTTCTTTCAGCAGATTTTGTTTTGCCTCTTGGAAAATGATTCTTATATACAGATGTTTTTGTTTTATTTATTATTTTACACGAGTTTTTCTTCTTTGGTGTGCACAAGGTATTTGATTGTAGAGATCAATGAAGTAAGTTGTATTTCTCCGAACAAAATATTTTTCATACATATGGAGGAATTGAATTACTACCCGAGAAACTTAACTATTTATCAACTGTGTTGAACTTTATGGTTGACATAATTTTCAGACGTTGAATTCTCAACAAGAATTGATTGATAAAAACAAGTAGTACAATATTCAGAAATATAATAATGTACAGGAAATAACATAATGAAATAGACTAGCGCTAAAAGAGTTCATGCTTGAGAGTTTTCTTGCTTATTTTATTTTTGGTCTTGATAGACTTTCATACATGTAATAAATGTATAATATTTTTTGGGTTTAACTACAAATATACTGAGGGCGTAGATTAATAAATAAAAAATAGAAAAAAATTATCAATAAAATAGTATATACTTAACATATTGAAAAATCAAAATTATAATTTTTAATAAAAAAATATATTATTTTTTAATTCTTAAGAAGTGCTATAAGGATAATGACATTTATTTATATTTTTAAAATGTAAATTTCGTTTTTCAATACTTAAAACTAAGAGTTTTGTTGCTACCGGATCCACTTGAGGAGGGGTGGGGGCAATTGCCCCCAAAAGCCCAATTTCTTTTACATGAATATATTTACTAATTTTCTCTTTTGCTCCCACAAAAAAATTGATATTGCCAAATGGATATAAAAAAGTCACAATAGATAAAAGAGAGAATAAATTGATACTCTTTTTTTTTTTTGAAGGATTTTGAAATATTTTAATTACTATGAATAATAATTAGCTATTCACCCCTTTCCATTTACCTATTATTCCTTGTTTTTCTAAACACACATTCACCATTCACTAACTCACTTGAGACAATCACAAACAACAAAATAAAAAAATTGCGGTCATCTGAAAGATGAATGGTTGAAAGATTGTTCGCTTACATACATCCAGAGTTATTTTTAATAATATTAAAAATCAAAAAATCAAAAACATTTTAAAAATATGAAAATGTCTAGTGGATAATTATTATTTGTAAAAGCTTAGGTATTTTAGATTTTTTTTTGTCATGAGATTATGTACTTTTTTAAAAGTTTATAATAATTTTGTTTTGTAAAAATGTTTAGAAACTATTTTCTTATCCCCATTAAAGAAAATTTTTGGACCCGCCACTGGTTGCTACCGTTTCGATGGGATACTAATATCCCTCAACAATTCTAATATTTTAATATATTATTAAATGTTTGATTTGTGTAACATCAGTTTTAAAAGTCATCATATAATGATATATAATTAATTAAAGTAACTGTCTATAAAAATTAAACTCTAAAAATATAACAACATCAAAATATTTTGTATATGTTTTAATTAAATGAGACACCTTGCTAAATGTTTACTACGAATAATATGGATACCAAAAAAATATGCTGGGGCGAGAATCTTATGGGCAAAATTTCTTATTTTTTTTATAGGTTCGGGATGGAACTTGGGATATCTTCATAGTTGAAAGTCAAATGATTAATCCCCCGAAAATATAGAGTACCGGTTAAATGGCAACTCATCTACCCACGGATACAACTTTATTCTCATCACCAGAATTCGAATTTTACATATATAATTAAAAGGGATCGAGCTACAAGCCACTCAAACTATAGTTTGAGTTTTGAGCAAGGGCAAAATTTCTCATGGGCCTTTGGAAGAGGGAAATGCTTAGTCAGCCTACGTTATGTTTGGTTAAGGTTGCATAAACGAGTTTTGGATGGTAAATATTTGTGAACAAGAAGCTTAACTGGGCCATTCAGGATTGTGGCTGATCTCAAAGAACCTTATTTTTGTCGAGTGCAGTCAGAATAGCTAATAGGAAAATGATACTCAATGATATAAGCCAGAATACTCTGATTTATCAGCAAACTATTAACATTGAAGTTCTAGTCTGTATGTGGAATTCCAAAATTCTCTTGTGCTAGTGTCTAGCAATGTTCTCCATTAAAGTTTCGGATATCTAGGTGTTAGTGGAAGAATTTCAAATTCTTGACAAAAATGATTTTCACATGCTGACGAAGGAATCGAAGTAATAACTAAAATTTTCTAAGTACTGAAAATGTTTGGTTGACAAGAAAACATAGTCCGACAAAGGAGAAGACTCGACAATCGGGTTCTTGACAAAGCAATAAGGGAAGACTAGCTCGAAGGAAGAATTGTCAAGAAGAAGAAAAATAAAGGAATCAGTTAAGTCCCCAATCCGACGAATGATTATCAACATAAGTTGTCAAGCAGCCAAACCATCAAGGACAAGCTAGTTGACAAGGAGTGATTCAAGACATTGAGCAATTATTGAAATTGTTTGACTAGCAGTTTAAATGTAAAGCCTATGAGAACTGTCAAGAACATGTTGCAGTCATTTAGATAAGCCTATGAGAACTGTCAAGAACACGTGGCAGTCATTTAGATAGGAAGTTACTACTAGGCAGTTATTTTATTTGCCTATAAATACTAGTTATCACAATGTAATAAAGGTGGGTTACTTGATACACATCCTACATATCTCGATCACACAACAGATTGACGGATTACGATCAAGTACTCCCCCATCTTTAAATACTATGGCAAAATTCAATGCCATTTTCATATCTTTTATTCAAGTTCTTTACTTGTTCCTTTTAATTTTCAGTATTTCTCCCAAGTTCGTCTTTTAAGTTTATTTTACTTCTTTCAAGTAGTACCATTTAGATCTTTCTTTACTTAACTTTCCTTTCAAACTTCAGTTTCTTTTCATTATAAACTTAGTACGATTATGAAGTTATTTTCTATCAAATAACTGTCCTTCTTTTTAAACAACTTATCTTTTCAAACTCAAACAGTTTTATTGTCAACTTTCATTATTGACAATATTATGCACATCTCTTTCAAACCTCCATCTTTGTTTTAACACTAAGTCTTTGCCAGTAGTTTCTAATTTGACTACTTTGCCAAATTTGTACTTGGCAGATATTACATTTAAAATAGCACATTCTTGATGAGATTACCGCATAACTCGTAGGTCCCACACTCGTTTCATCTTCAATTATTTATGAGGAAGGGATTTTGGTCAAGAACCAAAAAAGCCACGTTAACACGGGACAAAAAAAGGAAAGTTTTATGGTGCCCATATTATAAAGTGCTAAACATGATCAAACCCCATTTTTGGGAGATATAATAAAATCCTAGACATGTAATCACATGAAGATTCTTAAACCAAAAATAATTGCCTTTTCTCAATTTATATTACAAGTCACCCCTCAGAATAAAACATAATAACCTATAAATCTATTGGCAAGATATGAATCTTACCGTTGATGACAATCAAAATGGGGTGAACAATTAGTCAATAACCATTAGAGTGTTTCTCTTCAATTTTTTCCTTCTCTTTGTTCATGTTTTGGTGGCACCAGGGTGTGTTTTGAGAGAAGTGTCAACTATCAACCAATATATCTTGAGGTATATGCTGATTTTGTCTATAGTATTTTTTATAGCAAAATCTTCAATCCCTCACATTTAATTGAGTTGTTAGAAGGCCTAGCTCCACAGAACACTCTTGGGATTTGAGAGCAGTTCTGGCCGAGTTAGTGAACTTCAACCCCATTAAGGTACTGAGATGATTACCATATACTGATAATCCTAGCAAGCCATGAAAATTGTGATAGTGTTGGCTCTAGAAGATGACCCTCCAAGAGCTTCCATTCTTCCTCTAATTCTACCTAACTCTTGCCATATGCACATTCCAGTGTGTATAATTCTTGATTCAGAGCAACTTAGGGGCTTCCTGTGATGTCTACTGTATTTATCCCCACTTACATTGGATTGGAAATGGATTAAAACAGGTTAATCACTCAGGAACAAGCATATGACTGCACAATCATCAACCTCACAAGTAGGATACTTGTATCTCCATGTATGAACAGCACGCTTTACTACCATTTTGGCTGCCATAGACCTCTTTGGTGCTGAAGCAACTATGTTTATTACTTCGGTGTTCGTTAGCACATCCCATACCTGTAAAAATAGAAAAGTAAAGTTTGGTCCTTTAATTAACTACATGCATGAAAAGTAAGAGTAATGTTTTATCCTCCTAAAACATTCTTAATAATTATAAGCCCCCAGTTATCTCATTGCTTGCACTATTTGATCAAATATTGCACATGAAATTGGATTGATAGAAACATATGAAATGAAAGGGGAAGGGGAAGGGTTTGAGGATGTGTTTGTGAGTTTTAAGGGAAATGGAAGGGAAGGGTTTGAGGAGGAGGGGAGGGGGAAACGAATTGAGAAGGAAAGATAGTCCTCCAAAACCATCATCTAGTTCATTTTTTTAGTTCCTTCAAATTAGGGGATTTTGGTTGTTTTGTCAAAAAATGAATTGAGGGGGATTTTGGAGGGTTATCCTCCTTTCTCCCTACTTTCACCCTCACACCCTCCCCTCCAAACTCGCAAACTGACCCTAACTGAAAATTCAAGAACCAGCATAGAAAGTTGATATTAGGATAATACATACCCCATCAGTCGCCAAAACCACAAATTCATCTTGCTTGCTGATTTGTCTATGAAAGACATCAGGAACTGAGGTGAGGCCGTAATTTTTTAGGCAAAAATCTCCAAAAGCTCTTGACATAGCTAGTCCAGGGCAGTCATCTTCAGGCATCCATAGTCTCTTTACACCTGGATCTTCTTCTACATCAAAAACTCTACCTCCACAATTGATAATTCTTAAAGCTTCACCTGAGCAACATTGAAGAAGAAAAGCTAGTTAGATGTAGACTTGATAGACTTGTAAGATTTGAGAATTCAGGCTATTACTAAGACCTACTTGGAATGTCTGGTTTCATGTCAACAGTTAGTTGAACAGGAACACAATGGTTATCATCTGCTCTTGTGCAAAGAACTGCACGAGAATCCCCCAAATTGCCAATTATCAGCTGGTCTCTCTGAAATTTTAGAGGGGAAAAGGAAGCTGTTATAATCCTCTCTTTCTTACAAAAGCATGTGACAAGGAGGTAATGCAATCGTGAATGTCTTAGTTATACCTGTTTAATCACGGTAACCGCGGTGCTACCACCGCCAAAGCCATCGGTGGTGATGTTCCTAGCAAGTTCTTCATCCATTTCATTGAAGGACTTGAGGAAGGTTTCCTCCCAAGAAGCAAAGGACATGTTTTGCTTATTCTTACCATAACTGCCTCTACTTTGGTGTGGCATTTTGATTGCTGCACAGAGCTTTGAAGGTAGATTGTCACTTATACATTGTGAAAACTTGTGGCCTAGAGGACCATGACCATCGAACACGCCACAAAATATCATATCTTTTTCTCCAGCAAAGTCCTAATAACATATCACATAGAGCATTAATCCAAGCCATATGTTTCACCAATTAACAAGCATTATGCTTTAATTAAAACCATGGGATATAGTCAAAATTCAATTATACAGTTAAAGAAGACTATCAATGATAGAACCACAGAGCTTTGCCATCTCAAGGCTCATGCTGATAGATGATACTAAAGAAGAATCTTAGTAGCAATTCCTGAGTCCCGAGGTTAGAACAGTACAAATTGTCAAATTCAAAAGTGAACTCAGGCTGCTTGCTAGCATTTTAATTCAATACAACATCTTGATAATTGGTTAAAGGAAAGGAAATAATTTTTTTATGTTTAACTTAATCTTTCGGTTCTTGAACAATTTGGGATTTCTCAAATGGGTCTTTATATTTTAAAAGTTTGTAATTATGTCCCTGAATACGAAAAAATTTTAATTAGGTTCCACGAACACTTTTTCATTAGAGTTTCATCAAGTATATATTAGGGTTATGTTAAGTGATCCATCCACATATCATTTGTGAGTCCTGAACTTTTTGAAAAAATCCAAATAGGTCTATGATTATAAGAAAAATTCAAACAGGTTCGGGTATTTTTTAGAACCCTAACGGAAAAGCCCAATTACAAATTCTTCAGATATTCAGGGACTCAATTATAAATTTTTAAAGTACCACATATTCGAAAATTCTCAAATAGCTCAATGACATGTAGATTAATTAATTTTTTATTAATATGTATGGCAAATTATATGATCAAGCTATAGTAGACAAAGTCCAGAGAATTGATTGAAAAACGTGAAACCCCATCAACCAAAAGAACCAGCAAACATAATGGAAATGAAAGGAGAAAATGAAACCAAAAAACTCTGCAAACACATCCATGAAAAATCTTACCTCCCAAACTGTCAATGCATCCTGATTAACTCCTTTTCTACCCTTTTGGCTGTACATTGATACAAACTTAGAGGATCCTCCACTTCCATATGATTTGTCATCACTCTCAGATTCCATATCATACACCTTCCTTCCAAACGAAACATGGCAGCTGCAACAGCCTCCCATATCTTGCAATCCCAAAACAACAACAAAAACAACAATTTCCACAAAAGACAATGCGGGTCCCACAAAACTTCTCGAGGAAACAAGAGAGTGAGTGAAGGAAAAATTGGATTTTTTTTTTTGTTACAACCAAAGAGGGTCAAATTGATTCATAGGCAGCGGAAAGGTAGCAACAAAATGGCTAAATATGCATGCAAGGAGTTAAAGGATAGGAAGATTGACAAGGGAAAACGGTTGTGTTTTTTTGGAGAAGAAAAGGACGAAACTTGCAATTTGGATAGAACTAACTAACGGTTTTTGTTTTGTCTTTTTATCCTTTCGGTTTTGCTGGTTTTGTCCAGAAGATGAGTGAGCCTAAATTGGGAAATGTCGGTAAGGTTGAGTTGGCCCAGTTTGACTTCAGATAAGATTAAAATTTTATGGAAAAAATTAGATTTAACTCCCTGAATTTTAATAATTACATGAGATGTAAATATTATTCCCCCAAATTTAAGTAAAGCTAACTTATAATAATATTTCTCTAGGTCAAACCGGATTGAAAACTCACTTTGATTGTTTGACAGTTTCATTGGTTTGTCTGTGTCCTAAAAATTGGACTCGGTCTGGATAAGGATAGAACTCAGAGAATATGAAAGGGAAATTATACTTGCCTTTTTTGAAGTTTTATTTAATTATATTTGTTATTAATTTTATTTTATAAATTGTTATCATACGTTTAACTTTTATATACTCCGGTATAAAAGATTTTTATACTCTTGTCTAATAATATTTTGACAAATTAACATTATAAAAATTTCTCTCTCTAAGTTATTAAAATAAAGATTTGGATTCTCTCATATTTACATAAGACATGATTCTCTTCTGTTGGAGAGAGAAAGAAACAAAATTTTAAAATTGTAACTAGTGGGACCTATCATCAATTATGGTGGATCTATGTATATTAAAAATGTGTTTATATCTCTCTAACATGATCATCATGTTACATGGAAGGATCTGATTCCTTAAAATAAAAACACCCATATCAAAAGGTTAATGAATATTAATGTAAATTTTTCAAACCAAAAATACTACTTTAATCCTTATACTTATTCTATAAGGTTTCTATTATTATGGTTCCCTCCTTGTCTTTGTGATCTGTTGTTTTTAATTTTAGATTATGACCTTCAAACTTCAGTCAAAGAGTTATGGCAGTTTGCAGCCTAGATATTATTTTTTTATTACCAAAGAAGAATATTATTAATGATAAAGGAGTATAAGAAATCCTCCAAACCATAAAAGAGTAAAAAACAAGACGTTAGACAAAAGAATAACATAAAACTGGATTTAAACACCCGTTTGAAAAAAAATCATCCCTAAACTTTCACCCTCCCTGTAAATGAACCAATTCCATGAGATAATTTTCACCTGTGCCAATAATGCATTGAAATCTACATAGTCCTTCTGGAAAATAATTCTATTTCTTGCCAGCCAAAGTGTCCATACAACAGCGCACCACATAAGATGAGACAACTTCCCAGCATGCTTGTCCTTAATAGGGATCCTATGTGCCAAGAAGTTCCCCACCACATTATCAAGACACACACCAAAAATGCCCAACCAATTAAAAACTGATCATCAAATATTATAAGAAACCACACAAAAACAAAACAGATGATCCACCGTCTCCACATGTTGGAAGCAGAAAACACAACAATCATTATGGGAAGCAGGGATAATACCTCGGTGTGGATGATTTCTAAACTGGAGAGAAGTTTGAATCATCTAATCTAATTAAGTGCTTCTTTTATTTTAAAATTATGGGCTTCAACAGTTAGCCTTCGAATAATAGAGTGCAAATCTTGGACTTGTGGCGAAAATAAGTCCCCTAAGTGATCAGGTAGGTCACTTTCATTAGGCGTGCTATTTAAAATAATGTGCTAATTATCATGTGAAGGCTATGGTGCATCACATACTAAAGTGGTGCAATGGTCCACCACCCAAATGGCACAATATGGACCACTCATTTTATCACTTGGGTTAGTTGAATCTTCAACTCATTTTTTGGGTGCCTTCAATGGAAGAATATCTAGTTAGGTGGTCTATTAACCATTAGATACATCCTTCAAAATACATAATCATCGTTACCCTCTAACACCCCACCCCACCACACCACCATCGCCACCCCCACCACCACGACCTTTTATATTCATTCACTATACATCAGTCACCCCACCGTCGTGGATCCAATCTGAGTGTTTATGTAGGGGGAGTTCGCATTAAGGTAGTGAATCCTTGTTGGTACGGCAGCATGGCAGATCCGGCGACGGTGAGATTGAAGCTTGCAATTCATATCCGGCCACCTCTTGCAACCAAATTCGGACCATTCCATTCATACCCCTCACCACAACCCCATGTCCCTCTTCCACCGTGTTGGAACCAAAGTGATTTGGATTTAATTAATCTCTAAGTTTTGATATTAACAAAAGGATTAGATTTACTTGGCAAAGTGTTAGTTGAGATCTAACAAGGTTATCCAGTTTTGCAGGATCACTTGAATCATATAAGATATGGAAACTTAGAAATAGTTTTCATATATCTGCTTGGACTTTAAATAAGAAATACACGTCTACCCGTGTAGACAGGCTACTTAAAAGCTTGGTAAAGTTATTTATTTATTTATTTGAGTAGATTGAAACTTAAGTAGACAAGGCATGAGAATTTCTAAGTAGACGAAATATTAAAATATTTCTACTAGATGGAATCTATGTTTCAAATTGAATAGACGAGCTTAACTTGCCACGTCATCAGATGAGATCTTTTTAAGTTAAAAGACGGACTTTAATGCCACGTCACTAGACGGAGATCAAAATAACTCACTGAGATATAGCAAGTCCAAAGACTTGAATAGACGAGAGGATATGTCACGTCAGTGGACGAGCAAAATGAAAGAATGAATAGACTTAGTTTCACATATAACTAAGTAGACGCAGTTTTTAAATAGACGAGCTCATCTTTATGATAAGCTTTCATAAATAATTTCAATCCATTCCACAATGAATCATATTTATTTCAAATGATTGATATTTATTTCAAGAGAATTTTTGTTCTTACCATTTGTTTTATATGCTTAATGCTTTGTTTCCTTGTGATAAAATCATAGTACCATCGAGGAAATACAAAAAGCAACACATTACAATGGGAAATGTAAAATGATCTGTACGATAGCACCTTTATGGCTGGAAAAAGCTGGAAGTTACATAAAGAAGCAAAAACAGTTTTCAAGCTACAAATGCTCAGAGCAGTGAGCCTCCATTTTGTACTATCCTGATAACCAAGAATACATTTCAGCATGGCCACAATCAAGCTATCAGTCACAACGGATATTGTGCATTCAATGCTATCTCTAAATGGGAGATTCAAAATGACCGTTAAAGCTTTTCAAGAGTAGAAGAAGGTCACTATAAATAGAGGACCTCAAGCGATGGAGAACAATTTTTGCCAATCCAATATTTGCGAGAACAAGCTCTCATTTCTTTCATTCTTTCAAAAGCAAAAGTCAATATTCTTTAGTTTGAATATTGTGAAAATATTTAACAGATCTTAAACTTTCATATCCTCACATATAGTGAGTTAAGAAGATTTTAAGTTAAAATCTCTTTGTTAGAGTTAGAGCCTGAAGAGGCTTGGTAAGAAACGAATACTTATAGCCAGGAAAGGTGTTGAATACTTGGTTGTAATCTATTTGGAGAAATAGTGGATAAAACCTTCAAGTCGAAGGGACTGGACGTAACTCTTGGTTGGAAGAGAGTGAACCAGGATAAAATCATTTGCATGAATCTTCTGTCCATAAACTCTTACAGCTTTATTTGTTTATACTGACTGTGGGGTTTTCATATTGCTTTTGTTAAGTCTCAAAAGTTCTTTTTCAGTGCGTGTATCTGCTTTATATATCCTCGTGTGAGAAAAATAGTTTTAAAAGGTTGTTTTAGAAAAATTATTGACAAACACAATTCAACCCCCTTCTTGTGTTTGCCTATGTCAACTTCAGTTGGTATCAGAGCTCAGCCTCGAAAGGGTTGAGCATCTAACAAGTGCTGAGGGAGTACGATCCAACAACCATGGATACATAAGGACAAGCTATCAACAGACCTCCTCTCTTCGATGGAGTTGATTATGACTATTGGAAGAAGAGGATGGTGGCCTTCTTGGATGCACATAACGTAGATATTTGGGAGCTAATTGAAACCGGCTACACAGAGCCAAAAGATGAAGCTGGAGTTGCTCTTCCTAGAGCCCAATGGACTCAAGAGCAGAAAAACCAATATCAGCTCAATCTAAAAGCTAAGCACTATCTTATGTGTGCTATTATTAGATCTGAACATGACAAAGTTCACAGCTGCAATACTACTAAAGAAATCTGGGATACTCTTGTCATAGATCATGAAGGTTCATCACAAGTGAAGGAATAAAAAATAAGCATGCTGGTTCACCAGTATGAACTGTTTAAGATGGCTGATCATGAAACTATAGATAAGATGTTTGGGCGATTTCATACTATCACCAATAGTCTCAGATCACTTGGAAAAACTTATGAAAATAGAGACCATGTAAGAAAGATTATGAGAAGTCTCTCAAAGCAATGGAGACCCAAAGTGACTGGTATTCAAGAAGCCAAAAATCTGAACACTCTTTCTCTAGAAGAGCTTCTGGGATCACTCAAGGTGCATGAACTTGAACTAAACGAAGAAGAAAATTCCAGAAAAGGAAAATCTATTGCCCTAAAGGCAAAGAAGGCAAGTTCATCAAAAGTCCTCAAAGTTGCCAAGGCATCAGATGAATCTGGATATTCTGATAATGATGAAGGGACAAATGAGGATGAACTATCTTTCATCTCCAGGAAGATTCAACATATGTGGAGAAAGAAAGGTGGTTTCAGAAGGAAGCAGTTCAACAAGAAATGTTCCAAGGAAAAGTCAGATTCCAAGGAAAAAGGTCCACCTTTGTGCTTTGAATGCAAGAAACCTGGACATTTCAAAGCTGATTGCCCTGAGCAGAAGGATAAAACGAAATTCTTCAAAAAGAAGAAAGGCTTAATGGCTACATGGGAGGATCTTGATCTATCTTCATCAGAAGAAGAAGATAATGTTGAGGAACAGGCAAATATCTGTCTCATGGCAGACACTGCATCAGAAAGTGAATACACTGATTCTGAGGTAATGGACTCTAACCCGTCCACTCTTCAAAATACTTATGATGAATTGTTGCATGAGTCATCCATACTGTCTCAAGAGTATATGTAATGTCATTCGTTACATTAGTAACCCAAAACAAAATCAATGAAAATCCTTTGGAGAATTTAAAATTAAAAACATACATGTCATAAAAAAAAAGTTTCGCAACTTAATCGGGTCTGAAAATACCTCATATTAATTAAAATAGTGATAAAGTATCTAATGTGATAATATAATAGTAAATCCATAAATCCAAATAAAAACCAAAAGCCTAAAAAAACGGGCGTCTACTGATAAACCCAACGATAAATAAAAAAAAGCATCTAGCCACATACGGCCCCTTATTTAAGAAAGTACTAACCAAGCTAAGAAATATGACTAAGAAAATTCGCTAAGTCTTCAATCATCTTCAGTTCCAGTGATGTCGTACTCGTGCTCTGAAAACCACACTTTTAATGAGACATAATCCCAGTGAATAAAAATCATTTAATAAAAAGGTTCGCAAATAGTATTGTTTTCAGCCGGCGCGGTAACCGGAAAAACATTCATGGTACCCGCTAATTTTTAAAATAGTAGATATAGTAAACCTCCAAAATAATAAATATATATAAATAAAATTAATGTCAAGCATTTAAAGTACAAACTCATAAGTTCAACAACGGTCACATCTCATTGCATTTAATCACATTCACCATGCAAACTCTACACAATGCAATACAACTCCATGAACATGACTCGGTGATTCCCAGAATCACTTGACTTGACTCTTTGGTTCCCAGAACCGGTGTGAATCCCAAATCCACTAAGGTCTATGAGTTCATATCCATGCAATGGCGTCCCACTGCCTTCCCCATCCCAGATGGAGGTATCTAATATTCCATCCCAGATGTGAATATTTTAATAATTTGATATCCCATCCCAGATGGTGATATCTCTCATCCTATTCCCGGAATAGAATGTACACCGTCATCCCTTCCCGGAAGGTGATGACTAACTCATGCATAATACAATATGTCATCCCAGATGACTACCAAATGTCATCCCAGATGACTACCAAATATTTTCTCAAACTCCATACATCAATTACATAGACACTATAACAGGATTTAAAATGCAAACACAACCATAACATATAAGTCCTTAATATAATTTATGCTTGTTATAGTACATGAGTTCACTAACAGGGGCGTGGCATAAGTGTATCAATAGAAATCATCTAATATCAAATATAAATAATGTTATGCCACTGCAGTAAGGTTACGCACGGTACAAAATTTGGGCCTTTATGTAGCTATTTATTTTCTTTATTATTATTATTATGTTATTGCATCAAACATTAATAGAATAACAAGAAAATTACACTCACTAAATCAAATCATCAAGTGACGTGAAAATATTTCAAAATTCCAAACACAAATCATGCACTCTAAAATCTTAATTTTCGTAATTAAACATATCTACATGACAGCTTCAAATCAATTGTACCATGAAAGTGTGAGAAAAAGTATTTTTACTCACCTCTCGAAGACCTCCAATATGCTCTAAAAATTATTTATGATAAGAATTCACGCTTCCATAAAAATTCTTCCCCGTTTGGTGACGTTCTTGGATCTGTGTTGTTACAATTATACTCACAAGAAGGAATGAAACAGACGAAAATACAAAACCTTATGCGGCGCACCTTCTTTCTCTCGCTTACTGACCTTTTCGTTGATATATATATATATATATATATATATATATATAAAGTCAGCGCCTATAGGTTTGTCCCCTCTTCTTTCTTTCTTTTCTTTTTTTTATAAAACTTCGTGAGTAATGCGCCCAAGTAATATATATATATATATATATATATATATATATATATATATATATATAAATTCTCATTTTTTTATATATATTTATTTTAATTTAATATTTCTTTGTATTCACTAACCAATTCTAATAAATTTTATATTAATAAATTCTCACCACTAAACCTCTTAATCATATTTTATTTTTATTATATTATTATTATTATTATTATTTTTATTTTTTAATAACTTAATCCCTTTTTTTTTCAAATTAATTATATTAGAATTTTAGGATGTTACAGTATAGGAGTCTCAAAAAGAAATTCTCTAAATTGTCTAGAGAATATGATAGGGTTTGCATTGAGAAACAAAACCTTAAAGATGAAAATGACATATTAAAATCAGTGAATGTCAGTCTAGCTGAAAAAATGGAGTGTGAGTCTGATGTTTCTTGTGAAATTGCAAAACTGAAACAAGATGTAACATATCTAACAGACTCTCTGTCAAAGCTTGTAGGTGGCTCAGATAAACTTAGTCTCATTTTAAGGTACTCTAGGTCACCACATGATAAATCTGGCATTGGTTATGACAAAGAGAAGCAAGAAGCATCTCACCAAAAGTCAACACCACATACACAGCATAGAGCTTCAAAAGCTCAAGCCAAACATGCTAAAACCAAGTCCGGCCCGTCCAACACCTTTTTGCAAAGTGTGTGGAAAGAATGGGCATACTACAACTAGATGCATACATAATAAACATGCTAAGCATACTCTTCCAGTGACCACTAACAAGAAAGGACCCAAGTCAGCTTAGGTACCAAAAGAAAAGATAATGCCTGTTGCAGATTTGCTTAACAACTGGAAAGAAACAAACATCTTGGTACTTGGACGGTGGGTGCTCACGTCACATGACGGGACAAAGGTGTATGTTCCAGGATCTTAGACACAAAGATGGCGGCTGGGTTACATTTGGAGGAAATCAGAAAGGGAAGATCGTTGGTATTGGTAAAATTGGTAAACACCATTTTCCTTCCATTGATAATGTTCATTTGGTAAATGGTTTAAAACATAATCTACTGAGCATAAGTCAATTATGTGACAGTGGATATGATGTTTCTTTTGATAAGAACATGTGTAATGTAAAGAAAGATGATGGATTACTTTTATTCACTGCTAAGAGGCAAAACAATCTTTATAAGATTGACTTGTAGGACCTCTCAAATCAAAGTGTCTCATGTCTAGTGTCCATTGAATATGAGCGATGGGTTTGACACAAAAGGCTAGGTCATGCAAGCTTGAAGTTAATTTCAAAGCTAAATAAGCATAACCTCGTGAGAGGATTACCAAACCTTAAGTTCAAATCTGATGCTCTCTATGATGCATGTAAAAAGGGAAAACAAGTCAAGGGTTCTTTTGAATCTAAAACTGTTGTTAGTACCGTTAGACCACTAGAGTTGCTACACCTTGATCTTTTTGGTCCAACAAGGACTGCTTCTGTCAGTGGTAAGAAATATGGTCTAGTCATTGTATACGACTACACTAGATGCACATGGGTTATGTTCCTAGCTCACAAGGATGAGTCTTTCAAGGTCTTCTCTATATTCTGCAAACGTGTACAGAATGAAAAAGGCATGTGTATCGCTTCAATCAGAAGTGACCATGGGGGAGAGTTTGAGAATGAGCTATTTCATAAGTTATGTGGTCGCGCTGTCGCGCACGCGCCAAAAAGCGAGCGGTTTGTAAAAATGTAGTTTAGGGAGCGACAACTCGGATATCGTCTCACAAGGACTCTTAGGTTGTTGTTATTAACACAAAATCGGTTTTGGGGGGGTTGGATTTGAAATAAAATAAAGAAAGAAACAAAACAGAAACAGAGCAATAAAACAAGCAGTTAAAATGACAAATAAGCTAAAGACGATTAACCTACTGTTCTCGATTTCCAAACTATCATCGGTTCATGTAAATTCCAAGCCCTAAGCAGATTCTAATCCCCTTTCCGGTTGTAGCAACAATTAACAAACGAAATCACTACTACAGATATATGTTCCTATTCCCGAATTAAACAAACGGGGTTAAGCCCTCATGAACTAAACGAACATGAACGAACACACGCGAATTAAACAAACGCGATTCAATATAGGAACATAACATCACCGAAATAAATCAACACAACATTATACACTCCTGAATTAAACAAACAGAAATATATAGCATGGCATTGAAAAGAGAATAGCAAACAAAACAGGAATTACAAAACCTCAAGTGTAATGGAAACCAATCTTAGTAGATTAATCAAGGAGACTAGTTCTCCATTACAAAGGAAAAACAAAACATATCTAAACTAAAGAGAAAGCAAAAGATCAAAAACCAAAAAAAAACTCCTCAGTTCTGCCTTCAAACAGGCTTAAATACAGTTTCTGAATTCCACGCGCTCGCGAGGCGAGCACACCTTCGCGAGGCGAATAATGCGAACAGTCTTCAGCTTTTGGTTCTCTCGCGAGGCGAGCTTATCATTCGCGAGGCGAGACTCTTCAAATTCCAAACTGTAACGCCCGTGACCTTCAACATGGATAAGCCGTGCTGACTTCTGGTCTTCAGGGTTGGATTACTCGCGAGGCGAGTCATGTTTCGCGGGGCGAGACAGAAAGGATTGCATTTTCTGGAACAGTCACGCTTCTGGTTCGCGAGGCGAAAGCCTTCTCGTGGGGTGAAGAACTCCAGAATTATTTCTTTTTATTACCTGAAAACAGTAAATAGCAGTAAGTGCTTTATTTTACTCTAAATCAGCTAAATTAACCTAAAAATACTTAAACGACTCAAAATGCTGCTTAAAGACAATCTAGTCTAATTTGGGAGAAAATGATATATAATTAGCACAAAACCCTGGTCATACTAGCCATAAAACTATATGAGCCAATGGCTGATCATTATGTGAAGAAAGTGGTATTTTTCACAACTTCTCAATACCAAGAACACCACAACAAAATGGTGTGGTAGAGAGAAAGAACAGATCTCTTCAAGAGATGGCTAGAAGTATGCTCAACGATCTTTCTGTCCCTAGACACTTCTAGGCTGAAGCTGTTAACACTGCCGGCTACATTCAGAACAGAATATACATTAGACCTATCCTGAACAAGACTCCTTATGAATTGTGGAAAGGACGAAAACCTAACATTTCATATTTTTCATCCCTTTGGTTGTAAATGCTATATACTGAAACTAAAGATAAACTTGGTAAGTTTGATGCAAAATTAGATAATAGAATTCTGTTAGGATATTCTGAAACTTCAAAAGGCTTTAGAGTTTACAATTCTAGAACTTCAGTTGTAGAAGAATGTATTCATGTCAAGTTTGATGACAAACAGCCTGATAAGAAATTATCAGAGCTAGATGAAGCTTTTACAGATCTTGATCTAAATATCTCAGGAGATACAACACAGATTAAAGTTGATGATCAAGTAGACGACTCTCCTCAACAACCAGAACCAGAGACATCCACTTCTCAACAAGAAAATGTTCAAAGATCTTGGTACTTCAAGAATTATCATCCACAAGATCAGATCATTGGAAATCCCAATGATAGACTAAGAACTAGATCAACCTTCAGAGAGCAAGATGATTCTGCACTTGTCTGAGTTAGAACCAAAGACAGTAGACGAAGCTCTGTTGGACGATGACTGGATTCTAGCTATGCAAGAAGAACTAAATCAGTTTGAAAGAAGTAATGTTTGGACTCTGGTACCCTTGCCTAAAGATAAATCAGTTATTGGAACAAAATGGGTTTACAGAAAAAAGCTTGATGAAAATGGTAAAGTGGTAAGAAATAAAGCAAGACTTGTTGCATAAGGATACTCTCAAGAAGAAGGTATATACTGAAACTTTTGCACCTGTTGATAGACTAGAAGCAATTAGGATTTTACTTTCTTTTGCTGCATATCATAGCATTATGCTTTTTCAAATGGATGTTAAAAGTGCTTTTCTAAATGGCTTTATTAATGAAGAGGTATATATTATGCAACCTCCGGGTTTTGAAAGTGAAGCCCAACCTAAACATGTATATAAGATTAAGAAAGCTTTATACGGCCTCAAGCAAGCTCCTAGAGCTTGGTATGATAGACTAAGTTCATTTCTAATGGAAACAGCTTTAATAGAGGAAAGGTTGATACAACCCTGTTTAGAAAATCCATAAAATCTAACTTCTTAGTTGTGCAAATATATGTTGATGATATTATATTTGGTGCTACTAATGAATCTCTATGTAAAGAGTTTTCTAAGCTCATGCAGAAAGAGTTTGAAATGAGCATGATGAGAGAACTCAAATTCTTCCTTGGACTTCAAGTTAAACAAACTGTGGACAAGGTGTACATCTATCAAACTAAATATACAAAGGAACTACTAAAGAAGTTTAAGATGGATGATTGCAAGCCAATGAGTACCGCTATGCACCCCACGTCCATATTGAACAAAGATGATAAAGAGAAAAAGGTAGACCAAAAGGTATATAGAGGTATGATAGGATCTCTCTTATATCTTACTACGTCTAGACCTGATATTATGTTCAGTGTATGCTTATGTGCTCGATTTCAATCTAATCCTAGAGAATCTCACTTATCAGTAGTTAAAAGAATATTTAGATATTTGAAAGGTATTATTAATCTGGGTTTGTGTTTTAAGAAATGTAAATATTACAGATTAATTGGTTTCTGTGATGCTGACTATGCTGTAGATAAAATTGAAAGAAAAAGTACCAGTGGAGGATGTCACTTCATTGGAGCTAATCTTATCTGACGGTCAAGCAAAAGACAGTACCATTGCCTTATCAACTGCTGAAGCTAAGAATATTTCAGCTGCTAGTTGTTGTTCACAACTTCTTTGTATCAAACATCAATTGGAAGACTACAGTGTATTTGTAAGTAGTATTCCACTTATGTGTGATAATACTGCTGAAATTAATTTATCTAAGAATCCAATATTGCATTCTAGAGCTAAGCATATAGAAATGAAACATCATTTCATTAGGGATTATGTGCAAAAAGGTGTTTTTGATATACAATTTGTGGTTACTAACCATCAATGGACATATATCTTTACTAAACCTCTTACTGATGACAGATTTATTTTCATTAGGAAGCATCTCAATATGCTATGTATGGATTGATTAAGGCGTCCAGCCTAAAGAATCTTTGTTGATGTATGCGCGTCTAAAGCATTTCAAGTCCATTGTATGACTAAAATACGCGTCCATTGCATATCGCGTCCATTGTATTTATGTGCCACGTCCACTGTATGTCGCGTCTATGCATGTTTTCATCTTGATTGGACCCGTCCATACATATATTTATGACTTGTATTTATTATGTCTCAATGACAAATTTATCTTTTATTCTCTCTGCTGAGTCAGTACTTCCATCAATCCCATCATAACCTTTTTTTATAGTTTCAAAATACCAACGCCGTTTTATCCTTAATGACATTTCTTGTCAAATATTTTCTTTCTGGTTTATTTATAAAAGAAAAATCTTTGAAATTCAAAAACTTTTTAAAGCAACCGTCTTCCCTCTGAGAAACCTTTCACTACCCTGTCATCTCTGAGATTACTCGAGCTCTCTATCTCTTTGCTTTCAAACCCTAACTCTCGGTTCACCAAAAATGGCTTCTTCTTCAACCTTCAATATGGACAAACTTAATACGGCTATTGAGCACCACTTCAACTTCGGAGTTTTACAAGACTACAATCTAGATATCAGAAGTATATCAACGCTGCTGGGTGGGGAGGACTCTTCGCTGAGAAAGTCTCTGTTTATCCCAATTTGATAAGGGATTTCTGGAGGAAACTTCAAGTCTCGGATACTGATATCTCCTCTACTGTATTGGGAAAGAGGATAGTAGTTTCTGAGAAGAGTATTGCTGATGCCATCTTCTGCGCTCAGGAAGGAATGGTTTTTACCGAGTCATGGGAGACTGAACTAGGTGGTACTGAGGTCATTGAAGTCTTCTTAATGAGAGAGGATACAGTAAGGAATCACTCATGGAAATCTGTAGAAATGAAGGACATTGTTCGCATCCTTCATCAACTACTGAACAATGTGATTCTTCACAAAGATAGGTCGAAGGACAACTTGTCTGCCTTGCACAAGTTCTGCCTCCGACATCTCTTTACTGAGACAAAGATCAACCTTCCCAGAATTTTGTATGGAAGATTTAGGGATGCTTTGTTTAAAAGGAAGAAACTCTCTGCAATTCTCTATTGTCATCTCCTTTCCAAGATCTTCAAAGCTCAAGGAATTCATGAATTCATTGTTGCTAGGTCATCTGAAGAGCAAGCATGGATTTTAACTAAAAAACCAATGTCAGCTGCTGATTTTGGCAAGATGAACATTGCAAATATGAATCTCAGCACCTATACTGCTGCTACCATAGCCAAGACTGGGGAATTGATGAAAGTCAAGGAATAAATGGTTGAACAGAACAATGTTGATGTTCTGGGGTTGAAGAGGAATGTTAAGAAGAAAATCACTGCTGCAAGGAAGCCAATGCCTAAAAGGCTATTGGTGGAATTGTCTTCAGAGAACCCACTGTTACTGCTCCTAATCGTGCCCCCACACAGAAAAGGAAAAGAGACTTGATTCTGTCTTATAATGAGGATGAGGATTATGAGGACAGGGTTCCCATCTGCTCTGTACTGAAGAAACATAAAATTGTTGCTTCTGGTGATGCTGCTGCTGCCTCTATTCCAACTAGGAGGAGACAACCTCGGAGAAAAGCTAAAGCTACCATGGGAACTGAGGTAACCCTTCCTGCTAATGACCCTGTCAAGTTAGCAGTAGATGCCCTAGTTTCCAGCTTTGAGCATAGGGTAGATGACTTTATACATGCATCCTCTGTAAATCAAAATCAAATCTTGGATGATGTGTATATTTCCACACCCCTTTCACCACAAACAAACTCACCATATCAACCACAAACAATCTCACCACCAAGACCAAAATTCTCACCCATCTTACTTGAATCTGATCCCTGGTTTCATCAACCAAATAATAGAATTAGCCCTGGTGCACCCTTTCCCAAAAATAGAAAAACTAGATTCCCCTACACTCATCCCTCTGATCTTTATGATAGCAAAGCTGAAAGCTTAGCCAAAATAAAGAGAGACTGGAGAATCTTATTTCACACCCACCAAACTGAACTTGAACCTATTCTAAACAGATGGTATCCTCTACTAGAATATACGTATGAACCTGAAAATATCTACTCATATTGGATTAACCCTGAACCACATACACTTAATGGACCATTTCCATCTGAGTTATTCAATTCCCTTGGACCTCTTCTCACCCATCTACCACAGAAGAGATTCCCTCATAAGAAGATCTACCCAAACCTCATCAAATCACCACCCTTTAAACCTTTCACTGATGGTGTAGAAAGGCACATCATATCTGACTGGACTCAGGATCCAGGAAAGAAAATCTTAAAAATGTTCTTGAAAAGAGATCAAGATCATTCAGACATGTTCCATTCATCATGGATTCCAACACCAAATGGAAGCCCTTTGTTCATCCCAGTGAATATGGAAGAGCTGCTGACTTCATTGATCAACTCCTGTATGTTTTTTGGAAAATGGAGTTGGAAATGCCAAGATACGTTAAGGCTGCAAATTTTGTGCCTCCAACATGGCTGCATCATTATCTGGAGAGAACAAGAATAGGATTCAGACCTTACATGATATGTCCCGGGCTACCAATGATTGAATAAAGACAAAGATCTAAAGAAGCAGAGAAACACTAGCAAGATGCCTTTTCCTGACAGCTGCATAATCAATCCAGCAACAATCAATCTCACTGGTCAAAATGTGATTGACTACTGGTTGGCTCAACCAACTGAAGATGTTCAAGAGGATGTTGTTGTGGACATCTGGAGGACTCACATGGTGGAATGTGCACAGGAAGCTTCCTCCTCTGGACTGACCATTGAAGAGAAGAAATATATTCCTAAAGTCAGAGGGAAGTGTGACCTTGCTTACTGCAGATTCCTCATCTATAAGGACATCATTGGCATTCCGGTCATAAGTCCTGTCTTTGAAGAGGACTCTATTCAGTGGGCCAAAGAATTACCAGAACCAGTGCTGTAATATGCTACTTCACCTCCTCCATCACCATCTTCAGAACACACTGATGAGGAAATTATTGTTGAAGATATGGATGTTGAGGAAGTTGCCGAGTCTATTCCCAGACCTAGCACTTCTGAGAAGCATTCATCTCAACCATTAGCTCTCACAGTCATTCACCCTCAGGACCAACCTCAACATTCCAGAGCCTTGGAAACCTTACCAAGTCAAGCACATGCTCAAGACAGTGTTGAAAGCTCTAGACCCTCACTCTCTCTGCCACCAAACTTTGAATAAATGATTGGTGGAATAATTGAAGAAAGAGTAAAGGTTGAAGTGAAGGAACAAGTGAGAAAGTGTGTTGTAGAAGCTCTAGCTCCAACAAACATAATGATGAACCAGTTGATGAGCATCATGCTCAGCTTTCAAAAAAGTCAGAATCTTCCTACACAAATCCCTGCTTCTCCATCAAATCCTGATCTATATCAAAATCAAAATCAAAACCCTCCTCCTCCACCTCCACCTTCCTCTTAATTTCTCATGTTTCTCTTTTATTATTGACAATGATGATCCACTCCTTAACATTTTTATCCGATGACAAAAAAAGGGGGAGAAAGGAAAGAGAATTAAATTTAATAAGAAGAGTCAGTTTTTTTTTTTTGAAAAGTATATACTTGTTTGCATATGCATGTCTTTGTTTATGCTTTAATATACTATATCCGTTTTGAATGCTCTGATATTGTTTACTATGAATTGTTTATTGCTCTGATATATCCTAAGTCTACATGCTCTAACACTGTTTGATATGATATATTCTATATAAGTTTGATTAAGTCTATAATGCTCTAATACTATCCTAACTGATAAGTAATTGCACTGATCTGATAAACTATATACATGTGCTGTTAAAGGTTTGAATGCTTAGTCGTAGGGGGAGCTTTGTAAGCTCTCTTAGACTTTGCTACTCAAATTTAATTAGTTTTTGTCATTATCAAAAAGGGGGAGATTGTTGGAACCAAAGTGATTTGGATTTAATTAATCTCTAAGTTTTGATGTTAACAAAAGGATTAAATTTGCTTGGCAAAGTGTTAGTTGAGATCTAACAAGATTATCCAGTTTTGCAAGATCACTTGAATCTTATAAGATATGGAAACTTAGAAAAGTCTTCATATATCTGCTTGGACTTTAAATAAGAAATCCACGTACACCCGTATAGACAGGCTGCTTAAAAGCTTGGTAAAGTTATTTATTTATTTATTTATTTGAGTAAACTGAAACTTAAGTAGACGAGGCATGAGAATTTCTAAGTAGATGAAATATTAAAATATTTCTACCAGACGGACTTGCCACGTCATCAGACGAGATCTTTTTAACATAGACTGACTTTAATGCCATGTCACTAGACGGAGATCAAAATAACTCACTGAGATATAGCAAGTCCAAAGACTTGAGTAGACGAGAGGATATGTCACGACAGTGGACGAGTAAAATGAAAGAGTGAATAGACTTAGTTTCACATATAACTAAGTAGACACAATTTTTAAGTAGACGAGCTCATCTTTATGATAAGCCTTCATAAATAATTTCAATCCGATCCATAATGAATCATATTTATTTCAAATGATTGATATTTATTTCAAAAGAATTTTTGTTCATCTCATTTGTTTTATATGCTTATTGCTTTGTTTCCTTGTGAGAAAATCATAGAACCATCGAGGAAATACAAAAAGCAACACAGTATAATGGGAAACGAAAAATGATATGTACGATAGCAGCTTTATGGCTGGAAAAAGATGGAAGTTACATAAAGAAGGAAAAATAGTTTTCAAGCTGCAAATGCTCAGAGCAGTGAGCCTCCATTTTGTACTATCCTGATAACCAAGAATACATTTCAGCATGGCCACGATCAAGCTATCAGTCACAACGGATATTGTGCATTCAATGCTATCTATAAACGGGAGATTCAAAATGACCGTTGAAGCTTTTCAAGAGTAGAAGAATGTCACTATAAATAGAGGACCTCAAGCGATGAGGACCAACTTTTGCCAATCCAATATTTGCGAGAACAAGCTCTCATTTATTTCATTCTTTCAAAAGCAAAAGTCAGTATTCTTTAGTTTGAATATTGTGAAAATATTCAACAGATTTTAAACTTTCATATCCTCACATATAGTGAGTTAAGAAGATCTTAAGTTAAAATCTCTTTATCGGAGTTAGAGCCTGAAGAGGCTTGGTAAGAAAGGAATACTTGTAACCTGGAGATGTGTTGAATACTTGGTTGTAATCTATTTGGAGAAATAGTGGATAAAACCTTCAAGTCGAAGGGACTGGACGTCACTCTTGGTTGGAAGAGAGTGAACCGGGATAAAATCATTTGCGTGAATCTTCTATCTTTAAACTCTTACAGCTTTATTTGTTTATACTGACTGTGGGGTTTTGATATTGCTTTTGTTAAGTCTCAAAAGTTCTTTTTCAGTGTGTGCATCTGCTTTATATATCCTCGTGTGAGAAAAATAGTTTTAAAAGGTTGTTTTAGAAAAATTATTAACAAACACAATTCAACCTCCCTTCTTCTGTTTGCATGTGTCATCTTCACACCGCCCTTTTGTCCCTCTTCCACCACCAACCCCATCTATCATCACTGCCACCGCCACCCTCATCCTGGAACCACCATCATCACCCCTCCATAAACCAGAAGCAGAGATCGAACAATATTCATGAATTTTTTTCCAAATCGTCATTCTTAGAATCGATGAAGGTATCAGATCCGTCAACCAATTTCTTAGAATCCGCTTCTTTGCGTTTTTCTTATTTTTGATAAAGGAATCGATGAAGGAACGGGGAGATAAAAGGGATTTGAAGTCTTAAAGAGAGATTTTTGGGTTTGACATTAGCCATCAACGAGGCACGTCCGGTGCTCGGTGAAGGTTACCTCTGTAAAGCGAAATGGTTACCATTTTCACCTCTTTTTTATGTTTTCTATACCTTCCACCCAAATAGACAACAATGGAAGTGGCTTCGTACATCGGTTTCTGGGCTAGACGACGGTGCGTTCGTGAAGCGAATAGTTACGGTAGTTGTGGGCTCGTGACGCTGGAGTGGTGGCCGGCGAACGATGGGTTGGACGTGAATCTAGACCTGCACGTGGTGGCTATACTTGGCTAGATCTGATACAAAATTGACGAGGTGCATATATTTGGTCTGAAGCTGGAGGATGTGGAGCCTCCGATGGAAGCTAGAGGAGTTTCCGTTCATGTTAGGTGGTGGCAACAGGATTTTTCGGTGGATAGACTGAGTAAGAAAGGATAAAGTTGTAATTTAGTTTTCTTTGGTTACTGGTTGATCACGTCTCTGATTTGAATCTATTTGAATCTCAATAGTCCAAATATTCTAATAAATATATGAGGGCTTAAACTAATGGTGCACTAATGGACCACCTAACTAGATATTCTACCATAGAAGGCATCCAGAAAATGAGTTGAATAGTCAACTAACCCAAGTGGTAAAAGGAGTGATCTACATTGTGCCACATTGATACTGCACCACTTTGATGGGTAGTGCACCACCGTGCCACTTTGGTGGGTGGTGCACCATAGGCTTCACCTAATTATGATCCTTATGCATCCTCAAAAAGTATGACAAATATCCGGATGAAAGGGTATGTCCTCAACACTCTAAGTCCATTTGCACAAGAAGGGTACAGTTGAAAATAAGAAAAGAATGGTTTAATACATGTTTGGATTTACATTGGAATAGACTGAAACTTCCATTTGAATGAAAGCAACAAACTGTTGCTTTCACCTTTTGTGATTCAGAAAGTGTGTTTTTCCGTTGATTACACCCTTAATCTTGAAATAATAATCAAAGTAAAAGCAGTCATTGATAACGGTATCAAAAACTTGTTGCTTAATGTAAGTAGATGGATCGTTTTTTTGACGTAGATAGTGTAATTTGGTTCAAATATTACCAATATACTACAACTTGACAAGTATTTACCAGTAGAGGGTAAGTCGCACCCCTCATGTACAACTTTGAAGTCGTATATCTATTGTGTGACTTCACTTTTTATTTTTATTTCTTAATAAAATGATGAAAGTAGTACATCCAATTGGTGACTTCCTTTTTTTTTATTGTAGTTGTGAAAGTCATAAACCCTTGTACACCACATGAACGGCTTTGCATGAAGAAACCTTTTTTTTTTTTTTACGTAAACTAGGCCAAAAAGGCACATGTATACTAAAACTAAAAAAATTATGATTAATAGTAGTAATTTTTTTCTACATTAAGAACCTAATGGTGGGATGATATCCCACAAGGGGGAAGGATTTGCGGAAGTTGCTAGACGTCGATAAAGGAGGAGGGATTTGCAACAAACAAAGGTCGTCGATAATTTCCGAGGGCTTTAACCCTTCAGTAATTACCGACAATTTTTGGAAGAAGCTGTCGGTAAACATTATCGATGCCTTGCTTTCCGACTAATACTTGGTCGTCAATTTTCTGTCAGAAAACCGGTCTTACCAACAACTTTCTAGTTTTTTTGAGGGTTTTTGGTCATGGGTAATTGGTCGTAGCACATGTTTTTCCTCACAAGGCGCTCCGCCTGTTTCCCATTCCATCTCCCCCTCCCCTTTGTAAGGTATACTACGAGCCTCTCCTTGGACAAGAAAAAAATATAAATAGATATCCTACCAACACTATATATAATTATGTTCTTAGTTGTAATTAACACAAGAAATCAAAATGATGAAATAAGTACATATTAAATTTGCATATTATCTAACGCAAGCATATTGGAATAAAAAGTTTTGTATGAAAAATATTGGTAAATAAGTAATTAATATTGTTCATTCCGTTGTATAATAGTTAAGAATAATTGATACAAAATTTAAATTATTATAAATTTTAAAATATTGAGATCATTTTATGTTTGAAGTAATTAAAAGGAAATGTGAATACGAAAAACAGAGTACTAAATTACCAGTGCCCCACCCTAAATTTTAGAATGATCTATAGTATTTCATGAGTATGTAATGTACGTGAATCAGTGAGTGTAGCTATATAAATGTAAATGAGTTATGCTATATATTGCTAGAAAATCATTATACTAATTATCTTCATATTAAATAAAAAAAAATTAAAAAAGTAATGTATTTAATATCTTAAAAATAAAATAAAAACAATATTTTCTATATTTAATAAATAAAAAGTATTAAAATAATTGAGTAAGAGGATTTAGATTCTTCTTAATATTTAATTGTTAGACATGGTTAACTAGAAGATTTTTCACACTATCAATAAATCATACATTGTCTTACCATTAAAAATATTTGAATTTTATAATAACTACCCACGTACAAAATGATTTATAATTTAGTAATAATATAAAAAACTTTACATTGATAATATATCAAAATTAAACTATTCTGTTCTTCAAATATAAATATCATTATCATTGTTAATTTATAATCAGTCAAGAAAAAAAAAAATCATTGTTAATTTATTGAGGATGTCAACAGCATGGCGCACCCTCCGGTTTCGCTGTCACACAAATAACATAAGCTCCCAAACAAGGCTAAGAGGCTATTACTTTAATTCATTTGTTCGTTTACCATTAAAAAAGGAGGAGGGGTGGAATTAACCTTTGGTAAAAAATTCCCCAAATTATTGATGATCGATTATGAGTTCATAAACAAATACTTTAGCTAAATGATGAAATCAATATGCTGCCTAAAACAAGAAAACTTATAGAACTGACATTTTATTTTCCATTTTAAGGCTAGTACAAGAAAATCCACTGAATTGACTCCTCCAGCTATGAAAGGCCGTGATCGATTTGAAGAAGAAACATAGAACATGGGAAAGCAAAGGAACCACCAAAGTCACACTTCACTGTCGAAAAAAACCTTCATTCTCTAAACCCCACAGACACACAGGACCCCGCCTGTCAAGAGATGTAGCTAAAAGACAAGCTTAATTCCCTGCATCAGCGCCCAAATTATGTCCTTTTTTTCCCACTATCTAACTTCATTCATAATCATACATTCCTATGCAAACATCTAAATGGTAAGATACTTGGACATCTTAGATAAGTGATCGGGAGTTCGAATCCTGACTTTGGTATATGGAGAAAAACCTCGTTGAAGGGGAAAACCCACCTTATGTGCCCAACAAGTTAAAAAAAATAATCATACAATCCTCTCTACCTTTATTAACCATTATTTATATTCTTTCCATGGTAATGACAGGGAAATACCAATGCTTCTATAGTTCTATAATTTCATACTAACGGACTAACCCCATTCTTTTACTTTTCCTGTTTATTTGCTAATGAACATATCAACATGGAATCTTGATTTTAATCACTAACCAGCTAGTGTGCAACTCATGATTGATATTTTTTTGGTGGCTGTTTTCGCTGTCAATAATAATTAGCAGAAAGTCACATACGATCCTTTTCTCCTGCATGAAGTTAGGCTTTCTTTTTCAACTACCAAGGGCCTTCAATAGAATCCCACATTACCACAAAGTATGGCTACAGTTAAAAAGCATTTAGAACCTATCTTCCCGCCCCCACCAAAAAAAGTGATACAGTAAAAGTGGCAATGAATATTCGATTTTGCTACAGTTTGAACATTCATCTGTGCTACCACGGATTGTTTTGCTTCACTCTCCTACCTCACTAGTTACCATTAACCTTAGAAAGCTTTCAATGGGAAGGGTAAAGATTAGATTATTGGAGCTTGCATTAAACAGAGCTCTAGTCAATCTACAATTATACAGACAACAACAAAATGGCATATAACCGAAAATCACTGATGCCATTCCAGTTGCAAGTTTGTCATAATGCACAGTGCACTGTGACATTGATGGATCAACCTCATCTATAGTAAGATGTTTCTAGAGTAAGTAAATAAGAATGTAACTATGGCCTATGGGACCACCAAGGAGTCTCCACTTGGAGACCCGGAGTTCGAATCACCCTCCTCTCTAATATAACAACTAACATTTGCCAATAAAAAGAAATTATATATTCTTGATATGATAAAATACATAGAAGTCTCACACTCACTAAATGGTCCAAAGAGTAAATCTATCTTTATTTACTCATTTCACAGACAAACATATTTTCTTAGATCCTTTTCCCACAGCGGTACCATGCTATATTCAGGTACAAGGATTCTCTTCTTACTTTCAATAACCCACTTTAAGAAAAGAAATATGTCCGGAAACAAAAATATGACATCTAAAAATGAAATAATATTATTGACACTTCAAATTATCTTCCTATATTAACTATTAATTAATCTATGTTTTGAATTTGTATTTTATAAAATTATTGATAATTAATAAAAAAAAAGATGAATAGGTAAGGAAGGGTGTGAATAACCTTATCCTTAAAGAAGTGGACATGTCATTCTTTCAAATTTTATTTTATTGTTTTACAATCTTCATGTCTTTGTGCCTTTGTGGTATGGTATCACATGCATGACCACCCTCATGAATAGCTTTCTACAAATGCAGCTGAACTCATCTACAGAAAACTACATTTTAACAAGAAAATTTCTTTCAACAACCACCTAGCTTGAATAGATCTCACTTAATTATATCATCGAATTTAACATCCAGTCCAGTTGACACCCCATTTGTACAGCCTCACATGGCGGCATTAATGACATCTTGATTTGATTTTATTACCTACGAATGACATGTTGGTGACATGAAAACCAGGCAAAGACAATGTAAAGCTGGTAACTAACAAACCATGTAGCAGCATTGCTTAGCAGAAAACAAAATCAGCAGATAAGCTGCAAAGAAGCACTAAAAAAAGAAAAATAAAGAAAGGAAAGCCTATGTACCAGTCTCTTTGGAGAACCACGAACTAAAGTTGATCACATTTGGCCCTAGATTACTGTAAAAGAATATTTGAGTTCAATCCCCATGGTTGATATTTTCAAATAACTGAATTCCCTGCAATTTGAGTTTTTCTCAGCAATATTTTACCCTAAAAGCAATTTCAGGAAGGACATTGTCTCGGATAACGATTTCATGTATCAGAGATCACCACCATGCTCCAGTTATTGCCATGAACATTGAACAACATTACAACACTATCCTACTTCAAGAACCTTTTGACTAAAGATTCCAAGTAATTTATTTTATTATTTCACAAATTGAAACAAATTCGACAATACTAAGAGAAATGAACAATCAAATACTTCCCAGAGATTAAACAATAGATTGAAATATCCATTTCTATATCTATACAAGCAAAAGAAGAGACTTGGGTAACAAATACAATTGATGTAAAGAGATTATTTTCATTTTCAGTTGCAACTGTTACAAGTAAAGGAATTTGAAAACCAAAGGAATCTTCTCTATTGGCCAGGGAAAAACTGAATAAAACTATGAAGAAAAAACTTGTAGAAACAAAGACGGAAATAAGAATGAAACAGAAAATGTATAGGGCTTCACCTATCAGGCAATTACCACCATTGATGAACAAGAACTCCACTTTTTCTAAGAGAATTGAAGAGCTGCAAGCATTGATCATATGTTTTCTCATACTTTGGACTCCTCTGCCCAGGGCAACATCTCTGCCACCTATTATAATGACACTCAAGAAAAACCTCATCAACCAAACATATAGCCCCAGTTTTAATCAATCTGGGAATCAAATCAAATTCAGTACCCTCCACATCCATCTTCATCACAACAAAATCTTTCTTCGAAACCGTGTTCTTCAACCAATTGGCAAAATCAAACCCTTGTATCTTCTCAACTTCACCATCAGAAACACCCCCTGAATTCTTCAAAGGCTGAATCCTTCCCATTCCTCTACCTTTCACCCGAACTTGCTCGTGCTCGCCGGGGTCACGGTTAATCTCAAATGTCAGTGTCTCATTCCTCACCCATGCAGCATAAGGCAACAAAGTTATCCCCTTTTTCAAACCATACTCCTGATGAAAAGTTTTATCAGCTTCAATTGCGTAAACATGAAAAGTCTTGTTCTGTTTAGGGTACTGTTTCCTAAACCAACTTCCAATACTAGAGCCATAGCTTCTAGCTCCAACATCCACGTACACATATCTATTCTTAAAGCTAATATCAACCATTGAAGGAAGGTACTTTATGTTCTTCACATTCCTCTTGAGTGTGATCCATGGCTTCAGTGGCTCCTCTTCAATTAGAGGCTCAGCATTCTTAACCAACTCTTGCTTAAACCCTGGAACATTGCACCTCCCATTATAATTATCAGAATCATCACCAAAATTCTTAACCATAGAACCCTCTTTCTTCAAAACAATTTCTCTTATGTGAGGCATTGAAGAATCAAATTCAAAGCCTTCTATATCATGCAATTTCACCACTTTGCAACAAGAATTGAACAAATCAACAAATGAATTGAAACTATAAGTATCATTTGCCTTTACATGGAACACCGCGAAACCTTCCGGTCTCAGCGACCGAACGACCTCCGAGGCGAATTCCGACGGCCGCGCCGACCTCTCCAGCCTCCCCTCGCCGGAAAACACGAAGTCGAAGTGATCGTCCCCGAACGGAATCCGGTGACCTTCGCCAGATTTCACCAGCGGCTTCTTCGCCTTCTTCGAGATTCCGATCGCGTCCGACACGCCGATCTCCCTCAGCGCGAAGACCTCATGGCCGGTCGGCGTCTCCACGCAGAGCGATTTCGACTCCGTTGAGAGGTAGCCGCCGGCGATCAGGTCCTGGAACACCGACGAGTAGAAGTGCACGGCGTTGATCCAGCCCTTGCTGGTGTCAAGCTCCGGCGGTGCCGTGACGCCGGCGCTCGAGGTCTTGACGGCGAGAGCCCCGGCGCCGGATCCGGCGATGGCTAGGTTGAGAGTCTCCGGCAGAGAGAAGAAGCAGAAGTCGCCGACGGTGCAGGACTCACCTGCAATGGTGATGACGTAAGCGAACCGAGCTATTACGATGAAAACGCCGAAGAGGAGTAACCGTACCAGAACGTTACGCAGAAAGCCGGGCTTGCCTGCGGCAGGTTCCATAGTAACAGATTGTACACTTTCCACAGAAAAATAAAAAATTCGGTAATAATTAAAAAAATAAATCACAAAAATGAATGAAATTGGAATATTGAAGAAAAAATATGTTGTTCTTTTTTTGTCCTTAGCGGGAGCAGAAACGAGCAGAGGTGTGGTTTGCGCCGATAAGAGAAGAACTTGTGATGGTAGGGATCGGGAAATAGAGAGTGTAGGGAGGGGCAAAACGGGAATTCATGGTTTTTTATGATTTGAGAAAGAGGTTTTGTTTCTCCATCTATGGGGCAGTGGAGAAGAACGAGTCCATGAATCGGAGGGTGTGAGTGACTCGGAGGCTGCGACTCGGTTATGGTGTGACTGGTGGGTTTTTTGTTGGTTGAGTGTGTCTAATATTGGAGATGGAAGTAAAGAGGAGATAGAGAAAAAGGAAACGCGGTGTGGTGACCGGAATAGCCGGTGAATTTTCACGCGGACAGAGCTGCGGAGACGAAGGAAGTGATCACTGGTGGACCCCGGCAAGATTGGTAATTGGGATCAGCGATGTGTTAAATTACGAGAATGCCATATGAATAAATTAGCCGTTTATGGTTTTGTTCCTATAATGAAATGACAACTTGCAATGATGTAACTTCTAGAGAACCTTGAATTGTCAGTTTGTGATGTGAAGCATATCCAGTCATCGACGCAAGGACTTGAGCATATGTTATGATCATGCATGCCCCTTTAATATGCGCTTCTCCACTATGAGTTGTACAATTATTTTACCACTTTTTAACATATTTAGAAAAAATCAATCACAAATCATACAGGTTTGCTAATTTGACACACATTTGTCAGACAACATACATCGTCATCATATGAAACAGTCTTGACAACACTAATACATCAGAAAAGACTGCATTTTAGATCAGAAGACGTTTTTTTTTTTTTTTCAATTTAAATTTTTTTTGTAAATAAATTTTTTGATTAAGTATGGTCATTCACCACATATTTGAAGGCATTCACCAGATAATTGAACTACGTTCACCAGATAATCTAAGGCATCCACAAGCTAATTTAGTATAGGCATTCACCACATATTCGAAGGCATTCACCAGATAAATGAACTACGTTCACCAGATAATCTAAGGCATCCAAAACTCGGTTTTAGTATGGGCATTCACCAGATATTCGAAGGCATTCACCAGATAATTGAACTACGTTCACCAGATACTCTAAGGCATCCAAAACTTGATTTTAGTATGAGCATTCACCACATATTTGAAGGCATTCACCAAATAATTGAACTACGTTCACCAGATAATCTAAGGCATCCAAAACTTGGTTTTAGTATGGGCATTCACCACATATTTGAAGGCATTCACCAGATATTTGTACCCCGTTCACCAGATATTGACACATACTTAATCAAAAAATTTATTTACAAAAAAAATTTAAATTTAAAAAAAAAAAAAAAAAAGTGCTACAGTGCCGCACTGTGCGGCACTGTTCATACGTTGTACATATATTGTCCCAAAATCTGTGTCAATTTATTATTTTTCCAAATCATATCACATGAGACTTTGAAAATAATTGTAATGAAAATCAAATATTTTTTATTTATGTCATAATTTATTGCAATTAAATTCGTTAAAAAAAAATTGAGCCCGTTTTGATGTTTACGAGACCACTTTGATTAAAAATAACTGCTACCCTTTATTTCATTTTTTCCCCCCCAACAACAAAATGAATCCATCCATCAATTAAAGATAAGGTCAAAACTTCGGATCTCATTGATAGTATTTCCTGATTAAGATGTCCATATTAATTTTTTTAAAATATAGTATAAATTTGGAGAATACTAACTAGTGTCCTTAGATAGTGGTTAAAGAATAAAAAAAGGTAAATTTGTATGAAAAAATATTGTATTTATGACATTGAAAAATGCTTAACTTATATTTTCAATACTCACTGAACTTATGTACTACCGGTGGCCAGAGATTATTTGGGCCGACAAATAATCCGAGAATATTTGGGCTAGATAGATCCCAAAAATTATAGAGAACTGATGTAGAGCTGAGTTAATCCTACTCGGGTTGTAGAGCCGAGTTAATCTTACTCGGGTTGTGAGCTCCATGATCGAAGAGCCGGTTAATACATCATGAAGCACTCAGCTATCAACCCAAGTGGGTCGATCATAGTGTAAACGTGATAACCATCGAGATAATGGAGATGATAGATTTGAGTATAAATGATAATCCTTATTATATTGGATGGATAAACTATTCGATAAAAGTGAGTTTCATTGAGAGTATTTCTTAATAAAAGAGTGATTGTTCTTAATTGAGTTTGATTATAAAACATAACGATATAATTATTGTTCGGATTCTCGAATTAATATTATCGAAAATTTGTAAAAATACAAATTTTTCTTTAATTAATTCCTTAACAAATAACACTTGTAACGAGTAATACATACAAGTTTTCTAGAAAGAATATTATGCGTGATAAGAAATTTAAGATGAATCTGAAAATCTGATACATTACCGTAAATAGACTTATCTATTTTCCAATTATAATCTGAAAAATGCAAGTCAAATCGTTGAGAATGGTCCAGAGTAATGAGGAGCAACTAGTTGACACATGTTAGCACCAGGGTTCACATGGGATAACTCCAAGAGTAACCGGTTGAGCACTGAGCAGGAAGCGAGTCACGGGTTAAAGACACGCGTACTTCATTCCAAAATCTCTTTACCCAATTCAATTCTCCTAATAATTTCCTTATCTACAAATATCAAATAGTCTTAGATTATTTAACGATATTGATTAAAGAATCGAAAATAAAGAATTTTGTATCGAAAATTTTAACTTTAAAATTTTGAATAAATTGTAGGATACTGCTGACCAATATTCTGAGAATATTGGTTAAGCAATTTATAACAGACAAGTGTTTTTTGGAACACAGAATATTTATTTTATCAAAATATTAAATATATTATTTAAAAATAAAATTTTTCTTCTTTTGGTTTTCTTAGGACACTGGTTAGCAGTTTCCTAAATTGTATATATATTTCTTGATATATTATTTCTATTTTTCTTAATCAGTGTCCTTACGATATTGGTTAACATTTACTTTTATCAAATAAAGAATCAAATGACCTAAG
Organism: Sophora flavescens; assembly: GCA_030762895.1. NCBI lineage: Eukaryota > Viridiplantae > Streptophyta > Magnoliopsida > Fabales > Fabaceae > Sophora > Sophora flavescens. The sequence goes on along the minus strand of CM061068.1, from coordinate 100,854,076 downwards.
TCGTAGGATACTTGATGCACTCACTAGAGTGTCAAAAGACCCTAATTAAGGTAAGTCGTGAATAAAAAAAAAGAAACATTCATATCTTTTAGAACGTTTTCAATGGTGTAACGGGAATAGATTATCTCCAATACTTTATCATTAAGTGAAATCCCTGATCCATGAAAAAAGAAAGAGAAAGAGTCTTTATAATATAATAAAAAGGAAAATGGGATTTAAGAATGAGATTTTCTCACATTATTTTCTCAAGTTATTTTCCTACTTGAGAGGATTCATTCCCTGGTTACAACTCATTATAGCTTTTTAACTCTTCTTTTTATTGGTTATACTAACTCATCTCACAACTTTTCACTTTAGAGTTTAGACTACGTTAAGCAACTCCACACCACAATTGTGCAATTCTAAAAAAGTCTAACAAATGGATCCCACAAATTACTGATATATTTATTAACATTTATTATTATTTCAATTTTTAAAGGAAGATAACCCCCGCATTTCTTTATTTTTTTTAATCTCTCCTTTTTATTGGATGTTTTTATATAAAAATTGGTTGCTTATAGAACCAACTATTAGGAGCAACGCATCTTCACCTAAACTCACTCCAATGATGTGACCATTTAAGGAATGATTGCTTAATTCTATAAAATCATTAAATAACTCCCATTGAAGATGCTCACAAATATATATATATATATATATATATATATATATGTGTGTGTGTGTGTGTGGGGTATTATATGAGTCTTATTGATTAAAGAATTAAAAAAATAAGTTTTTTATAAAAAATAACGATGTTACTTTTTAAAAATAATAAGCACGTCAATTTTTTTATAAATTATTTTATTTCTTAATTAGTATTTTTCTTATTATATTTAAAAGACATTAAATATATAACAAATATTAACTAGCGCCCTAAGAACATTAGTTTTTTTAATTAGTTAAGTAATCAAAGATAGAACTTTTATATTAGGGAGTGATGTATTAAATAAATTGAAAGTTTTAAAGATATATTTTTCAATATAAAATTTCTTCTTTTTATTCATTAACTAATATCCTAGAATATCTCCAACCCAACACTTCCCTTTTTTGTTTTTTTATACATCTTGAGAGATTTGGATTCCTGAAATTCACAAAATATACCGTTGAATCAATCTTATTTCATTTTTTAAATTTTTTTAATACACATTCAGATGCATCCAATAATCTATATCAATGAATGCATGAATATAATGAAGGTAGGGAATTCGAATCTCATCTGAAGTAAATATAATCATTACACATTTCTAATATTTTCTTTTTATAACTTTAAACAACCCATATTTTCAACATAGGACCTTCAAAAATTTTGCTAAATAAACTACACAAGTGATCCTACGTCATTACATTTTTTAATTTTAAAAGTATAAAACTAGTCAGCACAAATGCCCCAACTAGTGCTTCATAAGCAAGCATCAGTGACAGTGCTTGGTGAGAGATCTCTCCTCAAGCACCATGCGTTATTAGAGTTACTCTCGTTACATTTTTGTTTAGTATATTGACTATTGAGAGCAATGAAACTGGGAGGATTACCGCGAAACTCTTTCTGTGGGCGCAGCAGCAAAGCAACAAAACAATGCCAAAACTGTGAGTCTTTGGTAGCCGTTACAAAACTTTTTGTCGTCAGGGTAATACCCAGAACGCCCTTATTCCCGTGGTCCACACGACAGGTCGTTCGGCACTGGCTCCAGCTTGTGCTCTTTATTACGTGCTCGCGTTCGGTGGGTCCGCCAAACGGTGCGCAGCAAAATACTAACTGCATTGGATTCCGTTGAAAAAAGGATTTGAAATTTAATTTATTCTCGTTTATTTATCTAACGTGGTTTATCCGTTCTTTTTAAGATTTTTCTATAATGTACAATTTTACACAGATTAACAAATCTAAAAACAGTGATTATTTATTGAAAAATTAAGCACTTCAGTTTTAAAAGTATAAAATATACAAGTTTTTATATAAATTTATTCTTTTGAATTCCTTAACATGTGCACAGATAGAAAAACCATTCTTTTTATATGTCAGAAAGAATAGAAATAGAAAATGATATTTATAAAATAATAGAAAATAATAATTAATAGGAAATCATATGAATTGAAAGGACTAAAAATGATTTGAGCTTAATTTTGAAAGCATTTTATTTTCTAAAATAAAAAAAAATAAAGAAAGATGAACATATATATGACTGTTATCATGATCACAATAACTTTCAACTTTTATTATTCATGTGTAATTGCATAGTTAAAATTTGTCATTTTCGCATACATAGAACGCAAATGAATATATACATTTAGAGGAAGATGAAGAATAATGATTCTTTTGGGTTTCCCATCTTCAGGTATCATTCACTCCTCCGCAGGAGATTAGTCCTGCTTCAGACGGAAATACTCTTGATCAAGGACAAAAATTCTTTTTGAAGAATAATGGATATTGTAGCTAGACACACAATTTAAGTGAAGTAAATAATCTCCAATCCTGTTATAAATGAAGAAGCAAAAAGAGAAGGGGAAATTACTATAAATTTTCTTACACTTTACTTAATTATATGCTCATTTCTATCAAGATTCAGTTATTATTACTCTCATCCATCTTAAAGAAAATATGATTAATTGTAATCACATTGATCATCTTTGAAGAAAGCTAAGTATAGCATATAAAATAGAAAGAATATAAAGTACAATTAAATCACACCTTTTCTTTTTATGAGCAATTAATTAAATCACACTTTAAACCAAGTAAATATAATTTTCCGAAAATAAGTTATCTCTTAAAATGATATACTATTGTATTCCACATCCATCAATACATCCCCTCCAAAGTGATATTTCAGAAACCCATTTTCCAAGCCAATTGCAGGTCTTATCTAGCAGCCAATAGTTCCCCGAGTTTCTACACACCCGTGAATCCTGTTAGCTGTTTTTGTCACAACTTAAAATAGTAATTGGTTAGGAATTATATACTTTTGTTCGTTGAAGTCTCACTAATATATGCAAGATTTAATATTGTTTATGACAATACTTATATCACTTGAACATTGGTATGTAAATATCTTTGGTAAAGCTCTCCCTAAGATGAAATACTTTTCATTATTTAAAATAACATGACAATACAATTACAATAACTTGAACATAACGGCCGGCCCAAGAACAAAGTTCTAAAGCAAATTTTGAGTGTGACATTTTCATTTCAAGTGAAAGAATCTACTTACATCAGATTGTGTTCTAAGTTGGACCTTTTTTATTAGCATATGTGACATTTTTGTTTTACAAAAATTAGGAGTAAATAATATTTTTGTTGGTGGGCCTAAAGCTAGGGCTTTAGTAGGTTCACCCTTGAACCGGCCATGGACTCCAACAACACTTATTTAATTGGATATAATTCTTATGTAGGCCAAGAGTGTGTTTGGGAAAGATAGAAAAAAAAAGATTATGTTGATAACCTGTTTTCAAATAATTGATTATTATGATAATCGATTATAATCAAAATTTGTTTTTGTTTGGATATATTTGCTGAAAAGCAATTTTAAACTAATCTATATCGTTTGGGTGGTGCAAAAATAATCATTTTTATATAATAAAGATGGAGAATGTTATGAATATATGCTGGTTAGAAAAAGGTTTTTTAGAAAACAGCCGGGTCTTGCAGCTTGTTAGAAAACAGCTGAAATGAGGAGAAAAAAGTTTTTTAAAAAAATAATCTGGATACCCAAACATAATAATTTTTTCACAAAACCATTTAATTGCTCAAAAACAGCTCCATGAGAAAATTTCTCAAACAGACTCCAAGTATCAACATTTTCAAGTAATATCTCCGTAAAAGAGACTTGTCTCACTTTAATGATGAACAAATTTTCTATACTAGAGTTACAAAAAAATGTGCTCTTAAAATAGAGAACAAAACACAGTGAGTTTTGCAACTCATTAAGTACAAGGACACCTAAAATACATTTTGCCAGAAATGACATAATTATACTCCATATAAAAAAGAAGAATTAAATATCATAAATGCATTTTAATACTTTTGTTTGATACTAGATTGATGGATCCGTACCATGTATAGAGAATATACTATTTTTTTAAGTATTTTATTTTTAAATATATAATTGTTAAATTCATGTTTTGTGGTTTAATTAATATTTTTTTTTGGAAAATTATATATAAAAAATATTTAAAAAATTATTTTATCTGAATCATCGATCGTAAATTGTAACAATACTAACTTAATAATTATTATAAACATTATAATATAGATAATGGCGCTTAAGTGTAAATAGTAAATACATATTGTTTCCTGCAAAATTTTATTATTAAAAATATAATTTGAAAAATAAGATATGTGTGAAAAATATAAAATAACATAATATTTGAATATATCCATTAAAGTTTTATTGTGAATTTGTTTGTTTTTTTCAAAGCAAAATTATAAGCTTGATAATTTAATAGTGATATTTTAGGTATGATTTATTTTAATTGTAAGTAATTTATTTAAGTTAAAATAATATTCAATTATAAATTTGTTTTTTCATTCATTAAATTTAAAAAAATATTTAAAAAAATTGGATAAACTTTTTTGAATAAACTTGATGATGATGGATTAGATCAAATAAATTCAATAAAAAACTTGATGCTCGAAATTTTATGTGATATTTATAGAATAATGTAGTTTAAATTCATGTCTAAATTAATTAAAAATAAAGTTGTTTTCGAAAGGAAATGAATATCTTGTTGATAAGCAATTTTATTTTTAATTAATTTTCTCATGAATATTGTTAAATGAATTTTTAAAAATCCTTTTAATTAATTTAAATTATTTTTGAATTAGATGATTTGAATTAAATGAGTAGTTTTCTCTAAGGTTGTAACATGGAATAGAATTCAATGAGCTTATTCCTAAATGTATATAGTATAGATTTTAATTAATTTTCTCATGAAGATTGTTAAATGAATTTTTAAAAATCCTTTTAATTATGCACAATATTTTTGAATTAAATGATTTAAATTAGATGAGTAGTTTTCTCTAAGATTGACATATGAAATAGCATTCAATAAGCTTATTCCTAAATATATATAGTATAGATATAGATTCAATAAACGATTAAGAATTGATCAAATTTCAAATTGAAAATACTATCTTTCATGAAATCTTTCTTACAGAGAAACTTATGATTGTAAAAAGATTCATCTTTCGAAAACTCTTTTTTTAAATATCATTTTCTTATAGGGAATATTCGTAGACTCAGTCACCAATTATAACATTATAATATAAATAATATATTCTAGCCACCTATCTCTCTCAATCTTCCATCTACTCTTCTTTTCCTTCTTCTTCATTTATCGGAAGGGATAGTTTTGGGATATTTTTTGGCCTGAAATCACCCTTCTACATCGTTTTTTCTCATTTTATCTAAATAAGTGATTTTTCCACACAAATCTGGTTTTTCTTTCTTGTTTTTCGGTGTTTTCGTTGTCTGCGAGCGGTGGTGTTTTGTTCGTCGTCTTGTTGCGGTGTCGTTTGGTTTCCCATCTTGTTGCAGTGTTCGTTTGATTCAGATTGACAGATTATCTTCGATCCATTACAGATTCAATAAAACTTGGGCGTCAACGATACAGATCCGGAGGCATGAGTATTCCGGTCACTTTGATGTTGTCACATTTGTAGATATTTTGTCGTGTTATGTTATTAACCTGGGTGCTGTGAGTTTGTTTGCAGATTCATCATTTTCGATTTTTAGCGATGTTGAATTTGTGTTGTTTTTGATGTATTTTATCCATTTGAATGAGTGAATATTTTTTTAGTAAAAAAAAAACTAGAAAAACAATTATTTACAAATACACGTGTGAAATATATTTGGTTAGCCTTCAGCTATCTATTTTCACAGCCCAGCCCCGAGCATTTCTGCACGGGCATCAGGCAACCATTTCTATAGCCCAAAATGGGCCTTTTCTTTGTGTAAGAAAAATAGGCCTCTTAGTATAAACTAACTTAAGCCTGCTTATAGGATCTATAAATAAGTATTCGGATTTAGGAGAAGTCCTATTGAAAACGAATTTGTTAGAATCACAAGGAAATTACCCAATATGTTTATGAAGATATTAATACCATTAGTAATTAATATTTTTTTAAATATTCTATTTAATTAAAAAAAATAGAACACAAAAAAATAATCCAATCGCTATCTTGGAAAATGCAAGTGTAAACCTTCGTATTTTTTTTATCAATGTTCTTGCTAGTTCTGTGTTATAGATTTGGTGGCATTTAGGGCTTCAGTTCAACTAACATAGCAAGTGAAATGCACATTCTAAGATACTTTTGTGATGGACTTGATTCAGTTAGTATGGCACCTACAAGTTTTCTGCAAATGCTATTCAGTATTTTAAAGTAAGTAATTAGTAATAAAAATGGTAAGGTTTTATTATAACATCATATATTTAATACATTCAAAATTAATGTATTTAGTTTTACAATTGTTTAATTTTTTTAAAAAAAATTAATGTTGTTCCGTCCAAATATCTCAAGTGAGAGATACTCGTCCGGATAAACTCTTGTGGGAGTGTTTTGGAATAGCTTGACAGAACGGGAATTCTGCTCCTATGTATCCAAATGGGAATCAAAGCAAACGTAGTTCTAAGTGAGGGGGTTGGACCCCTTTTTATAGAGATGTTTTGGTGTAACCGTTTGAGTTGGACTGTTACTGAGATCTTATTTGTTAGGATCGGATTGTTATCTTAACTAGATAAAGATAAGGATAAGGCTCCGAGTTATACGGAGGGATATTTGGACCAGCGAGATATTCGGCCCAGTCAGTTGTGACTGGATTGCTCGGGACCGAGATGTCTTCATCCGCGGCCTGTTGTGGAATAGGCCCGAGTAATTATCCTCGGGTGTTAAGTGCATTAATAGGTCTTCGGCTTTGTGGGAGTTCGGGTCAAGGCCCATTTACAAGAATAAGCTCGACCGTATTGACAAATCATCGGCCTTATATTTTCGGCCAGTACACAAGCTCCCCGAGCTCCGAGCTTAAACAAGCGAAAGAGTTGACAAGTATCATACCGAGCTTATGCTTCGGCTGCTAGACTTTCTTCTTCCGTGGTTCAAACCGTCATTTCAAACCGTCATTTCAACTGACTTTTCCTCCTGTCAGAGAAGGTTATCATTTCCCTTCAATCTTCTGCTGCACGTTATGGGTGAGTAACCCTAGAGTTCCGCGCCCAATTAATGAGGGGAAAAATTAAAAGTCGCGCCCCTTCGTCTTTTTTATTTGAAGGAATGTGGACCGTTTGATCATATCTCATCATCAACCGCAGAAGCTATAAATATCTCCTCTAACTCCACCTTATTCCCCCTTGCCTACTACCTTCCTCCACTCTTCATTTCTGTCTCTCAAGTTTATGCAATCGTCTTCCTGCCTTTCGCTCTCCAGGTACGCCCAGCCTTCTTCCTTCTTTCAAATTTCTAAGTTTATTTCTGGATTCCGGTCATGAGTTCATCCGAGTCCACCGAGTCAAACACTTCACCTCTGGTGGAGCGCGAGGTTTCCCCCATTGGGGGCTCTCTTTCCACTTCCTCTGTTCCTTCACAGGAACTAAACATCAGTCAGGTGAGACCGTCCTCCTCCGGGTCATCTTCTTCTGAGTCTGATTCTTATGGGTCCGACCCTTCTAGGTCTGGTTCTCCATCCCCCCAAATTTCCAAACCCGCCGCTCGCAAACAACGCCAAAGGGTTCCAAAAGACCCTGTTCCCGATATTACCCTACCTGGGTATACCTGGGTTAATGGCAAAGTTGGGACTTATTTTTCTGACTTTCAGTCTTCAGATTCAATTGCTCGTCTTCGGTCCCAGATTAATATCTCGGCATCCGGAGACGAATCTGAGTTTATTTGTTCCCCATGCTCGGGTACCGAGTATGTTTTCCTCAGGGCTCATCCTTCTGAGCCCCCTTTTACATATATGTATAAAACACTATTTGCTCAGCTGCGCATGTCTCTTCCTTTCACTGAGTTTGAGTGTGACGTTCTGAGAACCATGAATGTCGCACCTACTCAGCTTCATCCCAACAATTGGGTTTTTCTAAAAGCCTTTCAAATTCTGTGTAAATACATCGGGATGGAGCCCACCACTCCCAAATTTTTGTACTTTTACCAAACAAGGTTTGGTGAGAAAACGGGATGGATTTCCCTCAATGGGCTGAACCGAAGAGGACCGATTAGTTTATACACATCATCGTATAAAGACTTCAAAGTCGGCTTCTTCCGAGTTCGCCCCTCGGGCTCTCACTCTTCCCACTTTTTTGATGAAAATGGATGTGCCAGGTTTCCTTTATACTGGCAATCATCCCCTACCAAATTCGTTGGTTTTGAATACCAATCCCTTCCTGCCGAGGATAGACGGGATATAGATATATTAGAAAAACTTCCTCGGCCTCTCCATTGTGGACGTCTTCTGAAACTCCCCTTCTCATCCACTCCAAGAGCCGACTTTAAAAGTAAGTGTTCGACTTTTTAGTTTTTAAATCTTTTTCTGTATGTGTTCCCGTACTAACAGCTTTTCTTTTCGGCGGTTATCATGGGGAAATTCGACTTCTCGAAGCTTTTGAAATCTGCCGCGAAAGAGGGTCAGGGTCCTTCAGCGACCGAGAAGAAAAAGAAGAGAATTCCTCCGGCCGTTACTAAGGCCACTGCCAAGGGGGCTTCATCATCCGCCCCTCACAAAAGAAAAAGGGTAGAGATAGTAGTCGACGCCGAAGATTCTTCCCCTCCTCGCTCCGGTCCCCCACATCCTACCATTCATGAGACGGGAACTACGGGGCGAGAGGAGCAACTTCCTCCTTCTACCGAGGTGAAGTGGTATAACACCTCTTTGAAAGCAGGAACCTCGTCTCTCTGGGGCGAAGACTTCAACCCCTTCCCTTCTTTTGACTCGAACTTCCTAAAGCCTACTGATCTCCGATTAATCAAGCAACAAGGGGCTCAATCTAGCATGGAGGCCTTCTCGGCCTACTGCATCCGAGCTGCTGCTCTGACTCTCTTTTGTAGCCGAGATTTGGTGGAGACTGAGAGGAAATCCCAGCACCTGGAAGCTGAACTTGCTTCTATTGAGAAGCTGAAGGGGGACCTTGCCCAGATTTCCTCGGAGCGGGATGAGCTGGCTGGAGCCAATAATCTCCTGAACACTACTATTGCCGAGCTTAATGGCCAGAACTCCAAGCTTAACTCCCAAGCAAAATTAGGTGAGGAGAATAAAGCTCGGGCTGAAGAGGATAAAGCTCGCATTGAAGAAGAGCTCAAGAAGGCTCAAGTTGTAATCGAACAACTTAAAGCCGCCCTGGAGGCCGAGACTAAGGCCATGATGGAGGCTCAGGAAGATCTAAAAGAGGCCACCGACTGCATTATTGTTGAGCATCGGAAAGGTTTCACAAAGGCCATTGCTCAAGTTGAAATTCTCGCTCCGGGGATTGATATCTCGGGTGCCGACGTAACTAAAGAGGTGCACAATGGGGAACTTGTTCCCATTATTCCCGAGGAGGAGGGAGAGGATGAAGGGGAAGAAGATATTCCCGAGGATCATGGCGATGCTGCGGTTAGCCATAGGGATGAATAACTTGTATTTTGTTTTTTCACACCCTTGTAATAAATTTTCTTTCTTTGTAATCCTTGGTAATCTAATGAAAAGCTCTTCCTGTATTTTGACGACTTCCTCCTATTTTTACAGCATTTGTTTGGCCGAGATATTCTTCGAAATATTTTTATACTCCGACATTGTTTGTATTGCATGCTCGGCTGTTTAAACAAGACCTTGACTAAGACCGAGATATTTTGTCATCCATATTAAAAACGGATAGTTGTTGTGACATGTGAAATGCATGATTCACGTTTTGTTCGTGTGGTCACATGTTATGTGCCTTGGAAACCCCAGTGGGTTCATGCAATTACTGCTTTTTTATGAGTTTCGAGATTCATTTTTTCAATAAACCTTTTCCCAGCGCATGTTCCTCCTTTCCAACGCCTCCCCCCTTATAAATAGGGTTGTTTCTTTGCTTCACTTACTCATTCTTCATTTTTTTTCCACCAGCAAAATTCGTCCTCCTTCGACCCGAGTAGTTCAATAATATTGTTAGGGGTTTACGTTCCTCTCTCCCAGTTAACATCCTTTTTCGAGCTTTAAAGTTGCCAAAAAGGGTGTAATTGGGAGATGGGATCCAGAATCTCTTTCATGATGTAATCCCTTTTTTAAAAAGGATGTTAGTTGGGAGATTAGCAGTTTCCGGGAGTGGTGAAAGGGGTAGTACCCGTCTCCTCCCGAAGCAGGCCGAGTACCTCATCGTCCAGCTTTCTCAGGGGGAAGTGATTACTTCCTCCTTCGAAGGAAGGTCGTGGCGTCCGATTGGGGGGACTACTGGCCAGTCGGTCTTGCTCCAGTTCTAATTGTGGGGACTACTGGCCAATTGGGCGGGCCTTATTTTCAATTTCAGCCCTTTAACTAAGTCGTAGTACTTTCTAATACTCGACCCGTAACTTGCTTTTATTTTCAGCATTGTACTCGGTTTTCTTAGAAAATTTTAATGGCTCGAACTCGGCCTTTAGATTTAAACTTGGTTTTCCTTAACTGCTCGTATTCGATTTCTCTTAGCAATTTTCAGGCCCGAATTCGGCCTTAATAATTCAATTGCCTTGAACTCGGCCTTAAACTATTTAATTGGCTCGAACTCGGCCTTCAGTCTCAAACTTGGCCTTAAATTTGAATGGCTCGAACTCGGCCTTCAGGCTCAAACTTGGCCTTAAAAATTTAATGGCTCGAATTCGGCCTTAAGGCTCAAACTTGGCCTTAACAAATTAAATGGCTCGAACTCGGCCTTCAGGCTCAAACTTGGCCTTAACAATTTAAATGGCTCGAACTCGGCCTTCAGGCTCAAACTTGGCCTTAAAAATTTAAATGGCTCGAACTCGGTCTTCAGGCTCAAACTTGGCCTTAACAATTTAATAATCGCGGAATAAATACATCGGCAAAATAATAAAATAGAACAATGTTCATAATAAATTCTTTTATTGAATAGAAAAGAAAGTCTGCGGTGTGCCTCGTTAAAACCTTCTCGGTCAAAACCCTTTTTTGGGATAAAATACCGAGGTAGGAAAAAAAGTACATCACCTGACTATGTACATCAACTGTAATAAAATTTCAAATGAGAAGCATTCCAAGTTCTCGGGATAGGCTTCCCTGACAATTCTTCTAACCTATATGCTCCGTTCCCCAAGTTTTCTACCACTCGGAATGGTCCTCCCCAATTTGTTGCTAGCTTGCCCTCCGTACGATCTATTCTTGCTTCTCCTTTCATTCTTAGCACCAAGTCTCCGCGCACGAAACTCCTCGGTTTCAGCTTCGAATTATACCTCCGAGTAGCTCTTCGTTTGCTGGCTTCCTCCCTGATTTTAGCCTCCTCTCTGATCTCCTCCACCAAGTCAAGTTCGACCCTTAAGTTGCTTTCATTCTCATTCTGCTCATGTTGCATACGTCGAAAAGACGGCTCACCAACCTCAACTGGGATCATGGCGTCTGTTCCGTATGTCAGCCTGAAGGGTGTTTCTTGAGTAGTGGATTGTGGCATGCAGTGGTAGGCCCAAAGAATACTCGGCAACTCTTCTGCCCAAGCTCCTTTGGATTTTCCCACTCTCTTCTTCAGCTCTCCGAGAATGACTTTGTTGGCCGCCTCGGCCTGCCCATTGTTTTGGGGATGCTCCACTGATGTGACGTGGTGTTTAACACCGAGACTGACATAGAATTCTCGCAATGTCTTGTCTATAAACTGCCTTCCGTTATCAGTGACAATTGCGAAGGGAATTCCGTGCCTACAAATGAGATTTTTCCACACAAACTTTTGTACCTTCTCGGCAGTAATTTTTGTCAAAGGTTCTGCTTCAATCCATTTTGTGAAGTAGTCCACCGCTACCAAGAGAAATTTGACTTGACCATTGGCTATGGGGAATGGTCCAAGTATATCCATTCCCCACATAGCAAAGGGCCAAGGAGAGTTCAATGTGTGAAGTTCTTCGGGCGGGGTGCGACTTACATTGGCAAATCTTTGACATTCATCACATTGTCTCGTCCACTCGATGCAATCTGCTAGGATGGTAGGCCAATAGTACCCTGCTCGGACTACCTTGGAGGCCATTGATCTGCCCCCGCAGTGAAAACCACAGATTCCTCTGTGTACTTCTTCCATTACATACTTTGACTGAGCTTTGGTCAGACACTTTAACATCAGGACCGAGAATCCCCGTTTATACAACTCTCCGGAAATAATAGCAAAGTGACTTGCTCGGAGCCTGATCTTTCTGGCCTCGGCGTGATCTGGGGGCAGAGTATCTGAGGATAAATATTCCCATATGGGTGTCATCCATTCTCGGTCAACCGGCTCGTTGGCCATCACCTCTCCAAGCGTGATACTCGGTTCATTGAGAGTTTCTTGAATAACTGTTCTATGCTAGCCTGACCTCTTCGTGTTGGCCAATTTCGACAGTAGATCGACCCGAGTATTTTCTTCTCTGGGAATGTGTTCCATAGAAAATTTCTCAAAGTTGGAAATTAACTGATTTACTTTACATAAATACCTGGTGAGCTGGGGCTCTTTTGTTTGGTATTCACCAGAGATTTGTCCTGTGACTAGCTGTGAATCACTTCGGCATCTAACAGCCTTTGCTCCCATTTCCTTAGCCAGCATTAACCCTGCTATCAAGGCTTCATACTCAGCTTGGTTGTTTGAGGTTTTGAACTCAAACTTTAATGATTGCTCTAGGATTAGCTCTCCTGGACCTTCCAGTATTATCCCGGCTCCACTGCCTTTGACATTCGAGTATCCATCCACATACAAATTCCACCATAAATCTTCGGCTATTGGCAGCGGATTGAGCTCGGCTACGAAGTCGGAGATACATTGAGCTTTCAGAGGACCTCTCAACTCGTATTTCAAGCCAAACTCGGATAACTCCACCGACCAAGCAATCATACGGCCTGCCAACTCGGGCTTTTTAAGAATCTGCTTAATCGGGTGATCAGTTTTGACAATCACCTGGTGACTCTGGAAATACGGACGCAATCGCCGAGCTTCAGTTACCAGAGCCAAAACCAGCTTTTCAATGACTTGATACCGGGTTTCAGCATCATGAAGGACCCTGCTGATGAAATACACCGGCATTTGTGCTTTCTCTACTTCTTGCACAATGACCGCATTGATGGCGTACTCGGTGGCTGATAGGTATAAATATAACTCTTTCTCTGGGATAGGTCGAGTTAATATGGGCGGTGAAGACAGAAAGGCCTTGAAGTCGACAAAGGCCTTCTCGCATTCCTCGGTCCACGAGAAGGTTTGAGGCCTCTTCAACAATCTAAAGAAAGGCCGAGCTTTCTCTGCAGATCTGGGGAGAAACCGAGATAATGATGCTAGCCGCCCTGCCAGTCGCTGCACTTCTTTAATATTTTGTGGGCTTTGCATCTCAATCACAGCTCGACATTTATCAGGATTGGCCTCGATTCCCCGGTGTGTCAACATAAATCCGAGGAATTTTCCACCTTGGACTCCAAAAACACATTTTTCTGGATTCAGCCTCATATTGTATTTTCTCAACCGCTGAAAAATTTCCTCCAAATCCTTCGGGTGATTGTTGCGGTCATCGGATTTTACGACCATATCATCCACATAAACCTCCATATTCCTTCCGATATGTTTTTCAAATACCTTGTCCATGAGCCTTTGGTAGGTTGCTCCAACATTTTTCAATCCGAATGGCATTACCCGGTAACAATAATTCGAGCCTTCAGTTATGAAAGTTGTTTTCTCCTCGTCTGGGGGATACATTCGGATCTGATTGTACCCCGAGTATGCATCCAAGAAGCTCAAAATTCTGTACCCGGAAGCACCATCCACCAACCTGTCAATACTCGGTAAAGGATAAGAGTCTTTTGGGCAAGCCTTGTTCAAGTCTGTATAATCTGTGCACATGCGCCACTTGCCATTTGCTTTTTTGACCAGAACCACGTTGGCCAGCCAAGTAGTGTATTCTATTTCTCGAATAAAGTTGGCTTTAACCAACTTTGCTGTTTCTTTTTCCACCACTTTTCTCCTTTCCTCACCAAGTCTCCTTTTCCTCTGAGCTACCGGTTTTGCCTCAGGACAGATTGCCAGTTTGTGGTATAAGAAGTCGGGGTCAATCCCTGGCATGTCTGACGTTGTCCATTCGAACAAATCGGCGTTGCTGCAGAGTACTCCCTTTATTTTTTCTTTTAAAGTCGGTTCAATTTGACCGGCTAGCTTGGTGCACTGATCGGGCTGTGATCCCAGCTAGAATTTCTCCAACTCCTCAATGGGTTGTGGCCGTTGTTCTTGCATGTCAGTCCTCGGGTCTAGTTCGACAGAACTAACTGAATTTACTGACTTGTCTTTTCCTCTGTCTAGTGCTTCTGCAGATGCAGGTTTGAGTTTGCTCACACGCAAACTATCGGCATAGCACTGTCTGGCCATTTTCTGATCAGCCTGGATAGCAACTATGTCTCCCGAGTTGGAAGGGAACTTCATTGTGAGGTGGGGAGTAGAGACCACTGCTCCCAACTCGTTCAAGGATGGTCTACCGATTAAGATATTATACGATGTTACTGCATTAACCAACACGTACCTGACCAGAATAGTTTTGGATGTTTTGCCATCTCCAAAAGTAGTTAGGAGGTCAATGTATCCTCGGGTATCCACCTGTTCCCCAGCAAAGCCGACGAGCTTACTGTCGTATGGCTGAATAGATTTTTCTGGGATCCCGAGCTTCTGAAATGTTGAATAATATAGAATATCAGTCGAGCTTCCCTGGTCGACGAGAGTTCTCTTGACCGAGAAGTTGACCAATTGCACTGTGATTACCATAGGGTCGTCCTGATTAGGATCCACACCCAAGAAATCTTCATCTGAAAAGATAATCGGCGGGGAAATCCTCGGGGGTTTGCCAGCTACCGAGTTTATAGCCCGAATAGCCCGCAGGTGTTTTCTCCGAGCTGAACTCATCGTGCCTCCTCCCGTAAATCCACCTGAAATAGTGTTTATCACACCTCGGACAGTATTATCCTCCTTCGCCTTTCATTCTGATCTTCCCTATTTTCTGCTCTTTCATTATTTTGCCGACCGCTGTCCCTTCTCGTGCTTTGGCCACCTCCTCTTCTTCTACTTCTGCCACACCCCTCACCATTATTGTGATTTCTCCGAACGAAATTATTCAGATGACCAGCTTGCACTAACTCTTCAATCCTGTCACGCAGACCCAGCACTCCTCGGTGGTATGCCCGTAGTTACGATGGTACCGATAATGCTTCTGCCGATCAGCATTCTGGGGCGTGTGGCCACGGTTGGGGAGCTGCAAAAGTTCTGCGTTGTAGGCTTCCTCAAATACCCGAGCTCGGTTAGTGTTGAGGGGGGGTATAGTGCTCATACTTCGGTCCCCTATGTAAATGCTCGGATGTGTTTTTGAATTTCTGCTTGTCACCTCCAGCCCTCCTCTTCTCTCTCCCTTCTCGTCTATCAGGATCATCAGTTCTTTCTCTTTTCTTAGACTCTTCAATTTCCTCCATATTGATGAATCCGACAGCTTTTCTCCTTAACTCATCCATACTGGTTGGAGGCTTCCGAGCTAGGTGTCTGGCAAAAGGGCCAGGACGTAACCCGATCAAGATAGTATGTAGTGCGACATCGGCACTGAGATTCCGGATGAGGACAGTCTCTTTGCTGAACCTGGCCATAAAATCACGCAGAGACTCGTTTTTTTCTTGCTTAAAGTTTACCAACGAGGCCGAGGTTTTTTTATGAGCTCGACTCGTGGCAAACTGAGCATTGAACTTAGTCATGAATGTGTCAAAGGAGTCAACTGATGCTGGCGGTAGCTGGGTATACCAGCTTAACGCAGCATCTTTCAGAGTAGTAGGGAAGACTTTACACATGACAGCATGATCGTCGGTAAAGAGGTACATTTGAGTAGTGAAAGCATCTAAATGGCGTTCCGGGTCCGAAGTGCCATCATACCTGTCAATATTTATTGGTTTGTAGTTGGCTGGTAGAGGAACCTCCATGATGGTGTCGGTGAAGGGATGTCTCGGTCTCCGTGCAGCGGCCCTCTCATTAGGCCTATTTGCCTTAAGTGAAAGTTCAGGGGCCTGCCTAGGAAATTCCTCCTCGCCTCTTCGGTCAACATGGGTTTGAAAGACGGGGTTGTGGGGCTCCTTCTTCTCTGCGCGTGTTTCTGGATCCTTCATTCTCGGCTGTCCGGCGCTCTCTCTCATGAGGAGAAGAGGTAGACCTTTCCCTGCTTTGTTCTCATTCTCGACGGATGTTTTGCCGACGAAACTCCTCATTCTCCCTTCTCAGCATTGCCACTTGCGCGAGGAGTTCTTGAATGATGGGATTGTCGGTCGTCATTGTTGGGTTTATGGATTGTTCTCCATTATCCCCATTATTAGCATTCTCTGGCTCCTCTCTCCTTCAGTTCCCGCTCCTTGTCCTCGCCATTGTTTGTGGTATGGGAAAATTTTGCTTCGATTCCCACAGACGGCGCCAAATGTTCCGTCCAAATATCTCAAGTGAGATATACTCGTCCGGATAAACTCTTGTGGGAGTGTTTTGGAATAACTTGACAAAATGGGAATTATGCTCCTACGTATCCAAATGGGAATCAAAGCAAACGTAGTTCTAAGTGAGGGGGTTGGACCCCTTTTTATAGAGATGTTTTGGTGTAACCGTTTGAGTTGGACTGTTACTGAGATCCTATTTGTTAGGATCGGATTGTTATCTTAACTAGATAAAGATAAGGATAAGGCTCCGAGTTATACGGAGGGATATTTGGACCAGCGAGATATTTGGCCCAGTCAGTTGTGATTGGATTGCTCGGGACCGAGATGTCTTCATCCGCGGCCTGTTGTGGAATAGGCCCGAGTAATTATCCTCGGTGGTTAAGTGCATTAATAGGTCTTCGGCTTTGTGGGAGGTCGGGTCACGGCCCATTTACAAGAATAAGCTCGGCCGTATTGACAAATTCTCGGCCTTATATTTTCGGTCAGTACAAATGTCTTTAAGATACCGATGAGTGAGACCATTCTTGAATCAATGACCGGAATTAAGAAAAGAAAATGAGATGAGATATGACTATATGATTGAGAGTGAAGACAATATTAGAGAAAGCTTCTGAAAACTTAGGGCTCTGTTTTACAAGTCCAATAAGCTAGCTCGTAGCTTCTTTGACTAGCTTATAAGTTTGTTTGACTAAAGTACAAGTGTTTAGTAAACAAGCTTACCTTATTAGTTTATAGCTTTTCTTCATAAGCCATTTTACTTTACTTATGGTTTATAGCTTATAACTTATTAACTTTTCTCTCATTTTTATTCTTATTAATTTAATGAAATTCCCACTTTTTCATGTTTCTCATAAATATATTTTTTTATGTCATTTTATATTTATGAACGTTCAATCGCTAATTTTACCAAATGCTTTAAATTCGGTCAAATGACTTTTCATTTATTAGCTATCATTTATAAACTTTTTCTACTTATCGAAAAAAAAATCATTTATAAACTTTCAACTAAAAATTAACTTAACATATTTATAGCTATTGTTCCTGCCGATATCCGATTTGCCGGAATCTCGTCGTAGAACGTCTAACCAAGAGTGAACACCGGGGTTGTTTTAGATTATGGCTTGACAGAATATTGTATTCCGGTCTTACGTATCCCAATGAGAATCAAAGTCAAACGTAGTTCTCGGTTCAACCCTTGGCCATATGGTGATCTCAATCCCCTAATCGTGTATCTGATGAATACCAGCGAGCAAGGACTCTTCAGTAGTCTCTTGGTCGAGCTAGTTTCTCTAATACGCTTAAGGGAGATTCACCTAGGTTAGTCCAAAGTGACTCTCTCTTTTGGGTTCTCCTCTTTTTATAATAGGATCCCCATATCTTTAAGAGATCTGGATTTATCTTCTTTTATCTCTTAAATCTTCTTTGAGATGTGATTTCCTTAATTTAAGGGATTTTATCTCTTCTAACCGGATAAGGTTATTTGAGATAATATCAGAATTATTAAAGATAATATCAATATCTTAAAATGAGATCCTAACCGAATAAGGTTATTTGAGATAATATCAGGATTATTAAAGATAATATCAATATCTTATCCTTCCCACTTTGATTGGATCGGGTATCCAAGCTCGATGGTCGGGTTTTACTCCTCGGCTAGTACACAAGCCCCCCAAGCTTTGAGCTAGTAGAAGCGTAAAAGTTTTCATGACAGTAGCCAAGCTTGACCTTTAAAAACCTTATTCGGAGAATCTAAGGTTTATGGTGTAGGTTTTCTTCCCTTTTTGCCATAATTTTAATGATCGATCTTGTACCTCGGCCAATCGTTCAACCTCGGTAATCGAGCTTAGAAACTTGGTCTATTTAGCCTTTCAAGTTGGCGAGGTAAGTGGCCGAGCTTCACGCTTCGAGTTGCCGATATTACACCTCGGCCCATATACAAGTCCCCCAAGCTTTGAGCTTTCAGAAAGCGTGGAAGCTTCTTTGAAGGAGCCGAGCCAAGCCGAGATGTGGGCAGTCGTTGTAGATCTGCGCTGTTACAAAAGTTTCGTAGCTCCCGATATGAAAAGAGACATTGCCTTCGTTGTTAAGATAAGGCTAGTTTGTGACGCGTGGCCTCTGTGGCATTACTTCCGAGGCTTGCTCTTTGGTTGCATGATTGAAGCAGTTAGCTTGTCGCAGCGTTTATGCCGATGTCTTTGCCACGTGTGGCTCCTTCATTAGTGTGCCGAATTTGCATAGACATGAAGAGACGTTCCCTTTATTCACACGGTGTCCGTCATTATTACTTTCAAATGTAACGTTAAGATTTGTTTTCTTTCGAAGCGTCGAGGTCTCTATAAGTTGGGGAGAAGTTTGCTTAGGAGCTCATTTTGCCTCTTTCTTGCTAAAACCTTTGTTCAAGCTCTTCTCCTTCAAGCTTCTGCATTTCCTTTTCTGTTCCAGGTACGTCATCGTCCTTTCCCTTCATTATTTCTTTCTTCCATGGAAACTTCATTCGAGGTATCCCAGAATGCCTCTTCTGGGGTTTAGATCATAGAGACCGAAATCAATCAGATTGGGGGACTCTCCTCATCATTCCCCCTCTTCCTCTCATGGTGATGGAGGTGCCAAGGGGTCTTCTTCTTCTTCTTCTGACGGGAGTAGCTCTGCTACTCTTGACGCTATCGTTGCCCCTAAGCTTCGCAAGCGTGCTTCTAGGATGCCCAGGGTTCCTTACCCGGATATTACCATTCCTGGGTATTTCTGGATAAAATCCAATGCTGGGGCATTTTATTCTAATTTCAAAACTCTCGATTCCCTTAAATCCATCAAGGCTAAAGTTACAGCTTCCGATGGTGCTATAGAATGCCTTCCCTGTTCAGATAATGAACATGTGTTTCTTCAAGCGTCTCCCTCTGAACCAGCTTTCACCTATGTATATAAGACTTTGTTTGAGCAGATTGGTGTCACCATCCCCTTCACCCCCTTCGAGTGTGAGGTTCTAAAAATTATGAACGTTGCTCCTACCCAGCTTCACCCGAATAGTTGGGGCTTCTTGAAAGCCTTCCAAATTCTGTGTGACCAGATAGGGATAGAGGCTACTGCTCCTAAGTTTCTTTACTTTTACCGAGTTCAGTTCGGGGACCGAGTTGGTTGGATCTCCCTGAGTGGGGTTGAGCAGAGGGGGATAAATGGGCTCTATAAGAGCTCATATAAGTTTTTCAAGTCGGATTTCTTCAAAGTCCGACCTACTGGGGGTAATGAGTCTTTCTTTTTTGACTCGGATAGAAACCCTAAATTTCCCTTCCACTGGCAACCACACCCTTCCAAATTTTCTAGCTATGACCTCGGCTCTATGACCGCTTAAGAGTGAGCCGATGTTGAGGCCCTGAAACTTTATCCTCGGCCATTGCCTTGTGGAAGGCTTTTAAAGCTTCCTACCTCTAACACTCGGCAAGCCGACTTTGAATGTAAGTAGCTTTTTGTTGACAAGTGTTAATTTATCCTGTAGCATACTTATTGTATCTGACCGGTTTCCTTCTTGCAATGATAATGGGGAAGTTCAACTACAAAGCCCTGATGAAGAAGTCGGCTAATCAAGTTGTTGGTGGATCAGCTCCGGCTTCAAATGTCAAAGGGAAGAAAAAGAAGGTTGCTGAAGCTTCTGACCTGAACACTCGCCTTCCCAAAAGGACTCGGGAAGACATGCAGTCCGTGGTCCCAGTAAGAAGTTCTTCTCCCCTGCTGATGGTTGAAGAAACTCCTGTTGCTGATAAGAGGTTAGGCAATGCTCCCATGGTGACCGATCTTACTTCGAACACCAAATGGTACAATGGAAACTGCAAACCGGGCATCAGGTCGCTCTGGGGGAATGAGTTCGACCCTGCTACCCTCATCGACGGCCAAGTGATGAAACCTTCTGATGCTCGGCTCTTGCTGGAGCATGGGCCTGATGAGATTATGGAGGCGGCTGCTGCCTATGCTCTCCGGATCGCCTCAATTAATCGCTTATGGAGTCACCAGATTGCTGATAATATCAAGAAAATGGTGGTGATGAGGGTCGATTCAGCTCGTGTATTAAGGGTGAGGGACGAGCTTTGTCAGGCAGTGGCCAAGTGTGAGGAGCAAGCTCGGGCTGTTGGTCGGTGAAGGCCCAAAAGGCGGAGCTAGAAAAAGGTAAGACTGCTCTTCAGGCCGAGATGGACCTAGAAAAAGCCGAGCAACTCAATCTTCATAAGGTCGCCGAGGAACTTCAAGCTGAGAAGGAGGCCAATCTCGAGTTACGGCAATCGCTAGAGGTCGAGAAGGAGGCCAATCTCATGCTCCGATCTGATCTGGCCGAAGTCGGGGCTTCCATTATGAAGGAGCGTGTCAATGGCTTCTCCCGAGCATTGAAGCAGCTTCAGCGCTTCTACCCGAATGCTGACTTCTCCCCGACTGACATGGACAAGGATTTTAACAGAGATGGAATTCTAGTTCCGTTGTCCTAGCTAGAGGATGAGGAAGATGTAGCTCAAGAAGAGGAGGTTGAAGGGCAAGCGACCGAGGAGGGAGCCGCTGGTGGAGGCGAAATGGGCTTACCTGACCACTCTTCTTCTATGCCTCCGAGGGCCGAGGATGACCCCAACTCTATTCTTGTTGAAACCGTTGCTCATGGGGATGCCCATGAGTAACCTAGGAAAAATGTTCCTAGGGCAATGCCCTTTTATTTTGAACTCTTATGTACTCTGAGCTTCCCCTTTTTATTTATGAAATCACATGCTTGCTTACGAGTTACTTTTCACATAGAAAATTTTCTAATTTTTTATGTTCATGCCTTGTTTTTTCATGTCGGCTTTTGGAGCTCAATCTTGTAACTTTTTCTAAGTTAGTGCTTCGCTTTTACATTTTTGCGTGTTACTCGGCTTATTCGAGTTTTTGGAGATCGGAATACCTCTTTGTCTTTACTTACCTTCTTAGGCATTGGTTACCTTTTTAGGTTCAGTCATTCGACCTTGACTCAGTTGATTGTAGCTCGGACAACCTTTTTAGGTCTTTTAGTTGTTGCATCTTTAGGTTCAGCATTTCGACCTTAACTCGACCGATTTTAGCTCGGACAACCTTTTTAGGTCTTTAGTTATTACATCTTTAGGTTCGGCATTTCGACCCTAACTCGGTCGATTTTAGCTCGGACAACCTTTTTAGGCTTTTTTTTACCTATTTAGGTCCGGCATTTCGACTTCAAATCGGTCGATTTTAGCTCAGTCAACCTTTTTAGGCTTTTAGTTTTTTGCCTCTTTAGGTCCGGCGTTTCGACTTCAAATCGGTCGATTTTAGCTCGGTCAACCTTTTTAGGCTTTAGTTGTTTCCTCTTTAGGTTCGGCATTTCGACTTCAACTCGGTCGATTTTAGTTCGGTCAACCTTTTTAGGCTTTTAGTTTTTTATAAATAAATTTTTGACCATACAACAGTATTCTTGCCTAATAGCGCAACTGAAAATGATTCTATTTATTTATTTTTCTGGGTGTGCCTCATTAAAACCTTCCTGGCCAAAACCTCGTGGGAAAAAGACCGGGATAGGAAAAAGAGTACATCACCTACTTACATAACTTTAACTAAAATAAAACTTAAGGTGGGAAGTGTTCCATGTTCTTGGAACAGCCTTTCCTGACAACTCTTCTAGCCTATAAGCACAATTTCCTAGATTTTCAACTATTTTGAATGGGTCAGACCAGTTTGTTGCGAGCTTACCCTTTTTGGAGTCTTTTCTCGCATCGTTTTACAATATCAGCACTAAGTCACCTTGCACAAATTCCCCTGGCCGCAACCTCGAGTTGTACTTCAGAGTTACTTTTTGGTTGCATAGTTCTTCTCTGATTTTTGCCTCATCTCGGACTTCCTCAACCATGTCAAGCTCAACTCGGATTTCTTCTTCGTTCTTACTTTGGTCATAATGCTGCCTTCGGAAAGAGAGTTCGCCGAGCTCAACTGGAATCATTGCATCGGTTCCATAGGTTAGCTTGTATGGCGTTTCACCAGTTAAAGACTGCGGTGAGAAATGGTAAGCCCAGAGGATGCTTGCTAGCTCTTCAACCCATGCCTCTTTTGATTGGCCTAACCTTCTCTTGAGCTCGTTCAAAATGACTTTGTTGACTGCTTCTGCTTGGCCGTTTGATTGTGGATGTTCAACCGAGGTCACTTTATGTTTGATTCCGAGGTTGGAGTAAAACTCTCTAAGCCCTTTATCGGTAAATTGTTTTCCATTATCTGTGACAATTGCATAAGGGAGGCCATGCCTGCATATGATGCTTTTCCATACAAAACTCTGAACCTTTTTAGCTGTTATGGTAGCTAATGGTTCTGCTTCAATCCACTTAGTGAAGTAGTCTACTCCTACCAGTAAGAACTTGACTCGACCTTTAGCAACTGGGAAAGGACCGACTATATCCATCCCCCACATAGTAAAGGTCCACGACGAGAGCATGGAATGAAGCTCTTCTCCTGGAGCTCATGCTACATTGGCGAACTTCTGACAAGGCTCACACCTATTAGTCCAGGCATCACAATCCAATCTCATGGTCGGCCAGTAAAACCCCGCTCGCAGAACCCGAGCTGCTAGAGATCGGCCACCTGAATGCATTCCACAGATTCCTTGGTGCATCTCATCCATTACGTACTCGGACTGCTCCTTTGCTATGCATTTTAGTAACGGCACGAAGAATCCTATTCTGTACAACTCTCCATCTCGGATGGTGTAATGGCAAGATTTTAGACGAATTCTCCTTGCTTGGTTAGTTGGGGATCCTTTGTTTGATAATCACCCGAGACTTGTCCTGTTACAAGCTGTGAGTCACTTCGACATTTTAACTCTTTGACTCCAACCTCTTTAGCTAGCATCAGTCCTGCAATAAGGGCTTCATATTCTGTGTGGTTGTTTGAATCAGTAAACCCAAACTTTAAAGATTGTTCCAGGATTACATCATCAGGACCCTCGAGAATTATTCCAGCTCCGCTTCCCTTTAAGTTAGATGAGCCATCAACATATAGAATCCAGATGAAGGATCCTGACCTCGGCTTAGAAGAGAGCTCGGCTATGAAGTCGGAGAGGCATTATGCTTTCATCGGTCCCCTCGGTTCATATTGCAAACCGAACTCTGACAATTCTACTGACCAAGCTATCATTCGTCCGACTAGATCAGGTTTCCTGAGCATCTGTTTTATTGGATGATCTGTTTTGACTATAACTTGGTGTGACTGGAAGTAAGGTCGCAACCGCCGAGCCCCATGATTAAGTCGAGGGCTAGTTTTTCAATCACTTGATACCGTGTTTCTGCATCTTTCGGAATTTTACTAACGTACTACACCGGCATCTGTTGTTGTTCTTCTTCCTGTATGATTACTGCACTGATTGCATAATCATTGACAGATAGATACAAGTACAGATCTTTGCAGAGCTGAGGCCGAGTTAGGATCGGGGGAGAGGCTAGAAAAAGTTTCAGATCTTCAAAGGCTTTCTCACACTCCTCGGTCTAGGTGAACTCTTTTGGTTTTTTCAAAAGCTGGAAGAAGGGTCTTGCTTTTTCTATGAATTTTGGGAGAAAGCGGGATAGAGAAGCTAATCGGCCAGCTAACCTCTAAATTTATTTCACATTCTGAGGGATCCGCATTTCAATTACAGCTTTGCACTTATCAGGATTAGCTTCAATTCCTCTGTGTTAGCATATATCCTAAGAACTTTCCTCCTTGTACACCAAAAGAGCATTTTTCTAGATTTAATCTCATGTTGTACTTTCTGAGTTGACTGAAAATTTCTTCGAGGTCGGTTGAGTGTTGCTTTAGGTCATCAAACTTTACCACCATACCGTCAACATATACTTCTAGGTTCTTTTCGATCTGGTTGACAAAGACTTTGTCCATAAGCCTTTGATATGTTGCACCATCATTTTTTAAACCGAAAGGCATTACTCGGTAGCAGTAGTTTGCCCCATCGGTCATAAATGCCGTTTTTTCTTCATCGGGTGGATACATCCTTATCTGGTTATAACCTGAATATGCGTCCAAGAAGGACAAAACTTAGTGAGACACCCCGCTGTGCCCCTTTGTGTCATTAGATTGAAACCTCAATATTTAATTACTTAATCGCACACTTAACGTGAAAATACGTAAAAATTAAAAACTTAACCTATAAAGTATACAACTTCATATAGAATGACATATCACAATATAAGTATATTATGCATATTACAAAACACTGTTGAGGATATCCTATCAGTAGGATCCCTCACAGGCATATACATAGACAAAGTGTTAAACAGCGAAAAACATATTAAAAAAAATACGCCTCACAAGACGCACTGGCCATAACTAACTAGACCCTAATCACCATGGGTCACAGCTCATCCTCCAGCCTCCGGTTCGTAGGGAGTTTTATCCAACTCCTTGATGAGTGTGATTTCACCTCATTTTACATGTACATTTCTGCATGCATTTGCATATAGTTAGGCCAATTTAGTGTTGATTTTGTATAGTTTTTCCTTTGGAATGGATGAGGTGGTTTCTGGTGTTGTTTTGCAGGATTTAATGGAAAAATGCCCAGAAATTAGCCTTGATGGAGCTTGGATGAAAAAGAGCCTGAAAAGAGAAGAAATTGAGCCAAGCGAGATTCGGTGATTCGCCCCGCGAGCCTGGATTCGCCCCGCGACCCTGAAAGCTGACTGTTGGTGAAAATGCAAGCCTTTCTGGTTCGCCTCGCGAACCCATGTCTCGCCTCGCGAGTCTACAAACAGAAGCCATCACGCCCAGGTCCTGATGCTCCTCACGGGCGTATTGAAGAAAAACCTTTCGGTCTCGCGTCGCGAAGAAACTCTCGCCTCGCGAGAGCTCAATTCTCTGAAGCAGATTTTTAATATTCGCCTCGCGAGACATGTCTCGCCTCGCGAATGCGCGCAAAGACCGACTGGTATAAGTTCTTTGTTTTAGGGAGAAAGAGAGAGCTTTTGGTGGAGAGAGCACTTGGGGACTTGGAGGCTGCGGCTGAGATAGGGTTCCAGCCCTAGAAGGGGAGATTTCCTTGCTCTGGGAATGGAGGAAGCTTGTCTATGAGTGTTCTCCATCCCTTTTCTCATTCTCTTTTGTATTTCCTTTTATCATGAGTAGTTAAATCCCCATTGTTGGGGCTAGATGTAGCTTTTCCGAACTTGTTGTATTTGATTTGGTGTTTTAATGCAAGTTTTTATTTCCTTATGAGTATGTGATTCTGTTCTTAATGCTTTCCTTGGATTAGCTACCCATAGGAATGATATGTTGCTTTGATAGATGACTGAAAGGTTGGTGTTAAGGCATGCTCATGAATCATGTGCCAAGTAGTTCAAGAATCTAGACATAGGTGTTGAATGCTTGCAATCTTATAAGTCTTGACTTAATGCAAAATCACAGATTAATCCACCTAAGACATTAGGGTTTGATTTGTGGTTTTAGGCTCAATGCACCTAAGACATTAGGCTTGAGTACTTTAGAAAAGGCTTGATTGTCATAATTGAAGTAGTGCTTGTGTTGATTACCATTTCATTGCAATTAAGGGAGGATTAGTGTAGTCTAACCCTAACAATCTTAGCCATATCTCTGTTTGCCTTCCAAGTGTTCGATATAATTCCCAAAAGACCAAAAATATTGTTTTGCTTTCTTTATTTTCTGTTTTGATCTCTCATACCATAGTTTAGTCTAGATAGTTGTTAAGTTTGTGAATTGGTAATTGACATCCGATCTCTGTGGATACGATAACCGGTCTTACCACCGTATTACTTGATTGCGACGAGGTGCACTTGCCTTTATATTCTAAAAACCAAGCATCAAGTTTTTGGCGCCGTTGCCGGGGATTGGTTTTGTCAATATCATTAGTAACAAATGAGACAACTAGTTTAGACATTTTTTATTTTATTTTTCTGTATATAATTGATCTCTTTCTTTTGTTAAGTTTTGTATATATTTGTTTTTGTGTTTCTTTGATCTTGGGCTTAATTGTCTGTGAGGTGAAAAATTGATTAGACAGGATCATGGACTACAATTGGTATCAACCATCTGATGCAGAAAGTGAGATATCTGAATTGCAGCTGCGGGTAGATATGCTGCAATTAGCCGTAAACATCCAACAAGTTAGTGATGAGCTGTCAAGGGCACAAATCTCTCCTCCACCAATGGTAAGCTATGCTGAATGGGGAAATCAATTTCCCAACACTTCTACTCCATGGTGGGGGAACCCTCCAAACAATACTTGGATTGAGCAAGTGGAACATTGGGAATCTTCCACACCTTCATATCAAGATGAGCCATCCCCATTGGAAGTTGCTTGGGAGAACTTCAAATCCGCATTCCCAGTCGAGGTTGAGCAACCTATCCCGGATAGTCGACCTCACTTAGAGGCTGTTTTGGAGAACTTCATGGCAACAACAATGGAAGAATTAAAAAATCAAGAAGCCACCATTCGAAGTTTCGGGGTACTTATTGAGAAAATCTCTAACCAACTATCCGGAATGTCAGAAGGGAACTTGATGGATGATGATGAAGGTGATGCAATAAAGTATGATGATGAAGATGATGCTAAAATGGATGATGAGGAAGAAGAAGAAGTGGGAGCAACCGAGTCAAGAAGTGAAGACCCTGTTTTGGAGAACATAGTTGCACCATTCCCCATTGAACCCTTGACTAAGGAGCCTGAAAGGAAGAGGCAATTGGAGGACATCTATTTCACCATGCTTGGGAATGATGAAAAACTGTTGGAATTAGATGATGCTATTGTTTCTAATGCATGTGTGGAATGTGATGGGAGAAACACTTGTGTGGTTTGTACGGAGATTTCTGCATATTTGGAAGGTGATGGACTTGGCAGTGCTGAGAGTGAAGATTGTACAGAAGCCAGAACAGAACCAATGATCCTCTCGAATTGTTTGCCACCTCACATTTTAAAGCAGTCAACAATGGAGTTCATGCCTCTGCCTGAGGTTGAACCCCATTTTTATTGGGAAGATTTTGTTGATAAAGGGGTCATCTTTGACCCGAGAGGAATTGAAAAGCGCTTCCCATTTGAAGAAGTCAGCATGAATTTCGAGCGCTCACTTCCACATTTTTGCTGCAAACCGTGGGATCCAGGTGAAGGATCTCAAATGGTTAGCATCCCTTGGTCCTTATACCACGGGTTATGGGATCCAGGTGGATGCTTCTTAATAAGTCAAGCTAGTGACGTTAAAGAAGCGCTTATTGGGAGGCAACCCAACTTTTCTTAACCCTTCTCTTTAGTTAGTTTTGTTTTTGATTTTCAACCTCTTGAATAATTTGAGAAGCTCAAGAGGAAAATAATAAATTGTCAATTGCCAAGTGTTTGCAGGGTAATAAGGAAGGAAGGAGAAGCAAAAAGAGCAGGGAGAAACAAAGCCAAAAAGCATGCAAAGTCAGCACCGCACCGCCTCGGTAAGCCGTTCCATTTTTCTTTTGTTTTATTTTATTTTTCTTTCCTCTCTCCAACTTGATTGTTTACATTGGGGACAATGTAAATCTTTAAGCTTGGGGTAGGGGTAATCTTTTTGCTTGCATTGTAAATATTGCATTCATATAGTCTTGCATGATAGTTTGCATGATCGCATGATTCGGTTACCCTTGCTTAGATTGAGCTTATGATTGTGAGAGCTAAGTGCCAAATTTTTTTTTGTGATAGTGAATTCTTGAACCCAATTCTGTTTATTCTTGTGATATGGCTGCAAATGAATATGCTTGAGATGATCTTGGATAGTTGATGATTAGCATATGTTTCTTTAGACTTGTGTTTCTCACTGGTTCTTGAACTGATAAATGTGAGCTTTTGAGCCATTAGGGGGTACTCACTAAATCTGCCCCCATTCTTTGTGTAGAGTGTTGCTCCTCTTGGATGAATTTCTCTAGAACTTGACTTGAAACCATTTTAAAGCTTAAAATTTTTTGAAAACATTTTTGAAAATGATTGAGGCAATGGGTATTTTTCTGGCCTTCTGAGTTTTGAATGATGAAATGCTACCCCTTAGTTGCCCAATTTTGAGCCTGAATGAATAAAATGCTTTTCTTGGTACCCTGAAATGTTTTGATAAATATGTTTGACAAGGGACCTTCTAAAGTATTACAAAAAGGGTGAAAAAGGTAGTTGAAAGTTTGGGATAAGAATCAGAAAAAATAATTCTTTTGAGTTGAAAAATCTCCCCTCTCCAATTATTAAAAAAAAAAAGAAAGAAAGAAAAGAAAAATATAAAGAGATGGGGATGACAAAAAAGAGAAGTGAGAAATAAAAGAAAAAGAAAGAAAAGAAAGGTGGAAAAATGTATTGAAAACCCAAGAAGGTATTTTAGAAGGTGTCTTGTGTTGAAATGTTTGATACTTGGTTTAGCCTTTTGAAATATCCCTTTCTTGTTATCCCCACCTAAAGATTAATCCCATGGCCACGTTACAACCAAATAAAGACCTCTTGATTCTTAGGTGTTTTCATAAATAAAGTGGAGATTTGGTTGATAGTCAAGCATATGGTAGGAATCATTCCTTGAGGAAAATGGAGCGAATTGTTATATATACTTGAACACTTGAGTGAGTGAGGCAAGAAAGAGAGCCAAGCAAATAAACAAGCTTGGGGTGAGCTTCAAGTGAGCAAGAGTGCCCGAATCAGTGAGAATGTGAGTCTAGGAAACTTAAGCCCCTAATTGGACTTGAATTGATTGTCTCTTGTTGAATTGTTTGAATTGCCTATTGCTTGGATCATTTACTCGGGTTCTTGGTTCACTATCCATGCTTTGACTGTTTATCTCTTCTGGCCTTAGTGATTGCTTGAGGACAAGCAAAGTCTTAAGCTTGGGGTGATTTGGTGAGTGTGATTTCACCTCATTTTACATGTACATTTCTGCATGCATTTGCATATAGTTAGGCCAATTTAGTGTTGATTTTGTATAGTTTTTCCTTTGGAACGGATGAGGTGGTTTCTGGTGTTGTTTTGCAGGATTTAATGGAAAAATGCCCAGAAATTAGCCTTGATGGAGCTTGGATGAAAAAGAGCCTGAAAAGAGAAGAAATTGAGCCAAGCAGAATTCTGGTGATTTGCCCCGCGAGCCTGGATTCGTCCCGCGACCCTGAAAGCTGACTGTTGGTGAAAATGCAAGCCTTTCTGGTTCGCCTCGCGAACCCATGTCTCGCCTCGCGAGTCTACAAACAGAAGCCATCACGCCCAGGCCCTGATGCTCCTCACGGGCGTATTGAAGAAAAACCTTTCGGTCTCGCGTCGCGAAGAAACTCTCGCCTCGCGAGAGCTCATTCTCTTCAAGCAGATTTTTAATATTCGCCTCGCGAGACATGTCTCGCCTCGCGAATGCGCGCAGAAACCGACTGGTATAAGTTGCTGTTTTAGGGCAGAAATGAGAGAGCTTTTGGTGGAGAGAGCACTTGGGGACTTGGAGGCTGCGGCTGAGATAGGGTTCCAGCCCTAGAAGGGGAGATTTCCTTGCTCTGGGAATGGAGGAAGCTTGTCTATGAGTGTTCTCCATCCCTTTTCTCATTCTCTTTTGTATTTCCTTTTATCATGAGTAGTTAAATCCCCATTGTTGGGGCTAGATGTAGCTTTTCCGAACTTGTTGTATTTGATTTGGTGTTTTAATGCAAGTTTTTATTTCCTTATGAGTATGTGATTCTGTTCTTAATGCTTTCCTTGGATTAGCTACCCATAGGAATGATATGTTGCTTTGATAGATGACTGAAAGGTTGGTGTTAAGGCATGCTCATGAATCATGTGCCAAGTAGTTCAAGAATCTAGACATAGGTGTTGAATGCTTGCAATCTTATAAGTCTTGACTTAATGCAAAATCACAGATTAATCCACCTAAGACATTAGGGTTTGATTTGTGGTTTTAGGCTCAATGCACCTAAGACATTAGGCTTGAGTACTTTAGAAAAGGCTTGATTGTCATAATTGAAGTAGTGCTTGTGTTGATTACCATTTCATTGCAATTAAGGGAGGATTAGTGTAGTCTAACCCTAACAATCTTAGCCATATCTCTGTTTGCCTTCCAAGTGTTCGATATAATTCCCAAAAGACCAAAAATATTGTTTTGCTTTCTTTATTTTCTGTTTTAATCTCTCATACTTTATTTTAGTCTAAATAGTTGTTAAGTTTGTGAATTGGTAATTGACAACCAATCCCTGTGGATACGATAACCGGTCTCACCACCGTATTACTTGATTGCGACGAGGTGCACTTGCCTTAATTCTAAAAATCACGCATGATTCCTCCTGGTTACGCTCATCCATAGGGTCTTCACGTACGATTCCACAAGGAGATAAAATACAACATACAGAAATATACAGGGGATAAGAAACAATTCTATTATCAAAAAGGGGAAAAAAGTCATAGTAAATTATACAGTAATTGTCACAGACAATCAACACACATAACTAACGAATCATCCTCAAGTTAATATATATCATCCTCTACCCTTACTCTCAGGCAATCTAACACTTTGTTTTAACGTAACCTCTCAAATCCTGCCACCATGTCTTTACGTTATCGTGGCCACTACCACTCCTGTCACCATCCCTCATTTGCATTGGGGCACACCCTCATTCCCGTTAGGATGTTCCACCTAGTGCACACCTCCATTCTCGTTAAGGTGTTCCACCCTCATTCCCTAAGTTGGAAGTTGTCTCACGAGAACTCTTGATTTTACGTGTATTATATTATCAATACACGGTATATTATATTACCAATACACAGAAGTGTTTTACGTGTATTATATTACCAATACACGGTGTATTATATTACCAATACACAGATGTCCTTGCGTATTATATTACCAATACACTTTTGTTTTTGTGTATTATATTACTAATACACTTTTGTCCTTGTGTATTATATTACCAATAGACGGTTGTGGACAACAATACCTATACTTGAATCTCACCAACTCGTTTTAACAACATCCTGGTGCCTTAACCTTCCATTAGAACTTGACACATATTCTATGTCGTAACACCTCTTTGACATACATCATCTAGGTTAGGAACTTCTAAATCATTATTATGCTCACACCCAAAACAATCATCTCTTAAACAGCATATATATCTTTACTTAAAAACCACTAAGCATAATAATACAAACCAGACAGATCATGCATAATACAATATCAATCAAAATATCCCCATATCACCAACATAGCACAAAATCAATTCAATAAAGGTAAAAAAATCAAACCAACCATTAACAATATAAAATCAACCTAATATCGATAAACCTACAATCCCCGAATCGCCATTGGTTTTTTAGATAAGGTTTCCAGTGTGATTTTAGTCTTGTCGATTACTCGACCACTAGTAGGGTTTAGGTCGCCCTACACAATTATTATATAATCTACTACTTATCCATTCTGACGATAGGTTGGTTCTTTCCCCTACCCGGGTTATCACCAACTCCCAAACTCGAAGCTTCTTATTGTCACACCACAAAGTAATAACCCCACCTTCAACCAATCAACATAATAACCAATAAATCAAACAACTCATCTATGTTCTCTTTAGTCTAGGTTTGGCCATTTAATTCAAATTAGAGTGTGGATTCTTTTCTCAACATAAGCCTTTGGATACTTATCACTTAGGTTCTAGGTAACTTAGTTAAATTGATATAACTTGAAGATATGGAATAAAAATCATCCAACCACTTAGGGTAGGTTTCGGCCTTGTATTACAAAATAGGATATAAATCTTTAAACTTTCCAATCTCTTAGACTTAGCATCCAAATGTATTAAGGAGCTCAAGT
Source organism: Sophora flavescens (assembly GCA_030762895.1). NCBI lineage: Eukaryota > Viridiplantae > Streptophyta > Magnoliopsida > Fabales > Fabaceae > Sophora > Sophora flavescens. The sequence goes on along the minus strand of CM061068.1, from coordinate 100,821,687 downwards.
CCATGATCATATTGGAAAATGAAAACAAAACATCCTAGGTTCATAACCTTCTAGGTTCGGCCTTCATAGGATTTATAGGCTAGAAATCTCAATACTCTCTAATCTCTTAGACTTAGCATCCAAATATCTTATGGAGCTCAAGTCTATGATCATTTTGGAAAATAAGAAATAACACATCCTAGGTTCAATAAAATAGAATAAACAAGTTAGAAATCCTTAAACTTTCCAATCTCTTAGACTTAGCATCCTTCTATATTAAGGAGCCTTAGTCCATGATCATTTTGGAAAATGAAACTCAAACATCCTTGCTCTAAAACATTTAAGTTTCGGCCTACATAGGATAATATGGAAAAATATTCTTTGTTTGATAACAACTCTTAGGTTTAGAATCACAAGGTATTAAGAGTTCTAAATCCATGATCATACTTGGAAAGTTGAAACATAGTATCCTAGGCTTACTTATACATATTTTCGGCCATCATAGGAAAACAAGCTATCAAACCTTTCAAGATTTATAGATTTAAGATCAAGGAATAGTTAGAATCTCAAACACATGATCATATTCCAAAAGTTGAAGAAAAAACCTCCTAGACCACATATGCATAGCTTTTACCTTAGTATGTAAAAATATAAGTTAATACAAGACTATAGAAAGAGGTTTCAACTCAAAATGAGTTTTCTACCATTTTAGAGAGATTTTAGAAGTTTAAAGCATATAAAGAACACATAAAGCAAACTAAGAAATAAAAGATGAAACTTGCAAAAAGATTCATATGAGAGCATTACCCTTAGTATAAGGAAGAACTTTAATAAAGAACTCAAGTAGAAAGGATGAATAAAAACTAAAGCTTTAAGAGCTCGAACTTTTAAAAGAAAAGAAAGTAGATGAAGTTTTAATGAAGTTTTGGAGAAGGAAAGTGATTAAGTGAAAATGAGAGGTGTATATATAGAGAAGGGAGAGAGTGACAAGAAATTGAGGAGAGAGGAATGAGCTTGGAGAGCAAGTTTTGATCTCGTGCCTTGTTTGGTTTGAGAAGAGAGAGAAAAATAGGTTTTTAGAATATAATATGATATAATTTGAAAAGTATCATCATGACCACTTTTTAGGATATGACTTAGGCCATCCCCCTAGTAAGTCACCTCACTATCACATGTCACCTCATCACTTTTGTGCGCCCTACTCTGCTCCATTGCGTATTGTGTTCAAGTTTCCGATCGTATTTCGTCCGGAATAAATATTATATTTTATTTCCGAACTCGAATTTTCGAAAATTTCCAATATCTAACAAAACATCAAAAAAAAACTAACCGTTTTGTTCATGGTTCAAAATTAGGTTTTCTGCTCAGTAAACTTGTACCGGAGTGAAAACGCAGACCGGCTTTCGTCTGAATTTTCAACCGAAAATTTTACCGTAACCCTCTACCATAAGTAGACTATGAATATGATTTTGTTTTATTCAGAAACACTTTTTAACTCTCATATTAAAATATAATTAATTATATTTTAACCGGTTGAACAACAAAATTAAAATCACGCTGTTACACTTTGTACCCTGAAGCGTTGTCTACCAATCTGTCAATGTTGGGAAGAGGGTAAGAATCCTTTGGACATGCTTTGTTGAGATCGGTGTAGTCACATTCTCCACTTATCATTGGCCTTTCAAACTAACAACACATTGGGTATCCAAGTAGTGTATTTCACCTCTCTGATGAAATTTGCTTTGACCAGTTTGGCAGTCTCCTCGGCTACTGCTTGGCACCTTTATTCGCCAAGTTTTCTTTTTCTCTGAGCTACAGGCTTGGCTTCGGGACATATAGATAGCTTATGGCACATAAAATTGGGGTCTATGCCAGTCATATCTGATGTCCTCCAAGCAAACAAATCGGTATTCTTTTTTAAAACAGCTTGAATCATTGTTTGAGCGAGGGGTTGAGCTGAATGCCGACCTTGGTGCACTGTTCAGCTTGGGCTCCCAATTGGAACTTCTCTAAAGACTCTGTTGGTTCGGATCTGGACTCGTACATCTCCATCCTTGGGTCTAGTTCAAACATGTTGACCGAGTTTGCTGAGGTAACCGAATCGACGAGAGCTTACCACTTCCGCTTTATCATCTTCGGCATTCTTTGCGATGTTACTGGTTTCGGGTAACCTTCAGACTATCTACATAGCATTGCCTGGCCATCCTTTGGTCAGCTCGGACAGCGACTATATCTCCAGACTCGACTGGGAATTTCATTGTGAGGTGTGGGGTAGAGACAATCGCTCCGAGTTCATTCAACGTCGGTCTTCCAATAAGGATGTTGTACGATGTGCTGGCATCCACAATAACATATCTTACTGATACGGTTCGAGAGAGTTTTCCCTCTCCAAATGATGTTAAGAGGTCTATAGGACCTCGGGCTTCCTGCTCTTTTATCAGCTTTTCTAGAATTCCAAGTTTCTTGAAGGTCGCTAGGTATAAAATATCACCCGAGCTTCCCTAATAAACAAGTGTTAGTTTGACTGAGAAGTTGGATAATTCGAACGTTATCACCATTGGGTCGTCTTGATTTGGATCCAGCCCTTGGAAGTCATCATCTGAGAAAGTTATTGGAGGTCTCGTCCTTGTAGGTTTTCCAGACACCATGTTCACATATCGGATGGCTTTCACATGATACCTCCGAGCTGAACTCGTTGTTCCTCCACCTGCAAATCCTCCTGAGATTGTATCGATGACCCCTCTGACTCCTCCTTCTGTTTCTTCATTAGGAGCCCTCTGATTGTTCACCCGATCTCCGTTCTGATTATTCCCTTGCAGGTTTGCATCTCGGTTACGATTGTTATAACCGCGTCTCCCTCATCGTCGACCAGCTCGTCCGCCTCCATTATCATCTCGACGAACGAACTGGTCAAGACGACCTGCCTGTATCAAGTCCTCATTTTTTTCCTGGGATGTTTTACAGTCTTCAGTGGAGTGACCATAGTTATGATGCCATTTGCACTCTTTACTTCTGTCTTCATTGGCTGGAGTTTTAGACGGTTGAAGTAAGGTGAGTAACTCGGCGTTGCACACCTCCTAAAGAATGGTTGCCCGAGATCGGTTTAGCGGTGTATAGGACTAGTACATGGGTTGCCTCTCCGAGAATCCCCTTTCATTGGTCTTTTGGACCCTTTGTGGATTAGCCCCCCTATCTCTTTCTTTGCTGGGAATCGAGTTCTTGTCTTCAAAACCTCTTTCTCCCCTTTCGGATTCTACCATCTCTTCCGAGTTCATGAAACCAGTGGCTTTTTCCTGCAACTCTTCAAAATCTCTCGGTGGTTTTCGAGATAAATACTCAAAGAATGGTCCTGGCTTCAAATCTCCCATGACGGTATGTAGACAGAGTTCCAAGCTCATATTGGGAAATAAAAATTTTTTGGTACTAAAACGAGCCATATAATCTCTAAGTGATTCATTCTTTTCTTGTTTAAACCAGCGAGACCAAGTGCCTTTTATGCTTTCGGCTCGCTGCTAATTGTGCAGTGAACTTAGTTACAAGCACATCAAAGGAATCAATTAATCGAGGTGGGAGATTCGTAAGCCAGGTTAAGGCAGGGCCTTACAAAGTAGTTGGAAAAATTTTGCACATGACGACTTCCGAATCGGTCACCGGTAAACAGAAGAAATAAATGATTCTACGTGCTCGGTTGGGTCAGTGGTGCCATTGAATTTATCAATGTTAAGAGGCTTAAAATGTCTAGGCATGATTACCTCATCGATGTCATCCGTGAATGGCAACCTCGGTCGTCAGTCTGTTACCCTTTCTTTTTGGAAAGTCCTTTCTGCACGAGATTTAAATCCCGAACCCTTTGGGCGAGGTTTGGTCTTGGACGGTCGGCTCATATCATGATGAGAAGGTATGTACGATGATCCTTTTGGCTACCCTCGGGTGAGGATTGCTCTTCCTCGGAAGGCATCACTGATCTTTCTCTTTTCCAAGCTCTTAACAGCCTTTGATTCTGGGCACATATCTCCTCGTTCTCCTCACGCAGCTACCTTAACTGTGCCATAACCTCTCCCAGCTGAGGGTTATCTTTATTGATGGGAGGGGGCGAGGGATTGTCACGGTTCTGGCTCGTGTTCGAAGCCTTATGATCTACATGGTTCGTGTTGTTCGCCCTCTCCCTCGGTCCATTCCGTGTAGTCACCATCAAGCTTTCTTATGGAACCGGGGAAAGTTTTTCCTCGGTCCCACGGTGGGCGCAAAATGTTCCTGCCGAAATCCGACTTGCCGGAACACCGGGGTATGTACGATGATCAGAGGTTTGGTCTTGGACGGTCGGCTCATATCATGATGAGAAGGTATGTACGATGATCCTTTTGGCTACCCTCGGGTGAGGATTGCTCTTCCTCGGAAGGCATCACTGATCTTTCTCTTTTCCAAGCTCTTAACAGACTTTGATTCTGGGCACATATCTCCTCGTTCTCCTCACGCAGCTGCCTTAACTGTGCCATAACCTCTCCCAGCTGAGGGTTATCTTTATTGATGGGAGGGGGCGAGGGATTGTCACGGTTCTGGCTCGTGTTCGAAGCCTCATGATCTACATGGTTCGTGTTGTTCGCCCTTCCCCTCGGTCCATTCCGTGTAGTCACCATCAAGCTTTCTTATGGAACCGGGGAAAGTTTTTCCTCGGTCCCACGGTGGGCGCAAAATGTTCCTGCCGAAATCCGACTTGCCGGAATCTCGTCGTAGAATGTCTAACCAAGAGTGAACACCGGGGTTGTTTTAGATTATGGCTTGACAGAATATTGTATTCCGGTCCTACGTATCCCACTGGGAATCAAAGTCAAACATAGTTCTCGGTTCAACCCTTGGCCATACGGTGATCTCAATCCCCTAATATTGTATCTGATGAATACCAGCGAGCAAGAACTCTTCAGTAGTCTCTTGGTCGAGCTAGTTTCTCTAATACGCTTAAGGGAGATTCACCTAGGTTAGTCCAAAATGACTCTCTCTTTTGGGTTCTCCTCTTTTTATAATAGGATCCCCACATCTTTAAGAGATCTGGACTTATCTCCTTTTATCTCTTAAGTCTTCTTTGAGATGTGATTTCCTTAATTTAAGGGATTTTATCTCTTCTAACTGGATAAGGTTATTTGAGATAATATCAGGATTATTAAAGATAATATCAATATCTTATCCTTCCCACCTTGATTGGATCAGGTATCCAAACTCGGTGGTCGGGTTTTACTCCTCGGCCAATACAGCTATTTTTGCCAAAAGAGTATTTTTCTTATCTTCTGAAAGCTTCTTTCCACCCTTATATTCGAGTTAAGCCCACCTCACTAAACGGTTTTCTTCACATCCTCTTCTTCATAGTTCATTACCCTTCGTGGCACCACATAGGATCTATTGAGTTCGTTATGTCTCTTCTCTCTAATCTTGAGCCATATGCCAGTTGTTCATTCTCCCCAATTACCTTCTCATCTTTCATTTGTACCACATTTTGTTAGATATCTTCCTTCTTTAAATGTGTTGCCGTGTTGCTTTATGTTGTAGTTTTTGTTTTTGTTTTTTAAAAAAAGAAAGAAAGAAAAGAAAAACGAACCTTAAAATGGTTTTGCCCTTTTTTCTGTACAAAATGGTTTTGGATTTGTTTTATTTTGTTATGTCACTTTTGAGTAAGCTATCAGGCAAGAATAAAATCTTAATGGAATTCAGTAAATATTTGTTAATACTGAAAAACAATTGCTAAATAAGTTACGATGGTAGAAAGTAGAAACCATCCATATATTTGAGAGTTAATAATAAGAATAATATGTTTGGTGTATATATATATATATATATATATATATATGCCATAGGTCTTTGCTTCATAATTCTGGGGGGTAGCCACTGTTTTGACTGATATTTTTGTCTCTGTACTGCTGGTCTATCCTAGCTAGTGCTGCACATTACTAGATTAAGGAGTAGTAACAGTCATGTTTTTATGTCTTAGTGGGGATGTTTAGCTATTTTTATAGCTATTCTATGCTTTAGGTTGGAGTAATATATTTGGTTGTTCCATTTATAAGTTATTGAAAGTATTGTATCCTTCTACTCAATCTAATATATATTTTGTTTATAAAAAAAAAATAACTAGCCAATAAAAACTCTAAAAAAAAGGTATGATGATTTGCAAATGAATGTGTGAGAAGTAGAGGTGGGTATTTGGACTCGGGTCCGCGGACAGTCCGTTAAATCCGCAGTCCGCGCGGACTTGGACACCCTAAAATACGAGTCCAAAAAAATGCGGGCTTTTTGGGTCCGGTCCGTTTAGCCCGCGGACTTAACGGACTCGGTCCGCGGATTCACGGGCTCGTCCGCGGACCAGGTCTGTTAAAAAAAAAAGGCCTATGCTCATTGTAAACCCAAAGTGTTGAAAAAAAGCCTATATTCACGGACCTGTTCTCCTGCTGCCGTTTGCACTATACTCATTGTAAACCCAAAGTGTTGAAGTAGGTTTCATTTCTCCAACTCTTCCTTCCTTTGTGGCAGCCGCATCTCGTCGTCTCCCAATCCATCCCCTCGCCTCGCCGCCATCAAAGCTCCATCGTCTCGCCGCCATCAAAGCTCCATCATCTCGACTCGCATGCCACTCATTGCTCGCTGTCTGCGTCTTCTGTAGTGTTGTGTGTTGTCTATTTGTTGTGTCTCCCTCAGATTCCTCCATTTTTCTTTGAGCAAGGTATGAATTTGTTGTTGTCTCTGGTCCATTTCTCTGGTATGTTGTTTGAGTTTTTTCTTTATTTATGAAATGGTGCTTTTGCTGTGATTTTGCTGTGTCTCCCTCAGATTCCTCCATTTCTCTTAGAGCTTTTGCCGTGATTTGTAACATATGTATCATTTTGCCTTTGCAGACTACCTTGTAACAAAGTGTGGCATGCTGAAGTTTACGGGTAGGCATTATTTGTTCTGTATACAGATGTTTTATTATGTGAAAAGTGGTTTATGAGAGGAGTTCTGTTATTGTACAATTTGAAATTGCAGGTTTTTTAGGAGAGGAGTTCTGTTATTGTACAATTTGAATTTCTGGCTAGCTACTAACCCAACAACAATTCTTGTAATATTTTTTTTTTTGCCTTATAAAAAAAAGTGTAGAGTCCGCGGACAGTCCGTTTAGTCGGCGGACTATGCGGACTGGACTTGGACTCTATTTTTCAGAGTCCATTTTACATGCGGACTATAAAGTCCGGTCCGTTTAAATGCGGACTTATGCGGACCGGACTTAAATGGACCGGACCGGTCCGTTTACCCACCTCTAGTGAGAAGGGACGGATCTAGATATAGTGAAATGAGGTAATTGTCTCTATTAAGCAATTTTTTTAAATAATATATCTAGTAATTTGTTTTTGTTCATATAAAAAAAATAAGATGTTGTCTCAACATGACAAATCATTTCCACACATAACAAAAAAATTGTTTTTGTCCCCACAAATCATTAGATGTTGCAAATTTGGTCATTCAGTTTAATGTTCGTCAATTTTTTCAATAATCGACAGAGAGGAATCATTGCTATAAGTATGTAGAACCTTCGATTGAGCTTATCTCTCATCTGTCTCCCCACTTCAATATGATTTATCCAAAACCACTAAACAAAATAGCTTATGAAGAAAAGCTATAAGCTAATGTGATAAGTTTGTTTATACAAGTTAGTCAAATAAATTATAATTAGCTAACTTATTGTACTTGCCAAGCAGAGCTTAACTCGTAGAGATAACAATTGTAAAAAAGGATTATGATGGTCTAGTATTTGGATAAATTGTTGTCTAGAACCGCTAAGAAGTAATATTTAATTTTAAAATACATAAATACTTTAAATTAATTCGGAGTACACAAAATTTATTCGAAGAGGAGTATTAAATTTCATGAGAGGGGCAAATGTATGTATGCTTAAAAATAAATTTGTTATTGGTTATTGGTTAACTATGAGTGCTTATTCGTTCTCATATATAGTGATTAGTGATTAGTGATTTCAAATGTTGAGAATTTTTTTGTAAATGGCTTTTTTTTTTTTTTTGAGTGATTGTTTGTTCACATTGAGTTGCTAAACCTTTATAAATGAAGTTCAATGTTAAACTCATGAAGTTTCCAAGATTTGTTTTTGAGCACAAGTTTCCAAGAAAATTACAAATAACTATTACTTATTTTACATGATTATTAGTTCTTAGTGAGTGACTAACTATTATAAAGAAATTTGTAAATAGTTATTAGTGTTTTTGGTGAACAAATAGTTATTAGTTAGTATTATTTTAGGTGGTTATTTATTTCTCCTAAATGGCTAATAATGTTAACGAGTGGTCATTATAATGGTAAAGTGGAGGAAAAAGATCACTAGTCGTCATTTGTTCTTAGTGAGTACTGAGTAGTGACTAAGGGTAAAACTATTTGGCAGTGGCTTTTGTTGTTAGTAAATGGTTATTTACTTGTACCAAAAAAAAAAAGTAAATGGTTATTTACTCCTAAAAAGATAACTATTGCTTTGATCAAGAGCATTTTAATCTATCAGGCCCTATGTGATAAAAAATAGTAAATAACAAATAAGCTAGCTGATTATGTATGAATGAACATTTAGCGGATAACGGATAAATTATATAAACTAGCTAATTAGATTTGAAGTGTTTGATAAAATTAGCAATTAAACTAGCTGATAAATATGTTTGTATATATATGATATTTATTTTTTAAAATAATTATATCATTTCAATACTTTAAATTATTTTAAATTATTTATCACCTCAAAGTTAAAATATAATTTTTAAAAAATGAGATAATAAAAATAAATTGACATGTTGATATGGTTTTGTATATAAATTTTATTTTTTATAGACAAAAATATATTCTCTATTATATTTTATCTTAAATATATATTAGTCCTTAAATATATCCCGAGTTATAAGGATTATGATATTTTATTTTATTTAAGAGAGGATTATGAATGAATTTAACTAAAATACTAAATAAAAAATGAGAGAGAAAAAAGAAGTCGTAAGCTATAAGATTAGACGTTACTTCAAGTAGTGTAAAAAAAAATACTATAAGCTAGTAAGAAAAACATTTATTAAACAAAATTACAAACTCATCTATCATAAATTATCCGCTTTAAGCTAGTAGTTTGTTCTTATCAAATATAAGATAAATAAAATATTAATCTCTCTCCAACAATAAAGTTTGTGTAATAATTCTTAATAATTTAAATTTTCACATTCATTAGAATCAAATATTTGTTGTTAGTACATTAATTTTCCCGTGATATTTTTATTAGCAAAATATACACACTAAATACAACACATGCTTGAGATATTACGTCAACTACGAATATGACCGTACTGTCCGTACACTAATACATTATATATGTGTGTGTCTCGTCTGAAACTATTGACATTCATATTTCTGTATTTATACTTTCAATATATATCATAATTTTGTAAAATAGAAATCTAAAATAACGTTTGGTTATTAGAGAGTGTGGATAAATAATATGAAATTCTTAAAACATTACTCATAAATAAAATGGATCTGCCTAATAATTCACTTTTTGTATAAAAAAAAATAATAAACAATTCACCTTAGAGAATAAAATAGAATAAGTAATATCAACCGTGGATTGAGAAAATCAAGAATTAATTATAATTAAGTATATATACATAACAAATTATGGATATGTTTGAATATAAACTCTAGATTTTTCTCATAAATGATTATTTAAAGGAGTCAAATCTAAATATAAATTATCATATAAATATGGAAATGGATTCTGTCATATAAAAAAGCGTTTAATTAACTTATTTACTGAACTTCTATGCTAAACATGTTATTATTTGCTCGTGTTTATCTCTTCTAATTTTAACTCACCCGCCAATCCATTTTCGCCATGCCATCAAACCTTCCGTGTAATTCACGCGCTCTCTTATTGGCCCAGAAACTTCCTTAACTTCTATAATGATTCTCCAACACAACCACCTTAAAACAGCAAACAATCTCAAGACACAACAAACTTTGCGTATCTCATTGTCTTTGTCTTGAGTATACTGACCCTCCTCCTCCTCCTCCTCCTCCTCCTCCAATCTCATTCTTATCCAAACAGTGTCATCGCAAAAAACAGACTAAAAAAATGTCAGTGTCTAAAGATTCAGAGACTAATGTAAATGTTCAGTCTCTGCCGGAGCAGACAGCACCGAGTGGGAACCGCCAAGCGCCGGGAACTGGCGGCGGCGGCGGCGGGTTCCTACGGCAGTGGAAGAGGGAAGATTTGCTGAAGAGAGGGTCGTTGGGGCTGAGAGGAATTGCTCTGATTTTCTCTTTGATTTCTTTCATCCTTGTAGCCAGCAACAAGCATGGCGATTGGAGAGAATTTGATAAGTACGAAGAATACAGGTAAGAGTCAGAAAACTCTTTTGTCAATTGGATTGTAAATGTGATGTGGGTTTGTGATGATTTTGGCTGAAGATTAATGGGTTTTTGTTAAAATTTGATTTTTTTCATTGGGGTGTTGTTGAACTTGGATTGAAAATTTGGATTGTAGGTACTTGCTGGCAGCAGGTATTCTATCCAGTTTGTACACTGGAGGCCAAGTTCTTCGTCAACTTCGAGAACTTTCTACTAAAAAGAACGTGCTTCATCCACGAACTGCAGCATTGATTGACTTCTTTGGAGATCAGGTTAGGCATTATTTGTTCTCCCATCGCATTGATTTATTAAAAAAGTAAATAAAATTCAAAAGAAATCAATGTAATTTCTGAAATAAGAAGTATCATGTGTAATTAAGCCAAATATACGATCATATCATGTGTTTCTAAACCCAACTCTGAAACTCTCCGAATCATGACCACCTATGAAGAACAAGGAATCAAATTAAGTCTTAAATTGAATTGAATCAAGAAAACTAGACTTTCCTCGGTCTGGATTCTCTCCTGTCAAAAGATGGTGCAGCCTCTATAGCACAATTACAGCCTTTGGATTAAGAAAAAACACACACACTCTCTCTCCTTACATTAATCCAATGGTTATGATTGTGCTGAAGAGAGGCTCCACCATTTTTTGGCCGGAGGAGAACCATATCCCATTTTCCTAACTAGAGTGACATCCTATGGCAGAAAAAAAAAAAAAAAACTACTTAGTCCAAGTAGCATGAGTTACCTTGAGTATGGTTGCATGTTGTTAGTGATAAGAAGGGTCTAGAATAATCTTAGTTATGATGAGTCACTATTTTCTATTTTGCAATTCTATTAGCATTGTTGTTAGATTCCATTGTATGTACTATATATGTGAACAGTTGAAGAATGAAATGACATATAAGAAAGATATCGAGGAAAACTTTTGCTTTGTGTTAGGAGGTTGCTCCCTTCCAAATGAGCCTTTTTCTTTTAACTCTCTTTTATTTTCCTACTAAAAATTGAGTACATTACATTGATGCTTTTATAGGGCATTTTTCTCTCTTTTTTTGGTCCTTGTATATGGGTGGAGTAGCCATTGTATTCCCAATCAATGTAACGTCTGCTTAATCAAAAAAATTGACATGGCCCCTCCTCTCCATTCCTCTATTAACATTGAGTCCCTTCTTAATCAACTTTTGCATAGCCAACAGCTCTTCCAGCATGCTCTCTCGATTTTTGCCACTGAAATTTCCGACCTTAAGACCAAACTCACACCAAATCAGAACACAGACCTTTCAACTACCCCCCATTCATCAACAATCTCATCCATGTGAGTCATCCTCGTCAGTACCACACCAATGTTTCAGCTCTACTATCCTCTGCTCCCAATAGTGAAGATTGAAGAGTGACAATTTCTCAAGAGCTCCAACAGTGATTTCTCAGGGGCTCATCGCCGCGGCGAACGACGTCTTTGTCACCATCACCAATTTCGCCATCCCTGCAACTGAAAGCATCAATGTAATGTACTCATTTTTTCAGTGCGGAAAATAAAAGTGAGTTCAAAGAAAAAGGTTCATTTGGAGGGGAGCAACCTCCTAACACAAAGGAAAAGCTTTCCTCAATATTTTTCTTGTGTCATTTCATTTAACACAAAGGAAAAGCTTTCCTCAATATTTTTCTTGTGTCATTTCATTCATCAAGTGTTCACATATAGAGCACATACAATGAAATCTAACAACAATGCTAATCGAAATAGTGACTCATCCTAACAAAATATAGTGACTCATCATACTATGAGATTATTCTAGACCTTTCCCATCACTAACGTGCAACCATACTCAAGGTAGCTCATGGTACTTGCACTTGGTAGTTTTTTTTTTTTTTTTTGGCAACACAACAAATATTGTTTGAATTTTTCGTCCCTAGTAGCTGTGGAAGACTCATGAAATTTTGTATTGAATTGCAACTTGCAAGTAATGTTTAGAAGGCATGAAAGGGAACTTTCTATTTGAAGCTACCCGTACGGCAGGAATAAAAGTGCAAACTTATTTCTTCAAGCAATCAATGATTGGAGAAGTGTTATTCCAAGGAAATAGGACATTCGACTTAGTTCTAAATGCTTCTATAATATGGTGGCGTTTGGAAGAGCTTATTTAAGCTCTCTTTGACTTATCTGATGACATAAACTCTTATGCAGTGTGTTTGACAGTACTTATAAAAATAACTTATGTCATCCCACGAGGAGTTTTTGACTTATTTTGATAAGTCACTGGGAGAAGCTTATGGAATTATCATAAGAGCTTATGCACTAAACATAATCTCCATATTTTTCACTATTCGAATCTTCTCATGCCCTTTCTTTCTTTTTCTTTCTTTAAGCGCTTATGGCATAAGCTCTCATACGATAAGGTCTTACGTGATATGCTCTTAATTAAGTTGTTTACCCAAACGGACCCATAATCATGAGTAAAAAAATGCTTCGAATTGGCTTTATTTAGTGTTGCAAAAAGTGAGTAGGCCCTACAGTTGGTCTGGTCTATTAGTTGGTGCAAGGCTTCATTTTAACTCAAAGGTTCAGACCAAATTGTTTATTCTAGCTAAGGCCAAGACAACACTTAAAGCCATATTATTGGCTTCTACCTTGCCTTTTGATAGATTATGAAATGTTAATAAATCGAGCTAAGCTTTTTTTTTTTTTTTTTTTTCTTTAATTAATTTTTTGGGACAAGACCTATAAGGATAAGCTTGATTGGGAAAGTTTTTGTTTGCAGATTGTGGCATATCTGTTGATATCATCGTCATCTTCAGCAATTCCAGAAACAAATAGAATGAGGGAAGGGGCAGACAATATTTTTACGGACACTACAGCTGCAGCAATTAGCCTATCCTTGTTTGCCTTTTTGTGCCTAGCACTCTCAGCCCTCATATCAGGCTACAAATTATCAGCTCAAACTTATATCTGAATTTCTACAAAATTTTCCCCCCTCTTTGTTTCATACTTCCATTTCTACAAAATAAAATTGTCTATAAATTTGTGTCTCTAAGTGAGTTTAAGCATGCCCCCTTTAAGTCTCTGCCCATGTTACAGTGAGATGTTACGAGATTGTACTGATTTTATTCATATGCGAATACAAATAGATTTATTTTTGTTAAATTACTCTTTTCCTCTTTAAATTTTTGCTAAATTTTTAAATAATTCTTTATAAATTAAAAGTTTTTAATTAGTTTCATATACTTTAAACAAAATTAAAATAGGTTCACACTAAGATAAGATTACGAGACTTAAATGTAAGAATTTTATAATCAATGGAGATTTAATTAAAAACTTATTTAAATATAGGATCTATAATATACTAGCGTTGTCGACCCGTGCGAGACGCACGGACATCCGTTAGATGATTATTTTCGTAATAGTTTATTATAAATAAATTCAACATGAACAACATTAAATGTACTATTTTTTTAAATATAAAATAATACTATTATGTGCAACAGTTGGATTCGTATATTCAATAGTTAATCAATAACAGGCTACATGACAAATTTGAATGGTAAAAATTTTAGTAGGTTTTATAAAAGCTTGACTTTTCATTACGGATATGAGTTCATGATATGCAATATGTTAATCTTTTATGTTTATGAAAAGAATACACATTTCCATGATATTATATGATATTGTATTGAACATTTCTATAACAACAACAATAGAAGAAACATTGATGGAAAAAAAAGCAATTATAGTTTGATATTCAACAGTATTTTAAATATGTATGATCATGTTATTTAGGGTAAGTTATAATCTTGGATTGTTATGTTCAATTTAAGTATCATAAAGGTATTGTAAAAGCAAGAAATATTACGAATCAAAGGTAAAGAAAATGAAAAAAAAAATCCATGAGGCGTGACACAATGATTTTATTTTTCATAAGTAAGTGACACGTGCCGCTCGTTTATTCGTCGACAATAAAATCATGCTACAATATAAATTTAAGAAAGGCCCTAGCTAGTATGAATAACACAATAATTAAATAATTATATTTCAAGAAAATGTCAGATGACTAAAATATATGTAGACTCCGTTGGTGACACGTGTTGCCCGTTTATTCGTCCACGAAAAATCAAGCTATCATTTGTTTGAAACAAAATATCTAATATTTAACAATTCAAAATATTTTTTTTTAAATAAAAGTTTTTTAATAAAAAAAATTTTTTAAAAAAACTTCATTTATAATTTTATTATTTTAAAAAATGCGAAAAAAATTTATTAAAAAATGTTTTTGTTAATTAAAAAAAGTTTCAGTTAAAAAAAGTTAAAAGAAAAATTTTGTTTAATTTAAAAAAAAACTACTAAAATTTTTATTTTTTTAATAAAAAAATTGTAAAAAAATATCAGATAACTAAAACATACGTGGATCCCGTCGGTGACACGTGTTGCCCATTTATTCGTTAACGAAAAATCAAGCTACCATTTGTTTTAAACAAAAGATCTAATATTTAACAATTTAAAATAAACATTTTTGAATTTAAAAGTTTTTTTTAAAAAAAAGTTTGTTTAAAAAAATTAATTTAAAATTTTATTTTAAAAAAATGCTAAAAATATTTCTTAAAAAAAGGTTTTTGTTAATTAAAAAAAAGTTAATTTTTTTTTAATTTTAGAAAAATCTAATAATTTTTTTTATCTTTTTTAATAAAAAATTGTAAAAAATTAATGCGGAAAAAAGAATTGTAAATATAAAAAGGCATTCGAATTGTTTTTAAATAAAAAAATTATATAAGAAAAGTTTTTTAAAAAAGGTTTTTTAAAAAAAATTTGAAACAAAATATCTAATATTTAATAATTTAAGATAAATATTTTTTACTTTAAAAGCTTTTTTAATAAAAAGAGTTTTTTTTTAAAAAAACTTAATTAAAAAATTATTTTTTTTACAAAAATGCCAAAAAAATTATTAAAAATATATTTTTGTTAATTAACAAAAGTTTCAGTTAAAAAAATAATTTTTTTAATCAATTAAAGTTAAAAGAAATGTTTTTTTATTAAAAATGTAAAAAAAAAGTATTTTAAATAAAAAAATCGGAATTATTTTTAAATAAAATACTTTTTTAATTAAAAACTTATTTCCAATATTTTTTTATTTTAAAAAGAATGACAAAATTTATGTTTTTTTTTTAAAAAGGGTACAGTTGGGATATTATTTTTTAATAAAAAAAGTGGAAATTTTTTTTTATAAAAAAAATTAATAATTTTTTTAAAAAAACAGAAAGACAAAATTTAAATGAAAAAAAAAAGATACTGTAGCACTAGCACTACAGTAGCATCACGTGTCAGTCACTCATGCAACATATTAATTAAAAAAAAATTAATTAATTTTTTTATTTTTTTAAGAAGAAAGACAAAATTTAAGTTTAATAAAAACGCTACAGTTGTGTTATTATTTTTTTAATAAAAAATGTAAAAAAAAATCCGAATTTTTTTTATAAAAAAGAATTTTAATTAAAAAATATTTTAAATAAATTTTTTTATTTTAAATAGAAAGACAAAATTTAAATGAAAAAAAAAGAAGATATTATAGCGCTACAATAGCGTCACGTGTCAGTCCCTCATGCAACCTGTTATGAATAATGAAAAATGGGTTCATCCATATTAAGTATATAGATATAGATGCCTAGTTGCATTAAATAACAGTTGATGTATCTAGTCATAATACCTGGAAGAAACTTTTATGCAAAAAGTTCTCCAAATTTTTATTTGAAGCAAAACTTATGGGGAATAAAGGCTTCCTTTGAGGAAGATAACTTGTTTAATTGCTCTCATTGTAATTGATAGCAATCAATCTTTTGTTTGAGTGATTGAAAGGAGATAGACCAATTTGATTATCCTATAACATGCTATAATTTCTGTTATGAAACTAAAGACCACCGACCTTGTCTTTTTCATATAATCACTTCTACATTCAGAACTATAACTGGCTATATAAACCACAGGAAACCCTCACATAATTGTTTTCCAAAACAAATAGATCCTAAAGAACTATCGTGAGATGTGCCATTTTCCAAATAATCACTCACTGAAACATTTATATAACCTATTCATCATAATATGAACAAATCATAATAACTTCACCTGTGGAGTAATTGTGTCCTTACTCTTTTAAGAGTAACATATTTTCAAAATTCATCAAAACATGCTCTTGAAGTCACAAAATATAGGTTTTACATATTTCCCTCTTCTTTTTTTTTTACCTCTTTAGGATTATCAAGATTAATTGTTTGTACTCATTTCAAATGCCGGGTTACATTTGCAATTGTGTAAGTTCGCATATCATGGTTGACAGTATGTCCTTCCCTTAAAAGTCATATGCCAATTTCTTATCAGGCTTTTATTTGTATGTATTGGACATATAGTTAGTTAGAAATATGATTAGTTAGTTGATAGTTAGTTGCTAGATCTATGGTTAGTTAGTTGATAGTTAATTGCTAGATCATTAGCCTATATAAAGGCTTAATCTCTTTGTAATCAATTAATCCATTCTATCAATTTCATATTCATACTTTCTCTTAATTTCTTTTCTCCTCCAATGGATGCCATATTTCCTAATATGGTATCAGAGCGATATCAACTAAGAGAAAACTTTCCGCTGCTTTTTCTTAAGATTATTCATTTTTCTTCCTTTTCTTTTAATCCAAAGAAAACCCAAAACAAAATTCTCATTCTTCTTGAATTGCTGTGTAGTACATGCTCCAAGTGTCAAAGTTTGTACATTTTGAATCAGGGAACGTGTATCTCATTGCTCCACTTTTCTCTTATCTCTCTACATCATGATAGCATTAAAGATTTATTTTTTTGAGGTCTTTCATTCCCACGTCAATTACCTTATGCTCAATCTCCTCCTGCACCTTTATGCTGAACCAATAGCCCCCCGAAAGAGCAAAGAACATTGACAGAACTCTACAGTATTGTTTTCCTAGGATGTGGCTAGCAGACCTAACAAAGAGCAAATATGAGGTTAGGGAGAAGAAGAAGTCTGTGAAGAAGCAAAAGCGCAGAGGACTGAAAGGAATGGAAGACTGTGATTCCGATGAAACACACGCATGCATGAATCCAAGAAGCCAACCAACATGTCTATTTCCCGCTCCAACCAATCTGCTTGTACTTTAGCAAGAACCTTCACAATCTGTAACAAGAAGAGTGCTCACGTTGTGCACCCTGCAGCGTGGAGCATGAATTCTCTTCCAAAATCTCCCTCTCCCATTTGCAGCCATGCATGTTACTCACACTCACACACAACAAACTACTCAGAATATGCCCCTGAATTCTCCACTCCAAGAAACCAGGTTGAGAGCTTTCAGAACAACAACAACTTCTCTACTTGCTTCTCTGATATTGATGAATGGCAACAATAAAGAATTCAAAGAACGGTGAGAAAATCCCAAAACCCGTATTTCAAAAAAAAATAAAAATAAAAATTTAAAGAATGGTGAGGAAAACCCAATACCCGTTACAAAAATTCATGAGGCCTATAGAGTCAATTTCAAGCGACCAAAGACTGATGTTAAATTCCAGCAAGTCGCATATTTTCATTCATTGTTAGACTTTTCTTGATTAACCAATGTAATTAGGCTTATACATTTGTAATTTTCATTCATTGTTCTTTCTTTTTCTTGCATTATGTTGTACACCCCAAGCTGGATTTGCTAATCCGCACTTCCAGCTTGCGGGGGGCTATTGGAGATATAGTTAGTTAGAAATATGGTTAGTTAGTTGATAGTTAGTTGCTAGATCTATGGTTAGTTAGTTGATAGTTAGTTGCTAGATCATTAGCCTATATAAAGGCTTAATCTCTTTGTAATCAATTAATCCATTCTATCAATTTCATATTCATACTTTCTCTCGATTTCTTTTCTCCTCCAATGGATGCTACATTTCCTAATAGTATGAGAAAGTCAAGTCTATACAAACTTGCCAATAAAAATTCTAACTAAGATCAAATTATAAATCAAGAACCACAAAAAATGATAAATATAATAAGTTACTGCACTTGAGTCTTGTCCAATAACCAAAACTAACAAACCAGGCCCAAACTTCTGCAGATGAGATGGACCCCACGATCCATGGTTCATATGAAGGGAGATGGTAAGAACTTTATTAGAACGTTAGAATCCCTCTCATGTGCCATTTCCATAATAAACATCAATATCTATAACTGCAACCTTCTTATATACAATCTTGATTCATAAGGGACAAAAGGACACTAAATTAAAATCCCAGCAAGTATACAAAAGAATCACATACACAAAGATATGAACAGTAAAAGATCTTTTGCTTGTCAAAGATAAAGTAACTGAACAAATATCAATGAGGGGGAGAGGCTATAGTGAGAAGCGGAAAATTGTGAGAAGAAATATAACTGATATGAGCCACACTGCAAAAAAAAAAGGGTGTTTAGCGACCGAAGAAATCGGTCGCTATTCATCAAAATTCGATCGCTAAATAGGTTAACGATCGAATTAGCGACCGAATAATGACGGTTGCTAAAACCCTGGTCGCTAAATCATTTAGCGACCGAATTTGTAATCGGTCGCTATTAGCGACCGAATAATTCGGTTGCTAATTTATAAAAATCGGTCGCTAAATTGATCTCCTAAAACCAGTTATGTGACCAATTTTAGCGATCGAAAATTCGGTCGCTAAATTGGCCACCAAATTAAAAAAAAAAATCAGTCCCTAAATGTGTCCCCAAAACTTGTTCTAGGGACCAATTTAGTGACCGATTTCTTTAAAAAAACATATAACAAACCAAATATAATTTTTTTTATAAGCTAAAGTGTATTGAAAGAGTATAATGGGTACTCTAAACTCATAAACAAAAGAACCAAATACAAGAGGGATAAGGTAGAGATTCAACCAAAGTCGGAGAAGACAATAATGGTTGATATACTAACTATTAAGTCGACCAAAAAAGAATTCCTCAAGCACCTAATATCTAAAACCAATCCACCGCCCTGACTATTGGCAATTTAGTGCCTAAAAGCTTATTAGGGATAACGAAAGACAAAGAGATATGCTTTGTGGACTTACTCACGTGAAGAAATGTTCTTGTTGACATGTTCGCTAGAAACCAAACCACAAAAATTACCCAGAAATACATCATACCCTGCGAATAAGAAAATAATATACATGATATAATTCCAAAAAATGATGTTCCCTAAAGCACAAATATTATCTTGACAAACATAACAAATCGTGATCATACGCTTTCAAAAGCTGGAGAAACAACAACACCATTAGATACCCAATGAATCCAATTCATTTTAATTTCTGCATTTCACACATAGCAATCACACTATATGATATTTCAATGCAAACTCAAACTCAACCAATATTATTCAATTGTTACATATCTTGAAACCACATATAACCAAAAGTTCAAAGATACTTGCATGCTTATACCCATTAACAAGAGTTCAACCATTTTTATCATACAAAAATCTAAAATCAACATGCTGGAGTTCAAAACCAATTTACATCTCATACAACAAATAAAATTCAATAACACATTGAGCAATTGATTCAAGCATGTAGTATGTGTGTGTGTTGGTTTTCAATTTTGCAATTTACATTTCTCTAGAATTCATCTCTGAAATTTTATGAGTTGTTATTTATTTATAAACATGGTTGCTAAATTTGCTAGGGAACACCAAGGAAGTCACTGAATAAAGAAAAGTAAGCACCAACCAGGAGAGGCTTCTTAGAGCTAACTCAAAAGTTTGTGAAGGATATGATCCATCACCAACTTTTTCTAAGCTTCCATCTGCTGGCTGAAAATTCTTCCCTTAGCCTTTCTGTAGTAATATGCTTGTTAAGCCCTGCAAGTTTGAGATTGATAAATAATCAACACATCCAACAAAACATTCAAATTGATAAACAAATTAGTCAAATATTTACTTTACCCAAGAAAGAAAAAAAAAGGAAGCAATCAGTTTTTATGTTATTATTTATTGGGAAAAAAATTAGAAAAGATCGAAACCATCGTAACACTTCCCCACCTTCCTCATTACCATCTTTCTTTCATCTTTATGCACTTCTTAATTAGCAAAGAAAAAAAAAACGATGCACTTGTTGCACTTATAGAACCATGGTGATGATTAAACAAAAGAATGATTCCAGCTATACGAGAACATGATGACATATTAAGTCACCAAAAATTCTTAGAAAATAGAAAATTATTCACATTCAAACAACACATATCAATGCAAACTCATCTATGCCGACTTAAAACAGATTATGAACCTTAACAAGTGTTAAACTTCACATTCAGGTTTTTTTTTATTCTCAAAACAACATATCATTATTTTTCCCAACACCAATTAAGTAAAGTAAATAGCTATTATCCATCTTTGAAAAATATTATGCCTTTCATCAATGAGACTTGCTATTACTCAACACAGTAACAAAGAATGAGAAATATGAAACCAATATCGACGAGAGTTTATTCAAATCATGTATATTTCTCCAGCCATCAACAAGCAGTGTAATCAAACTAACAATTTTTAGACAATTAATCAAACAGGATGAAGGCCAATATATGGTAACCCTTATCAATACAAACAAGTTCAATACATATCAAAACAATAAAATAGAAACATTGTTGTGATTTACCAATACTGACAACAAGTGCTAAATCTTTTCTTAATCAACAGAACACTCTTCCCTTCGACACCACCCTCTGTGATATTCTTATCCCAGAACTGAGAACAAAAACTTAGAATGAACCAAAGGACAACAGAACCAAAGTAGTAACAGCAGTGTATTCTCAAAGAAAAGACCCAAACTCGAAACTCTCCTTTTCCCCTTGTATTTTCGTTTTCTGTTCTCTCTACCCATAAATTCGTTTGTATGATATGTGAGTGAGACAGAGAAGGAGAGAAGAAGAGGGAGAGAGAGACGCGAGTGAGAGAGAGAAGGAGAGGGAGAGAGAGATGCGAGTGAGAGAGAGAAGGAGAGAAGAAGAGGGAGAGAGAGACGCGAGTGAGAGAGAGAAGGAGAGGGAGAGAGAGATGCGAGTGAGAGAGAGAAGGAGAGGGAGAGAGATATGTATGCTTACCGTGTGGAGGAGGTGGTGGCCGGCTAGGGGCTTCTGCGGTGCTACGTCTGAAGAGAGGAAGAGAGGAAAAGAGAGAAATGGGGGAAGAGAGGAAGGAAATCGCGATTTAGGGATTTTAGTTTTAGCGACCGAATTAATTCAGTCGCTAAATCGGTCGCTAAAATGATTAGTTTGAAATTTGAATTCGTAATTTTAGCGACCGAATTATTCGGACGCTAAATCGGTTGTTAAAACGCTCTATTTTAATTTTTTGTGTGCCGTTTAGCGACCGATTTAATATCGGTCGCAAAAGATAACTTAATTTTAATCGTTGCATTTAACTCGGTCGCCATTTCGGTCGCTAAAAAGTCATAAATTTATGACTTTTACATTCCTTTATTTTGAGACCAAAATAGAGACTGATAACTCGGCTACGCTCTATTTCGGTCGCTATTTCGGTCGCTATATCAACTCTAACCAGTGTTTGATTTAGATCCTACAATCGGTCGCCATTTCGGTCGCAAACAGCAACCAACAAATTCGGTCGCTATTTTCGGTCGCTAAATAACCTTTTTTTTGTAGTGCCGTGGGGGCAAGTCAACTTTCCAACAAGAATGATTTGAGCCCAATGAAGATCATGGATCAAGAAGCACTACAAGGACTTTGTGGGCCCATAACAAGAGTTAGACACAAGAAAGCCCAACAAACTCTTAATTACATGGTGGCTATTTTGATAGAAGCAAGCCCAAGAATGAGACCAAATGGAATGGAGCCCAAATTGATGACCTATCTCATTCAACTAGAAGACCCATGATGGCTTGGAAGCCCACTTCTCTAAAGTAGTATTTTCTAGTTTATTTTAATTCAATAAAAGTGTAATAAATTTTGGACGGTGCACATGTTAATTATGCTTGTGTGGACGGTGCACATGTTAATTATGCTTGTGTGGATGGTGCACATGTTAATTGGGAGGGCAACCTTTGGCTTCCATGCCTAGGAAACTCCTTTTTAGTCATGAACCATTTTTATTATCCACTTAGTTTTCATTAGTTGTTTTAATTAGTCACTTAGTGGATTAATTATTGTTTTATGGGGAATTAGTCACATTAAGATGACAATTTTGTAAGCATATTCGATGCACCCCATTTTACTATATGTATGCATCTAGAACATGAATAAAAAAAAACTTGGATGTTGAATTTGGATTGAAATCCATTTTGTGAGAATTTTGTTCTCTTTGGTTCTTGGTTGAGCCATCCTTGTTCTTATCAAGAATCCAAGATTCTTGTGGCGAACTTCACTTGGCTTATCAAATCCCCTTGGATTTGTGGCGCCCTTCCATTCCTTCTCTTCTTCCATTTGTTGTTTTCTTCTTCTAAAAATTAAAACACAATTCGGACTTGGTTAATATACATGGAAAAATTCAACCTAAGATCATCAAAGGGCAACATATCCATTTGGTTGTCATCAAGTGGTATCAGAGCTTAGGCTTTGGTTGAATTTTTGAGTTTTTGTTTTTTTTGTTTTTCTTATTTGTTCTTCATCTTCTACCTTTCTTCTTTTTCTACCCAGAAAAACCCAAAAGAAAAAAAAATTATTTTCTTGTTTCATTATTCTCAAAGATTTTCCTTTCTAGTCTTTCCTTTTGTTTCCTTTGTTTTTTGATAAGTTTTATGATTTTTGTTACTTGAATTTTGGAATTTTTGTGTGTTTTGTGTTTAACTCTTCTAAGGCCTAAAATAGGACAATTGAGTGGAAAAAGGCAAGAGTGAAAAAAAAATTACATCTTGTGTGGAAAAAGCCAATTGAGTGAAATATACATTGTGCACACTTGGTGAGTGGATTGGTTCTTACATATATATTTTGTTATTTTCTAACTTGTATTCTTTGCTATGTTGCGATTTGAAAATTTCAACTATGTGCAAGAACATAGGAAAGAGGTTGAAGAGTGGATCCGGAAAATGCACGAGAGGCGTGATAAGAAGATGAGAGAGAACGAAAAAAAAGAGGTTGAGAAAAGAGGAAAGAATGAAAATACAAATAGAAAGTTTTGAAGACCATGTGAAGAAGTTGGTGGAAGACTCCAACAAGAAAGAGAATGAGAAGAAAGAGAGAGAGAAATCAAAACAAGAGAATGAGGAAAAAGGAAAACTTTGATGTTCAATTTGGTTTTTACCAATTGTGAGAGTGTTCTCTCTTGGGTTCTTCATTGAACCACCCTTGTTCTTATCAAGAATCCAAGATTCTTGTGGCGAACCTCACCTTGGCTTATCAAATCCACTTGGATTTGTGGTGCCTACCTCTCATTTCTCATCTTATCCAATTTTGTATTTCATCTTCTTCTATAATTTTTGTTGTCACTCAAGGATAGATCCGAAAATTTACATGATCCTTTTTTTTTTGGATCATATCAATGACTTATACAAAGATGACTCATTTTTCACCAGACAAGATGCCACATTACAGGTGATTTGTGAATTAAAGCTTCAAAACTGCAATTCATGAAAGGGTTAATTTTTGAAAAATAGAGAGAACCCGAGTCTCATAATGATCTGGAACAGATAGTGATTGAGTGACAATATAGATAGAAGAGAGTCCTTCAGCTTGCGTGTGACGAGAGTGTCAGAAGATTGCAACATCCACTCCCTTGGTGTTAAACAAATCAGTATAAGATGATGGACTCCAAGAAAGTGCAACAATCACTATACCATTATATAAGAAAAGAAATATCAGAGAATAAGGTTTGGGATTAAAAAGAAGGAAAAAAAATGAAACCCTAAGTAAGGAATCCCTAAATGGAAGAAAAACAAAACCCTAAACCACTTACAAAGTTCGCCGGCACCGTCACCACCACTCGCCGCCGCTCGCGTACCAAACCACCACCAGATTCGCGCCGCCCACACCCTCGATTCCAACCCAGTCGTAGGTGAGAGACCCCGCCACCGCCGCGCCAGCTGCTGTAGGAAGAAGAGAAAAGAGTTGAAACAGGGGAGAAGAGAAGAAGGTAGGAAGAAGAAAAGAGAGAAAAGGAAGGGACCTACCACCGTCCCGCCGCCATCGCCGCCGGAGGAGCTTGGGAGGTGGCTGTTTGTTAGAGAGAAGAAGGAGAAAAGAGTTGACTCAGAGAGAGAATGTGAGATGAAATGAAGAGAAGGAAAGAAAAGTGTGTTGGAGAAGCTGAAATTTCGAACCATGGGAAGTGTGTTGGAGAAGCTGAAAGTTTGAGGTGGGCCCTGCAAAAATGCCACGTGTCGTCATTCTAGTCCAGCACAGTGAAAACAGGGGTTCAGCTATAGTATACAGTTGATATAAATTTAATTAAAAAATGAAATTATAGAGCTTTATTTAAAAATCGATTAAAATTATAGGGATCAAAAATTAATTTAACCTTTTTTTTTCCCTTACTTGACGATGGTGTGTTGATGCTTTCTTTTGTGACGGCTTTGGCAGATAACAAATACAATCTGAAATCTGAATGCATACTTCTAGAGTAATTGAAAGAAGCTAAATTGGAGCTAGATTCTTTTGGGGGAAAAAAATAACGTTACTATAATATTTCATTTTTCTTTATTTTTGATAATGTAATTTGATTAATATAATATTATCCAAATATATCCCTAATAGATCGGCCTGGTGTAGCAGGACAAAGCTTGTATTCGATCGTTGTGGGTTCGAATTCTCGTTAGTTTCCTTGAAAGAAGGTAAATGTAAATCTGTTTGTAAGTGTTCTTAGAATCCGAAGGATTTTCCTATCTTGGACTAGGGCGTCATCCCCTTACCCTAAATTATCTTTAAAAAATCCTAATATATTGACAAAAAATGTTTACAACTTACAAAGGTTTAATTACTCGGTCTTGAACTTTTTGTAGAAATTGAAATAAGTCACTAAATTTTAATGTTTAAAATTGAGTATTTAAACGCATAATAATTTTGTAATCGAGTCCCACATACACATCTTCGTTGACCGTTGGGATTATTTTAGAATTTTCAAAAAGTATAAAGACATATTTGTATTTTCCTAAAAAGTATTTGGACTTAATACATAAGGAATTCAATTACAATCTTTTATAAATTTAGTGTCCAAATTAAATTTTTTAAAGTGCTTTCTAGGGCGCCAATTGTTCCAAAGTCAAAACGGGGATACATTTAAGTGCTCTCTAGGGTATTGGTGTATGTGGGCGTGTGGTAAGCATGCGTCCCTTTCACCCGAGCTTGGGTCCTCCATTTATAGTCTTGATGTGAGCATAGAGGCTGTGAATTAGTTATATTGGTGGGGTCCCTAGGTGGTTAGCGTGAAACGCGGTGGAGGGCGTTTCCTCTCATCACCTCAGGTGAGTATCTTCTCTCTCTCATGCATTGTGTGCCTCTTCCAGAATATACTTTATGTGACATGGCATGAGGGGGCAATGTCTATCTTTCAGGGTCAGTCCCGACTAACCTCTTGAGGAACAACTCAATACCCGGGTTGTTGAGCATTCATCTCGGTCTTTGGGTGTCTAGGTCATCCTTTAGTTGGATCCTGTTTTTCACTTCCTCTATTGGGCCGTTGTGCACACTGAGCGTTTAGGAATATTGGGACAATTGGAGGTCGATCGATTAACATGGGTTTTGATTTTGGCACCTCCCTAATTCATCTTCCCACCTCCCTTTTCTCTTTAATTTTTGTTTATTCCCTAAATACCCTTCCCCCAACCTTTTATCCTCACCGTCGAAATTTAACCCATACGTAAGTTTTCGTATGCGTTATAAAAAAAAATAACACACTCCGAAACCAAGTTTCCGTATGTGTTAAAAAAAATTACCACACTCGAAAACTAAAGTTTCCTTATGTATTAAAAAAATAACACACATGAAAATTAAGTTTCCTCACGTGTTAAAAAAAAATAACACACTCGGAAACTAAGTTGCCACACGTGTTAAAAAATAACACTCACAGAAACTAAATTTCCACACGTGTTAAAAAAAAAATTAACACACTCGGAAACTAAGTTTCCACATGTGTTAAAAAAATAACACACACGGAAACTAAGCTTCTATGTGTTAAAAAAATTTAACACACTCGGAAACTAAGTTTCCGCACGTGTTAAAAAATAACATATATGGAAACTAAGTTTTCACACGTGTTAAAAAAAATTTAACACACTCGGAAACTAAGTTTCCACATGTGTTAAAAAAATAACACACATGGAACTAAGTTTCCGCATATTAAAAAAGCCATGCCACAGTAACCTCAGCAGCACCTTCTGCCCTCTCTGTGCGTCCCAGGTTCAAAAGAATGAAAGTGAATCTGATCTTGATGGTCATGTCATGAATATTATACAAGGAGGACTCATCTCCCTTTTCTTCTAGCCAAGAAGAAGAAGAAAAAACCTTCCGCGAGTGCCAACTCTGATATCATTCTCAAGCATAGCAAATCCACTGTTACACCAAGAAGAAACCACTCTTTGGTTGATGTTGATGAAAACACATTTACCACTAGTGCAAAATATGTTTTTAACATCAATATTTAGACATCGGTTCCTTTTTAACCGATGTCTAAAACGAGGCGGTGGTATTTTTGAAATTAATAGCAAAACTTTTGACATCGGTTCCAAAAATAACCGATGTTAAAAGCTTTAGACATCGGTTCTTTTCTTCAACCGATGTCTAAAAATAAAATAAAATAAAAATTTAAAATTTTGCTTAAGTTTTAACAACGGTTATATTTTCAACCAATGTCTAATGTTAATAAACAACACCAGGTTTATTTACAACCGATGTCTAAAAGCCCAAAACTCATTTTGTTTCCTATTCATTCCCTTCTTCTCACCACCCCTTTCTCTCTAAACCTAAACCCTCACCGCACCCTTTCTCTCCTAACCTAAACCCATTTACTGCTCCATCTCACTGCTCCGTGCATGCCGTCATCTTGCTTCGTTTGTGCCGTCCATTTACATAATTTCTGAGTTTTCTTGTTCTATTCTTCTTCTATCGCTCAGAAAGGTAGGGAGGAAGACACCTTTGGTTCGTCCAGCTTCAAACGCAGCCGCCCTCCGATGTGGTAAGTTCGGTTAGCCGCCCCTAAACCATTACTCCAGTCGCGCACCCTCTATCCATTCAAAGCAATTTATCAATGTGAGAGAAGAGGGAGCTCAGACCCCGAACCCGCAAGCATAAATAGTAACCTCGACAACGCTTTTTCATCTTCATCCACAGATCCGCTGCTAACCGGATTCAACAACTTCATTCGTCAAACCGCCGACCCGCGCTTAGAGTCCGCCGTCGTCGTCGGTAACATAGACCCACGTTACTGTGCATTCATTGGACCCTTCTGGACATTCTCAGCTCTTTATAGTGTGCCGTCCAGTAGACCATCATTGATTGTCATTGCTGGACCTGCGATACTCATTTTGGTAGCACACATACATAGATTTGAGAGCGTCCTCGTTATGTTCCCTGCTCACCGAGTCACCAGACTTGCAGCTTCAAGCCGCTCGACGAAATGCTTAAAAGAATAGACAAGGTTTTGAAGGAAGCAATGTTTAGTAATTTGAACGAAATCACAGCGGCACGCCAAGTGTTTGACCAAACGCACAGATGTGAAGAATTCCTATCTTGGTCATCAAAGGTATCAATCATTCAAGCATATTGACTAAAAATAAAAATAAAAAACTTTAATTTATTTAAGTTTTTGTGTAATGAAATTTTACATTTTGATATGCAGGCAGCATTAGAGTATTTTGTAGAATTCGACCATTTGTGTTAGCTGAGAAGAGAAGAATTTCTGAACCAGTTTCAGCTGGATCTGAGAGGATTCATGTTATGTTTGGAGGAACAAGAAAAGATTATGAGTTAGACAAGGTTTTCCCTCATATGTTTTTGCTTATGGTCAAACTGGCATAGGCAAGACATTCACAATAGCTAGTCAAAATGGTGTGTTACCATTTTTTGTGTTTATGTGTTAAATACTCAAACTAATGGCTTGTGGCATGTAATAAACCTTTTTAGGATGGCACAAATTAGCATCCAGGAATTATTCCTCGCACACTTGGACAGCTCTTTCTTCAAGCCTCTATGGATAGAGCATATGATCCTATCACAAAGTGATATAACCCTTTTTCATTTCCATTAAGATAAATTCCATATAGTAATTTGTCTAAAACTCTGGCTCACTCACCACTTACCACTTTTACTTATACAGAAATCTCAACTTTCAAAGAGATCCAAAGTGATTGGTTGAAATTGAGGGTCTCACAGAAGTGCAACTTTCAGATTATGCTAAAGCCAGATGGTGGTATAACAAGGGTAGACGGTTCAGATCAACATCATGGACTAGTTGCTACATTTGATCTGTGTCTGAAATAGCTAATAACTGCAGAGATGAGTCCTTCTTATTGCTTAGAGTTTTTTTCTACCATCCCAATTGTTGTTTCTTTCTATACAATCAAAGTATCATATAGCTAATGTTTTTAACTCTACCTTGTTTGCAGAAATAGCAAGCTAACTCAAATACTGAAAGATTCTCTTGGTATGATAATACTGCTTTCTATAAGACTCAGATTTTGATATATGATAAATACAACTTAATGTGTGTGCAAGTGTTTTAGTGTCAAATTGCAAAGACAGGTATCAAGCAGTGATCAACAAGTTCATTAAGCAAATTCAAGGAAAATATTCAAGGAAGAACTTGAAGGAATCAAGGAGCTGCATGAAGAAATCACAAGAGCAAAATCAAAGATCAAAGGATCATCAAGACCAAGCTTAAAGGAGAATTTTAGATTTAAGTCTTAGATGATTTGTAAGAGAAAGAAATCTCTTAGTCACAAAATAGCTCAACTTAAAAGATGCATGAAGAAAATCAATTTTCATAACCTGCATTAAAATGAATAAGTTTTTTTTTTTTGATGAAAATGAATTTAAGGTTCTTGATTCAGTACATAGATGTACTACACCTATGCACAATATGAAATCAGATCAGTTATAAATGGTTAACTGAATACAGCCCTATACATATGATATGTACGCGTGTATTCAAGTTTTGGGAAAATCTGATGTTCATTAATACATAGATGTAGTGAATGGATGTACTGATGGATTAACCAAGTTCAAGATTATCAGTATGAAATTGGTTAATACAGTCCTGTACTCAACCCATGTTCAAGAACCAGAATCAAGAAAACAGATTCTGTTATCAGACCCAAATCTGTTTTGATTGATCCCAAAGGCTATAACTTGTTTTCTATATAAAGTGGGATCAAAGGAACACTTTCATAACAATACATCAAGATCAGAAATTTTATGAGATCGATTTGAGAAATCAATTGTGAAAATCATTCATCATCTTTCTTGAGCTTATTGTGAAAAGAGTGTTTCATTCTCATAAGTGCTTCAATTTGTATATCTGACTATTGAGAGTTAGGAATCAATTTTTTCCATTCTATTTGATTGTAAAGAGAGAGGGAGTCTCCCTGTATGATTAGGGTGAGGTATCCCTAAGGAAGAACATTGAGGCTCTTCACAAGAGTGTGGTATCTCGAGGTGAAGGAGTGCTCTATGGTGTAAAGATTTTTCAAGCTACTTGGCTAAAGCTTGTTGTGTTAGTGTGTGAAAACCCACAGGTGGAGTGGGGACTGGATGTAGGTCACAGTGGTGGTAACGGAACCAGGATAAATCTGGTTGTGTGGTATCTCTAAACTCAAACTCTTTTATTTATGTCTTACGTATATAACTGTGATCTTGATGTTCTAAGTTTTTCAATTGATATCAGTTCTTGATCTGCATAATCAGTATTGAACCTTGAGTAAACTATAATAGTAACTGTGTATTCAATTATATTCTTAAGGATCAATATTTGAATTGAATCTTGCATCATATGTGATCAAATTCGAAAAGCTTAATTTCTGTTTCTTAATCACTGAAACTGAAACCTACAAGTTTGTTCTTGATTGTTAATGCTTGTATATTAATCAGTTTTTGTATTTTGTTATTACTGAGTTTTGAACTGAACTTCTTTCTGTTTGATTCAATCACACAAGTGACAGAAGTGCTCGTCCACACAAGTGACAGAAACGCTCGTCCACACAAGTGACAGAAGCGCTCATCCACAAAAGTGACAGAAGCGCTCGTCCAACTAAAGTAACAGAAGCGCTCGTCCAACACAAGTGATAGAAGCGCTCGTCCAACCAAAGTGACAGAAGCGCTCATCCAACACAAGTGATAGAAACGCTCGTCCACTAAAGTGACAGAAGCACTGATTTATCTTTCTGAACTAATTCACCTCATCACCTTCTATTC
Organism: Sophora flavescens; assembly: GCA_030762895.1. Taxonomy (NCBI): domain Eukaryota; kingdom Viridiplantae; phylum Streptophyta; class Magnoliopsida; order Fabales; family Fabaceae; genus Sophora; species Sophora flavescens. The sequence goes on along the minus strand of CM061068.1, from coordinate 100,790,957 downwards.
AAGATTTCATAAAAAGCCCTTCACTGTTTTTGTAAAAGATCATGAGGCAACTCTGATTTGAAAAGTAAAGTTTTTGAAAAGGAAGAATTTTTGAAAACTCAATTCACCCCCCCTCTTGAGTCTTTGAAGCCAAAACAACACTTTCTTCTCCAAATTCCACACACTATCAACATGTGTGCTAGTCTTCAACAAATTACAAATTCATAGAAACTAAAATATTTTCCACGTTTTAATATCCGACTTTGCTTAATAATTAATTAAGACTAGAGTAACATTTGTATACACATTTGTCTAATCTTTATAATAATAAAGTAAAATACTTCAGGTGATGGCTCAAAGGTTTTGATGCTGGTGCATATAAGACCTTCTGAAGAAGATGTTTGTGAGACAATTTGTCCTTTGAACTTTGCAAAGAAAGCAAGAGCAATTGAGTCCAATAAAGAAGTACCAGTGGTAAACTTAATTAAACTTGTCCTAAAACAAGTTCCTGATTAGAAATTGTTTGAAGATTGCTAACTGCAAGCATGTACTGTAGGAACTGAAGAAGCAAAGGGAGAAGAAGATTATGGAGCTTGAGGAAGACTATAAGGAAGCCGAAGAACATCGTTAGAATATATTTAGTTAAGATTGTTAAATGTATATCAGGGAAAGGATTGTAACTGGTGTAAACCGGATTTTTTATTTTATTTTTTAAAAAAAGGCACTTTAGACATCGGTTCCTTTTTCAACCGATGTCTAAAGTGGACTTTAGACATCGGTTCTCATAAATAACCGATGTCTAAAGTGCTATTCTTTTTTTAAAAAATGTTGAAAGAGCACTTAGACATCAGTTCTAACAAATAACCGATGTCTAAAGTGTCATTTTTTTAAAAAAAATATTGAAAGAACACTTTAGACATCGGTTGGAAACCGATATCTAAAATGCACACTCAATATCGTTCGTTTCAACATCGGTTCAAAAACCGACTTTAAAGGTCAATTTTAACCGACGTTAAATCCATTTTCAACACTAGTGTATTAAGTATTTTAGTCCTAGAAAAAGAAATGGCTTTTGGTCCTTTCTCTATCTTGGGAGGAAGGAGGTGGAGTGAAGGGAATGGTGCTGGATCGATCTGAGAATAAATGAGGAGGTGTTACTATTTTTAGGGGTATTTAGAAAAATTTAAGTAAAAATTTGAAATAAGGAGGTGAGAGAATGATAAATGGATGGTATGAAAAATAAACGCAGATTAACATTGGGTCAAGGCCCAATCCAAACAGGAACTTATACCTATTCAAATTTTATATCGAAAAAATCAAGGATCAACACTGTAATTGAGTCCATTATGCTATTTTGAGTCCCAAAAATTTCTCTCAGCATATGAACCATTCGGAATTTTCATGAATTAGGATTAGTTCATTCTAAAATAAGCTTAAATGTAAAGTAAAGAGAGTAAGGTAAATCATCATTGATTATTTAAAGTGTATTGAGACGTGGTTATACTCTTTGTCATTTTACACTAAAGTCTACTTTATAAGGAGCTTTATCCCATTAACTAATATCCAGTTTGTGGTATGTAAGAACTAATACCGTACGCATGGCTATGGAGAGAATATAGTAATTATGATTTGAACATTTTGCCAATTTAATCAGAAATCGTTGACTATTTCACCTTTATCATAATTTGAATATGTTATGGATTATAAATGAAAAATTACAGTAAGACAACCAAATGTAACCATAAGCGGTAGGGTAACAGAACAGAGGATTGTATAGCATAGTAGAAATTGCTAGCATAAGCACACATCAAATTACGAAGTAATTGACGGTAGCAAGACTCATCCAAAGAATGATAGAATTCATCAGTCAACTCGTTCTCTATTTCCTATGATTAAATTAAAAGTTAAAACAACACCTGATTATTTTAAAACTCTAGATTGCTATATTTCTAGTCTCTAATCTTACTAAGTTAAATTAAATGTCCATGAACTTTTTATTCCATCTAATATGAATAACTAAATTCCTGTGTCCTATACAACAACAGATGACAACATGTAATGTTAGGGTTCCAAACTTAGAAGTTCTTTGACAGAAATAACTGTAGCAATGAGTCATCCTTCTTCTCATAGGTAGCCCCATGGATACGATTCCTCTAAAATGAGCTTATCTCTAATGTAATCAAGTAAAGACGTATCCATCCTTAGATTATTCAGTGGATTGAAATCTCAATGCACTTTATCAAATTAAAAATAGATACATCCTTATTTGTTTACCTTAAATATAAATTCACGTTAGAGGAGCTTTTTCTGTAACATCTGAGTATTGTACTATTGTTCATGACCGGTAAATGAACCCATTGATCTGCCAAAAGCGGAAAATCCAAAGCTTCCCGGGTTCAGCAACATGTCCAGCGTAGAAGGTTCTTGACTTTCAGACCATGGTAGCTCTGTATCATGAAGTGAATTTGGGAAAGTTGCAGAGGGCCTTATAGGGGCTGGGGCAGTAACATTGCTGTTGTTGTTGTTCAGAGAAGTTTTGGCCATGCTGTAGCCTGAACTTCCACGTCCTACAGGTACATCATGGTTGTGTTTCCCTTCATAAGTTGTGATTACAGCTTTCATATCATGTGCGGCTCGTTCAACAAGTTTTCTCACTGAACAACCTGGGGTCACACATTTATAGTAGCTCCTGCATATAGGATACTTTGAACTAGTTAGTGACTTATGTGTTTTGTAACAAAAGGAAATTTGTTTCCACTTTCTTGTTCCTATTTTCTGTTTTCAGAAATAATTGCAAAATTGTTATCGTATTTTCATTTTGTTTCCTATTTTAAAAGTTTTGTACAAGAACAACAAAATGTTGTTTTCGTTATTTTCACCATTTCCTGCATTTAAATACAGGAAACAAAATGAAAATAAGGTAATATTTTTGTAATTAATAAATGAAAATAAGGAGTCGGAAACAAAACAAATATGTGTAACACTAAGAAACACATACATAACTATATGGTCTTTGTTTTCCATCACTTAAATACCTTGGATTTGGGTTTCCTTTAACTACTTTCTGTCCATATTTCCTCCACCTGTAGCCATCATCAAGTATATCAATTTCGCTTGTCGTTTGAACTACAACTCTAGGCTCTTTAAGAGTTCTATTCCCGGAGGTGGAATAGACATCATTTTCAATCTCTCCCTTCCTGGAATAATAAGAATCATAGTTAGTTATATTGAAGCCAAGTTCAATGTGCAGTTTCATTTTATGAATGCAAATCACTGTCTATTACAATATCTCTTAGACACTCCATTCAGTAGTTGACATGTATGAAAGCATTATTTAGAGATTGGTGAATTTTTAATATGAGCCCCATAGTTTTCGCGGCTCCCGGACGGGACGGTCGCGACAATAGTTTTACACATGTTTAGTCCAATTTGCTTTGTTTTCAGTTTCTTGATTTCATTTCTTGTTTTCATTAATAATTGCAAAAATATAACCATATTTTTTATTTTGTTTTTTATGTCCAAATATTTGTATCGGAAACAATGTTGTTTTTACTGTTTCGTGTACAAATATCTTTGGGAAAGGGGGAAATAAAATGAAAACAAGATGAAATTTTTACATTTGTTAGTGAAACAGACCCTTAATACTAGGTAGAGTGCCTGTGGTAAGACAGTGCCTAAACAAGAATTACTCGTGAGGTTATTGGAGTGTAAATTGCTGATCTTACCATCTTTTGGCCTCTGGTCCAAGGTTATCATCATCTGCTGCAGAATAACTTGTTTGTGAGGTTTGCTCAAAGTCTTCCTCTCCCAATGATTGATCAGAAATCCCTGAGTTGGTGCAGGATGAAGAAGGTTGATGAAATGATTGAGAACTTGTTCTTTTAGTTGACTGTGGCTTGGGATGGTTGTGGCTTCCCTTATATACTATCTGAGTAATATGTCCTCCATCCAAAGACCTCTCAACTTTCTTCTTCACTGAACAATTTGGATGTGTGCACTTGTAATAACTGCGTGGATTTTCGCTTCCTTTCACTTGTTTCTCTCCATATTTCCTCCATTTGTATCCATCTTCTGACACCCTTTTGTCTCTAACAGTCTGAGAAGCATTAGTATAGTTAAAATGACTAGTCCCAGGAGCTGAATTACTATGTATTTCAGGTTTGGTTGCAGCCATATCTGAAGAGAATAACTGAGTGGGTGGATACTCAGATTTGATTTCTGTCTTCTCAATCTGCATTGCAGGTTCATTGAATTCCCATGTGTCTTGTTTCTTTAGTGGCTCCTGTTCAAGCAGAACAAGCATTAAAAGACAAATATAAATAAATGCCAAGAATAACATATTCTAAAGCATCAAAATATCACACCCTGTTTATTGTGACCAAGTAGTTTGATAATCATAAGAATGAAGTGTACTGTTTGTCAAGACTCAAACATAGAAACATACAAAATTCTTAATGGCTCTTAGCATATAGAGTATTTTACTGTCATTTAATGCTAATCATATCAACTTTGAGTCATTGTAGTTTTAATAAGTTAATTATGGGATAAAGCTAGGTACACATCATAAATCACCTCACATAGACAGAATCAAAATGTAGTTATGCTATGCAGAAAACAAGATGGAACCAACTTTAATCAAATAGTGAAATTGTGCATATATAAAATGATGTCTGTATGTGTGTTTAGCATTATTCTTAATTAAGCATACTACACAGGCCATATAAATGGCACAAAGTAAAAGTTATCTCTTTTTATGAAAGCACTAAGAATTTTTAAAGGTGAATGCTATGCTGCACCACTTGTCAAAGTGGTATAGTGGTGCACCATCCAAATGGCACAATCTAGTCCATTCATTTTGCCATATAGGTTAGTCGACTTTTCAACTCATGTTCCAAACCCCACCTTTTTACATTTTGACTAATCCAAGTGGCAAAATGAATAGACCATATTTTGTCACTTGGATGATACACCACTGTACTACTTTGGATGGTGGGGCACCTCAAACAACACCCATTTTTAAAGGCATCAGCAAACTTTTAAGTTTGATTTTGTCTACTTTGAATACTCTAGTCAAGTTTTGGATTAGTTAAAACAATTCAAACTTTATAAAACTGGGTTGGGCGATGGTGCACCATCCATATTTTACACCACCCACTATACCACCCATGTAACAAATTTTGGGCCAATCAAATTGCCACATAGATTGGTCAAAATTTCAAACTTTCTAGTTGTATTATACTATAGTCAAACTATATGAATATAGTATATTATAGTATAATATATGTGCTCTTTGTATTTGCAAATTTAACTCATATTAAAATAATATTTTTTATTAAAAAAATGATTATATTACAAAATATTATTGACAACGAACATTATTTTAATTTATATTAAAATATTATTTTGTAATATAATCAGTTTTTTCATCAAAAAACATTATTTTAATATGGGTTAAATTTGTGAATACAAAAAATACATATACTATACTGCAATATATTATATTCATATATTTGACTACAGTAGAAATACAACTAGAAAGTTTAAAATTTTGACCAAACCCGTGTGGCAATTTAATTGACCCAAAATTTACTACATATGAATGATGTAATGGGTGATGCAAAATATGGGTGGTGTACCTTAACCCAACCCTATAAAACTATACCTAAAAAAATTAAAAGAACTAGAAGAAGACAATTCAGACAGAGCCATTAATAGCAAGTTTATAATAAACTGACCCCACAAAAGGAACTTGTGTGAGTATGTCAAGAACAGCAGATAGAAATAAATAACCGAGAAGAAAACAGACACAATCAAAACTGTGCATGCTTGTTTAAGTCAAATGATCATCAAACAAAAAATGTAACTTACCTCTTGTAACATGCTTGAGGAAGATTGAAAGAGAGACACATGATTAGTTTGTGTTTGGAAAGAGAGATCAGAGTAGTTTTTCTCTTCCTCCTTGGTACCTTGTTGGTCCTCACTTGAACTGTTTCTCCAGCTGAAGCTCTGACCAGAGGAAGGCTCAGTTGTATGAGAAGCAGGAAACTAAACCAATATATAAAACAACAAAACCCCACAATCAGTGATGAACCAAAACATGATTACATGACAATGGTCTTGCAAAAAGACTTGAAATAATACAAGAGTTTGTTTGTAACTAAAACTAACTTACATTTGGAGAAGAAAGAAAGAAAGGTGAATTCAACCACTCAGTTGGGCTGAAACCAGGTGGAAAATCAAAAGATGAAGATGAGGGAGGAGGAGGATGAACATGATCATTAGTTGTAAGTTGAGGAGTACCCCATTTATCATCCATGGTAATGTTAATATTGTTGTTGTTGTTGGAAAAGAGATCAGTGAAACTAAAAGACATGTTCATGAATTGTATTGAGGTGGCAGTGAGGAAAAATAGATTGGGTTTGAATTTAAGGGAGGGAGAAGAGAGGAAGGAAAAGGTGCATTTATGAGTATAATTATAACAACAGGGGGAAGGCATGCGCATCACAACGTTAAGTATTTTGGAAGATGCTTCTGAGAAGGGTAGGGGTGAATGTTTGACCGTGGAAAATTAAAACCAAAATTGGGTCAAGGGTTGTGGGTTTGACTTGACTTGGCTTGAGGCTAGGAGCTAGGATTACATTAACATCAGTGTCCAGAGATGTTGAGAGAGGCGGCTGAAACAAACAGATGTTATTATTACATGGCGTTCTTTGTTAGATATCTGTTTCATTATGTGGCACCATGGTCACAAAATCAATTCTTAGGTGCTTCTTCTTATTATGTATTAAGTTTTGCTAACGAGTGTACTTGTGGTACTCTTTAAAAAATTAAGAAAAATAAGTTTTTATTGAAAAATTTAGTATTTCATCTTTTCAAATGTTAAATACACCAATTTCCCATGAAAACTTTTTTTTCTTGGTTTCTTAAAGATTGTCCGTTAGCATTCTCCTTATGTATTTAATGCCAAGCTATAGTATTAAAAGTAGGAAAATGCTAACGAGTGTCCATCCGTTAAGGAATCAACAAAAGAAAGTTTACATAGAGAATTTATGTATTTAGTATTTTTAAAAAATGAAATGCTTAGTTTTTCAATGAAAACTTATTTTACTTGGTTTCTTATCATGAGGGTATTAGTTAGCGTGATCCTTAAAAGTATATACTTTATATAAAAAAGAGCACTTTAAGAAGATTTTCTTTGATAGTCAGAGAAGAAGGTAAGATCGAATTAAGGGCTCATTTGGTGGTAAGGATGGGATAATGACATATAGGATAAGAGAGCAGGATAAAAGTATGATGGGATATGAGCATAATAAGCTGTTATCATACCCAACGTTTGGTATCCACTAGATAACCAACTGGATAGCATTATAATTTTAGTATAATTTTAAAATTTTCTTTTTTTATTCTAAACTTAGTATTTTATTTGATTTTTTTTATAATTTTTATTTTTTTAAAAATTATATAAAAAGGCAAATTTATCCTTATAATAAAATTACAGATAGCTTTTTCAATTTTTAAAATATTTTTTAACTTAAATTATTTTTTTATAATTTTAAATATTTATTTTTAGATTTTACTTTAAATATAGTTAAATTATTAGAATAATTTTATATTTTTCAGTTTTCAAAATAATAGAAAATAACAAAATTAGACTGCAGACAAAATAAAAATAATTTTTAAAAATTAATAATTAGTATTTTATTACTTTAAAATTTTTATATTTATTATACATTTTTTTGATAACCATGTTATATTTTATTATATTTTAATTATTTTATATTTAAATTATTTTTATATTTTATTATATTTTAAATCATCTTATCATATCTTATTGAGTTCTAACCCGGCCCTCCCCTAAGGATAGAATTTGAACTAGATGGACAAGATATGATAGGTGACATGATTGATTTATCTTATCCTGCTGGCTCACCAAACAACAGTTTCAGACATGATATAATAACGTATCCTATCATATCTCTTTTATCATGCCCATCAAACGAGCCATAAGAAACTTCTCCTCTTTCTCTTTAATTTACTTATGGGGTCCCCTTTTGAGTAGGTGTTTATAAAGTTTGTTTCATTTTTTGAATTATAGTAAAGTTAAAATTGGGACATATATCAAATCAAAGATATAATTATTGTGAGGAGAGTTTTCTAAAATAAAAATAGAATTATCATTGATAGTGGGGTCATAATTAAAATATTTTCTTTGAAGCGATTTTCAATAAAACACATAAAAGAAAAGTTGTTTATAAGAATAATCAGTTAAACTGGTAGTATCTACACTAATATAAAAGTTGGAAAGATAATTTTACTATAAATACACATGTCAGCATTAGGATTTTTTGTCTTTTTTTTTAAATAATATTTTTTTACTTTTTGTTTACGTTTATTTTTTTTTTTTAGGTTTTCCTTAATTTTTAAATTTTTTTCACTAATACTTTTTTTTGAATTTATTTGAATACACTGACAGTGTAAAGTTTTTTTACACTCTCAAAAAATCATAAATTGGCAAACAATAAAAGCAGAGTTGTCATGTTCTTGATGTTTTAATTTTTAGATACTTATATTTTAATGTATATATAATTTAATATTTTTAATTATATTTTTATACATATTTTAATATTTTTCGGTTCGAACCGAATCAAACCAAACCAATTTTAAGTGGTTCGGATTTTCAAATTCATCGAATTATTGATTCGAGTCTTACGACCCTAAACATTTTCGAAGAACAGGGTAGCTTGGCTAAAAAAATAATTTTTTAAATAAAAAAAGACTTTTTTTCTAAGTTTATTTTTTTAAAAAAAAACTTACAAAAAAATAAATTTTTTAATTTTTTTTTGTTTTAAAATTTTTGTTTTTGACGTTGTCCTTAATTTCTTAATTTTTTCCTAATAATTTTTTTTGCTGATACTTTTTTTTTTAATTTATTTGTATACATTGACAGTATAAAATTTTTTTACACTGTCGATCAATCATAAATTGGCAAACAGCAAAACTAGAGTTGTCATGTTCTTGATGTTTTAGTTTTTATATACTTATATTTTAATGTATATATAATTTAATAATTTAATATTTTATTTTTTATATATTTTTTATTTATATATATATATATTTTAATATTTTCCGGTTCGAATCGAATCAAACCAAACCAAACCAAACCAAACCAATTTTAATTGGTTCGGATATTGTTATTGATTTTTTAAAGTTTATAATTTTATTTTGTTTTTAAATATTTTTAGCTAGGAAAGGTAGCAAAGCTACCGTGTTCATCGAAAGAGTTTAGGATCGTAAGACTCGAACCAATAATTGGATGAATTTGAAAATCCGAAACAATCAATTAAATTGGTTCTTTTTTTTTCTATTTTGTGCTCGGCTCCAAAATTAACCAAAACCAATGATCATTAATTCGGTTTTTTGGAACCGAACCAATTACTATATTTTAATATTAATATTTATATTTATATATATATATATATATAAATATTTAATATGTATATCATTTTATCAATTAACAAATTTTCTTCTACTATTCATGTAACAGTAGTAGGAGTACTCAACTGGTGGATTATTTAAATTTATTTATTTATTAAACATATATTCTTTATAATATTTTTAAAAAAAATTTATTTTTTACGGCTCAGAATTGAACCAAACCCAAAGGTCATTAATTCAGTTATTATTGAACCGAACCAATTACTATATTTTAATATTTATATATATTTTAGTATTCAATATGTATATCACTTTATTAATTAACAATTTTTCTTCTACAGTTCTTGTAACACTAGAAGGAGTTGTCAACTAGTGGATTATTTTGGATTATTTAAATTTATTTATTTTTTAAACATGTATTCTTTATAATATTTTTAAAAAAACCTTTTTTTTCCCAAATTAGTTTTTTTAATTTAATTTTTTTAAATGTTTCTTTTTATAATTGATTATTTTTCTAATTAATTTTATTTTTCTAATTATTATTTTCCTATTTTTTTAAATATTTTTTATATACTTTTCCAATTTTTTTATTTTGTTTTCGAATTATTTTTTTTATAATTTTTTGTATTTTTATAATATCTGTATTGACATAAATAGAGGCAGAGCTATTCATAATTTGTATTTTTTTTATATCATTGTCTTTGTTTTTTCTATTTTAAATAATAAATCTATATCTATACTAATTAATAAAGGGGAATGCTGATTTTATTGTAGCACAATGGTGCAAGCCACATGTCAAGTGATGCAATTTTTTTTATTATTATTTTCTAAAATTTATATATTTTTGTTTTAAAATATTTACAAAGCGGTAAAGGTACAATGTTTTGCGACTCAAACACGACAATCTCTGAATTGACATAAATAGAGGTAGATATTCATATTTTCTAAGCTATTTTTTTCTACTTCCTTGCCTTTGTTTTTTCTATTTTAAAAAATAAATCTATATATATACTAATTAATAAGGGGAATTGATTATTTTCTAATAAAGTGACACGTGCCAGCACCACATGATTTAAGAGGATTAGTTGATCATTAGTAATAATCAAAGAGAAACACTTAACACATAGTGTTACATTATGTATTGTAATACATTTTAAAATAAAAAAATTCAATTCTTTGCACTCAAATTATAGATAAAATTGTTTCAAGGTTTTTGCTGATCACTTCTATCTATAAATAAAAAGCCTTGGAGATGAATGAGTACCACCATTATAGGTAAGAAGGAAATATTGAAAGCAATGTGTGAAATAAGTCAAGAAAATATTCGACATAGTGGACTTAATTTGGGATAAAGGAAAAAAAAGTTTCTACATATAGAAACACAATTCAAGTTATTAATGATAACAATGTTATCAATAACAATAATAATTGATGATCCGTACATCACACGAGTACAAAAATACTAGTATTAAAAAAGAGCTTGTATTTTGGTAAAAAAAATGATATGCTTGTTTTGCTACGTGGCAAAATGAAGTAAAATATAAATTCATATGATTAGCTCGAGGCTCCGTACATGGTTCTATGGTGTAGTGGTTAGCACTCTGGACTTTGAATCCAGCGACCTGGGTTCGACTCCCGGTAGGACCTATGCTTTTTAGCTGTTTTTACATTTTAGTTTAGCTTCTCGCTAATATAATCAAATTCATTATATTAATTTTTTTTTTTGATAAAAAAATTCATTAAATTATTACTCTCTTCGTTTTTTTTATTGTAATTTTAGCTATTTATTTTATTCCAAAACAATGAATCTTTTATAAACCTTAGATATTTTTGACAATTTTATTTTCCATATATACTCTTATCATAGAATTAAATTGAAATGCCTTTAAAATACACTAAACCTTCCTTACTTAAATTCGGCCATAAATGTTGCATGTTCCAAACCAAAAGTGACACATATGAATACACCTTGCATATAAATGTCTCTTTTTATTTAATGTTGTAAATGCTTCTTTTCAAGGTACATAAATGGCTAGTGGAGTGTGGAGTAAACATGGTTAAAATTTGTAAATAATTAATGATATTATAAATAAGGGTATTTTGATACAAATGTAACAAATTAATGATTTCTTAATCTACATATAGAAACCATAAGTTACCATAGAAAAAGAACGGAAGGAGTAAAAACCAGGCCCAAACAAAGTTTGAAGTAAACATGGCATGGAAGATTTCTTGAAATAAATTAATAATCTTTTGTATAGTATGTTGATTTGTCACTCATTTTGAGAAAAATCATCTTCAATCCTTGAACGAGTGTGCATTCTTTCTTATAACATTATCCTCGAGTTAAATTTGATGTTTTAAGGGTAGAGATTTCAACATGAGAGAATCCAAGTGATTCTCTAACATGAGAGAATTCATTCCCTCGTGTGTTGAGGAGACACGACATTTTATATGTATACTTTAATAATTAAATTTTTGTAATTAATATAATATAGGAGATGACCTCGATTGGAATCCTGCAGAATACATCATTGGGATGGGGTGAAAAACCTTAAATGTGACTAAACACTTGAGCGAAGATTAGCTTCATAATAGGTCCAAAAAATTGAAGCTTGTAGAAATACTCCATTAACTCATTGAAAAGTCAAAGACCTAATTCCAAAAAAAAAATATTTACAAGCAGACGGCCATGTGAGCATATACTGGGTGTGTAACACAAGTACAAAAACCACACATACTTGAAACCACAAAACAAATTAATTTTTGCATTTCTTTTTAAATGTTGGTACTTTATTGCTAATATTTAACTACTTCAACAAAAAACTTACATATTATTCTATTAACTATGTGGGCAAGTTTGTGATAATAATATTACTTACCTCTACTTATTGGCAAAAGTGAGGGAAATAAGTAAATATAGGTGATATCAATAAAGCTGAGTTATAACTTGTGCTGATTTACCCATGCTTATTGGTTTAAGTGGCTGGAACTTAGGATTTGGGTTTTGTGAATGAAAAAAAAAATATTAAGAGGATGGATCCTCTAATATGAATCCACCTAACTCGACTCTAATTAATCAGGATCCACGTGACTTTCGAATACGAAAGATCTAGACAAGAAAAAAAATATAACTTGTGCCGCTATAACATATTTAGCACGTTCTTGCCAGAAACAATCGTACCCGTGATTGATTTTTGAAACACACCTTGTTCCATTCAAGCCAAATGCCATGTAGAGACACAAAGAAACTCCATAGGTTCAGATTCTACTGTGGTCCACATCATCTTGATTCTTGAACCAGTCCATTAACAAGGTTGGTCACTTAGTCCTTCATAAGCTTTTATTTATGAGCTTCAAGGGTGACAATGTATAAGAGATGGTACCCAGTCGCAGTCCATGATATCATGAGAAATTGACTCATCACTGTTTAGGCGTATTGGGCATAGGGTCAAAGCTTGGTTCACAGCTCTCCAAAGGAAGTTAATGATTAGAATAAATAGCAGCCCCAAAAGATCCATTGCATGTTCCAATTTGGCCAAATACAAGAGCCAGAAGATTCAAAGAAGCACTTAATAGGCTAATCCAAGAAATATGGGCTGATTATGAAATGTTTAAGTCCAACATGGACCCAAATGGAAAACAAGGTTTGCAATGTTATTAAGGCAGTTGAAGGGGCTGCTTTGCTTGGTTAAACATGACTACTGACTACTAATAATACAAAAATAGTCTAAAACATGGGATCTGGTCCTTATTAACCTTGTGCTTTAATTATTGTTTTTCATATTCTTGGAGGGATGCTAGAAGTATAAATATGAGAGACAGACATTGAAAGAGGAGACGTCATTTTTACATATTTGGATTCCCTACATTCACGCATTCACTTAATTTTACGATCAAGATCTCATGCAATGATTTTTGTACTAATATATTTATCATATGCAAAAATTAATCTACAATCGACATCTCATGCAATCACTTTTTTTACGGTAGAGAATTTATTTCCCATTTTTACATTAAAATTTACCTAGAGAGTTTTTTTTTACTTTGGTTCTTCAAAAAACTTTTCTTCTTGAACCTATGAAGATTCTTCTTGTGACGTTCTACCCTTGACCTATCGCTCACAAACCTTATTTCTTGAGTGTGGCGTCTACTTTCTTTCATACACCTCAGGTTCTTATCTTTTATAGATAACGGGTCAAGGTTCTTGTTATTTTGTGAATCTAATTCTAAAACAGTCATAGACAACTGTGATCTAAATTGATTTTAGGATCTAAATATTCTTATTGAGGTTCAAAGCTTGTTTTACAAGCAGAGCAATATCAAAAAGGCTTCAGAGATTTTAAAACCCATCCCCCCTTCTTCTGATTCACATAGCTTTGAATTTTTTCACCCTCTTTCTTCTTTTTTTTTTTTTTTTTTATAACCATGATATAGGTACGAAATATTCACCACGTTAGTAGTAACTAATCTTCGCCCCCACTAAAACTTACCAATCAACGATTCTATGGGAGAGCATAGAGATTTTGATCAAAGGAAGCATCCCATAATATAGGTGGGAATCGCCTGGGAGAAAGATACCTAGACACGTATCTAACACATCATCATTGAGCACAGCCAATGATAAAATGACACATCGTTAAAAGTTTAAAACATTAAAATAAAAGCTTAAAAATTAACAAAACTCTTCCTCTTCCACCGTTATCATCTCTCTGATTGGACTCATCCCCTCTTCTCCAATGTTGCAGCAGCTACCTCGCGCAATCCAAAAACCATTCCTCGGTAAATCTTTGAAATATTTGAAATTTTGGGTAAAAGGAACAATGAAGTTGATATGTACATATACCATATCTTGCTGTGACCTTATTTAAGGTGAAGTACCTGTCAATCCATCAAAATAGAGAAGCTTATTTTTTATTTCATTTCGAATCACCTGATTCACCCCTAATCACGTTGTGTATGAAGAAACAAAGAGCTGAAATAACAAGGAAACATATTCTATAAAGCCTAAATTTAATTATTTATTTAATAAAAAAATAAAAAATAAGGAAAAGGAAGATGGCGGACATTAAGCGAGGGAGGGATCTGAATGCCCATTCTCCGTCAAATTTCTTCTTTCCATTTTTTGCTTTTCAACTTATATTAAATCCAATAACTTTGGATGAACTCCCATTTTCTTCTCTTTCATGTTCCTCACGGTCACAACCTTCGAAAGACATTTCTCAACAAGACGTTTTAGCCTTTTTCACACGTTTATAGAACAAAATGACAAAATCAATTACTTGTTTCTTGGATCGACCAAGAATGATTTGTTGGAATGCAAAGATACTTCAAATGACTCTCCACTGCCTTCATCAACAATCCATTTTATTATTCAAAATAACAGAGAGAAATGCTAGTAACGTTTACGCATTCTTTTGAACACACACTCCAACTCTCCGACATATTCTTGATGATTATTTCATATAGGACCTACTAAATAAAATCCCACATAAAATTAATGGACTCACATAAAATTCATCCAATAACAAAAAAAAAAATATTGGAGAGTGTTGAAAAGACTGGATTGATGGTACTCCTCTAACTCAAATAGCTTAATATAAATGTGTTGAAAACTGAAGCGAACCAAACACGAGGAAGTTTCGTAGCTCATTTACAAAAGTTCCTAGCCATTGACCCAAAAAAAATAAAAATAAAATAAAACCAAAACTCTTCTTTCTCAACCTCGAAGTTCAAACTACCTGCGAAATTCCTATTGCATCAGATCTTCTAACTGTAATTTCCAACATTTTGGGTCCAATTCAGCCTGTCCATGATACAACAAGAACCTCAGTGATCAAATAAAAAATATAAACTACACAACATACTCTACCTAATTGGGCCTTAACCCCTGGCTCCTTAAGTTATGCTAAATAAGTATGACAATCATTATCTATGTTTGGGAACTATAGACTTCAAGTCAGCCTGAAGGGCCAGGATTGTGATGCGACATAAATGATTTCGCTCGAGGAGAAAACAGGAGTTGGTTCAAAAATTCTCAATCTTCCACCAATTCCTTTATTTTTTACATAAAAATATGAGGAATTGGATTAATGTGCTTAACAAAAAGTATTTCGCCATATCTAAAGATAGAAGGAACCAGACATGAATATACCTGAAACACTTTATCTCTCCATTCAAACACACAGCCACGCGCTTCTACATGTCTGATAAGCGGCTCAGGTAACAGAGATCTTAGTGAAAGATGGAGCTTCACTTTTGTTAACCCTCCACATGCCAGTAATGCTGCAGCAAGTCCTCCTGGTACCAAGCCCTGCAGGTGAAGCACGGTAAAACTTTGTAGGCAGCTGATACCAGCAAGTGACAGAAGCCCCACATCTGTAACTGAGCTATATGACAAATTTATCTGCAAAGCAGGCAGAAAACATAATAACATTAGAATCTTAGAAAAGCTTTCTTGAATTTCTCATGTTTCCCAGAAAAGTAAGAAACGAGGAAAATACCTGTCTTAAATTTTGAGAGAAATGGGCTAGTGGAATCGTTCCGCTATCATCAATGTTGTAACACTTCTTTATGTCTAGACGGCTTAGTTTTTTGCAATTCATTGCAATAGCTGCCAGACCTATAGATGTGACAAGAAGACATCCGCGAATTTCGAGTGTCTTCAAATTTGAGCATTTTGACAAGGAGAATAATGAACTATCACTTATGCTAGTACAATAAGCTGTATTTATCATCTCAAGGTCAGGGCAACCACGGCAAACTGCTGAAATGCCCAAATCTGTTATTCCTGTAGACCTGAAAAAGGAAAATAATCTCTGATGCAATGGACGATGATCATTATGTAAACAACATAAATCATAAGATCTTCATGCTGTACTTGCATTTGTTATAAGAGCTGAATAAAATAAATAAATAAAAGCTAAGCTGCTAAAGATGAGCTTGATCTGAGACTGGTTTTAGACTCATTTAATGAACTCGTGATATCCAAATTTTATCAAAGCCAGTAAGCTACATTTATGTATTTAATTAATATTTTAGATGTTATATATCAATACTAACTAGTAAATAGTAACTACTGAGGCAAATTATATCTAAAATCTTTATTTTTTAAAACTTGAACACTCAACCTCATTCCATACTTGTTTATGCCTTGTTTAAATTAAAAGGAAATTACATAAAATTACAAATTTTCTTCTAACCTCAAAGAATGCATAGATTATTCAATCTTATGACCAGAAAAGCAAAGGCTCATAAATTTGAATCACGAACCTGTAGAGATCCAGCTCCTTTAACTTTGAGCAATGCATGCCAACGTAGGCAAGTCCTCTGTCAGTTATGTTCAGGCAGATTCCTATTTTCAGGCTTGAGAGACTGGAACAGCGAGAAATGGACTTAAGGCCTGCAGAAAGAGAAGGTAAGTATAGCAGCCGATATGGTAGTTAATAACTCCAAGGGATTAGAATAGAGGCACACCTTCATCATCAATTTCATTATCTGTTAGGTCAAGCTCCTCAAGATAATGGCACTTCTGTCCAATCAAGACAAATGCTTCTCTTGGAACAAGAGTACATGACTCCATTCTGAGAGAAGTGAGATTAATGCATGAATTTGCAATGCTAGCAATAGAAACATCAGTTATCTTGCGGCAGCATGTGATGTCAAGCTTCCTTAAATCTTTATGTTTTGACACAAGAAATGAGAGAGCTTCATCTGTCACTCCAATACATTTGCTTAGACTCAGCTCCTTGAGTAAAATGCACAAATTTCCAATGGCCTTCAATCCAGCAGAAGTAACCAGGCAGCCACCTAATATGATTGATTGCAACATGGAAAGTTTATTCAAACCATCAGCAAGAGCAAGAGTCACCTGGATAAGCAAATGCCAACAATTAGCTACAATTGAAAATTTGCAATCCTCATCCACAGGTTTCAAAAAAGAAAAATCAACAGAAGAATTACAGGAGAACCATCTGCTAAAATGAGTTGCTCTATGCTTCCAGAAATGCTTGTAAGCTTTGACAGACCGGTGTGACTTATGTTTTGACAACCTGAGATGTCAAGTTTCTGTGGAAGGCGGTGAATGACAAATAAGTTAGAACAAGGAAACAAGTGCACTCTGAAGGCAAGAAAAATGAACAATATACTGATTGATGCAATCAAATGTTATAATAACTGCATAAAAGATGTATCGTATATGCAACAATTTAACATCTTTCATCAGAGAGAACAAAAAAGGAAAACATATGATAACTTCTACCTATGTTCACACTCAGCCTAATAGTAAAATAAAAATTTGGTATGTTATTGCTAAGTTTACATTGAAGTTGTTGTTTCCTGTCAGTCTAATCAGGCTATCCTTGTCATTAATAGATAACCACTGTTAGACATGTTGATAGTGAGGTACACGGAATAAGTGTGGCAAGGGAAACAGTGTGTCATTCCACCCAAGCACTAAGGACAAGATAGGGAATATGGAGAATGTTCATGCTAATGATACAGCAAAACAGAATGCTAATGTGGCAATGAGAAAGGGAGAGTGACAAGGGTATATGGTTACAAGAGGCAATATATATAGAGTGAGGAAGGGGAGAAGGGTAGGCCATTATTCAGCGAAGGTTTTGGGGCCATTTGGCTAGGGAGGTTGCTGCCCTTTAAGTCTGGAGGTTGTTCTGTCTTTTCTTTATAGTTTTTTTTAGCTTAATCTCTATTGTAAGGAGCTAGACTCTATTTTTCTTGAGTTGAAATATCTGGTACCTATCAAACACTAAATGGAAATATCAACCATCCTCGCATATACCTTTAATGTCTTGCACCCTTGCTTGAAGACATCGTGATCGAGGCTGTCATCATCAATGCCATAGCATCCTTCGAGGACCAAATCTTCAAGATGTTGCAATTTAAAGATTGACGACAGACATTTCTCCGTGATCTGCACAATGCAAGAATCCGATAAAACTAGTTATATCAACCATATCATTTCAAAGACATAACACAAGAATAAAAAAATAGTACAATCAAGCACCAAATCAACTAATTTTTAAAAGAGCGGTTGAAATTCTTTAACTAAGGATGGAATTGAACTATAGCTGTTTGATAAATAAATCAACAAATTTTAGGCATAACACTAGTTCACAAGTCACCAACAAAATAAAATTGACAAAACCGCCAATTTATCATTTTCCTTCTCAACACTTATCATTTTTAATTCACTTCATCTGATTCAAGACTTCTTAGCACCATCAGAAATTACTACCGGCTCCCCTGTTTTAACAACACAAAAGAAGAAAATACCAATTCCTTAATTTGAAAATATACACATGAACATATAGCTTAAAATCAACCCGGGACACTAATCAGCTAATCCAACCCAGCAATTAAAATCACACGTCACACCCCATTTTTTTCTCATTAGAATTAGAATTTAGAATAAAAATAAAACCATAAGGACATATTGGATAACATTAATAATTAGGAGAAATTACACTTATCTCTCCTAAGTTCTTTAAGGAATTAAGAAAAACAAGTTTTTATTAGAAAACTAAACATTTTACTTTTTTTAAATATTAGACACACCAATTCCCTATGTACACTTTCTTTTCTTGTTCCTTAACGAGTGCCTAGCAATTTCCTTGACTTAATTATTTACACCCAACATCTACCTTGTTTCAAAAATTACACTCGAAGCTTCATGCTCTCATTACATGAAAGAATCCTCTCAACTCTCAAGCGCTTAATCTTGTCGAGTAGTCATGCGAAGTAGAGAGATAGGAGATAACATCTCTTGTCTCACAAAACGTGCCAGGAACCCATGCCACAAATCCTGATTGGACGATAAACATCATCTTTCATTGTCGATTATTGGATGTTTAAATCAATTGACCAATCAGAAATCATGGCACAAAGTTGTGACACACTTTGCGGAATAGCAGATACAAAAAGATTTTCTTAGTGTGCTAAGTCAAAATTTATGAAATTACATTGTTGACTGCAACTTTTAAAACAAGTGTAATTAAACCGAAAATTTAAAGAGGAAGTGTAATTCCCCTAATAATTAAACCAAACAGAGAAATACATCTCAAGCTACCAATAATCTATAACCACAAGCTTGGCCTCCACTCCAATAAAGGACCCCCCAAAACCCTCCAATCCAAAAATAGAAATAAAATTAAAAATAACAAAAACAAAAAGCACCAAAAATAGAAAGAAAAAACTTACAGGCAAATAAGAGAGATCCAAATTCCTAAGTTCCTTACACTTGATAGCAACCAATTCAACCCCCAAATCTCCCACACCCACACACCACTTCAAGCAAATCAATCTCAACTTCCTACACCCAACCGCGATGCACCCAATCCCCATATCCGTCACCCTCTTGCACCTCGCGAGCCACAGCTTCTCCAAGTTCGTCGCCCTCGCCACCGCCGCCGCCCCCGCATCCCTCAACTCCGTCGCGTTCGACAGGTCCAGCTCCACCAGGTTCCCGCAATTCACCCCCAAGCTCAACAACCCGTTCCCGCCGAAGAACCTCGACCGCGACAGATCCACGCGCCGGAGCGTGTCCTTGTACGCTCCGGCGACGAGGGAGAGGGAGCTGTCAGTCACGCGCGGGCAGAGAGTGAGGTCGAGGTCGGTGACCGACGGGTAGCGGTTGAGTATGGAAGGGAGGTGGTCGGTTCGGAGTGGCTTGAGGGTTCGGCGGTGTTTGGCTTCGAGGAAATAGAAGGATTTGCAGACTAAGGAAAATGACTTCTTGGTGAGTGGGTCCCCTTCGAGGAAGTCGAGGATTGTGAACACGAGCTCTTCGGAGAGAACCACGAATGGGTTCTTGTGTTGTTGTTGTTGTTGTTGTCTTTCAGGGAACTTTTGCTTTTTCGACATAATTTGTGAGTTTCTTTTGTGAGAAGGAGGAGGATGGTGTTGGGTTGTGTGAGGTTTGGAATTGAAGGAATGGTTTTATCGTGTGTTTGGGTTCTGGGAAGTTGAAGAGAGAGGGAAGAGGTACTGAGGAAGATGGAGAAGATGCAATAGGACGAAAATGCCCTTGGTGCCTTGTTTTGTAAAGTGGTCCACTTGTGTTTGTTTCCACTTACAAAGACAATAACATCCTTCTTTGACATTAGGAGTACAAATACATCTAACGATTCAGATAAACTAATGTGTACATCCAACAATTTATATTATTGGAGAGAACTTGGTAACAAAGGATCAAGCTCTTATATATAGTATGCAAAAGGTTTAGGATAAGAAATTCTCTTCTTATTATCATTGTCATATAATCGAATGATTAATTGAAGTTATATTTTAAACTAGTATAATTATTGATACTCTTAAATGTATATTCACACTCCTTATAATTAGCAACTTATATTATTTTAAAAAATAAACAATAAAAGTTTAATTACAATATGATGTGTAAATAGATATTAAGAATATTAATAATATTATTGTATTAAATAATAGTATAAAATAAGATTTTGTTTTCAATAGTTAAAGTTTTTCTTACTCAAAAACCACCTACAAAGTTCTGTAATTCTAAAGCCAATTTGCTGTTTGTTTCACCTTTGGGGGCAATGAAACGGGATTTTGCCCATAGGCCATAGCTAATGTTCAAGAGATGTGACCAAACTTCTCTTTGCGCTTATATCACTATCAAAAGTCAGATAAAAATGGAAACAAAAAAATTCAGATAAAAATAAGATGGTCGTTAATATTTTTGAAGTAATTTACATTTTTAATTACATTTTAACTGCAGTTTTCATGAGTATTTTTATAGGACATGCCATTTTTATTTATTTATTTATTTTGCTAGATGCAATTAAATACAAACACATGTTAGGAGGTTCAATATTTTACTAGATTACCTAATTTATATTCCATGGCCGGTTAGGTAATAGAAAACGAAGGAGAGGTACTTTAGTCTTTTCGTAGCGACAAAGTCATCCGTACGGAGAAGGACAGTTAAGGACGAAATTAATACAGTTGATACGAGCGGGGTATTATGGTAATTTGGCGTGTATTTGTTTATCTAATGCAGATGTCATATGGTGGAGGACTATATGAGGAAGGACAGATTCAAGTGCGAGAGCAGTACGAAAGAAACGAGGGGCCAGCCATTCATTAAAAAACGACAAGAACATTTTTTCCAAAAATTCAATTCAATACAATAAAAATAATTCATTCGGAAAATGGGTTTTGAGGGAAAAAGGTCAAGAAATTAAGAGAAAAATAGAAGATTTTGAAAAGGATACGCTGGTGAAAAAGTCCAAAGTTGGAAATAAAAAAGAATAACCGTACTTATAGGTGGTGTTGTATAGTACATGCCTGACTCAGATAAGAACGGTTAGAGAGAGAAAGGCATATTTGGGTGCGTTGCTTGATATGATAAGGAAAAGTGGGTGTGAGAGTCAAATATCCACGACACGTATTATTCACGCATTATCATAGAATCTAGAATTTAGGTCAGGGTCTCAAGGAGGAGTTCCAATCCTCCCCGGAGAGTCCGGAAGGGAAAAAAAATTTAAATAATCTTTAAATCTTTTAAATGATAAATAAAATAATTATATTATCATTTTTTTTCTTTCCTCTCTCGTACTGGATATTGGAGAGGATCTAGGTTCCTCAAGGAGCTTGTGCTTGTGGCTAATTTACGCCCTTGCCAACAATTTTTTTTTTAAAAAAGAATTTAATTGGTATATAGTAGTATGGTACTCATTGTGTAAGGAATTTTTATACCGTCAATCAATTAGAAACTGACATATCATTAAAAATGTTTAACTCTTATTATAATTATCATAAAAATATTAATAATATTATTTTTTTTATTAATTGATAATATAAAATATTTTATACCAACAATACATGCTATTAAATTTTATAAAAATATGGCATCCCCGAGCAAAAGCAAAAATTCTAACATATTGTTGCAAATTGCAAATATATAAATGACTTTAGAATTTAATTGATATATAATGTGAATGTAAAGCATTTTTACATATCTATAAATATGATTCAGTTGGTTGTGCAGGTTAACTTTACGGAGGAGGATCTAGGTTCGAATCTTGTAAAACACATTCTTGGGAAGGGGCGAGGAACCTTAATAGTGACTAAGCACCCATGTGAAAATTAGTCCCATAGCGGGTCCAAATGATCTAAGCTTGTAGAGATACTCTATGAACCAACTGAGGAGTCAAGACCCTATTTATGGTGATTCCAACAATTTTTTTTTATAATGTCAATCAAGAACTTTTTTTTTAGTTCAGGAACCTAGTTAAAAATTTCCAAACAATTCAGTGACCAATTGAATAATTAAATCTATTTGAAAATAAGGGGGGTGAAGATGTGAAACTAGTGTTATTAAAACCGAATAAGTCATCAACTCGATCGGAGCACTGGGTTAATTGGTCAATGATCGAACCAATGAGCCACTGGTTGAACCGGTATATATTAAGTTTATAAATTTAATGATTATATTTATATATATATATACACAACAGGTGTTGCAGTTCAGCTGTATATTTGCTTGAATACTCCAAGGAGGTCTTGTGTTCGAATTTTCCCTCTAGCACTTTTGCAACATTTTTTGAATTTCGCATAAGGGGAAGTGTCTGAGCCACGTCTGGGGCGGCGTAAAGACAACTAGCAGCTCGTGGGTGAAAAGTGGTCCAACCGGAACCGGTTCTGCCATCAAATCAGTCGGTTCAGGTCGATTTAATGCCGTCAATACCGATTCAAAGGCTTATCCGGTCTGACAAAGTGACCGAACCGCCCATATGTCCGGTTGAACCGATCCGATCGATCGATCCAGTCTAATTTTAATAACATTGTATGAAATACTAGAGTAGCTTATGCGTTTGAAATACATGTCTATAAGCTATACACACGGTATGTTCAAACATATGATAAATTGTGTAAGTTCACTTTCTATTCGAGTCTCACTAAAAGCTCGTCAAATAATAAAAAAATATCAAAGTAAATATGATACGGTCATATAGAATGCATTATTAACATTGCTGTTAGCATCCATAAAATTTAAAAAAACAACAAAAACAAAAACCTTGCTGTTAGCAGAATTATTTTATAAAGCTATAATTAATATGCACGCAATAAGACAAAATGAAAGTAGTGCATAATTACCAACATGTGGTTGATCCAAGTGGTAACGGATTTGGATATCTTAAGCAAGTGGTCAGGGGTTCGAATCCTGATTCTTTTGTATGAAGAAAACCTGGTTGGGAGGGAAGAACCCTCCTTATGTGTCTAACAGATTCCCCGGAGATTAGGCACTGCTAATGATGATCGATACTTCGTACCTATGTTATAGTTACCAAAAAAGAAAGTAGCGCATAATTAAGTGGGACACGAAGCACATGTCTATTTGACGGGAGCAGAATATTAAGGCCAAAATCCGTGCATAATTAAGAGAAATAAGATGCAATATATCTTTTGAACATAAACTCAAGTTCCTTGAGATGGTGTCTAATAAAAATTTATAAGTAGAGAATAATTTTTATTTTATGAGCTAGTTTTTGAGATTAAGTTAAAACCCAAAATCTAATATAGTATTAGAGCTATCCTAGGTGTATTGGGAAAAATCTAAGTCCTATATTGATTAGAGATAGTGTCTAATAAGAATTTATAAGTAATGGGCAATCATCATCTTATGAGCTAGTTTTTGGGATTGAGTTAGGTCCAAAATCAAATTTTTTTTAACATATCCTTTAATGTGAAATCCATTAAGTATGTATTTGGAAGGTTTAATCATTTGGTTGCTCTCAAATTATTTGAGAATTTTTAAGTAAATCTCTTAACAGATCCATACACTTGTATAAAATTTCTAATTTGATAGAAAATTTGTTAGTGATATGTTAAATTGGGCAACATATTGTTGATTTCATCTAAGTTGGACACTTAATATCAGCCATCTATATCATGTCATTGTCCGGATAATACTTCAGCCTCATTCACTATTCGAGGGAGGGGTATACAACCGTGAAATAGAAATTGGGAAAGGAAGGAGTTGTTGGTTCAAATCGGGAAAAAAGTAACTGCATGTCACATTTTGGTCTTTTAATCCAATATTTTGGTCTCCTACAATAACAAACTTAACGATCTCTTCACAGACCCCTATCCTAGGGACCAAATTGATTTTTTTTATAAGTTTATGGATCAAATTGAATTTTTTTGTATAAGTTCAAAAATCCAATTGTTTTTTTTAAAAAAAATTCAAGAATCCAATAAGAATATTTTTTAGTTCAGGAACCTAGTTAAAAATTTTCAAACAATTCAATGTCCAATTGAATAATTAAACCTATTTGAAAATAAGGGGGTGAAGATGTGAAACTAGTGTTATTAAAATCGAACCAATCATCGACTCGATCGAAGCATTGGGTTAATGGGGCAATAGTCAAACCAATGAGTCACTGATTTAACCGGTATACATTAAATTTATAAAATTAATGACATATATATATATATATATATATATATATATATATATATATATTATATGTGGACTACACAACAGGTGTTGCAATTTAGCTGTAGATTTGCTTGAATACTCCAAAGAGGTCGTATGTTCGAATCTTCCCTATAGCACTTTTGCAACATTTTCTGAATTTCGCACAAGGAAGTGTATGAGCCGCGTCTGCGGCAACGTGAAGACAGCTGGCAGCTCGTGGGTGAAAAGTGGTCCAACCAGAACCGATTCTGCCATCAAACCAGCCAGTTCGGACCGGTTCAATGCTGTCAATACCGGTTCGAAGATTTATCCGATCTGACAAAGTGACCGAACCGCCCATATGTTCGGTCAAACCGATTGAATCGACCGATCCGATCCAATTTTAATAACATTGTATGAAATACTAGAGTAGCTTATGCGTTTGAAATACATGTCTATAGGCTACACACAATCTTTTCGAACATATGATAAATTGTGTAAGTTCGAGTCTTACTTAAAATTCATCAAATGATAAAAAATTATCAAAGTAAATATGATACAGTCATATGAAATGCATTATTAACATTGCTGTTAGCATTCATAAAATTAAAAAAAACAAAAACAAAAACAAAAACGTTGCTGTTAGCAGAATTAGGTAGAAATGGACCCACCCATATGCGTACCACTGGTCACCAGATACAATCTTCGTTTCGGTGGATGTAGCACTATTATAAAACCCACTCCGTAATACCCACCCATGTGGATGGGTCAAAAGCAAAATAAAAAATATACCCAATTGCCAATGGAATTCAACAACTAGAACAACCACAGACCACTCATTCTAACCACTATACATAGATATTCTGTGTACTATAAATAGGCGAAGGACTGAATCACGTCAATCCCATCCGTACATACGATGCTTATCGGAAATGATGTTTACACTTTACACACATTTTTCAAATAAATGACCGAATTACTTTTTGAAGATATTAATTTATTTTCAATCAATCGAGATAGAGTGCAAAAGTTTATAACCTAATTATGTTGGTATCTCTAACCTCATTTAACATTTGCAGCATTCTATAAATTTATTAATTAATAAAAAAAATATACAAAAAAAGTAAATGGGACTAAACCAAAATCCAAGCAATAAAAGGAACGAACTACTTAAATCTATAAAATGAGAGACTAAATCTATTACGATTAAAGTCTTCTAAAACGAAACTAGGTGGATAATCTCACCATTTGTAACCATGATAAGAGATGCCAAAATTTGCAAGTCTATCCGCACAATAATTGTCTTCTCTATAGATATGAGTTAGATGAAAAGTCATAAGCTCGATCAAGAGCAAGCAATTTTTACAACGGTTTATTAGCTCCCGAGATACAAGATGAATGTTTTTTGAAGGCTTTGATAACCAATAAAGAGTCACATTCCAATAGTTTCATCCATCCTTTATGATAGGCAATTTTAATAGCCCTCGTTACAACTTGCAATTCGACATGAAATGAAGTTCAGACCCCTAAAGATTCTGAAAAACAACCAATAAAAACACCACTGGAATCCCTAAAGATACCTCCAGCAACTGCCACTCCCGGATTGCCTCTTGAAGCCCCATCAGAGTTGCACTTCAACCAGGAGCAAGGAGGTTTGTACCAATTCACCTCAATAGTTAATGGAGCCTTTGGAGCATGAACAACCATTGTTGGGGGGGGGGACTTGGTAGAAATCTCAAGGTTTTCCACATCTGAAGTGAGAGAGAGAGATAGAGAGGGAGAGAGAGATGTAGAGAAAGATCCATGAAAAGAGAGAGGATGAAAGTATGACAATTTGTACCTTACCTACTGAGTACCCGTAAAAATTACCCACGATAGGTAGGGTAATTGTCCGCACAATGGGTAAGGGTCCAGGTACGGGTAATTACCCATAAATTTGAATGACTATGGGTGCAGATATGAGTACTATGACAATTAGAATTACTATACGCGCGTGCACATATATATATATAACTAATTATTTATTAATTTATATTACTAATATATATAATTTTAATTATAATACAAATTTTAAAACCAAAATTAATCTTAATATTCTTAACTTTCTAAACCTAGCAACATCTGTACTTCCTTCTGGATGTTTATATTTAGGTAAATATTTTGATTTGTAATTTTTTATGAGTAGATTTAAAAGACATTTGGATCGTTTTTAAATTGTTATGATGTTTCTTTTGTTATTTATTATTTTTTCACAGTTAAATAGCAAGTAAAGGGTACGGGTATTAAAATCATTACTCATACAGGTAAGAGTAATTTTTTCAAACACGGATATGAAAACATGTAATATAATACCTACCCAAACCTAACCATTGACATCCTTTAAGGGCTCGTTTGGTGGTCAGGATAAGAGAGACAAGATAGGATAAGCTATCATATCATGTCTGAAACTATTGTTTGGTGAGTCAGCAGGATCGGATAAAACAATCCTATCCATCTAGTTAAAATTCTATCATGAAGGGGAGCTGGGTTAGAACTCAACAGGATATGATAAGATGATTTAAAGTATATTAAAGTAAAAAAAAATTATACATAAAATAATTAAATTATAATATAATTACCGAAAAAAGTATAATAAAACATAAAGTAATAAAAATATTAATAATTAATTTTAAAAATTAATATCTCTTCTCACAATGCTAATTTTGTTACTTTATATTATTTTTAAAAACTGAAAAATAAATAAAAATATTCTAATAATTTAACTATATGTAAAGTAAAACCTAAAAATGAATATTTAAAATTATAAAAAATTTAATTTAAGTTAAACAATATTTTAAATATTATATGTAATTTTATCAGAAGGACAATTTTGTCTTTTTATATAATCTTAAAAAATGAAAATTATAAAAAAAAAACTAAAATCTAATAAAATATGAAAACATTCCGAATAAAAAAAAATTAAAATTTATATTAAAATTACAATGCTATTCAGTTGGATATCTGGTGGACACCAAACATTGGATAGAATAACAGCTTATCCTGTTCATATCCTATCCTATTCATATTCTGCTCCCTTATCTTGTCTACCCTTATTTTATCCTGACCATCAAACGAATATGAATGAATGTGATGTGCACTTTGGGAGGGAGATGCACAGATATGAAGGAGGCATCATGAGAGAGAGAGAGGAGAGGCAGGAGCCACATCCCCACGTCAGTGACATCTCAACAGACTTATTGCAGAGAGTGACGGAAAGAACCAACATTTTATAATGTTGACAAAATAGAAGACTAAAAAGAATTATTTAATAATTAAGGGATCAAATTAAATAAAATAAATAAAATAAAAGACTAAAAGAATAATTTAAGCTAAGTTAGGATTAATCATTTATGAAAAAAAAAGACTCTAATACTTTATTTAATAAAAACCCATAGCGGCTAAATCTTAAATGAATGGAAAATATCAAAACTGATACTTCAACGGCAGAAAAAAAACCTACACGAGTAAAATTATAGAGACTATCAGGAAATAAATAAATAAATAAATAAATTATAGAGACTATCTCATAACCTAAAAAAAAGATCATTATAGATACTAAGCGCCATGAGAAGAAACTATACAGACTAAAAGGGAGTGTTTTCAGAACTCCAAACACTGATATTTGTATAAGCAAAAAATCGAGCTAGTTTTAAATTTCTTATTTTCATTCTTCTCAATTTAATTTTATCCAAACTAAAAGTCAAAAGTTACATTTCATCTCTTCGTTTTTAATCCTTCCATTCATGCTCATCTCTTCCATTTCCTTTCTACTTTCAACTTGTTCTCCAAACTGTAGAAGTAGAAATCAGACGTGAGCCAAATCAACTAGAAAAGAGAAGCAATTGTAGACTCCACTTGCTTTTTGGCTCCATAAGCTAATTACATGTTAAAATATGAGCTGAATTTAGATGTGAGAGATTATTTTATACTTTATTCTATTCCATAGGAAACCAACCACAGTTACAAATTTAAACCAATGTATTATATAATTATATAATTAAAAATAAAATATATGACCATCTATGGAATAGGCACCAAACAATGCACTATCTACTAACTGTGTGCATTGACCTCTAGAGATTGTATATTGCATCACTGACGTTGCACTTGGCATGAGATTAGCTTAAAACTATAAGCATCTGAATTCATATGATGATCTTATTCCACTAAGTGCAACTATGATATTGGCATCAGTTACCAAAAATGAAGTCTGTTCCTGAGATTTCAAAACTTCCAACTATGTGATTGAATCCAGGATCTTATTTACTGAAGGCAAATCTGATGCAGAAAGGATGCTGTTACTAGCAGGATGATTATTTTCAAATTCCAGCCAGCAGACCAAATACTATCACTCGATCACCAATGTGTAAACATTTCTCCAACAATTCTGTTATTTGGACATTAAAAAAATTGGACAATAATCAACAACGAAACGATTAATGATGTTCAAAATTATAATTAATAACGTGCTAAACTTAGTTAATGGATACATCGAGATGAGTAACTCATTAACCATCCACTGAGCTGTATTAACCAAGTTGTTATTTAACAAGTTACCTCATCTACTACATGTCTACTCACTAACCAAGCTCAACACGTTATTAATCACGATTTTGAACATCATTAACCGTTGTCAATTGCTGAACCAACTTTTTTGTGTCCAAATAACATTTTTCGTTTCTCCAAATGGCATGAACAGGGAATACCAGACTTATTCCCAACAGGTTGGCCACAACAATTTAAGATTCTCTTACAAAACATTTACCCAACAGTTGTCGGTCAAAGTGAAATATGTGCTTCCGCACTCGGTACACATGGATGCAATAGAGGATTGCAGCCAATGTGACAGCCAGAAATGATAATAAAGTCAACTTCCAGAAGTCCTGAAAAAGTATGTGACAGGAAATAGGATCAGCACAATTGTGAAGCATCAGATTCAAAGCTATAGCCAGTTTTTGTCAGTAGAAGAAAATCTTTTAATCAGTATAAAATATAAAGATGCTATAGAGAAACGAGTTGAAGGCTAAAGTTAGAAGTGCTGTGAATAACTTTTGCAATGTTGTTGGAGGAGATAAAGTTTTTTGGAAGGTGAGCAGTGACCACTGATGGAAATGTTGTACTCTACGAAGCAGTGACATAGATAGAGCTGGGTATATGGGCTTTGACCTGCGGACGGTCCGTTTAACACACGATCCGTATGGGTTAGGACCATACAAAATGTAGGCTTGTTTAAACGTGGGCTTATTTAGCCCGGTCCATTTAACCCGTAGTTTATACAGGTTCGGTCCGCGGGTTAGCGGGCCAACCCGCGGACCAAAATATTAATACAGAATGTAGGTTCGTATATGAATATATGATGTATTCTATAATGAAAAATAATTATTATAAGCAAGTGGCTATTTATTTGGGATGTCGTCTGTGCAATTGATCTTTATTTGCAAGCTTAAATATTTAATTAAATCCTATAAGCATATTAAACCATATGTAAGCTACTTTGAGCTAATTTGAACTTCTCATATTAGTTAAAACTGAGTAAATTTTGGAAGTGTTACTGTAAATTTTCTCTATATGTTTTTGGATATTTACGAACCTTGCTTCTAGTAAAAAAAATTTTAATAATTTATTTTAAAAAAAAACAATTTTTCAATTTTAAATGAGTCCGCGGGCCAGCCCGCTAACCCGCGGATTAGGTGGGCCGGACGCAGACTAGAGGGAATATAGACCCATTAGCTTCGTGGGCCAATCCGGTCCGTTTAACAGCGGCTGAATACGGGTTGAGCTTAAACGGACCGGGCTGGCCCGTATACCCAGCTCTAGACACAGACACCTGACACGACACGGACATGGACACACGGACATCGACAATCTCCAAAATATAGAACATTGCGACGCGGCTATATATATATAGCCGCGTCGCAGTGTCCTATATTTGTGTGTGTTAAATCAAAAAAAATTAAATACGAGCATCATTTAAAAGATCTATATTGAAAATCAAGATTTATATATTTATCATATGAAATAACTTGTTAAGCATTACGTTTTTCCTATGATAACGAGTCTCACAAAAAATAATTGAACATCATTATACAATTTGAGCACTTTGTTTCTTTATAGGTGGAGGTGCAGGCAAAAAACAGAGACGACCGGAAGAAAGGAGTGTATACAAGGAGGAAGTAAAAAAGTCGTTTAATGAAATGGAAGAAACGACAATGAAAAAAGTCTTATTCTTTACTTTTTTTTATTAATTAAAAGTTTTAATTTATCTTTTATCTTTTTAAAAAAATTGAGATGTGTCCTTGAGGTGTCCAGGGCACATATAAAAATGTCGGCGAAGTGTCTGAGCCAAATTTTTTTTTTTAAATTGGACATCTGACAATAAGTGCCGAACACGTGTTGTGTCGGTGTCGGACACCCCAAAAGCTAAGAGTTTCCATCCTTCATAGGTTGTACTACATACATGGTATGAATTAATAACCAAAAGTATTAAGGTGAATTAACTGGCAGATATAGGTTGTTTCGGTCATCCTATACTAAGCATGCATTTATATATGCAATAGTGATCAATTATTGAACAATAATTCACTGAGCATAGAATTTTGTAAGGGGATTAGGGTTACTGAGGAAATGTGAAATTCTTAGATTTTCCTTTGGTTTTGGAAAGAAGAGATCACATTTGTTGGATTGCAGTTTCTCTGTCACACTAAGGAATATTCTGCTGCATATTATATGGTGCATAAGAAAGCTTGAGGGTGGCCTGAGATAAGATGCAATTCACAAATCTATAGTCTAAAGGGTAACATTCCAACTGTAATAATTAGATTGTCGTGGATGCCTTTGTTATATCTTATTTGGTGGTGGTGAAATGAGAGAACTCTCTTTCAGAAGTTGAAAAAAGATAGTATTCAAAGTCAGTAATGAAACCTAGAGGAAGACTTATCAATAGTTTAGAAACAGATGTATTTGAGAGGGATTGTTCTTGCATAAACTTTGGAATCAAATGAAGCAGTTCCTGAGGTAGATGATTAGCTTTTTAAACTAGCATGTCCTAAGATGTAATTTGTATGAGCAAGAACTGATGAATCATTTTAGTGGTGACTTCAACATCTCTTTCCATATTTTCAGATTTCTTGATTCTCAGTCAATCTTAGTCCATTGAAGCATCAACATAAAGAAAAGGATATAATAAAGTAAATTAAGTGATGAATCCAATTCTCTAACTCATTCACCAAGAAAAAGAGATACAGAAACATAAAAAATCTTACTGTCCCATTTGTATGCAAGTAAGCAGACAGAATAAAAAATTAAATATATTTAGTGTGTTTGGGGGAGTCATCAGGTGGTCAGGTGGTTTGGGGTGTGGGACAAAGGTGTTGAGAATTATAAGGTACAAGGTTCGAATTTCACCTCCTACTAACTTAACAAGCTAACAACTAACATTTGCCTATCAAAAGAAAATTTAGAGTGTGTTTGGAATCTATAGTTTTGAAACTCACCCGCGGATCGGATATTATGATTCCCATAACATAGGCCAATAAATCCATCATAGACTGAAGTGAATTCTGAACACCTCCAACAATCAAACGATCGGGTTCAGGAACAAGATCCTATTTAAGAAAATTGAAAAGAAATCAGGCCAACAAAATAGATGATTATAAAAGGAGAACTGTGATTCATCATAGACATTAAAAGCAAGTTTTTCATTTGTTAAAATAATTCTTCAGGAAACAATTAGAAACAATTTTAAACAAGAAAGGTTGTTTCCTACCTGCATTTGTTGAAGTACAGACAAGTCAAACATCCACAACCCAAGCCGAGATATGGCCACACTTCCCATCAGAATATATGATGATGGAAGGCCATTTTGGATCCATATTACAGCTACACATGGTAGAAGGCAAGTCCACTACATGCAAAACATATATAAACAAGACAGAAAAGTCAATACGAATTACCCATAAAGAAGAACAATCTGTATGCTAAGTATTATCAGTAACATATATCTTCTGCATACTAGAAAGGAAATTGAATATTATATGGCTACTTTTGGAACATGTCTATTACCATAGTTAGATTATGGTTAGAGTGTAGTTAGTGAGTGTCTTTAGAGTGTGGTTAGTGTTAGTTAGAACATTAGATTGGAATGATGATTAAGCAAGTTGGTTATTATTAGTTATTCTCTATTATTGTTCTATGCAAACTACAGTATTGGCTTATTGTACACACTTTTTCACCATTATGTAAAATCTCAGTTTGTGATTTCTCTCCATTCTCTCCTTTCGATCATGTTTTCCAACAATGTCATTTATAGATAACACTTTAAAGCCATTAGCAAGTTCGTACCTGAGACCATATAGACCAAAGTCCTGTTCTAATAGTTGATATATGAGACTGTAGCACAGGATATACAACAGTTGCAGCTATTCCAATTACAGCACTTACTCCTCGTGCTATTCCAATAACATATGCAGGTATGCCTTCCCACTCTAAGGTGGCTGTCATCAAAGTTCCAAAGCTGAGGCAAGCAATTGGAATTTCATCAGTGAGGCTTCAGGCCCAAACAACAAAAATTCTAATGCAAGATATGATAACTTTAGTATAATCAACAGACATTGGTAACCGAGTTTTTTTATAAATATAAATAGAAATAAATATCAGCAGGTCCTGGTCCTAGAAAACATGTAGAGGTTTGAACTGCCATGCAACTAGCACAATTCTTTGTGATATATCACATAGCATAGTACTTACTGAACAAGCTTCTAAAGAGGTAAAAATGAAAATTTCAAGGAAAATCCTTTGTAAATATGCCATGTCTCATGTCATATTTAGGCCTTTTTGTTGTTCATAATAGACTAGAAATTTTAAACCTTAGTGGAAAAGGCTAATGCAAACTAGTTTTTTTTTTTTTTCCATGGAATATTTACTTGGTAATTGATATAGCTCTGGGTAAGAGATCACCTGAGTACAGTGAAAAATAGTAAAGCCAAAGCTACTCCAGGAAGGACAACTTCTTGCTGTATAAAAACTCTCCATGCAGCAATATAAGGGATCTCTAAAATCCACTCAGAAAAGTTTTTCCTGCTTTTTCTATCAGCTAATTCTGAGTTAACACCAGTAACAGAAGGCAAGCTATCTTCCTCCAAAGTTGGTCTGTTCCTTTCCGTATCACTTCGTAAAATTCTCGCCATCCTCCTCTGGCTATTTTGGCCTAAAGCTGGAATCCCATTATACACAGATGTAAAAAGCCAATACTCCACCCAAACAGATATGGTATTCCAGAGTGCCAAGGTTATAGCAGATGCTTTAAGTGATACAAAACTTATAATGAAGCCTGTTATAACAGGAGCAAGAAGCTTGCAGCTTAGATCAATGCGTCTGGTAACTGAATTCATCTTTGTTAGCATTTCTGGGGGTTGACCTTCTGATATTACTAACAACCTGTACAAAGGAAAGTACAATAAAAACATACTTCTTTTCCACATAACTTCATTTCTTCTATATTTTAAGTAGACCTTGTACTTAATTCATTTTCCTTTAAGAAGTAATAGTATGAAATATCAGCAAAGCAATTACACTTTGGAGAAAAAAATGAAAGTGTTTACCCTCCATCCTCCACAAATAAACTTCTATAAAACCAAGAAAAACTTTAAATCAAAAAAATCAAAATTTATCTGACTAGTGACTCGTATAAATTGAGAGATATAGACAATATGATTGTGAGAACTAAATCCTTAGCAACAAATTATTAACTGTACATGCAAAATCAAATGTAAATATTGTCTTCTTAAAGCCTCAATTAGATTACCATTCTCTTTCAATCAAGATGGTACCGGCAAGAGTCGAAAGCACACCAATGCCGCCACAGATATTGATTATCAACACCAGCAATATGAAAGCTGAGAAATTTGTAAACTTCAAAGATGAATAGACAAGTAATACAGCTACAGTGGCCCCAGCAATAACAAAAGAGAGATTTTGTGTCACCAACCACAATTGCAAAACCTGCCAATAAAACATGAAGACAGAGTTACTTCGTTAGAAGCTTTATTCTTTTTAACAGATGGTTCAAATTCAACCTGCGTAATCAAAGAATTATGAAGCAAATTAAAATAACTAAAGACACTGACTCATGTAAGATATATTATCTTTGATTGTTGTTCATATCTCATTCTTTAGATAGCAAATGAAAAGATATTTGGCATTTCTAGAAGCTGGTGCTGAAAGAATCCTAGCATGGATATTCTAGTCACAAGAATCTATGATGATAAAGAAAAGGGAAAAAATGACCAAGCATGAAAGTAGTTTTTCAGTTCTGTGAAGACAGAAAACAAGTAGAATAGTGTAGATCTCAAATTATCTTTTATCTTGTTGGATGTATTAGATACAAAGGAAATTTCAGATTTTATTCTCTCTATTTGAGGAGCATTTTAATTGCAGTTAAAATATTTCATTGACTTATACTATACAGTATCCAAGTTAAAGAATATTATCTGAAGATATTTCCTTATTCTCCTATAACCTTTTACAAATTATACATTGTTGTTGCCAATAGTTAATATGACAAGTAAAGTAATAACAAAAAGATAGCATGATTTTATTGGTGATGAAATTGAACTTCTAGTCTTTGCATAAAAAGTATTGATCACAATACTAGCGCTCACCTTCACATATGACAACCTGTTCACCCATCTTCCAATTATGGGACCAAACACTGCAGTGGAGGCAGATTCAACGGCACCATATATTGCTGCATAGAGCAAAGAGTCTGGCCAAATATTGATCATATATAAACCAACAGAGAATTCCCACATTCTGAAAACAGCAAACCTCAGTGAATTTAACATGAAAAGTAGAGACCAAAGCAGAAAAAATAAATAGTATAACTATATAACCTATTCACTGATGCACAAATGGCTTTGAAAAAGTGATACTAACCACCTTATGTCAAAGTAAATCATATCTGAAGTGGTCTATTTCATAGCCCAAGCAATCATTTCAAATTTCAATGCAACCCTTTTGGGAATAATTAATGTACAAATCCAATATCCTATTTAAAATGGATAGACTATAGAGTAAGACCCTGGATCACAGAATTACACTGAAAATTAAAAGAAAGAGAATTTTCTGGATAATATGAAATATTGAAAATAAGAAAAAAGGGAAGAGAGTTCGGATATTAATGTGACATTAAAATAAAAGAAACCCAGGAAACCAATAATGATATATATAAAAATATTATGAGTTTAAAGCAATGGTGAGAGTAAGTGAAAGAAGAACCTGGAACCCCATCTTGATAAGAAGTGGCCAACATATAAATATGTGATTAGAGAAGAAGGGTTTTCTTGTTGTTGGGTGAGAAGTGGTTCCTTCGCTATAACATTTTCTTCCATAATCAGATTCTTTCACTTCCTCCTTTTGACCATTAGCTAGTATCACATCACAATGGTTACTCTTAGTTCATAATCATAACCAAGCAACATGCAATTTCTCTCGTATATGTGTTGATATATGATGATGTGTTTGATGATAAAAATAATAATAATTTGGTGGAGTGTAACATTCAGTTTTATTCAAAGGTAATAGGATAATAGTTTGGCTGACTCGCGGTGGTGCAATCTCAGTATGAGCTAGAATGAGACAAAGAACGAGTCTATTTGTCTAGTACAGTGTAGCCACGTAGACGATAGTGATAGATCAAATCAAGGGGCAGCGTAACAACTCAACAACTGTGTCATAGACATATCATACCGATAGTAAAAAGAAATGTACTTTTAGCTTTTAGGCACATGTGAGGGGGATTTTTTATTTTTTATTTTAAATACCATGATTTTGAGGATCAACATCATCTATTCTATTTTCGTATCTCATTTTTTTTTTTGTCTCATATCAATGATAATTTATTATTTAATAAAATAAATTATAACTCATTAATATTTATGTACAATCCCCATATTTGATTGGTAGATGATATCGAGACATCATATTTTGGGACAACAGATTTGTATCCTGATTTTAAAAACCATTGAGAAGTCATTTTTCACTAACACGACATCATATTTTTTTTTTCTTTTTTTTAGTTTAGGAGTTCTCAACATAGTTTTTTTTTAAAATTAATTAGTTTTAATTAATTAATTTTATAGTTAATTTAATTAATAACTAATTAAATAAATAAATGATTAATTAAATTAATTAATAAGAATTGACTATTTATTATGAATATTAAATTAGATAATTTTTTATATTTAATTAAGTATAAATTAAATAGTTAACACCATAATAATAATTGATAATAACCCGGTCATTAACATTTATTTTCATTGATTAATAATACAAGCATGCTACTCTTGCGTAGAAGACCCAGGACGGTTAGGACATTTATTTCTGCTATGACCATCCGCCCGACACAATCCACATCTTTTACGGCGTCCTGTTTCCCTCATATCCATCTCTATACGAATTCGGGTAGACTGAGGACAGCCCTTTAGATTTCTATGAATGTTTGGATTGTGGAACACCACAACTCCAGTGTATGGTGGTCAATATGCCTCGTTGAGCAGGACGCTAAACTCTTCATGGTAAACTTTGAAGATAGTCTCCAGTTTGTACACGGCGGGCACATACTTTTTATAGTCGTGATTAACACTGGAACAAGCGACGATGGCATGTGAACATGGTAGGTGCAGCGCCTGAAACTTCCCACGGTGACACCACTCAACATTCAGGGCTACCTTGAATTTTCCTACCAGTCGTCCCTCTCGCGAGTTGATCAACTCCTCCACCATGAATTTTTGCTGACGTTGGTCGAAGCTATTGACTTGGTGAGAGTTGGACACCACTTGTTCTTTCACAAGGGCCCTGCTGACAACTTCTGAGTATTCACAGTCGGATGCCATCATCGCGGTTATCTTCCTCCCATTTTTGGCGAACGTTTCGGACAACCTATAATAGGTTGCTTGGACCAGCGTAGTTATTGGAAGATTTCGCATCCCCTTTAAAATCGCATTTATGCACTCGGCAAGGTTAGTTGTCACGTGTCCCCAACGACGGTCTTTGACATATGCCTGAGTCCACTTCTCCTTGGGGATTTCGTCAAGATATGCCATTGCCTCTCTGTTCCAGAAGAGGATCTAGTCTTGATAATATCGTTGACTGGGTTGAGTCAAGGCGTATCTTGTACAATTGGAATGTAAAATTTTTCGAATAAACGATGAATAAAAATATAAATATAAATAAAATATGATTGTAATATGTATGACTGCGGTACTAACCCATGTTGACGGCCTTCTTCCTCATATCTACGTTCTTGAATATTCTTTGAAAGTTTTACCTGATGTGTCGAATACAATAAACATACACCAACGCGGGATCTTGCCATCCGCAATCCGGCCGGTTGTTTGCACTTTTTATTGATTCTTGCCAATCTGAAATCAAGAATAGACGTGCTTGCGGTGTGACGTGCCTTCTCAAGTTCCGGAGGAAGAAAAACCAGGCATCTGCTGTCTCACCCTCCACTAGGGCGAATGCTATGGGAATTAGGGTGTTCTCCCCAGTTTGAGCAATTGCAAGCAGCAACATTCCCTTGTATTTTCCAAACAGCCACATCCCATCAAACATAATAACCGGCTTGCAGTATTGAAACCCACCGATACACGGTTTGAAAGTCCATAAAAGACGACGGAAGATTCCTTTATCATTGTTTTATTTTTTATTTACATAAATACAACCCTTTAATGATTATATACCAAAATACCGTTGTTTTTAAAATGCCATGAGAAGTCGTTTTGGCCTAACACGACTTCTCTTCATTTTTTTTTAGTTAGGTGAGAAGTCCCCCCCCCCCCCCCCCACCCCCCAAACCCGACTTCTCAACATAGTTTTTTTTTGTTAAATTTATTCAATAATGTTAATTAATTAATTTTTTGTTGTTAATATAATCAATAGTTAATGTAGTTAACAAAAAATGGTTAATTAGTTGGAATAATAATTTTAAAATTTAATTTTGTATTTAATTAATAGTTTGAATAATTTAATTTAAGATATAATCTTAAAAAAAAGTGGTTAATATTATTTTAAGTATTTTTTTATTTAATTATTTATTATATTTAAAATACTTAATTAAAATAGTTTAATGATAAGTGAGCACGACCCCGTGCTCATGTTAAGCACGACCGTGCTTAGAGGGAGCACGGCCGTGCTCGGGTATCAGAGTTTATAAATAGAAGAGTTTCGTGAGGGTTGCGAGCCAAACCCTCATATTGGCACTTTGAGCAATCCTAGTGTGACAGAAGCCTATCCCCTTTCTCTCCCTTTGAACCCTTTGAAGTTCTTAGAGTTCTTGAGTCCTTTTGGGAGAGAAGTCACGCGCTCTAGTGTCATCTAAGGTAATGTTGTAATCCCTCTATTAATCTCTTTTCCTAGTTTTTGGATTTGGGATTAATTGGTTGTTCTTATGTGTTTGGCCAATGCTTGAAGAGTTCGTCAAGCCGCTCGAGGGAACAAGGGTAGTTTAGTTTACGCTTAGCAAAGGGGCTTAGATCTTCATACCAGGTATGAGGAAAAGGGATAATATGAATATGTAGGAATTGTGGGTAGCGTAAGACGAAGGGTTAACCCATGATCCTATATGTTTGCTATTTGTTTGAATGGTACTTGTTTGTTAATTGTTATTCGCTATCCTATTCATGATGATGTATGATTACTTGTTATTGGTATGCCTATTTGTGAATGATGTTTAATGATGCCATGAATGGATGTTCATAATGATGATAATGGCGTTGTTATGATTTGATGATGATATTGCCATGGATGATTGATTTGGCTGTTTGGTTGATGTTGTGAGATGAACGTTGATGTTAATAAGACTCCAATTAAATAATAGGGCTTATTAATAAGGTTGGTAAGACAGTTAAAGACGATAATAATGATGTTTAAGAATTAAGGGATGTTTTCCCAATTTGTTCATAAGACTTGAACAATAGTAAAGAGAGGCAAGGTTAATTCTCAAAGGCTTAATTAAGACCCTAGAATTGATTCTTGAGTGTTTAGGGACATTAATAAAGAAGCTGGAATTAAAGGATTAATTCCCCATAATGATAAGACATGGAAATTAATTAAGGATAATGAAACTGAGGACCGATGGATAGTTAAAAGTAGGGGTGTTCATCAACCGATCCAAACCGATTCAAACCACAAAAATCGAACCGAAAATCGAACAACCGAAAAAATCGAAAACCCAAAAAACCACAATTTTTTAATGGATTGGATCAGATTTCAGATCCTCTAGTGAAATCCAATCCAATCCAATCCAAACCGATCTATTATATACATATACTATTATTTTTGAAATCATAGTATTACTCATACTTAAACGTTATTCTTCATACTTCTATGTCCCTCATTCTCTTTAATATTTTTGTTGGAATGACATATATGAGACTATTTAGAATAAATATTAATGTCTTGAAGTTATTTTTTGCTAAAAGTTTTGATACATAGCATATATATATATATATTTGATTGAGTAAACATGAAAAATAGGAAATCAATTAAGTAAATTTGAAAAATAATTAGCTACAATTTATTTGTAACCGATTCAGGGGAAAAAAAGGATAAGTGAAAGTAGATATAGATAATTAATATAAAAGAACGTGTTAAAAAATATCAATAAATTTTTTCTTCTCAAACTCTCAAATTAAAACGAAGATTATTTTTTATCCACTATTAAATAAGTAGAAATGACATTTGACATTCGGGAAAAAAATTATGACAAAAACCGAATTATACAATCCAATCCAAACCGTATTTGATTGGATCAGATCGAATCGTATTTTTTTAAGGAAGTAAACCAATCCAAACCAAACCGCATGATGTTTTCATCATTGGATCGGATGACTTTTTAGCTCAAAATCGATCCAATCTAATTCGTGAACACCCCTTGTTAAAAGCCAATAGGATTGATCTTTGAATGCCCTAGGCAACATAGTAAGGGTTCCTGAACCCTTTCTTCCCAAATCAGTACAATCATACTCTAACGAGCACGACCATGCTTAATAGTCAGCATGCCCGTGCTCAACTCAAAGTTCAGCACGGGGTGCTGAGGATTAATTCCCCATAATGATAAGACATGGAAATTAATTAATAATAATGAAACTAAGGACCGATGGATAGTTAAAAGCCAATAGGATTGATCTTTGAATGCCCTAGGAAACATAGCAAGGGTTCCTAAACTCTTTCTGCCCAGATCAGTACAGCCGTGCTCGTTATTAATGTTATCATGGCTTCAACGACTCAAGGGGGGGGGGGGGGGCTGAATTGAGATTTCAAAAAATCTTTCCCTCTTAAAAAATTTTCACAAAACTTTTAGTTTTCAGATTTGTGGCCTCAGGATCTTTTACAAAAACAGTGAAGGACTTTTTATGAA
Source organism: Sophora flavescens (assembly GCA_030762895.1). Lineage (NCBI taxonomy): Eukaryota > Viridiplantae > Streptophyta > Magnoliopsida > Fabales > Fabaceae > Sophora > Sophora flavescens. Next base: position 100,749,648 of record CM061068.1, on the reverse strand, counting down.
ATCTTGAATAGAAGGTGATGAGGATAAGAAAGATTGATTCAGAATTAATAGATCACAGAATAGGTTCAGGTTCAAAACTCAATAATAACAAAATACAGAAACTGATTAAACCTTTAAAGATTAAGAACAAGTTATGCAAGTTTCAGATACAAGCATTAACAATCAAGAACAAACTTGCAGGTTTCAGTTTCAATGATCAAGAAACAGAAATTAAGCTATTCGAATTTGATCACATATGATGCAAGATTCAATTCAAATATTGATCCTTGAGAATATAATTGAATACACAGTTATTATTACAGTTTACTCAAGGTTCAATACTGATTATTCAGATCAAGAACTGATATCAATTGAATACTTAGAACATCAAGATCACAGTTATATGCGCAAGACATAAATTAAGGAGTTTGAGTTTAGAGATACCACACAACCAGATTTATCCTGGTTCAGTCACCACCACTGTGACCTACATCCAGTCCTCACTCTATCTGTGGGTTTTCACACACTAACACAACAAGCTTTAGCTAGGTAGCTTGAAAAACCTTTACACCACAGAGCACTCCTTCACCTCGAGATACCACACTCTTGTAAAGAGCCTCAATGTTCTTCCTTAGGAATACCTCACCCTAATCACTCAGAGAGACTCCCTCTCTCTTTACAATCAAATAAAACGAAAAATTGATTCCTGACTCTCAATAGTCAGATATACAAATTGAAGCACTTATGAGAATGAAACACTCTTTTCACAATAAGCTCAAGAAAGATGATGAATGATTTTCACAATTAATCTCTCAAATTGATTCCGTGTAATTCTGATATGTTATGATATGAATTCGATTATCAAAGTGTTCCTTTGATCCCTCTTTATATAGAAAACAAGTTATAGTCGTTGGGATCAATTAAACAGATTTGGGTCTGATAACAGAATCTGTTTTCTTGATTCTGGTTCTTGAAATAAGATTCTACATCGGCGTCGTCTTCAATCCTCAGGGCTCGTAGTTGATAGTAGACGAGCTCCATATGTCCCGTCATTAGACGGATACTCCTTTAACTGGTTGAACGTAACCTAGTAGACGAGCTCCATATGCCACGTCATTGGATGGAGCTTCTCATTAAGGACTTAGCAAGTCCAAAGGCTTGTGTGGACGAGCGCTTCTGTCACTTTAGTGGACGAGCACTTCTGTCACTTTAGTGGACGATCGCTTCTATCACTTGTGTTGGACGAGCGGGATTAGAATCTTGTGTATTCTGAGTTTATTTCCAAAAATCATTTTCATTAACAAAAACTTGTTCTTTTTAATGCAGGTTATGAAAATTGATTTTCTTCATGCATCTTTTTAGTTGAGCTATTTTGTGATTAAGAGATTTCTTTCTCTTACAAATCATCTAAGACTTAATTATAAAATTCTCCTTTAAGCTCGGTCTTGATGATCCTTTGATCATTGACTTTGCTCTTTTGATTTCTATATGCAGCTCCTTGATTCCTTCAATTTCTTCCTTGAATATTTTCCTTGAATTTACTTAATGAACTTGTTGATCACTGCTTGATACCTCTCTTTGCAATTTGACACTAAAACACTTGCACACACATTAAATTGTATTTGTCATATATCAAAATCTCTAAGTCATCGAATCTTACATACTCCCCCCCTTTTGATTATGACAAATCTTTTAACAAATTATAAGATCAGAGTATAAGTGTAGCAGACGCTAAGTGTTTTTGACAGATTTATATCATGGTATCAGAGCAGAAGTATATCAGAGCAAAAAAAATATTATCAAAGCAGAATTTGATTCACTCCCCATTTATCGTGTAAGCTTATATTGATTTACTCCCCATTAATTATGTAAGCTTATAAGCTCCCCCTCAACATATGCATGTATAATTTGTTATTATCCCCTTTCTCTAAATCATACTTTTTCCTCCCCCTTTTGGCATTATCAAAAAGGTAAAGAAAAGAAACATTCAAAGCAATAGAGAAGGTAAGCATTTAAACATTCACACATAGCATATAAATTGTTCATGATAGAGGGATAGGTGCAAGGATAAATCAAAAAAGTGTGTCCATCTAAAATTGTTCCTTTTGATTTTCTTTTGTTTCGTTAGAGATTAGATATAGGATTGATCAATTATGCCCAATTCTCTGCTAATGAAAAAGAATTTTTCCTTGTTCAAGGGCTTGGTAAAAATATCAGCAAGTTGTTTAGTTGTATCAACATATTCAATCTCAATTTCTCTACTTTGAATAAAAGTTCTTATGATAGAGATCATGTTCAAAGTTAATTGTTGCATAGCAAGCAAAACCAATCATTTAAGTCTTCATCAATTTTCTTAGATTCAATTTGTGAAACAAAAGCCATATGATTATTCCAAGATTGATCAAATAACTTTAATACAACAATGTAGACATACTATACAATGATATATATAAGTCAACACAAAGATTCACAATCATACATTAATAATGATAATTAGAAAACATATTCAATCAATATTCTTTCTTTATTGTTACCCATTTTGTGTTTGGTGAAGGCTCTATGTCATGATTCCAATTTTTGCTCTTGACCTTCCACCACACCTACAAAACATAATTTCATGTTTGTGCTATAGGTACCCAAATCTTCTTGGGGCCTTCATGGTTAGAGTATGATAAAGTTCCTTTTGGAACCCATATTTGCCTTATCTGCAATGAATAATTATTTCTCAAATTGCAGAAAGCACCTTTTCTATTGCAATAATGACATCTAGCATATTGTGATGTATTAGCATAATGAGAAACATGAAATTTTCTAAAGGTTTTTGCCTTTCCCTCAATTTTGTACACTAAATCAACTTGGTTTTTCATTTCTTTTTGTTGTCCAAGTAATGCATTCAAGTTGTCTTTATCACTAGTAATTCTAGATAGATCACCATTCAAATGATTTATATGTTTCTCCAACTTAGGACAATTATCACATATAGGTGGTTCCAAAATAGTAGCCAATCTTTCTTTTACAGCACAATTTTCAGTTTTTAATTCATCTAGCTCTTTGTTTAAAACATAATTTTTCTCTTCTAGGCATGTAATGGTTTTCTTAGACTTAATTAGCAATCTAGCAAGTCTAATGGATTCTTTATGAAGTTCTTCAAAAGCATTTTGCAATTCATCATAAGAAGGTAATTCATCAAGGTTAGAATCATTTACCTCATCATCTTCTTTATGAAGATGAGCAGTTAAGCACAAGTTTGATTTTTCATCCTTGGAATCATTCGTTGAGCCAAGATTGTTATCCTCCCAATCCATATATGCACGTTTAAGTTTCTCTTCCTTCTTAAGCTTTCTGTCAACCTTTATAGATTTTACAGCTTTGAATGTGATTATTCTATTGTTCTTGTCTTCTTCTTCATTTAGCACCAATATAGTCAACTCCATTTCATGTTCTTGTAGCTTTCCAAAGAGCGCTGCAATTGACATTGTTGAAAGGTCTTTGGATTCTAAAATTGCAGTTACTTTAGGTTGCCATTCTCTACCTAGGCATCTCATGACTTTGTTAACTTGATCTTCATTGGAGATTGTCTTTCCAAGTGCTGCCAATTGATTCACAATGTGTGAGAATCGTATTTCCATAACCTCTATTGGTTCTCCTCGATTCATGCGACATAACTCATATTCATGTGTGAGAGTGTTCATTCTTCCTCTTTTGACATCTGTGGTTCCTTCATGTGTTACTTACAATGTATCCCACATCTCCTTTGTTGATTTGCAATTTGAAACCCTGAAAAACTCAACACGGCTTAAAGCAGATGTTATAATATTCTTAGCACGTGCATTATATTGAACTCTTTTCTTGTCATCCTCATTCCATTCAGTTTTAGGCTTGTTTCTTGGAGCACCATTAGCATCTATGGAAGAGGGCACAAATGGTCCATTTTCTACTGCATCCCATATGTCAACACCTGTTGCCTCAAGAAAGATTACCATTCTTTCCTTCCAATAGATATACTCAGATCCATTGAAGGCATGAGGGTGTGCAAGGGAAGCCCCTTCATTCAAACAGTCATTGGAAGCCATACTCTTATAGCTATTAAGACAAACTTAAGAGTTTAGCTCTGATACCAATTGTTGTTTTGGCTTCAACGACTCAAGAGGGGGGGGGGGGTGAATTGAGATTTCAAAAAATCTTTCCCTCTTAAAAAATTTTCACAAAACTTTTAGTTTTCAGATTTGTGGCCTCAGGATCTTTTACAAAAACAGTGAAGGACTTTTTATGAAATCTTGAATATAAGGTGATGAGGATAAGAAAGATTGATTCAGAATTAATAGATCACAGAATAGGTTCAGGTTCAAAACTCAATAATAACAAAATACAGAAACTGATTAAACCTTTAAAGATTAAGAACAAGTTATGCAAGTTTCAGATACAAGCATTAACAATCAAGAACAAACTTGCAGGTTTCAGTTTCAATGATCAAGAAACAGAAATTAAGCTATTCGAATTTGATCACATATGATGCAAGATTCAATTCAAATATTGATCCTTGAGAATATAATTGAATACACAGTTATTATTACAGTTTACTCAAGGTTCAATACTGATTATTCAGATCAAGAACTGATATCAATTGAATACTTAGAACATCAAGATCACAGTTATATGCGCAAGACATAAATTAAGGAGTTTGAGTTTAGAGATACCACACAACCAGATTTATCCTGGTTCAGTCACCACCACTGTGACCTACATCCAGTCCTCACTCCATCTGTGGGTTTTCACACACTAACACAACAAGCTTTAGCTTGGTAGCTTGAAAAACCTTTACACCACAGAGCACTCCTTTACCTCGAGATACCACACTCTTGTGAAGAGCCTCAATGTTCTTCCTTAGGAATACCTCACCCTAATCACTCAGAGAGACTCTCTCTCTCTTTACAATCAAATAAAACGAAAAATTGATTCCTGACTCTCAATAGTCAGATATACAAATTGAAGCACTTATGAGAATGAAACACTCTTTTCACAATAAACTCAAGAAAGATGATGAATGATTTTCACAATTAATCTCTCAAATTGATTCCGTGTAATTCTGATATGTTATGATATGAATTCAATTATCAAAGTGTTCCTTTGATCCCTCTTTATATAGAAAACAAGTTATAGTCGTTGGGATCAATTAAACAGATTTGGGTCTGATAACAGAATCTGTTTTCTTGATTCTGGTTCTTGAAATAAGATTCTACATCGGCGTCGTCTTCAATCCTCAGGGCTCATAGTTGATAGTAGACGAGCTCCATATGTCCCGTCATTGGACGGATACTCCTTTAACTGGTTGAACGTAGCCTAGTAGACGAGCTTCATATGCCACGTCATTGGATGGAGCTTCTCATTAAGGACTTAGCAAGTCCAAAGGCTTGTGTGGACGAGCGCTTCTGTCACTTTAGTGGACGAGCACTTCTGTCACTTTAGTGGACGATCGCTTCTATCACTTGTGTTGGACGAGCGGGATTAGAATCTTGTGTATTCTGAGTTTATTTCCAAAAATCATTTTCATTAACAAAAACTTGTTCTTTTTAATGCATGTTATGAAAATTGATTTTCTTCATGCATCTTTTTAGTTGAGCTATTTTGTGATTAAGAGATTTCTTTTTCTTACAAATCATCTAAGACTTGAATCTAAAATTCTCCTTTAAGCTCGGTCTTGATGATCCTTTGATCTTTGACTTTGCTCTTTTGATTTCTACATGAAGCTCCTTGATTCCTTCAATTTATTCCTTGAATATTTTCCTTGAATTTGCTTAATGAACTTGTTGACCACTGCTTGATACCTGTCTTTGTAATTTGACACTCAAACACTTGCACACACATTAAATTGTATTTGTCATATATCAAAATATCTAAGTCATTGAGTCTTACACTTAACAGTCAGCATGGTCGTACTTAATAGTTAGAACGACCGTGCTTAATAGTCAGCACGCCCGTGCTCAACTCAAAGTTCAGCATGCCTGTGCTGGGGGGCATCACGACCATGCTCCTCTAGTAAGAACATAAAGCTGAAACAGGAACAGGGGCGTTTCACCCCAAACGTTCCCAATAATGAAATAAGACATCAAATGAAGTAAAGGCATGCTAGATAACTTAAAGATAATGTTGTACCTTAGTAGCCGAGTGGCCAAGGGGACCTTGATGCTAAATGGTCAAGGTGTTGAGCTCTGTTGCTTATTGGCCAGAGTGTTAATTAAAGATTAAAGATGATGTTGTATCTTGGTAGCCTAGTGGCCAAGGGGGCCTCGATAGCCGAGTGGTCGAGGTGTTGATCTGGTGCTTAAGTACCAAAGTGTTAAAAGATCAAAGATTAAAGATTAAAGATAACGTTGAACCTTGGTAGCCTAGTGGCCAAAGGGGCCTCGATAGCCAAGCGGTCGAGGTGTTGATGTTGATAAAACTTGGGTAGCCGAGTGGCCCAAGTGGAGGTGGTGATTGTTGATTGTGTGTTGTGTTGATCATGCATTCACGCATCCGAGATGTTAGTGGGGGATGTCCAGCATAGGGGAGGTCGTCCGAGAGTAAGGCGATATGGCCGTCCGCGGTGATCTAAGTGATCTAGTCCCCCGCGGTGGTGCATCCGAGAGTAAGGCGCGTTGGCTATCTAATGGGTTCACCCATGGTTTGGTGAACTGTCGACGTTGGTGCTTAATGGCCAATGTGAATATGTAACTCCGAAGTTGACATTATGAGATAGATTGGATCCAAGTGCATAGTGGAGTAGTGGAGTAGCACTGGATCGCATAGCATACATTGTTGATATGATGGATATGATGTGAATTTAATATGTTGGATGTTGTTATGTTTTTTATATGCTATGTATATGTTTATATGTGATGCATGCTCATCTTGCTAACTGCTTCCATGCCGTTATGTTCATATATGTGTTTCTTACTCCCCGTCTTTTGTTGTTTACTTTGCATGTATCTTTTGGTTATGCAGAGGACGGTGAGCAGCTTGCTGAGAAGTGACTATGAGGAGCCGCTACTCGTAGTCTAGGATTTCTTAGTTTATGTTGTTTATCCGAGATGTTTTGGACTATGGTTATACCAGCTCTGTAATGTGACATCGGGGTTGGGTTTCGTTATATTTATGTTATGTTTCTTTTAAAAGCATGTTTTATTTTCCACGTTTGAGATCTTGTTACAATGTGGTATGAATACATGTGGGGTAGAGGGTGTCATAAAAAACAGTTTTTAAAGAAAAAATGATTTGCGGAGAAATTTGATATTTAAAATAGTTATTTGATTATTTTAAAACAATCACATTTTTTCATCACTTCATTGAGAATATAAAAGTAATTTTTTATTCAATCAAAATAAAATAAATTATATTAAAATTATTTTTCAGTAAATACATTCAAACATAAATTAGATTCTATTATAATTGATTGCAATAATTATCGATTAAATGTATGTATATATATATATATATATACATTATTAAAATAATCAAATTTTCGTCAACATATGATTGATCCAAGTGGTAAGGAACCTGAATATCCAACGATGGTGGATACTTCGTACCTATAATAACATGGTTATTACAAAAAAAAAAGTCAGATTTTCACATTTTATTCAAATACACTCTAAATACATTATATATTAATATGAAAAAAAGTATCAATCGGATGTCAGTTTCTAAATATTTAAACAATAAAATTAATAAATGAATCTATTAAAAGTGATAGACCATTGATATCCTCTTTATTTTGTTCTTTTCATTTCCCCTCCCTTTCATTTCTTTATTAATTATATTCTATTTCTCTCTTAAATGAGAGGGAAATGAAAAGAATAAGATGGAGATGATTCTCCACTCTACGACAAACACATGTGACATAACATCATCACGACTAAAAATTTTGACAAATATTAATTTAATGTGGTCCCAAATTGTACATTAGACTATGCTTGCAGAAAACAACTGGGGTCATGTCTACTGGTGGAGATGCTATTATTCTTTTCTACAGCATCTTCTTAAATCTTAATGAAAACGTGTAAATGCTTGTTCTTTTTATATATTTTGTTAGTTATATGTACCGGCTCTTGTTAATGATGTCTCATTTTTGGGTTAATAATATATATTGTTTGGTTAACGAGTTAATTAATCATTATCACACTTTAGAGTTGGATTTAAACACAAAATGCATCATATTATTTATTTAAATATAAATTTACTATTGATGTAATGTTTGATGTAAATTTTTTTTATATCATTAATCAATCATATATTTTCATATATGCAATTTTAGATATAATTATCATAAAAGTCAAATATCTTTTCTGGTACGACAATACATGATTAAGTGGAAAAATAAAAAAAACTTGTACATTGAAACACAATTTTTAAATAATCTTTATTATTATTTTTATTTGAACAATTTTTTTTGTCACCTAACGAAAATAAAAAAAATACGACTTGGATTATTAGATATGACATGTCCAGATTAAAACATAAATAAAAAAAAATCTTGTCAACAACATAAGTTAGGACCCATATACATGCTTTGTTAATGTTTTTTTGGTAGACATGCTTTGTTAATGTAAATACAAACGGGCATATGCAATATAATACCTTGAGTAGTGATCGTGCATGAGGTAATACGATTGACTAAATTTAAATGATCTCTCTAATTCAATATCCAGCCTTATAGAATAGGCCTCCTCACTGCTTGCTGTAGATGATGAATCAAGAGATCATTTTTTATTTCAGTAGTGATATTTTGACACCCATCAGGACACCCATTTTTTACAACGGCACTATAGCGCACTGTAACGATGGTATTTTCTTAATTTTGGCCTTTTGTTATTACAAATATTTAGATTTTTTTATTACTAACATTTTTGATTAATTATGTACAAATATTTGGTTAATTCAATTTATTATATGGTTAATGGGTCATCCTGAAACTTGCAATCACTTTCCACAACCATGTAAATATTTGGTTAATCTCGTGCAAATATTTGGTTAATTCAGTTCATTATATGGTTAATGGGTCATCCTGAAGCATACAATCATTTTCCACAACCATGTAAATATTTGGTTAATCACGTGCAAATATTTGGTTAATTCAGTTCAATATATGTTTAACGGGTCATCCTGAAGCTTACAATCATTTTCAACAAACATGTAAATATATGGTTAATCACGTGCAAATATTTGGTAAATTCAGTTCATTATATGGTTAATGGCTAAACATGTTAGTACTCATAAAAGCTAAATATTTAAAAAAAAAGTCAAAAATGCGAAAATGCCACCGCTACAATACAGGTGTCGCTGGAGGTGTCCCAAATCTTGTGTCAAAATATCATTTCTATTTTTATTTACATGTCCATTTGTGAGAGTGGTTTGGAGTTTCGGGAATGATTTTCTAACATCACAAATGAACACCATACCTAGATACTACCTAGATATCGTATTTGAGACCAAATTTTCCATAACAAAAGAATTGCAGATTAGATAGGAATAATAGATAAGTATGAGCCATACATACTTTTATACGGTGTTGGTGTTCAAATTAGATGTACAAATAGCACACCTCTTGGAGTTTATCTCCTTTTGCTTGTTTGAATTTATCTGCTACACTTTATATACTTAATTGGTGGGACACTTTGAAAAGCCATCAATTATGTGGATCAGGAAACAACAGAATATAGGAGTTGGCAGTTTGGCTTCTTTGGAGTATTTGGAATTGTAAAAATAATGCAGCCTTTAATGCAAATTCTCCACAGCAAGTGCATTAGTTAGCCTATAAAAAGTGGGAAGAGATGGGTGAAATACTAGTAGAGTTGAAGATTATATATATATTTTTATTTTTTTTACTGACAGTTGAAGATTTATGCCGTTTTGTTTCTTTGTTTTTAATCCTTCCTTCATTAGAACTCGAGGAGTCATCACTAGAAATTAATAGGTTTAAATATTGAGTTGATCCATGTATTATTTAAAAACTTTCAAATGGATCCCCAAATTAAAAAAAAAAGTTTCTAATTGAACACCCAAACTTTTGTAAAGTTTTCAATTGGATCCCCGAACTAAAAAAGTTTCTAATTGAGTCCCTAAATTAAAAAATCCATCAGTGGTTCATTGAATTAGACATAATTTTATTGTTTTCATCAAAGCTACATACCCATATCAGCCATCTATGGGTGGTTTAGGTGGAGGAGGATGTACCTCAACAAGATGCAATAAGATGAAATGAGATATAGTAAGTTACAAATGACTAAGCTATTTTGGACAACTATTTCGAGGGAGTGATATGCAATCGTGAAACATATATTGGGGAAGTAAGGAGCTATTTGTTCATAAAGAGGAGAAACAGTCGCAGATTACATTTTGGTCTTTTGATTCAACATTTTGATCTGATGCAACACTAAATACAAATTTGGGGGAGGGGGATTCGAGAGGTCACATTTCACATCAGCAAACTTAACGACATCCTTGCAGAACACTACCCCAAGAACCCAATTGGAAATTTTATACAAGTTCAAAGATCCAATTAAAATTTTTTTAGTTCAGAGATCCAATTGAAAATTTTATAAAAATTCAATGACCCAAATAGAACTATTTTTAGTTTGGAGACCTATTTGAAAATTCTCAAATAGTTCAAAGACCAACTCAATAATTAAACCTAATTAGTACACCGACCAATTTTCTTAAAAATAGTATAATTTTGATAGAGTATAATTTTTCTTTTTTTGCATCTCATCCTTTCAGAAATTATATTAATCTCCTTTAAAATTAATGGTATCATGAAACTTATACCCCGTTAAGAATGATAATTGAAATTACAAACCTCAAAGAAAATGTAAGTATAATTTTTGAAATAAGAATACCGAGTTTGCTAAGCCAAATCTCGAAGGAGGTTAGTATAATTTCCCCTAGCTCATCAAATCAATTATTTGCCTAAGCAGTTGATAGGATCCCGATTACTATGAAGTCAGGACAACCCAATACAGGGTACCTGCAAGCCCAAATGTTCAGGGTCCACTTAGAGAAGAGTTAGTCATAGAGAGAGGAGAAGAAGAGGAAGGTTACAAATAGGAGTGGTGCTGAGTGTGAGATGTATCTTTTTTGGGAATTATTGTGTTAGTCATGAAGCCTAGCTCTGTGGCAGTTTGAAATTTTATTCGACTGTAAATTTTTCTTTTATCAGCAAATAATACACTACATCTCTACATTTCCCTTAAGCTACTATTGTTATTTTTCTGTGTGCTCTTGTGGTTCGTATCAACAGTGGTGCAAGGAAAGGTAATGGATGCCTAAGCACTGACGTCTGGGCACTTGGGCATCATATGGGCCAGTACCTGGGAACCAGGGTTGCTGGGAGGTGAGTTTTCCAGGGAGCTGGCACCTGGGCGGCGAGGTGTTGGCTGCCTAGACATCAGGGTGACTCAGGTATGCTGGCCTCTAAAGTGTAGTCCTGTAGAATACACTTTAGGGAACCAAATAAAAAAACATAGAATAAAGCACGGCCAAAAAAAATAATCAGACTAATTACTTTCTAAACTAAGTAATTGAAAGACACTGTTCCAGTGATTCCAGTAATCACCATGATGTACATTCCAGGCTAAACCAATATATATGTAGGGTACCTCAATTATCCAAGCAAACTTCATAAAGCAATATTGGTTTTTTTTTCCCTTGATTGAAAAAATTAGAGTAGCAAATTATACAGAAATCATAAACCAGAAGTGAAGCGGCAAGTGACAGGAACATCCACGATGGTTATCATAAGCATGATGCAGGGCAGACCTACAAAACAAAAAGGCACAGGATTAATCAACCAGAAAGGGCACAAGTTAAAACCAAGAAACAAACACAGATCAGGACACATGGTTTCATCATTTTATTTGGTTTAGCATTTGGAACTTGTGAAAGGATGGGGTGATATTAAATCTTTCAACATCTCTCATAATCAAAAACCCAAATAAGTCACAACAACTATATCAGTATATATCCAAACTGTCTGCAGTACCAAAGGGAAAAAAAGAGAGAAAACTATAAGAAAAATAATCAGAAAATGTCACGTCATCTTTTGTGGGAGCCTGGTCTGCAATGAAAGTGAACCACAGCAATGAAGTGGTCAAGGACCACATCAGCATTAGCTGATACCATTCACAACGTGAATCACACAACAGCACATAAAGTAACAAAAGGCCAAATTGCCAAATTCATATGGAACTATCCAAAAGTTTTAGAAATGCTCCTCTAAGTCATCTAGAGCCATGTTTATTGTTGAAAAAGATGCCTTCAGAACCCAAGATCCAGGATAGTTAACCTGGTTTGTCATGCCCCATCAATTTCCAAATATTAACTACCTATTCAATAATTGTATTTTACTATATCGTTTCATGTCAGTATATTCCACTTCCCGAAAACGTCCGGGTCGAAATATAGCATTCAAATTAAGTTCCGAATTAGTGGATGCTACCAAAGGGAGTGGTGATGCCATACACAACCCTTGCTCTGCTGCTACACACTTGACAGGTCTTACCCCAGCACATATTTTTTCTGGGACATGAGTAAGGTTGTCATGATTTATCCGCGAGTCTAACGATCAATTAAAGTCACAAAGATACCACAATACTGTTGTCCCAATTTGCCTAAATATGATTACCTTATCCGTTTGAATGGAATCTCAAACTGAGTGCATATTTATTCCAAATCACACAAGGGCTTCTGTTCTTACTCAAGAATTTCTCCCGTCCCAGCAAATGATCTAATTAGAAAACTTTCAGTAACTTTTCCCAGAACCACTACTAAACTAAGAGAAGATACTTCCATAATGCCCTTAGCAGGGTAAAATGGAAATAATGGCAGGCTGGAAGAAGCCAAAGTCTTGAAAGCAACGGAAAACCAACAAAATGTCAAAAGTACTACTTCTCTTCTTCTCCAAATCACAACAACAAGACGTTTAACCAGTAACTCGAAAAACAACTCTTATAACAATCCCAAGCATTTCAGTTCAAATGAAGCAAATCAAAGCATTGGATGTCTAGTAACGTAGTGAACAAAGGATAAGTGCAACCATGAAGCCAGAGTAGGAGATCTAATTACAGTGATTTAAAATATAACAATAGATAATTAGGATTGATAGCCTCTCTTGTTTGTTCTCGCTTTGTTATATTGACCTAAATTATCTGTTGTAAATATTGTAAATCTTGTATTTTTTGTATTAGGCCCATTAGTCAGGCCCTTTAGGTTTAGCATTGCCTATATATTCTTATGAGTGTTTATACTCATTAAGACATCAATAATATTCAATATAATTTTCTACATGGTGTCAGAGCTCCCGATCTTAGGGGTCTTGCTTCCGCAGAAAAACCCTAGCCGCCTTCATTGCGGCCCCTCTTAGCTGCCTTCATTGCAGTGTTTGGCACCGTCATTGTGCCCTTATCAATCGCAGGTGTTATCACCATCTGTTTTTTTGGTAGTGTTCATCCGTACTGGTCATCATTACTGTTCACGTGATCGTTGTTCATCGGATACTATTCAACGACCTGTTCACGTGGTACTGTTCAGCGGCCACTATTCATCACGCACACTATTCACGAGGTACTGTTCATCACGATATTATTCACATGTACTGTTCATCAGAATTTCCCCCCCTCTTCTATGGCAGAAATTAAAGCGCAATTCTGTCAGAATGATTTGGATCGTTTGTGGACCCTTTTTGACTCTCTTAGTAAGCCTTCTGGTTCTTGTTCTCTGGCAATGACTGGTAAGAGTTTTTGCTCCCGCTCCTTTACTGCCTCTGGTACTATCCCTAAGGATGCTTGGATTCTTGACTCTGGTGCCACTGATCATATGACCTTCCATTCCAAATTGTTCTCCTCTTATACCTCACATTTTAGTATTAATTCTATTACTGTTGCTGATGGTTCTCATACCCGTGTGGTTGGTTATGGAAATATTGAATTACATTCTTCTTTAAAACTGGAAAATGTGCTTCATGTTCCCAGACTTTCCAATAACTTGATCTCTATTCATAAACTTACTCGAGACCAAAACTGTGTAGTAACCTTTTTCCCTTCTCATTGTGTTTTTCAGGATGTTGCCATGGGGAGGACGGTTGGAGTTGCTAAGGAACAGGGAGGGTTGTACTATCTGTCTGATGGTCAGAAGGTGCAGTCTTCTTGCTTACAGTCTCAGTTTGAGTCTCACTCTCCTACATCACAGGTCTGGCTTCAGCACAAGCGTCTTGGACATCCTCCGTTTCCTCTAATTAAGTCTATGTTTCCGTCTTTGTTTTTACAACAATATGTTGAGTCTTTCAAGTGTGACATTTGTCAATTTGCTAAACATCATCGTGCTACTTTTCCTTCTAGTTATAAGAAAAGTGTTGAACCATTTGATCTTATACATTCTGATGTTTGGGGACCAGCCCCTATTTCTAATATTTCTGGTGCGAGATGGTTTGTTTCCTTTATTGATGATTGTACTCGAGTAACTTGGCTTTTCTTGATGAAGGATAAATCAGAAGTACCCCAACTTTTTATTCGATTTTATCATACGGTGCAGACACAATTTGGGAAAGGCATTAAAAGATTTCGCTCGGACAATGGAAAAGAATATGTCAATCATAGCCTTTCCGGTTTTAATAATAAATAGGGCATCATCCATGAATTTACATGTCTTGACACCCCACAACAAAATGGGGTTGCAGAAAGGAAAAATTTTCACTTACTTGAAGTTGCTTGAGCCCTTCTCTTCCAAATGTCAATCCCAAACTCATACTGGGGAGAAACAGTACTGACAGCTGCCTATCTGATTAATAAGATACCATCTCGTGTTCTAGGTAATGTTAGTCCTGTTCAGTTTATGATCTCATACTTTCCTTCTGTCCCTATCATGCAGAGTCTTGAGTCTCGAGTATTTGGATGTGTTGCCTTTGTTCATGTTCATAAGCAGCATCGTACTAAGTTGGATTCTCGTGCAGTCAGGTGTCTTTCTGGGTTATGCACCTAACAAAAAGGGGTACAAATGCTATCATCCTTCTAGTCGCAAGTACTTTGTTTCTATGGATGTTACCTTCTATGAACACGTGTCATTCTTCACTCGCCCTCGGCTTCAGGGGGAGAGCAATAATTTGGAATCCGAGTTCGAGTTTCTCCTCCTTGGTCCTCCTCAGTCAACTGTTCCTCAGTCACGTGCTCCTGAGTCACCTGTTTATGAGCCTCCCGTTTCTAAGTCACTTGTTTCTGCTCCTGTTTTTCCTTTGTCTTATGTTTTACAGGAATCTGCACCTTCAGCACCAACGAAGAACAAAGCTAATGAGTTACCTGTGGTGTATCAGAGGAGAGTAAAACCCAACCTGGTCCAGAAACAACCTCAACTGTCCGAACCGGAGGTAAGTACTGAAAATAATCCACCCACTTCTGATTCTCAGTGTTTTGATAATCTTGACCCTAATCCAGATGACCTACCAATTGCTTTGAGAAAAGGGAAAAGTCTTGTGCCAAATACCTTATTTCTCAATTTGTCTCCTCTAAACACCTTTCATTGCAGCATCAGAGTTTTATTGCAGCGGTTGACTCTGTGAGAATCCCAGCATCTGTTCAAGAGGCACTAAATGATGCAAATTGGGTCCAAGTTACGGATGAGGAGATGAAAGCACTAGAAAGGAATGGAACTTGGGAAATTGTTGAGAGGCCAGGGGGCAAGAAACCAGTTGGTTGCAGGTGGATTTATACAGTCAAGCATAAATCAGATGGCACTCTTGATCTATACAAAGCAAGACTAGTGGCAAAGGGATATACTCAGACCTATGGCATTGATTATGAGGAGACATTTGCTCCAGTGGCAAAGATGAATATTGTTCGTATTTTACTCTCTCTTGCTGCTCACTCAGGGTGAGACCTTCACCAGTTTGATGTTAAAAATGTGTTTTTGCATGGAGACTTAGAGGAGGAGGTGTATATGGAGATTCCTCCGGGATTTGGACCCACTAGCGGAATAAACAAAGTGTGTAGATTGAGGAAGGCTTTATATGGGCTTAAACAGTCTCCCCGAGCATGGTTTGGGAGATTCACAAAAGCAATGGTTTGCCTGGGTTACAAGCAAAGTCAAGGAGATCATACAATTTTCTTCAAACATTCACAGGGAGGAAAGCTAACTGTACTTCTTGTTTATGCTGATGATATCATTATTACAGGAGATGATTTGGTTGAAAGACAACTACTCAAGGAGAAATTATCTACAGAGTTTGAGATGAAGGACCTTGGGAAACTTAAGTATTTCTTGGGGATTGAGGTGGCCTACTCAAAACAAGGTATTTTCATTTCTCAAAGAAGGTATGTGCTTGATCTTTTGAAGGAAACAGACAAACTTGGATGTAAACCAGCAGGTGTTCCCATAGAGCAAAATCACAAATTGAGCATCGAAGAGGAGAGTGCTAAAGTTGACAAGGTTCAATATCAGAGATTAGTGGGGAAGTTGATTTACTTGGCACACACTTGACCAGATTTAGCATATGCGGTTAGTATTGTCAGTCAATTCATGCATGATCCGAGGGTGAGACACTTGCAGGCTATAGAGCGTGTTCTGCAGTATCTCAAAGCCACTCCAGGGAGAGGGCTCTTGTTCAAAAGAGGTGGAAGCCTAACTATGGAAGCTTATACCGATGCTGATTATGCAGGTTCGGTGAGTGATAGAAGGTCCACTTCAGGCTATTGTGCATTTTAGTGTGGGAACCTTGTCGCTTGGAGAAGTAAGAAGCAAAGTGTAGTGGCTCGATCAAGTGCTGAGGCAGAATTTAGAGCTATGGCACAGGGAATCCGTGAGCTATTGTGGATGAAGATTGTGCTTGATGACTTGAAGATAAAGTGTGAAGGGCCTATGAGGTTGCTTTGTGACAACAAATCGGCTATTAGTATTGCTCATAATCCTGTTCAGCATGACAGGACAAAACACATTGAGATAGACCGACACTTTATCAAGGAGAAGCTGGATAACGATTCAGTCAACTTACTTACAAGCTGAGAATGATAGATATCCATTCACCAGCTTGAGGGGGAGTGTTGTAAATATTGTAAATCTTGTATTTTTTGTATTAGGCCCATTAGTCAGGCCATTTAGGTTTAGCATCGCCCATATATTCTTATGAGTGTTTGTACTCATTAAGACATCAATAATATTCAATATAATTTTCTACATTATCCAAATGAGATCACGTATGCCGGCCTATCTAAGTTGTATTATTCCCGACTTCGAAACCACAGTGAAAAGTTTTCTTTAAAGAATGTGGATACAAAATTAAGGATGAGGTGAGCACCTTAATTACACCTCATCTGCAAGTTTTTATTAGATCAATTAATTTACCCCTCATTTTTTTTTTTGATAGGAACGAAGAAATTCATTAAGGAAGAGGATTACAAGGAGATAAGACGTCATCTGCCAAAAACACTAGAGAGATATAAATACAGCAAAACCAGCCAAAAACCTCAACAACAAAAAAAATAAAAATAACAATGCATAAAGGAGCCCAAACTGTAAACATATCCTCCTAATAAGGCAGGCCAATATCTGCATATCTAACAAAAAAATGCCTCTAAGAAACCATGGGCTGAACACCATCAACAGACAAAATGGCCCCCAAATGATATCTAAAGAAGTTCCTTTGAAGATCCTGGCATTCCTTTCCAACCATAAGCACCAAAGCACACACAGCACACTGCCACAGAATTTTAGCATCATTACCAAAAACCTCTAAATTATTGAGAAGAAAATGATGCAAATCCTTAGTGCAAACAAGTTCTCTCCAAAAATGCTAAAAAACTTAATCCAAAGAAAGTTTGCAGCTGAAATTTATCCCTCGTTTTTACATGTATTTCACTGGCAGGTAGAAGGAACTAGGAATTTTAAACAAAATAGAAGAGAATATGTAATCCATGTCAACCTTTCAAATCCAAGGGACATTGGCAGTGGGTTATAAACACAATACTGACATCGATAATTCCTGAAAGCCCTCGCACATCTAAACTAGGCATAAACTATTCAACATTGACATCGGAGAAATAACATACCATATTACTCCAACCAAATTTCTGATTAATCTCAGAACAAAAATCCCATCAATCTCATATGTTGTCCATCTTAGAGTCTTTGTGAACAAGACTAGCTCTACGAATTTATACTGCCACCAATTTTATTCTTGTACACAGTAAATAAGTTTATAAGACATGTGAATATAAAGTCTCACTAGCAAGATAAATAAAACCAAGATTGAGTTTGACACCACAGTTTGCTCCAACACGATAATTAAATGCCAACTTTGGGCAACAACATGAAGTTAAACCTAACAAGCAAAGGAGGATGGTCTAACATTTAACCTTAGTTGTATTTAAAAAAAAATAGATTTTATGACATAAATCCAAGAAAAATCTACAAAGTTGATAATCTTGAAGAATAAAAGTATGACAAATACAACCAATCAGAAAATAGGACATTAGATTCTTAAGTAAGAAATAAATTTGTCTTCTTATAAAAGCAGACTAAAAACGACGCACAATGATCTAATTAAGTAGGAAGAACAAACCAGCATCTTCACAAGCTCATGCCTCAAGTTTTTTCATGACAACAAAAAGAGTATATCACTAAGACAGAAAGGAGAGATTGGGATGAACATACCTTTTCTAATTTTAGGCATGAAACCAAATTAAGTCTGCTCAAGAATCCTCCTTCAATTCATCAGAATCAGAGTCACTTGCATTATAACCTAACAAAAATGCATCAAAACAAAAAACGGTCACACAAAATTACAGAGGAAAATAAAATGAAGCAGCTGCCAATAACAAGGGAGACTTTACCTGGGTGCTTATCACCAACTTTCCAAACTGAAGACCTAGTCCTTGACGCTTTGGTCAGCCAACCCCTTCCCTTAATTGGCCAACAGATAACATCAGTCTTGGAAACCAAAATTCAACAACAAACAAGTACATCCGCAGATTTTACAAATTGTTAACCTCTTATAAAAAATTACACCATTTCTCATTACATTCAACCAATGGCCAATAGAAACTATATGTTTCATACCTAAAGTATTTAGATGCACTTCTAGAATTATTTTCATATGCTAAAATAATGAATGTGATAAAACAAAAAAAAATGACTTTCACTATTACAACAGAACTCTAAGCTTAAAATCACCACCTCCACCAAAAAAAAAGGACCAGCAAGGGGCCAGAGAAACTTTCTAGTTATGAATCGGGAATAGAACCAATGGCCGATGCTTGGTTACAAATTTTAATCTGTTCTTAACAATTGGGATTATGGATTTGGATTTTCAGTTTGGGGTGTGGGTGGGTGGGTGGGGGGGGTTAGTATGGGATCTGTAGTAGGTGAGAAAATCACTCGTTTGGTCAAATATGCTACCAATCAACTTTTACCTCTTATTCTAGTATGTGCGTCCGGAAGAGCACCTGATTCTTATGTTTTTTCCATTGACAAATCCCAATCCTATTTCCTATTATTAGATTTTGTTAGGGCCAGACATAAAGTCACTGGACCCGAAAGACCAGCTGATACATGATCTGTCACATGGGCCCAAAGTCTGGAAGGTATATACTCGAAGAAACAAGGGATGCACTAAATAGGAACGATGAGCTGGCAGTGAGGGGAGGAAAGAGGAGAGAGGGTAGAGTAACCGTTTTGTGCTACACGGTTATTAAATAGGATGAGTGAGGAGAGGGGAGTATCTTTGAGAATCAATGTGTTAGTTATGGATAGAGAGCATTAACTCTCTATAAGAGCCTAGCCCTGTGGCAGTAGGAACCACCATTCCACTGTAATTCACTTAATTCTCCTGAAATAATACAGACTCGCCTTTCTCTCTTATTGCTTATTACTGTTGTGAGAATTCTGGTTTGTATCAGATTTGACCAATACCTAGATTGTGGATATGAAAGAAATTTTTTGGTAATAGTAATAAAGGGATCGACTATTACTACAAATAAATTTCCGATTTTTTTTTTCTATTTCCTCGAAAACCCACTGCAGAAGGCATTTGACCCAATAAGGCAGATATTTCGGATCCTGCTTACACTAAGCGAAAGATATTGTTATAAATAGAAGGACGTCTTGTTCATTGACATCTTGGAAATATTCTGCCATAGTTAGGGCAGTTAAACCAACTCTCATACGAGCTCGCCCATGAAGTAAATCATCACACCTACGGTCCAACCAATTGGGAGAGAATCAATAGATTCCTATTTTGGAGCGATTTATCCTTCCCGAACACAGCATACAATTATCCGCCTATTGCTACTAGTGAAGTAGGGATGACCTAACTCTATTAGGTATAGGTATAACCTTTCGCTTAATATTATAAAAACCTAAAATTGAAGCACATAAGGCTGCCAATTGTGTTATGGCTGGAGTCCTACTCATGGCAACAAGCTGTAGGTATTATCGCGGGCCAATCTCTTGGAGAACCGGGCACTAAACTAACATTAAGAACTTGTCATACTAGGGGAATTAACAATTTTCATAATATGGCCAAATCGATCCCTTCTTGGTTCCAGCTGTTATTTCCATCCATGATGGAACTTTTTATATCATTATTCTAGATACATGTACACATGCATCCATGCATGCAAACAAAATTTACATGTGCATTTGAGTACAGATAATCGTGTATTAGGATCAAACAAAAGGACTAATTTCCCCCTTTAATAGTGACCAACTTATTCTTTTCTCAAGCAACATCACATTGCAGAAGAAAAAAAAAGGGTTGAGTTGTTCAACCATTCTTAACTCTAGAACACCAAAACCTAACACCCAAATAAACCCTAATCAAGTGAACCCATAGTTAGTTAATTGAATTAGAAGGCAAAAAAGAAGCAACAAAAAGAAGAAACCCACCTTCTGGGCATCTCTGGAGACCCCATAGCCACTATAGTACATCTGACCCACCAACACCTGCATGTTGGTATCTCCAGCTTTAGCCTCCTTGAGTGTGTCCCTGAACCACCGCTTCACACAATCCGCCACCACCTCTGACAGCGGCACGCGGCCACTTCTCTCTCCCACAGTGTTCCCCTCCATATCCCTTTCAATCACTTCAAATTCAAACTTCAACTGCAGAACCCTGATTCTTTTTTTTTTTCTGATAGAAAGGGCAAAAGGGTAAGTTTTTACACAGAAATTGTTAAAGAAAAATCATGGGTTTCTTTCAGATTGAATCAGATTATAGAAAACAAGCCAGAATTGTAAATTGGGTTTGCAAAGTTCTTACCTTTTATGTTTTTGTTTGGGTGATTTTTGAGCTTTGTCTGATGCTATCTGAAAATCATGTTTGATATTAATGCTGAGAATTTGATTTTTCCTTGTTGATTAAAAATTCAGAGCTCAGAGAAGCTAAAGAAAGAAGAGAGAATGGGAATGAGAAAATCAAAGAGGCGGTTGACGGAAATAGAGAGAAGAGAAGAATGAGTTGGAAAGCAAAACTGATATTTGTCCAGTAACAAAATTTCCGTTTGCCCCTGTGTGCCTCTACGACGTCGCTTTTGGTGACATTTGATCAAAATTTTGTGTTTTTAATTATGGTGTATGCGGATTGGATTTGATCGGTTTTGAGCTAAAAAG
The DNA here is from genome assembly GCA_030762895.1 of Sophora flavescens. Taxonomy (NCBI): domain Eukaryota; kingdom Viridiplantae; phylum Streptophyta; class Magnoliopsida; order Fabales; family Fabaceae; genus Sophora; species Sophora flavescens. The sequence continues at coordinate 100,728,045 of CM061068.1, read as the reverse complement.
ATTACGATCCAATGATAAAAATAACATGTGTTTAAATTAAATCGGTTTGCTTTCTTAAAAAAAAATCTGATCTAATCCAATCAAATGCGATTTGGATTTAATTGGATAATTCGGTTTATCATACTTTATTTTTTCTTATATCAAGTATCATTTCTACTTATTTAACAGTGGACAAAAAGATAACTTTCATTTAAGGAAGCTGGTTTAGGATTCGCAATACCTATTTTAACCTCAACAGTAGAACTTTTATGAAAGTCAGTAATTATTTGTTCCTTATTAACCGTTATTTGATTTGATGAAGAGTGATAAAAAATTTAGAGAATTCTTGACAAAATATTGGGAGTTTGAGATAAAATAATTATTGATCTTTTTTAACACGTTCTTTTATGTTAAATATTTTTTTGTTAATTCTCTATATCTACTCTCATTTATCCTTTTTTACCCTTAAATCAGCTATAAATAAATTGTCACTAATTATTTTTCAAATTACTTAATTGATTTCTTATTTTTCATGTTTACTCAATCAAGTAAATATGTCGTATGCATTAAAACTTTTAGCAAAATATAACTTCAAGACATTAACATTTATTCTAAATAATCTCATATATGGCATTCCAACAAAAAATATTAAAGAGAATGAAGGTCATAAAAGTATGAAAAACAATGTTTAAGTATGAGTAATACTATAATTTCAAAAATAATAGTATATGTCTATAGTATATCGATTTTTACGGTTTGAATCGGTTTGGATCGGTTGATGAACACCCCTAATTTTTATGTTTAAATATTGTATTATATATTTGTTCCTCCTAATTCTCCTTGGCAAGGAAGTGAAATGCATGCAGTGTAGTCTCATTTTTTATATAATTTTAATAAAATTTTTAATATAGTTTTTTTATACAAATAATTAATTATAGGTTTAATTGCACTTTAGTCCCTCTACTTTTGTCAATGAGCGATTTTAGTCCCTCAATATATTTTTGAGCACATCTGATCCTCCAATTTTCCAAATGTTACAAATTTAGTCCTCTTACCCATCATCCGTTGATTTGCTAACGGAGTTGTCCTCTGTGTTAGTTTGGTAGACCTTGTTGATATTTATGTAAATAATACATTCTGATTATAGGAATATTTGATAATCAGGATGATCAAATATTGTGAATATCTTGTAATTACTACTCTGATTGTATTTTGATTTGTTCATTGCCTATATAATACAATCTTCGTTGTGTAGTTGAAACACACGGGTTATGTTAATGTCTCTTGTTTTTCTCTCATCTTAACATGGTATCTAGAGCCTAACAAGAGGCAACCATAATCTCATGCCTACCAGGTGGACCTACTGCCTATCAGTAAAAACAATTTCTGCAAAACGTGTCGTCTTTCTGGTTTTCGAGCCTCGTGTCCTCATTCCAACCATCGTTCTTGTCCTGTCAGCCGCCATTAGCCGTTGTCAGCCGTCGTCTCTGGCTGCTATATGGATTGACAACTGTCCCCACAAACCAACACGGGTCTTTTCAGCGTGCTTTGTCCTCACTCACACGCTTCCCGGGAAAACTTCCCAGGAGGTCACCCATCCCAGAATTGCTCCAAGGCTCCCGAAAAGAAGATGCATCTTGTTAGAATAGGTAGTACCAATCAATTCATATAAGCCATCTTCAACCGTATAGTCCCATACCTATATAGTCTCAGGATCCCTCTCATTCCGGCGTGTAATCGGTTCATTCATGTGTCCCTCCACCTATAAGTATGCCAAGAGCCGCTCCTTGTCTGTGCCTTCTTGCACCGGCGACCACTCCCCGCCCTCGTCAGCCACGGGTGTCACATGCCCACCAGCTTCTGCTTGGTTCGTCCCCGGACCACACCGTACTGGAAGAGATGTCGCTCTTATACCATTTGTAACATTTCTGGCCGCTCTATGGATTGACGACTGTCCCCACAAACCAACACGGGTCTTTTCAGGGTGCTTTGTCCTCACTCACACGCTTCCCGAGAAAACTTCCCAGGAGGTCACCCATCCTAGAATTGCTCCAAGTCAAGCACGCTTAACTATGGAGTTCTTAAGTGATGGGCTCCCGAAAAGAAGATGTATCTTGTTAGTTTAGGTAGTACCAATCAATTCATATAAGTCATCCTCAACTGTATAGTCCTATTCCTATAGTCTCGGGATCCCTCCCATTCCGGTGTGTAATCGGTTCATTCATGTGTCCCTCCACCTATAAGTCTGCCAGGAGCCGCTCCTTGTATGTGCCTTCTTGCACCGACGACCACTCCCAGTCCTCGTCGGCCACGGGTGTCGCACCGACCACACCACCAGACTCGTCGTCGACCGATCTGTCCGACTATCCAGACAACGCTGTCGTCTGCCTCCCGACGCGCCTCCACGGGCGTCTCTTCTGATTTGCGTGCAGCTGCACGCAAGCACCTTTCTCTTTCGCACGATGGCGCGTCTAGCACCGTTCCGGCCACCGTTTTCAACACCTGACTCGTCGGTCCCTCTTCTCTCTAGATCTGTCCTCATCTCCTTCACTGGACCACTGTTTTGCATCGTCCCTATGCGTTGTACGGTTCAGGTACCCGATTTTTTGTTATTTTCATTTGTGTTCTGACCCATGACTGCTTCTACCCCTTTAAATGCTTCCAAGGACTCCTCTAAGGCTGACGCTCCTATTTTCACCAATTATGTAAGTGCTCCTCTTTGCACAGACAAATTGGATGGAAATAACTATGACACGTGGGCCTCCGATATCAAACTCTGGATGAATGGACAAGAATATGTTGATTACCTGACCAAGAAGGATACTGACTTTTCCGAAGTTGATCGCCCACGGTGGAACACGATTGGTGCTCAGTTGTGTAGCAATATAAGTCCACTTTTCACTCTTCTTTGAAGCAAATTTTTCATGCCCATCTCACATGCGAGTCCGTTTGGGAGCAAGCCAAGGTTCTTTACACCAATGATACACAACGCCTCTATGGTACCTGCCAGAATCTCGTGAATGTCATTGCTCCTCGCCAGATTGATGGTCCTATTTCTGCTTATTTGGGAAATGTTCATGGTGCTTTACATGATTTCAATAAACTTTTGCCACCACCCGACACTCCAGCCAAGGAACTTGAGCAGCGCAACAGCTTCTTCATGTTGTTGGCCCTATAGTCTTGCCTCCAGAGTACTCAATCACCCGTGATCAGATTTTGGGTTCTCCTAATGTCCCATCTCTGAACATGGCTTGGTCTGCTTTGCTTCGTGTCCCGTCCAAGACATCAGCTACCTCTACGCTTCCTCCTGCTCCTAGCCCCGAGTTCCCTCCTGCTACATTTGATGCTTCTGCTCTTGTGTCCCAGGGTAATGGTCGTGGTCCTGGTCGTACTGTGGGTGGTCAGTCTGTAAACACCCGAAGTGCTATCACTGTCACCGCTTAGGCCACACTATTGATAAATGTTGGACTTTACATGGTCGTCCTCCTCGCACTGCTAATGTTGCTCTGGTTGATCCACCAGCCCCATCCGAGCCATCTCCTCAACCTACTACATCACTTGTTGCCTATACAGAGTTTCTGGAATGGCTTGAAGAACGTCAGGCCATTGGGTCCATTGCCTCTGTTGCACACAACGATAATTCCTTTGCTTGCCTCTCCTAGTCGTCCCTAGGTCCTTGGGTTCTGGATTCTGGTGCCACTGATCATATCTCTGGTAACAAATCCCTTTTTTCCACCCTTTCTACATCTGATTATTTACCTACAGTTACATTGGCTAATGGTTCTTGTACTGACCGAAAATATAAGGCCGAGGACTTGCCGAGGACTTGTTAATAAATTGGACCAACCGAGCTTACTCTTATAAATGGGCCTTGACTCGAGCTCCTCCAAAGTCGAGGACTCGTTAATACACTTATTAGCCAAGAATAAATACTCGGATCTATCCCGTAATAAACCACCGGTGAAGGCACCTCTGTCCCGTGCAATCCAGTCACAACTGACTAGGTCGAATATCTCGATGGTCCAAATATCCCTCCGTATAACTCGGAGCCTTATCCTTATCCTTATCTAGTTACGATAACAATCCGATCCTAACAAATAGGATCTCAATAACAGTCCAACTCAAACTGTTACACCAAAACATCTCTATAAATAGGGGTTCGGCCCCCTCACTTATAACTACGTTTACTTTGATTCCCATTTGGATACGTAGGAGCAGAATTCCGATTCTGTCAAGCTATTCCAAAACACTCCCACAAGAGCTTCTCCGGACGAGTATCTCTCACTTGAGATATTTGGACGGAACATTTGGCGCCGTCTGTGGGAATCGAAGCAAAATTTTCCTATACCACAAACAATGGTGAGGACAAGGAGCGGGAACTGCAGAAGAGAGGGACCAGAGAATGCCAACAATGGGGATAATGGAGAACGATCCATAAACCCAGCGATGACGACTGACAATCCCATTATTCAGGAACTTCACGCACAAGTGGCAATGCTGAGAAGGGAGAATGAGGAGATTCGTCGGCAGAACAACCGTCGTGAACGAGAACAAAGCAGAGAAAGGTATGCCTCTTCTCCTCATGAGAGAGAGCGCCGGACAGCTGAGAATGAAGGGTCCAGAAACACGCGCAGAGAAGAAGGAATCCCACAACCCCGTGTTTCTCATCATGTTGACCGAAGAGGCGAGGAGGAATTTCCTAGGCAGGCCCCTGAACTTTCACTCCAGGCAAATAGGCCTAATGAAAGGGCCGGCGCGCGGAGGCCGAGACATCCCTTCACCAACGCCATCATGGAGGTTCCTCTACCAACCAACTACAAACTAATAAATATTGACAGGTATGATGGCACCTCGGACCCGGAACGTCATTTAGATGCTTTCACTACTCAAATATACCTCTTTACCGACGATGACGCTGTCATGTGTAAAGTCTTCCCTACCACTCTGAAAGATGCTGCATTAAGCTGGTATACTCAGCTACCGCCAGCATCAGTTGACTCCTTTGACACGTTTATAACTAAATTCAATGCTCAATTTGCCACGAGCCGAGCTCATCAAAAAACCTCGGCCTCGTTGGTAAATTTTAAGCAACAAAAAAATGAGTCTCTGCGTGATTTTATGGCCAGGTTCAGCAAAGAGACTGTCCTCATCCGGAATCTCAGTGCCGATGTCGCACTACATACTATCTTGACCGGATTACAGCCCGGCCCTTTCGCCAGACACCTAGCTCGGAAGCCTCCAACCAATATGGATGAGTTGAGGAGAAAAGCTGCCAGATTCATTAATATGGAGGAAATTGAAGAGTCTAAGAAAAGAGAAAGAACCGATGATTCTGATAGACGAGAAGGGAGAGAGAAGAGGAGGGCTGGAGGTGACAAGCAGAAATTCAAAAACACATCCGAGCATTTACATAGGGGGCCGAAGTATGAGCACTATACCCCCTCAACACCAACCGAGCTCGGGTATTTGAGGAAGCCTACAACGTAGAACTTTTGCAGCTCCCCAATCGTGGCCACACGCCCCAGAATGCTGATCGACAGAAGCATTGTCGGTACCATCGTAACTATGGGCATACCACCGAAGAGTGCTGGGTCCTGCGTGACAAGATTGAAGAGTTAGTGCAAGCTGGTCATCTGAATAATTTCGGTTGGAGAAATCACAACAATGGTGAAGGGCGTGGCAGAAGTAGAAGAAGAGGAGGTGGCCAAAGCCCGGGAAGGGGCGGCGGTCGGCAAAATAATGAAAGAGTAGAAAATAGGGAAGATCAGAATGAAAGGCGGGAGGAGGATAATACTGTCCGAGGTGTGATAAACACTATTTCAGGTGGATTTGCGGGAGGAGGCACGACGAGTTCAGCTCGGAGAAAACACCTGCGAGCTATTCGGGCTGTAAACTCGGTAGCTGGCAAACCTCCGAGGATTTCCCCGTCGATTATTTTCTCCGATGAAGACTTCTTGGGTGTGGATCCTAATCAGGACGACCCAATGGTAATCACAGTGCAATTGGCCAACTTCTCGGTCAAGATAACTCTTGTCGACCAGGGAAGCTCGGCTGATATCCTATATTATTCAACATTTCAGAAGCTCGGGATCCCAGAAAAATTTATTCAGCCATACGACAGTAAACTCGTCGGCTTTGCTGGGGAACAGGTGGATTCCCGAGGATACATAGACCTCCTAACTACTTTTGGAGATGGCAAAATGTCCAAAACTGTTTTGGTCAGGTACATGTTGGTTAATGCAGTAACATCGTACAATATCTTGATCGGGAGACCATCCTTGAACGAGTTGGGAGCCGTGGTCTCTACTCCCCACCTTACTATGAAGTTTCCTTCCAACTCGGGAGACATAATTACTATCCGGGCTGATCAAAAAATGGCCAGACAATGCTATGCTGATAGTTTGTGTGTAAGCAAACTCAAACCTACACCTGCAGAAACACTAGACAGAGGAAAAGACAAGTCTGTAAATTCAGTTAGTTCTGTTGAACTAGACCCGAGGATTGACATGCAAGAACAACGGCCACAACCCATTGAGGAGTTGGAGAAGTTCCAGCTTGGATCGCAGCCCGATCAGTGCACCAAGCTAGGCGGTCAACTTGAGCCGAATTTAAAAAAGAAAATAAAGGAAGTACTCCGCAGCAATGCCGATTTGTTCACTTGGACAACATCAGACATGCTGGGGATTGACCCCGATTTCTTGTGCCACAAGCTGGCTATCTGTCCTGAGGCAAAACCGGTAGCTCAGAGAAATAGCAAAGTTGGTTAAAGACAACTTTATTCGAGAAATAGAATACACTACTTGGCTGGCCAACGTGGTTCTGGTCAAAAAAGCAAACGGCAAGTGGCGCATGTGCACTGATTATACAGACTTAAACAAAGCTTGTCCAAAGGATTCTTATCCTTTACCGAGTATTGACAGGTTGGTGGATGGTGCTTCCGGGTACAGAATTTTGAGCTTCTTGGATGCATACTCGTGGTACAATCAGATCCGAATGTATCCCCCAGAAGAGGAGAAAACAACTTTTATAACTGAAGGCTCGAACTATTGTTATCGGGTAATGCCATTCGGATTGAAAAATGCTGGAGCAACCTACCAAAGGCTCATGGACAAGGTGTTTCAAAAACAGATCGGAAGGAATATGGAGGTTTATGTGGATGATATGGTCGTAAAATCCGATGACCACAACAACCACCCGAAGGATTTGGAGGAAATTTTTTAGCAGTTGAGAAAGTATAATATGAGGTTGATTCCAGAAAAGTGTGTTTTCGGTGTCCAAGGTGGAAAATTCCTCGGTTTTATGTTGACACACCGGGGAATCGAGGCCAATCCTGATAAATTCCGAGCGGTGATTGAGATGCGAAGCCCACAAAATATTAAAGAAGTGCAGCGACTTGCAGGACAGCTGGCATCATTATCTCGGTTTCTCCCCAGATCTGCAGAGAAAGCTCGACCTTTCTTTAGATTATTGAAGAGGCCTCAAACCTTCGCGTGGACTGTGGAATGCTAAAAGGCCTTTGTCGACTTCAAAGCCTTTTTGTCTTCACCGCCTATATTAACTCGACCTATCCCAGGGAAAGAGTTATATTTATAGCTGTCAGCCACCGAGTACGCCATCAGTGCGGTCATTGTGCAAGAAGTAGAGAAAATGCAAATGCCGGTGTATTTCATCAGCAGAGTCCTTCATGACGTCGAAACCCGGTATCAAGTCATAGAAAAGCTAGTTTTGGCTCTGGTAACTGCAGCTCGGCGGTTGCGTCCGTATTTCCAGAGTCACCAGGTGATTGTCAAAACTGATCACCCGATTAAGCAGATTCTCAAAAAGCCCGAGTTGGCAGGCTGTATGATTGCTTGGTCGGTGGAGTTATCCGAGTTTGGCCTGAAATACAAGTTGAGAGGTCCTCTGAAAGCTCAATGTATCTCCGACTTCGTAGCCGAGCTCAATTCGCTGCCGATAATCGAAGATTTATGGTGGAATTTGTATGTGGATGGATCCTCGAATGTCAAAGGCAGTGGAGCTGGGATAATACTGGAAGGTCCGGGAGAGTTAATCCCAGAGCAGTCATTAAAGTTTGAGTTCAAAATCTCAAACAACCAAGCTGAGTACGAAGCCTTGATAGCAGGGTTAATGCTGGCTAAGGAAATGGGAGCAAAAGCTGTTAGATGCCGAAGTGATTCACAGCTAGTCACAGAACAAATCTCTGGAGAATACCAAACAAAAGAGCCTCAACTCACCAGGTATTTATGTAAAGTAAATCAGTTAATTTCCAACTTCGAGAAATTTGCTATGGAACACATTCCCAGAGAAGAAAATACTCGGGCCGATCTACTGTCGAAATTGGCGAGCACGAAGAGGCGAGGCCAGCATAGGACAGTTATTCAAGAAACTCTCAATGAACCGAGTATCACGCTTGGAGAGGTGATGGCCAACGAGCCGGTTGACCGAGAATGGATGACACCTATATGGGAATATTTATCCTCGGATACTCTACCCGCAGATCACGCCGAGGCCAGAAAGATCAGGCTCAGAGTAAGTCATTTTGCTATTATTTCTGGAGAGTTGTATAAACGGGGATTCTCGGTACCGATGTTAAAGTGTCTGACCAAAGCTTAGTCAAGATATGTAATGGAAGAGGTTCACAGAGGAATCTGTGGTTTTCATTGCGGGGGCAGATCAATGGCCTCCAAGGTAGTCCGAGCAGGGTACTATTGGCCTACCATCCGAGCAGATTGCATCGAGTGGACGAGACAATGTGATGAATGTCAAAGATTTGCCAATGTAAGTCGTACCCCACCCGAAGAACTTCACACATTAAACTCGCCTTGGCCCTTTGCTATGTGGGGGATGGGTATACTTGGACCATTCCCCATAGCCAAAGGTCAAGTCAAATTTCTCTTGGTAGCGGTGGACTACTTCACAAAATGGATTGAAGCAGAACCTTTGGCGAAAATTACTGTCGAGAAGGTACAAAAGTTTGTGTGGAAAAACCTCATCTGTAGGCACGGAATTCCCTTTGCAATTGTCACTGATAACGGGAGGCAGTTTATAGATAAGACATTGCGAGAATTCTATGTCAATCACGGTGTTAAACACCACGTCACATCGGTGGAACATCCCCAAACCAATGGGCAAGCCGAGGCGGCCAACAAAGTCATTCTCGGAGAGCTGAAGAAGAGAGTGGGAAAAGCCAAAGGAGCTTGGGCAGAAGAATTGTCGAGTATTCTTTGGGCCTACCACTGCACGCCACAATCCACTACTCAAGAAACACCCTTCAGGCTGACATATGGAATAGACGCCATGATCCCAGTTGAAGTTGGTGAGCCGTCTTTTCGGCGAATGCAACATGAGCAGAATGAGAATGAAAGCAACTTAAGGGTCGAACTTGACTTGGTGGAGGAGATCGGAGAGGAGGCTAAAATCAGGGAGGAAGCCTGCAAACGAAGAGCTACTCGGAGGTATAATTCAAAGCTGAAACCGAGGAGTTTCATGCGCGGAGACTTGGTGCTAAGAATGAAAGGAGAAGCAAGAAGAGATCATACGGAGGGCAAGCTAGCAGCAAATTGGGGAGGACCATTCCGAGTGGTAGAGAACTTAGGAAATGGAGCATACAGGTTAGAAGAATTGTCAGGAAAGCCTATCCCGAGAACTTGGAATGCTTCCCATTTGAAATTTTATTACAGTTGATGTATATAGTCAGGTGATGTACTCTTTTTCCTACCTCGGTATTTTATCCCAAAAAGGGTTTTGACCGAGAAGGTTTTAACGAGGCTCACCGCAGACTTTCTTTTCCATCCAATAAAAAAGTTATTATGAACATTGGTCTATTTTCTTATTTTACCGATGTATTTATTCTACGAATATTAAATTGTTTTAAGGCCAAGTTTGAGCCCAAAGGCCGAGTTTGAGTCGTTTAAATTATTTAAGGCCAAGTTTGAGCCTAAAGGCCGAGTTCGAGTCGTTTAAATTATTTAAGGCCAAGTTTGAGCCTAAAGGCCGAGTACGAGCCATTAAATTATTTAAGGCCAAGTTTGAGCCCAAAGACCGAGTTCGAGCCGTTTAAATTATTTAAGGCCAAGTTTGAGCCTAAAGGCCAAGTTTGAGCCTAAAGGCCGAGTTCGAGCCGTTTAAATTATTTAAGGCCAAGTTTGAGCCTAAAGGCCGAGTACGAGCCATTAAATTATTTAAGGCCAAGTTTGAGGCTAAAGGCCGAGTACGAGCCATTAAATTATTTAAGGCCAAGTTTGAGCCTAAAGGCCGAGTTCGAGCCGTTTAAATTGTTTTAAGGCCAAGTTTGAGCCTAAAGGCCGAGTTCGAGCCATTGAAATTATTAAGGCCGAGTTCGATCCTGGAAATTGTTAAGAGAAATCGAATACAAACATCAATTAAGAAACAAAGTTCGAATCTAAGAGCCAAATATGAGCCATGATTAAGAAAACCGAGTACAGTGCTGAAATTGAAAATAAGGCCCGACCGATTGGCCAGTAGTCCCCCCAATTGGAACTGGAGCAAGACCGGTTGGCCAGCAGTCCCCCCAATCAGACGCCACGACTTTCGCTCGGAGGAGGAAGTAATCACTTCCCCCTGAGAAAGCTGGACGATGAGGTATTCGGCCTGCTTCGGGAGGAGACGGTTACTACCCCTTTCACCACTCCTGGAAACTGCCATTCTCCCAGCTAACATCCTTTTTAAAAGGGATTACATCATGAAAGAGATTTTGGATCCCATCTCCCAATTACACCCTTTTTGGCAACTTTAAAGTTCGAAAAAGGATGTTAACCGGGAGAGAGGAACGTAAACCCCTACCAATATTATAGAACTACTCGGGTCGAAAGAGGACGAATTTTGTTGGTGGAAAAGATGAAGAATGAATAAGTGAAGCAAAGAAACAACCCTATTTATAAGGGGGGAAAGGCGTTGGAAAGGGGGAATATGCACTGGGAAAAGGTTTATTGAAAAAATAAATCTCGAAACTCAGCAAAAAGCAGTAATTGCATGAACCCACTGGGGTTTCCAAGGCACATAACGTGTGACCACATATACAAAACGTGAATCATGCATTTCACATGTCAACAACTATTCGTTTTTTATACGGATGACAAAATATCTCAGCCTTAGTCGAGGTCTTGTTTAAACAGTCGAGCGTGCAATACAAACAACGTCGGAGTATAAAAATATTTCGAAGAATATCTCGGCCAAACAAATGCTATAAAAGTAAGACGAAGTCATCAAAATGCTGGAAGACTTTTTCATTAGATTAACAAGGATTACAAGGGGAAAACCCATTACAGAGGTATGAAAAATAAAAACAGTTATTCGTCCCTATGGCTCTCTTCGGCGTCGATGTGATCCTCGGGAGAATTTCCCCCTCTTCCACCTCCTCTTCCTCTTCGGGAATGATGGGAACAAGTTCCCCATTCTGCACCTCCTTATGCACATCGGCACCCGAGATGTCAATCCCCGGGGCAAGAACTTGAACTTGAGCGATGGCCTTGGCAAAACCTGCCCGATGCTCCTCAAGGATGCAGTTGGTGGCCTCTTTCAAATCCTCCTGAATCTCCAGCTTGGCCTTAGTCTCGGCACTCAAGTTGGATTTAAGTTGTTCAATTACAACTCGAGCCTCCTTGAGCTCCTCCTCAGCATGAGCTTTCTCCTCCTCAGCTAAATTTGCTTGAGAGTTCAACTCGGAGTTCCTACCATTAAGCTCGGCAATGGTAGCACTCAGGAGATTATTGGCTTTGCCCAGCTCATCACGCTCCGCGAAAATCCGGGCGAAATCCTCTTTCAGCTTCTCAATCAAAGCAAACTCAGCCTCCAAGTGCTGAGACTTTCTCTCAGTCTCTGTCAATTCTAGACTACAGAAACGGGCCAGAGCAGCAGCTCGGAGACAGTAGACTGAGAGGGCCTCCATGCTAGACCGAGCCCCATGCTGCTTAATCAAGCGGAGATCGGCAGGCTTCAGGAAATTTGAGTCAAAAGAAGGGAAGGGATTGAAGTCTTCGCCCCAGAGAGACGAGGTTCCTGCTTTCAGATAAGTGTTATACCACTTCACCTCGGTAGAAGGAGGAAGTTGCTCCTCTCGCCCCGTAGTTCCCGTCTCATGAGTGGCAGGAAGTGGGGTACTCGAGCGAGGAGGGGAAGGATCTTCGACGTCGACTACTATCTCTACCCTTTTTCTTTTGTGAGGGGCGGAGGATGAAGCCCCCTTGGCAGTGGCCTTAGCAGCGGCCGGAGGAATTCTTTTCTTTTTCTTCTCGGTCGCTGAGGGACCCTGACCCTCTTTCGCGGCAGATTTCAAAAGCTTAGAGAAGTCGAATTTTCCCATGATAACTGCCGAAAAGAAAAACTGTTAGTACAGGAACACATACAAAAAAGATTTAAAAACTAAAAAGCCGAACACTTACTTTTAAAGTCGGCTCTCGGAGTGGATGAAAAGGGGAGTTTCAGAAGACGTCCACAATGGAGAGGTCGAGGAAGTTTTTCTAATATATCTATATCCCATCTATCCTCGGCAGGAAGGGATTTGTATTCAAAACCAACGAATTTGGTAGGAGATGATTGCCAGTACAAAGGAAACCTGGCGCATCCATTTTCATCAAAAAAGTAGGAAAGGTGAGAGTCCGAAGGGCGAACTCAGAAGAAGCCGACTTTGAAGTCTTTATACGATGATGTGTATAAACTAATCAGCCCTCTTCGGTTCAGCCCATTGAGGGAAATCCATCCCGTTTTCTCACCAAACCTTGTTTGGTAAAAGTACAAAAATTTGGGAGTAGTGGGCTCCATCTCGATGTATTTACACAGAATTTGAAAGGCTTTTAGAAAAGCCCATCTGTTGGGATGAAGCTGAGTAGGTGCAACATTCATGGTTCTCAGAACGTCACACTCAAACTCAGTGAAAGGAAGAGACACGTGCAGCTGAGAAAATAGTGTTTTATACATATATGTAAAAGGGGGCTCAGAAGGATGAGCCCTGAGGAAAACATACTCCGTACCCGAGCATGGAGAACAGATAAACTCGGATTCGTCTCCGGATGCCGAGATAGTAATCTGGGACCGAAGACAAGCAATTGAATCTGAAGACTGATAGTCAGAAAAATAAACCCCAACTTCGTCCTTAACCCAGGTATACCCAGGTAGGGTAATATCGGGAACAGGGTCTTTTGGAACCCTTTGGCGTTGTTTGCGAGCGACGGGTTTGGAAATTTGGGGGGAGGGAGAACCAGACCTAGAAGGGTCGGACCCAGAAGAATCAGACTCTGAAGAAGACGACCCGGAGGAGGACGGTCTCACCTGACCGATGTTTAGTTCTTGTGAAGGAACAGAAGAAGTGGAAGGAGAGCCCCCAATGGGGGAAACCTTGCGCTCCACCAGAGGTGAAGTGTTTGACTCGGTGGACTCGGATGAACTCATGACCGGAATCCAGAAATAAACTTAGAAATTTGAAAGAAGGAAGAAGGCTGGGCGTACCTGGAGAGCGAAAGGCAGGAAGACGATTGCAGAAACTTGAAAGACAGAGATGAAGAGTGGAGGAAGGTAGTGGGCAAGGGGGAATAGGGTGGAGTTAGAGGAGATATTTATAGCTGTTGCGGTTGATGATGAGATATGATCAACGGTCCACATTCCTTCAAATAGAAAAGGAAAACGGGCGCGACTTTTAATTTTTTCCCTCATTAAATGAGCGCGGAACTCTAGGGTTACTCACCCATAACGTGCAACAAAAGATTGAAGGGAAATGATAACCTTCTCTGACAGGAGGAAAAGTCAGTTGAAATGACGGTTTGAAACACGGAAGGAAGAAAGTCCAGCAGCCGAAGCATAAGCTCGGTTTGATACTTGTCAGCTCTTTCGCTTATTTAAGCTCGGAGCTCGGGGGGCTTGTGTACTGACCGAAAATATAAGGCCGAGGACTTGTTAATAAATTGGACCAACCGAGCTTACTCTTATAAATGGACCTTGACTCGAGCTCCTCCAAAGCCGATGACTCATTAATACACTTATCAGCCGAGAATAAATACTCGGATCTATCCCGTAATAAACCACCGGTGAAGGCACCTCGGTCCCGTGCAATCCAGTCACAACTGACTGGGCCGAATATCCCGTTGGTCCAAATATCCCTCCGTATAACTCGGAGCCTTATCCTTATCTTTATCTAGTTACGATAACAATCCGATCCTAACAAATAGGATCTCAATAACAGTCCAACTCAAACTGTTACACCAAAACATCTCTATAAATAGGGGTCCAACCCCCTCACTTAGAACTGTGTTTGCTTTGATTCCCATTTGGATACGTAGGAGCAGAATTCCGATTCTGTCAAGCTATTCCAAAACACTCCCACAAGAGCTTCTCCGGACGAGTATCTCTCACTTGAGATATTTGGACGGAACAGTTCTAAAACACATTCCCACGGGGTTGGCACTATCCATCCCATCCCTTCCCTCTCGGTTAATAATGTGCTTAATGTCCCGGGTTCCCCGTTTAATTTGTTTTGTATTAGTCGCTTGACTCATTCCCTTCATTGCACTATTTCGTTCACTAAAGATTCTGTTTTTCTATAGGACCGGAGTTCGGGACGGATGATTGGCGCTGGATGTGAGTTCAATGGCTTGTACCAGCTGTCACCTCCTTCTCGGGTTTGTGTTGTCAAGGATTCCCCTCTTCTCACTCATGCTTAATTGGGATATCCCAGCCTTGCCAAGCTCCAACAGTTGGTGCCGAGTCTGTCTAAATTTACTTCTTTGTCTTGTGAGTCCTATCAACTAGGGAAACATACCCGTAGTTTGTTTCCTAGTTGTGTCGTTAGTCGCGCTATTTCTCTATTTTCTTTAGTGCATTCTGATGTTTGGGGTCCTAGTCGGACTGTGTCCACTTTAGGGTCGAAATAGTTTGTTACTTTTATTGATAATTTCTCGCGTTGTACTTGTTTATTTTTAATGAAAAATTCTGAGTTATTTTATATATTTCAACAATTTTAAAATCAATCTGGCATTCCTATTCGTACTTTGCGTAGTGACAATTCCCGAGAATACATCTCTCAACCATTTCAATCTTTCATGGCTTCTCAGGGTATTCTTCATCAAACTTCTTGTGCTTACACCCCTCAACAAAATGGGGTTGCTAAACGCAAAAATAGACATCTTATCGAAACCACTTGCACCCTCTTACTCCATGGCAATGTTCCATTCCGGTTTTGGGGTGAGGTTGTTCTTATTGCGTGGTATCTCATTAATAGGACACCTTCCTCCGTTCTTGATAACCAAGTACCTCACTCGGTTTTGTTCTCTCATCAGTCCCTCTATTCATTAACACCTCGTGTCTTCGGGTCTACATGCTTTGTTCATAACCTTTAACCGAGTATTGACAAACTCTCTGCTCGTTCACTAAAGTGTGTCTTCCTTAGTTATCCTCGGTCACAAAAGGGTTACTGGTGTTATTCTCCTACTCTACGCCGTTATCTTGTATCTACTGATATCACATTCTTCGAGCCTGTTCCTTATTTCGGGCCTACTACATCTCTCGAGTCGATCACAGATGTTTTTCCTCTTCCTCTCGTCCTTGTCTCCTATACTCCACCTATAGTCCCTGTTCCTGCCCCGGTTGCTCATACTCGCCCCTTGTAGGTATATCAGCATCACCAACCGCCGCCTCCACAAGCTGAGCATGTTCCCATGGATGATACCGGTACCGCCATTGCTAACTCTCCTCCGACGCCAGCTCATCCGCCTGCTCCGGTCTTGCCTCCTGAGCCCGAACTTCCCATAGCCCTCCGGAAAGGTATAGGCTTCACTCGTAATCCTTCTCCTCACTATGTTACTTTATGTTTTCACCGCCTATCTCCATCACATTTTGCTTGTCTTTCTTCTGTGTCTTCAGTGTCTATCCCTAAGACTGTAGGTGACGCCTTATCTCATTCCGGGTGGAGACAAGCTATGTTTGATGAAATGAGTGCCCTTCAGAGCAGTGGTACTTGGGACCTTGTTCCTCTTTCGTCTGCAAAGTTTGTTGTAGGTTGCAAGTGGATATTACTGTTAAAGTGGGTCCGGATGGCCAGATCGATCGTCTTAAAGCTAGGTTGATGGCAAAAGGCTATACTCAGGTTTTTGGCTTGGATTATGGAGACACATTCTCACCAGTTCCTAAAATGGCATATGTTTGTTTGTTTCTATCCATGGCTGCTATTCGTCATTGGCCATTGTATTAGCTAGATATCAAGAATGCTTTTCTCCATGGTGATATCACGGAAGAGGTATATATGGAGCAGCCTCCTGGATTTGTTGCTTAGGGGGAGTCTTCTGGTCTTGTTTGTCGTCTCTGCAAGTCTCTGTATGGCCTCAAGCAATCCCCTTGAGCTTGGTTTGGCAGATTTAGCACTGTTGTTCAGCAGTTTGGGATGAAACCGAGTGAGGCAGATCACTCTATTTTCTATCATCATTTAGCTCGAGGATGTGTCTACTTGATTTTATATGTCGACGACATTGTCATTACAGGGAGTGACCACCATGGCATATCACAGGTAAAATAGCATCTTTGTCATCATTTCCAGACAAAAGATCTTGGAAAACTCCTATACTTCTTGGGCATAGAGGTGGCACAATCAAAGGATGACATTGTCATTTCTCAGAGGAAGTATGAGATGGACATTCTGGAGGAAACTGGACTGCTTAATGCAAAACCAGTTGATACTCCTATGGATCCAAATACTAAACTTCTACCAAATCAAGGGGAGCCACTTTCAAATATAGGAAAGTATAGAAGATTGGTTGGGAAACTGAACTACCTCACAATCACTCGTCTTGATATTTCTTTTATAGTCAGTGTGGTAATTCAGTTCCTAAATTCACCTTGCGAAGGTCATTGGGATGCTTTGATCCGTATTCTCAAATACATCAAAGGTGCCCCAGGTAAATGGCTCATCTATGAGGATAAGGGTCATACTCATATCGTTGGATATTCAGATGCTCATTGGGCAAGCTCTCCAACTGACAGAAGATTCACTTCTAGATTCAGTGTACTGGTTGGGAATAATATAATATCCTGGAAGAGTAAGAAACAAAATGTTGTTGCAAGGTCAAGTGCTGAAGGCCTGAAGCTGAGTATCGGGCTATGGCATCAGCTACTTGTGAACTCATCTGACTCAAACAGTTACTTGAAGAACTGCGATTTGGGGATGTTACACAAATGACACTCATTTGTGAAAACCAAGCTGCACTACACATTGTCTCAAATTTAGTATTTCATGAGAGGACAAAGCACATCGAGATAGACTGCCACTTCATCAGAGAAAAGATCTTATCTTGGGACATCACCACTAACTTTGTCAATTCAAATGATCAATTGGAAGATGTCTTCACCAAGTCTTTGAGAGGTCTTCGAATAAATTATATATGTAACAAGCTTGGTGCATATGATTTATATGCTCCAGCTTGAGGGGGAATATTGATATTTATGTAAATAATATATTCTGATTATAGGAATATTTGATAATCAGGATAGTCAGATATTATGAATATCTTGTAATTATTACTCTGATTGTATTTTGATTTCTTCATTGTCTATATAATACAATCTCCGTTGTGTAGTTGAAACACACAGGTTATGCCAATATCTCATCTTTTTCTCTCATCTCAACATACCTATACTAATAAATAGGTCATTGGCCTTTACAAATAAATAGGCAAGTAGGCTACTACATGGCCAATACGCATTTACTTTCAAATATTATAAATAATATATTATATTATAATATATATTTTTATATGTGTATGTGTTAAATAGGCCGGCTTGAGAGGCCTAATATGCTTTTTTAAAAGCCTTAGACCTGGTCTCTTTAGCTATATAGGTTTTTTTAAAAAGTCTTAACCTAACCTTTTTAATAAATAGGTTAGGCCGAGCTAGACTTTAAATAGGCTAGACCATAGCCCCCCGACGAGCGGTCTGGCTTATTCTCACCCCTAACCACCATATTTACTATTCAACGGCTTTGATCAAGACCAAAGAGTGATTACTGAAGACGAGTGATGATATTTAGACACAAAAATGATATCCAACACCGTATAAAAATACTCTCCAGCACTTATTGTTTTATTCTCTCTGATAATGTATTTCATTACTCCCAAAACACCCCTTCAACTGTACAGTGTCCATAAGACCAAAGCAGGTCTAAATATGCAACATTTGCTTCCTTTAATTTATAAATCAATTCGATTCTTAAAAATGGAAATTCCAAGACAAACTCTTGATGCATACACAAATCTGGATAAAAGAAGCGGGTTTGTTGCAAACTTGCAATCTTTATCATCTAGTTTTAATGTTTTATTTACCACTGCTAAGTATTAATTTACTTTTTAATTATATAACATGAACAGTGCTCATAAAGAAAGTAGATCAGTTAACAAACGTAATGATGGGAACTATACACAAAGGATTTTACACAGGTATATATATTACTGTACTTGACACAGTTGAACTACATAAATGGGACAACTATCACGAAACATTACATAGAATTACAAAATTGGATACTCATATGACTATAATTCAAAAAATATGACATGACCACACAAATATACACGTCCTTATATGAAAGGTGGGTTTTTTATTGATAGGTTGATCTGGACTGATACAGCGCTTGCACGCTGGGTCTCAGCTCTCGAGTGAGTTTCACCTCAGAAAATGGATCTGGATCGATGCCAAACTGCATGCTTTTACCAAATGTTCATGGATATATATGTGAATTGCGAAGAAAGAGGACTAAAGAGGAGGAGATATAGGGACATCAGAGTATCATATATCAACACAGTGGGATAAAGGACCTAGAATTTCAGAGCTTTCCTATTCTTTACAAGGACAAATGACTTTCTAGACCTGGTTCAAAGGCGAGAACCAGTATCAATACATTAACCAGCTGAGAATACTTTCGGTGGTAAATTCAAGAGTCACTCCAACTATCTGCATCATCATCTTCATCACTTCCAGCCAATGCCTATTTCAATAGTTAACATATTAGTTGCCGTCGAAAAAAGGGTTATGGTGGAAGAGACAGAAGAGAAAGGAACAAGGAGCACACACTTATTACGGTAAAAAAGACAAATAGAGTGACAGACCTGGCGAATTGCATTTGCTTTCTCCAAGATGGCAGCAAGTTTCAAGTTTGTTTTTGGACCCTGAACGCTGGGTCGTGTAGCCACAGCAGGCTTCAAGTTGAAGGACTGAGAAGCAAAAAGTATTTTTAGATACAAGAATGCTTTAAATACAAAAGGGGTAGATCAACATAAAGAAACAAAAGTTGCAAGCACTAACCTTTGTTCTTATCTGTTCTAACCACGAATTTCTTTCTTCTTCCTTTGGTTCTATTTGAGGCATAACCCGTTCAGTAACCCTCCTAAGCTGCAGTGGGGTTCAAAGGCAAAGTGTTATGCAAGAATTAAGACATTAAAAAGAGATTCAGTGTCATATAAAAACTAGAAAGTGCCATCACCTTGCTTTTGTCATGAGCAACAACAGCATCAATTAGAGGATTCCGAGGACGAGGAAGCTTATTCTTTGGTTTTCCATTTGTCCCTTCACTCTCAAAATCTGATGTTTGAGCAGATGTATCCAAGGATGATGCCATCTCCTCTACAGAAGGCAGAAAACTCTGATTAGGCTCCATACTTTCCATGTTTGTTGGTGCCATGAGTGAGATAGAAGGATGTCCTTGTTCCCCTTCCGTAGTACCTATAGACTGATGAGGTGTTTTAACTTCTGAACTAGTCTCTGTCATTAATTGACTTGGAAGTTGAGTCGGTTTTTCTTGTGGAGAGATGGAATCATGTCCAGAAACAGAACATTCAGCAGGTGCTACCGGAGGCAACAGGTTAGAATTCTGTACAATTTCTCCCTCAGAAGCAACAGCATAATCATGTGGAGATCTATCCATAGACACCACATTACTTATAGATTGCGTAACTGTTTCAACTTCTGAACTAGTCTCCGTCATTAATTGACTTGGAGATTGAGTTGGTTTTTCTTGTGGAGAGATGGAATCGTGTTCAGAAACAGAACATTCAGCAGACGGTGTTGGTAGGCATGGGTTTGAACTCTGTATCATTTCTCCCTCGAAAGCACCAATGTAAGCATGAGGAAGCCTGCCCGCAGACACCACATTACTTATATGCTGAAGTGTTTCGACTTCTAAACTAGTCTCCGTTATTAATTGACTTGGAGATTGAGTCTGATTTTCTTGTGGAGGGACAGAATCATGTCCTGAAACAGCACATTCAGCAGGTAGTATTGGTGAGGATAGGTTTGAATTCTGTACCATCTCTCCCTCAGAAGTAACAATGTGACCATGTGGAGGCCTGCCTGAGGATACCACAGGTAGAGTTAAGAAGGGGTTCTGGATTTGGTTTCTGTCCAGCAAAACATAATTATATTGACCATTTGCATCATTAACCATGATAGGAAATTGAAAAGGTATGGCAACAGGATGCCCTGAAACTCCCACTGAAAACCCAGAAGAATGTTGGAGCTTATCACTTTCCACAGCCATAACGGGCAAAAATGGACTCTGATACATCAAGGTATCCCTCTCAGAAGTTAAAAAACCAGATTGAGATTTCATATCAGGTCTATTTGGCTGCATTGTTTGGACTGAGGCCTGATCTACCTCTTCTCTCTGTGAAACAAGGGAAGCAGGTTGAACCTTGCCCGTTCTCCATTGCATTGGTGGTAGAGGGGGCATAGGTGGCATCTCATCAAGACTATTTTCAGTTGCCTTGGGCAAGGGGTCTGGAAGAAGAGACCTGAAAGGATACATGACATGTTTTGCTGGATTAATCTCCTGGACAGATGAGTAAGATGATGGAGGTTCATCTGCATATATTTCTGAAGCAAATTCAGAATTAGCATGAGTGCTTTCTTGCTCCAATTGATATATCGGCATCTGAAATTGAAATCTCTCAGAGGCAAAGTTTTCTTCATCTCGGCACATAAATTCTGTATCCTGTTCACCAACTTGTGATTGCAAGAACAGCTGTAAATCAGTTTTTGACTCCAGCTGGTCACAGGAAGGTGATGAATAACTACATTGGCCATTCTGTAAAAGATCATCCTGGCCATTAAATATAGATTCTGACTGCTGAGTGTCTAACCCTGAAAAATGAGGCCAAACTTTCATGCCATCAACAAAAGCACTGTGTTGGAATTGCTCCCTAGGAGAAGAATTTTGAATATTATTACATATTTCTGAATCAGAAAGATCACGAGGCACCAATTTGTTCAGGTTCAATTGTACATCAGCACAAGCAGTTTCTGGTTGATCCACTATCTTCTGTTCCTCTAATTCTATCAAAGATTCTCTAACAATTGGCTCATTGGCTTCCAACTCTTTCTCATGTGGATCTGCAAAAGTAGAAAGAGGCTCTTCCGACTTTGTAAGATTACTCATATGAGAACATATGATATCAGAAGATGTTATATCTAATGATGGTTCCAGTTGCTTCTCCCCCTTCTCTGTATCCCAGTTCATGGAAATTTGAGCCAGTTCCACTTCACTGGATTCTGTTTCAATCTTACAAGAATCTGAAGAAGAGGAGAGAGGTTCTTGCAATTTTGAAAGACTCCTTGGTGGAGAACAAATCAGACTAGCTGGACAAGTAACAGTATCCACATTATTTTCAGCACTATCAGCAGAAGGAAAGGTAAGCACAGCTTGATCTTCTGACTGACCATTTTCGGTGACCACATCATTTACCGTCACAAGGTTACCAGGAGAAAATGGATGTTTAAAACAGCCATTACCTTCAACTGGATCAACATTGCAGGTGGATCCACTTATTTTGTCACCATGCACCATATATGGAACATCTTCAAAATTTAATTGCAGATCAGAATGCAGAATTTCAGTTTCTGCTGAGCCTGGTTCATCATGTAGACTGTCATGAATTAAATCTGAGGAAACCTCCCCATTAAAGGAACTCACTGGAGGAACAGGAGGCAAATCTTCCAAATTAAGTTGAGTTCCTACAATACAATCCTCATCTTTTGAGTCTCGACTCTCAAGCGCCGGCATAGTACCTGAATTCAAGTCTAATTCTTCCATGGATGGGAAAATGTGATCCTCTCCTTGGGAAACATCTCTATTAACTGAAATTTCAGAAAGGTTTTCATTAGGAGATTCTTCCTGCAACATTTTGATTTCAGAATGATCACTGCATTCATCTTCATGAGCTGATTTTAAATATGGATCATTACCATCCAAGTTGTCTAAAGATTTTTTATCGGAAGAATCCACAGGGCAAGCGCCATCTTTTTCTAGGGAGAGAGAAACAGGTTTGGCAGCAACACATTCAACAAGACCTGTTCTGTCTTCATCATCTCCTAATCTTAAATTAAGTTCAACAGGGTCAGATGGGGTTTCATCCGACTGTGTCCCTGCAGGTAAAGTCACTGGCGAGGCAGAACAAAGATCATGTCCTGTAGTCATCAGATCTGAAGAGCCTTGCCCGGTATCAGAAATCTCTTTTTTATTAACATTTGCATCATCATGCATGATAAACTTACCATAATCTGTGTTTTGAAGCTCAACAATTTGAGGAATCTGGTTTGATGGTGTATCTTCGATCTTCGGTTCATAATCCTTAGCATATCTGAATAATATAGGTTCTGATTGTTTATTTTCGACCACAGTGTTTAACGAATCAGAGTGAGTGAAATAGGAATTGTCTTTCTTGACAGAACTATTCTCATCTGAAGTAGAGGAGTTTCCAACAGATTGGGAATCTGAAAAGTGAGCTTGCAGTTCCATGTGTTCATTTCCATCTCTTCTGAATGAACTAATACTGTCTGATGTACAGGAGGTTCCAGTGGAGTGAGAATCTGAGAACCGAGCTTGCACTTTAAGATGATCTTCATTTCTATCTTGTTTGAATGAACTAATCTCATCAGATGTTGAGGAGTCTCCAAAAGATGGAGAATCTGAAAATCGAGCTTGTAGTTGATGTTCTTCTTTACCATCTGTATCTGTAACCTTCTGAATATTCGAGAAGCCTTTCCTAGGTTTCCACTCATTGTCTGTTTCCAATTCCGACTCCATGGTAGTTAAAGCATCCATATAATTGTCAACCTCACTAGTCACATCTTCAGAATGGTACCCATCTAAGCTGCCTTCTATTTTCTTTTGTTCATTGACTGTCCATTCTCTTTCATCAGGAAACTTGGGATGATTAGAAGACATTTCATCTGTCACACCAGTTGAGATTTGTTCTTTTTCCTTCACAAGATCTCCATGTGTCTTGCCATCCACTTCTGAAAATGACTTCAGTTCTGATTCCTCCTCGTTAGGGAATGAACATTTGTTGTCA
The DNA here is from genome assembly GCA_030762895.1 of Sophora flavescens. Taxonomy (NCBI): domain Eukaryota; kingdom Viridiplantae; phylum Streptophyta; class Magnoliopsida; order Fabales; family Fabaceae; genus Sophora; species Sophora flavescens. The sequence goes on along the minus strand of CM061068.1, from coordinate 100,704,727 downwards.
TTTCCAATTGTCTTTTTCACAGGATTAATGCTACTGATTTCAAGTATTTTAATCCCTGCTTCACTAGCATCATCCGACGTCAATTTCACAGGTAACGGAATGATTGAAGTTTCACAAATCATCTTATGATCAGGTGAGGTAATTTCCAGATATCTCTCCATGTAACTCTTCCCAGCTTTTGTTTCAACTGAAGATCCATTCAATTGTCTTTTCTTCAACTTCACAAGACGAGCAGGATCACTATAGCCATTCTCAATACGATCCTCAAGAAGCAGCTGATGTAATCTGCAATAATGGAAATTAAATTGAGCTGCCAATCAACCATTTAAAGACCTTGATACATTCCAAAGAACAGAATAATAAATTAATGGACCATAATAAAATTATTGGAACTCACTTTGAATGCGATGGTACAATGGGGGCTTCACCGTCCTTCAACCGTGCTACTTTCCTCTGCTGGAAATGAAAGAAATAGTTATAACTTCAAAATAGTGAGTATCCAATTTTCCATGGCAAAGAATTGTATTCAATGGAACTAGGTGTTGCAAACCCAGTATGAACAAGGAAAGCAGCGCTAAAACCTTGTCAGCTTGTATTACATATGGTTATATATTATATCATATATATTATATCATATATCATATATACATGCATGAAAGGCCTTGTCATGTGCATGAACCACATAATTCACACCATCCACTGTGATTATAAATTTGCAACAATATCTCAATCAATACTGAAGCCGATTAGGATTGCTTTATTAAAAGAAAATCAGATATTATACCATTTAAAGAAGTTTTCCAGTAAAGAAAATGTCAATAAATGGTAGAATTTGCAACTTCATACCCTGACTTTATGCATTTTCTTTTCCCGGTGAACTTCTATTGTTGCTATTCCAGATGAAGCTGACTCCATTTTAAAGAATGATGGATCAGTATAACGCTTCAGACATGCCCCAGCCCCCGCCACATCAAACCTTTCAGAAGCCAAAAAGAAAAATATTCAAACATCTATAACATAAGAAATGTTTTTGGTTGAAATAATGTCTGAATCAGGCCACCATACTTGTCAAGAAGGAACAGTCTTGGTGGACCACGGCATTCTTCATATGAATTCATTATAAGTCGCGGTAAGTCTCCGTGAGTAACAGGATTCTGTTCAGACTGAAGATTAGGATGCCAACCAGTCCCTACAATGCAATAAGCAAGTCTGTTTAAACCAGACAAGGGAATATTACACCTAAAGTTTACAACTTTTTTAAATAGAAAAAGAAATTCGTTAAGAAGGAAGAGGATTACAAGATATCCTCCACCAAGAAAACTACAAAGACCTATAATTGCAAAAAAAAAAAAACAAAAAAAAAACAGGGACCTCAAAAAACATAGCACAATGGGCAGAGCACAACAAACAAGTCAACAAATCGGCCATATCCCCCAAATGTTATCTACAGACTACAAATGAAGAAGTTCCCTTGAAGATTTTGGCATTACTTTCCAACCGTCAGCACCAAAGTACAGCAAACACAGCTCACTGCCACAAAATTTTAGCATCTTTACAGAAGCCAAAATCTCTAAAGCTAATAAGTAAAACCGCATGCAAATCCTTAGGGCAAACTCAGTTCTTCCCTAAGATGCCAGAAAACTTATTCCAAAACCTAAAATTTACAACTTGAACCAAAGTTCCAGCATTTTACACGATTAACAGTATTCAAATCAATACAATAGGACTCTGTAATGAGTAATCCAACCTCCATTAGTAAAGAATGATGAATGATGAGTTTGAGAGTAAAAGGCCTTCTCAATTGAAGGAACTTCAGCCTCGAGCTGTTGAACACGGGCCATAAGGCTGTGGCCTCTTGCAGCAGTAGCCATTACTTCTTCATGTAAATCATGGAAGATCTCCGCAGCAAACCTAACCAAAATGAAATAGTTAAATGCATAGAACTTAACAGCACCCTGTGATGGTAAAAACTGTTCATAATTTCATATATGAAGTTAAATGTTGATGCGGGGGTAAAAATTGTCTGTGCCAAAAAGGGAAGGAAATAACTTCAGATATCCCAGTACAATTGGAATTCTGCCAACTAGCCTAACTTCCTGGTAATCAACTACATGATACTAGAAAGCCACAAACTGTCATGACTCTAGCAAGATACATACATTTTCCTACCAGAACCATTTGAACCAAATTCACAAGATTAAGCCACCTAAAGTTAGCTCTAGTGGCTGTTACCAAGGTTGTGAATAGCAGATCCTAAGACTAAGCCTTAATACACACTCCAATACCAGCCAAAGAAAAAATCACAAGCTATGATCTGTAATGCTACTCAGTTATAAAACATCAGCAAATACTCGAAAAGTTAAAACAAAAAGCATACTCTTCCAACAGTCAAATTAACAGTAAAGGGTGGCCAGTGAACGACGATCCCACCTAGTGGGGTCTTGGGAGGATATATGTACGCAGCCTTATCCCAAGCGGAGAGGCTGTCTCCAAGATTTGAGTCTATGACCTCCAAATCACAAGACAGTAACCTTTTCAATGCGTCGAGGCTCACCCTCTAGAAGCCAAATTAACAATGTCATGCCAAAACCTATGAGGAACTTTGGTAGTTCAACATTTGTAGTCAACACTCATTCAAACAAAATTCAATTTCATACCAATCCAATCTCATCTATCGGAGTAACAAATAGAAACCATCAACATCCACACATAGTAACCCAACTCCTTAACACAATTTCAGAATTTAAACCAAAATTTGCGCTACAACCGCTCATTTTCTTCATATTTGTTTTCTTTAAAATTCCACGCACAAAGTTCAAAAGTCAATAAGATTCGAAGGCTAATCCCATAAATCAGCTGACATAAAATTATAAGAATTTTTTTATATAATTAAATAAATAATCAGCATTCAACCACCGAAATTAGCATCTACATCTATATTCTCCTCTAATTCCGAACTCAACCGAACCGGATTCTCGATCCAAAAAGCACAAACTCGAACACCTACTATTTTTTTGCAAAAAACAAAACTCAGCACTCGTTAAACCAAAAACGCAATCACTTCAATTGCATCACAGAGCTCAAAGCAACTCCAAATCAGAATCACCAAATTAGATAATTCAAATAGAGAGAACTTACAGATAGAGAAAAAGTTGAAATTGAAAAAAAAAAGTTTCACAAAAAAAAAACTGACTAAATTGCGTGAATGCAATCACTTCAATTGCATCAAGAGCTCAAAACAACACCAAATCAGAATCACAAAATTAGAGAACGCAAAGAGAGAGAGAAGTTGAAATTGAAAGAAAAAAGTGACTCACTCGGCAAGGTCACCGAGCTGGCGCAAGAGTCCGACAAGTCCGGCCATGGCGACAGCTTCGAGAAGCGCTTCGGGATCATCTCTGTCTGCTGCACGGTACAGTTCGGGATCCGCCAAACTGTACTCGTTCCGCATGTGGTACTTAGAGAGCGGCATTCTTCGAAGCAACGATTCAACAAACCCTAGTTTCTCACGATTGCTTTTCGATCTTTCTTCTTCTTCCCGAGACTCTGTATCTTCTTCGTTCCACCATGGAAGAGAGAGAGAGAATTTTTTTAGTTTTATTGGGAAATGAAATGAATGAAGATACGGTGGTGGTGGGTGCGTGAGGCACAGACGTGAAGAGAGTGAAAGAAGTATACTAGGAAAGAGCGCGACATGATTTATTTACGCACAATTGTACTTTTGGTTCATGTTTTATGGTTGGGGTAATTTTAGTCCCTAATTTTTTTTTTCACTCGATTTTAATTCCTCATTTTAAAAATACATAATTTTGGTTTATTTATATATTAATATTTAATAATTAATGGTGTATTTAATATGATTTGTGATATTTTAATCTGACTTGTGCTTTTTAACAAGTGATGTCAAGAGTGAATGTTGATTTGGAATGTTAATTATCGGATGTTAACATACGGATGAGTTAAAATTACACGTTTTTAAAATATAGGGATTAAAATCGAGAGACCAAAATCGTCACACGCTTTTAAAATATGAAGACTAAAATCGAGGGGAAAAATTCGAGAGATCAAAATCGTCCAAACAATAAAATAGAGGATAAAAATATAATCAAGTCATTTATTTGTTGTTTGCCGCACTAGAGAAAAAGTAATAATTGATTGAAGGATTTAGAATTTTAAATTTTAATTAAAATAATAAGCAAAAAAACTATAGGTTTTAAGTGTAGAACTAGAAGTAGTCAAGTGACCACTGAGAACTAACAAGGGATATTTGACAGATTTTATTTTGTAAGCTACAAGCGAAGGGTTAATTTTGTAAGATTTGACGGTGTTTAATTTTAACCACTATGTTTGGTTTGATGGTTGTCTTCTCATAATCAAGTTAACGGTGACAAAATAGTAAATAATTTTACGTCCAATGTGCTTGAACGTGGAAGCTACATGTAGGAGCTTCTACCTCCACGTCCTAAGAGATGCTGCTCCAAACACATGCTTAGCATATACATGTATCTGGTTCGACCTTTTGAATTATCAAAAGTGAGTTCCAAAGGGTGGAATGTGGGTTTGATCAAATTTGACATGTTTGGTGGCATGTGCTAGCATGCACCTAATTGACTTTGGTGTAGGCTGTACCATTCAAATTAATTCTAATTAAGGTTTTTCCTCATTTTTATTAAAAATGGTCTATAAGTCAAATGATAATTATACCCTTCATTCATTCCCACTCATTTCTCCACACCACCATTCCCATTGCTCCGCCCTTCACCTCCACCATGTTGTCGGCAATACCATTCCCATCCCAGCCACCACTTGTTCTGTCGCCGGCAACCACTGTCGCCCTTATATCCACTAAGGCTCCACCTCTTCCAACCCCCTCTCACAGCCCATACTCCTTATTTCCATCTTCATCATGATTTTCCTTCTCCGGTGACAACCTCCCCATCCACGCAGATCCACCCAGCTCCAGATCCAGATTTTCTCTTCCGTTACCAACAATCCCAGAGATGCAAAAAATCCCAATCCACCAATGCTTCATACTGCTTTCAGAAAAAATGACAACTATTGTTAGAACAATGCAATCTCCATGATACCGATGCCCACACGACAAACTCTTCACCGTGTCACCAACACCCACCAAATCCTTACAAATAGCACACGCCACAACCTCACTCTCGACAGGATCTCCACCGTCAGTAATGGCTTCACGACGGACTTGACCGCCGGTGGGGCTCCTCTCTTCCCACCTCTGTCGTTCTCCGTCAATGTTTGCACCAACGCCTCATACTCAGACTCGCCGACGTAATCCTCCGGTTTTCCGATGTAACGGTCGGAATATGGAACCTGAAGACAGATCCAAGATTCGGTTTCGCATGCTCCTTGTTCAGGTTGCCAAATCCTTAATCCAAATTCGAAGCAGCACGCGCCTCCTCCACCTCAGATCTTTGTCATCTTCGGGGAGATCCGTGTTAGCAGTTCGATCCTCATTTTCTTCGTGCTCACGGATCCAAGAAGGGACCTTGATTTGGAAACATGCACCTCTGCCATCTTTCTTTCGTCGTACCCACAATCTCCGTCGTCTCTCTTCTGTCACGTTGTCTCATCGCACTCAGTTTTCGACCCTCCTCCCTCAACCATTTGTCTCATTGCCGCCTGCCAGCACACGACCGCTCTTCGTCCATCTTCAACCCGCGTCTTCTCATCCTTCGAGTTCGTTGACGTCTTCTCACGTGCCCATCGTGTTCGCCGCCTACGTCCACCACATAGAGGTTGGTGGTGGGGGTCAGTGACTCGGTGATGATTGTACAATGGCAGTGGAGGAGGGGTTGGGTAGGAATGGGGATAAGGAGAAAATGAAATTTACACCCAGGCCCAAATAATTAAGAAACCAGCTTATCAATAATAAATAGAATAATCAATATACCTGGACAGATCAACGGACCAGATTGAATCAGCATGCATGCAGCTTTTATTGGATGTGAATCTTAGATGACACCATGTTTGGCTCTGTGTTGGAGAAGTCATTTTACCTTCCAGAATCGATTCTAAGAGAAGCAGCTTGGAGTAGCTTCTACTTTTGAATTGAAAAATTACACTGAGTTTTACATCAAATTTACTTTCAAAATAAAAGCAGTCAAACATAAATCACTTCATTTCAAACTCAATTATATTGAAATCAATTTCATTCAAAATCACATTTGTCAAATGCTCATCCAAATATGTCCATTATCAAAAACCATGGGACCGGAAAAAAAACCAATCATTTACTTCTTGAAATTTATAATGGATTAAGTAGTATACACTGTCAGTATAAAAAAATTACAGATATTCACTAACTTTTTGACATATGTGCCTTTATTTTAAACATTAAGAGAGAATAACAACAATAATATTGAATTGCAAAATATCGTTGAATATAAGTGTAAAACTCTTTTTACACCGATAAAGACATGTAAATTAAATTCATTTTTAAATATGTCACGCATTGGTCCTTATATCGTATTTTATCTTTTTAGCTTCGTTTGAGTTAATGTCATACATTAGTCCTTGTAAGGAGTTAACAAAGACCCAATTTGGTCAATAAGATTTTGTCATCAACCCATTTAAGACGTTTGGATAAACAACTTAATTATGAGCTTATCACATAAGACCTTATCGCATGAGAACTTATGCCATAAGTGCTTAAAGAAAGAAAAAGAAAGAAAGGGACAGGTGAGGATTCAAATTGGGAAAAACCCGGAGAGGGTGTTTGGTGGATAAGCTCTTATGATAATTCCATGTTCTCCTCCAAGGTGACTTATGAAAATAAGTAAAAAACTCCTTATGGGATGCAATAACTTATATTTAAAAGCTCATCCAAACACACTGCATAAGAGCTTATGTCATCAAATAAGTCAAAATGAACTTAAATAAGCTCTTCCAAATGCCACATTAATCCTTGAATAAGTATCGCATATTTACTCTAATAGTTTCATATGTTTTTTTTTCATAGACAGAAATGATCGATAGGTATCTAGTGACTAAACTACATTACAACAAATTTTTCAGGGCCAAATCGAGTGACGATAATTTTTTTTAACTCAAATGACCCTAAACAGATCAAAGATGACAAAAAGACTAATGTGTTATACTTTTGAAAATTTCAAGAAGTAAATGGTGAGTTTTTTTTTCTTGAGACTAAAAGTGTCATTGTATTAATTTTTTTTTTGTCAGGTATCTGCTTGGATCTTTATTCTATTTTTTGTTATAATAAAAATTTCATCAATTTATTATTGAATTATAATTATATATCATATGAATTATTTGCCTCAAATTTTATAAAATATAAACATCAATATAAATATAGTTGTGATTTTCATATATTTCTAAACTCTCAGGCACATTGAATCTTAACTAATTCAAGTTGAATGGAAAAAGATAGTGTGTTTGGGACAACTTCAATTTTTAGATTTTAGTTGTTTTATCCCTAAAAAGTTGTTTTCAAAATAATCAAACATATTTGACACTTTTCTTAAATTTATATAAAAAACAGATCGAGGGGAAAAAACCGTTTTATGCGGTCTAATTTGTTTTAACTTGAGTTTGTTGTGATTTGATTATTTTCCATTCTTAAAACTCTCTCCCATGTTTGCCCCTACAAAACTGACTTCTAAGCAAATATTATTAAATTATACAAATAGCTTCATACTCATTTTTGTAATTTACTATATAAAAGTGATTTTTTTTGCACCATCCAAATGAAATAGATTATCTTAAAATTGTTTTTCAGCAAACATATCAAAAAAAAATTCTGATTATAATCGATTATCACAATAATCGACTATACATATAGAGTATGTTTGAGAAAGCTGGAAAAAAAAAAGATTATGCTGATAATCTATTTTCAAATAATCGATTATTGTGATAATCGATTATAATCATAATTTGTTTTTGTTTGTGTATGTTTGCTGAAAAACGATTTTAGGATAATCTATTTTATTTGGGTGATGCAAAAATAATCACGTTTATATAATAAATTATGAAAAAATGGATTTTTCTTTGTTTGTAATATTGGATTTTTCTTATAATTAGATTTATCTGTTTATAATTTTTCTCGCTTGGCTTGATAGAAGACCCAATTCTTATTAAAAAAAAATTGTCTCTCAATCAAATTAAATTCTCCAGAACCTTCTACTATCCTCTCGTCTCACCCTCAAAAAAATAGCAGCACCATTTATCATTTTCTCTCAGCCACTTTCACCTCACTCTCTCAAAATTTCTTTCACCAGATCTCTCCCAACACTCACCCTTCCCTGTTTCTCCCTTCATAGTTCCCCTTTCTCTCTATTTCTCCCTTCACTCGGCTCCCTTCTCTGTTCTTTGTTCAACCCTTTCTTCCATCCATCAGTGGGAGGTCCCCTAAGATGCGGCCGTGAGCTCTAACACAGGAGTGCCTATGAAGTTTCTGCCGTGTGCCGGAGCTGTGACCATGCCTGGAGGTAGCGACCATGGCAATCATTCTCCCTCACAATGTCACTTTGACCCTCACCCCTCACCCCAGACCCGTAAACAACCCTCTCATCTCCTCCCTTGCATGGATTGGTGGCTGACGCAAGCGGTGGTTCCGGCGGTGCTACTACGCGGCGGTTCCAGCGATGCTCCTCTCAGATTTAGGTTTTTCATGATACGCTTCTACTTGTTCTAAGGTAGCTGACACTGCCTGTGAAGAAAGAACGGAAAGAACTGGGTGGGGGCAAAAACGGAAAGAACGAAAATGATTGTGAATCATCTAAAATAATTTAAGAAACAGCTCACCAATGCAGCTTACCGTAAAACAGCTGAAAACCCTACAAAACAGCTTTTTTAACATTTGAGTTTTTTTACCAAACACAATGCATAATTCACAAAACAGTTGAATGCCCCTAAAAAACGGCTGAAATGCTTAAAAATAAGCTGTCCCAATACATAACTGTTTATCAGCATAATCTCAGCGTAATTAATATTTTTATTTAAAAAATTAAAAAATGATTTAATTGATATGCGCGTTTTAACATTGTCAATCAATCAGAAATTGACAAATTATTAAAAATCTTTGAATCTTATCCTAATTAATTTAAAAGTCATTCATATCATGATTTCTAATTGGTTGACAGTATAAAATTTTTTACACTAACGATACATAATAATTAAACTCATTAAAAAATCATCATACAATAAAAGGATATAGAACTAAAAAATAATTGTTTCTACAAACATATATCTGTCCACAGTTAAATTAATACATGAGATTCTTTAACAAAGATGTTTAGTGTAGTAATACATAATCCAAATAAAAAATAAAGTTTAATTATCAACGAAATTAATCTAATAACATTTTATGATAAATACATTGAAAAGCACAACAATTCTCATTTTTTTTTTTTTTTTGAATCCGGGTATCCTCTGGTCGAAAGTCAGTGGTACTGAGATCCATTTAAGAGGCAACAGATATTATTCCACACACATGAGACATGAATCGAACCTTTGATCACATGCTTAAGAGACTCAGTTATCTACCAACAACAATTCTCTTTTGTTCGCAAATGTTTAGGTCAATGATTATAAATTTCCATTTTTACTTTTTTATGCCAAATTAAAGCAGAAAATCTGTATATCAAGTTGAATATAAATTAGCAACCAAAGTCAACTAGTAACAAAATTAAAATTCAAGGGGTGGCATATCAATAATGCAATGCATGTGAAACATACATTCATTCTCTGCTAAATTAGTCAAATTCTCGTATTGCATGTGAACTAAAAAAAACCAATAATATTTCATTTGATCCATAAGAAAACCAATAATAACAAAGCATGATATCCAATCATCAATATATTTATCAAGCCTTGATAAAACTATGTCTTAAAAAAAGAGAGAAAATATGAGAAAGAATACTAATCTTTCTTGATTGTCTTATTTTTTATTGTCTACTTTTATTTGTACAACTGGCCTAAATATATTCTTATAAGGAAATAATATTTGCTAATAAAATTTTAAAATCATTTTTATTTATTAGTTGGACTTTTCTATTTTCTCATGATGGCTTGATTCAAATTGATTAAAAAAATTGTAAAATATATTGAACCAAATTAATTCAATTAAATGGTTACACCCTTATATGCTGAATGATGCGTTGAACACTGTATACACATTAATTTCATCTTGACTGGGCTAACTAAAAAGGTATTAGATATTTAGATTTCTTTTAGATTTGCGGGTATGCAAAAAATCATATAAATTTCACCAAAAAAATAATATAAATTATTATTTTAATTTTTTTAAAAACAAAAAGGACCTCATTAAAATCTTATGGTGCAGAAACCCTCCTTAGGGAAAAAAACACCAAAAAGAAAAAAGTACCCATTTTATTAATAAAAAAGAAAAAGATTATAAAGAAACATGAGGGACATCAGTCAAACCTATGAAGAGCTAATGAAACCTAAAACTTGGTAAACCAAATTTATTTCTAAAAAAGTCTTCCCTAATAAAATTAAGGATTGAATCCCACCAAACTAAGCCTGAGATATTCAAACCAAAATTAGTTAACTTATCAGCACAATGGTTTCATTATCTATAGATATGAGAGACAACAAAATGCATTTGCTTGGAGAGCAAGACACAGTTAATCCATCTATTTCTAATACTCCAAGGCACAAGATTGTTGTTTGCAAAAGCAGTCACTACAAATTGAGAATCACATTCTAACCAAAGACTATGTCAACCTTTCTTGAAAGCAATTTCAATGGCATTCATGGCACCATACAATTCAACTTGGAGAGAGCCTTGAGTGCCAAGGTTAATTGAAAAACAACCAACAAAGTCTGAGAAACTGTCTCTAAATAAACCACCACAAGCAGCTGAACCAGGACATCCAAGGGCACTACCATCAGTGTTGCACTTCACCATGTTAGTAATAGGAGGCTGCCATCTAACTTCCCTAATTATACTGGCAGCAGGGGGATGACATTGGACTTTAAAGGCCTTGACAAAGGAGAAGTCCATAATGGAATTAGACATACTACCTTTACTAAGCATACCAGCCAAGGAAACATTGGAGGCTGATGGGAACCAACTTGTTATTGAACCCGAGTTGATTTCTACAGTGCCAGATAATATACAGAATGTTAAGAATACCAGCAATAATCATGTCAAAAGCTTGACTGGACTAACCACGGGAGCAGACGGCAAGCACAAAAGCAAAATTAGAGCAATCAATGAAGTGGTTAAGACGAGTCATAAACCAATGCCAAATTTATTTAGCAAAATTACAATCCAGGAACAAGTGTTGAGTATTTTCATAGGCATTACCACAAAGACTGCACATAGAGACCACTGTGCAATCTCTACTTTGCAAATTGCCATATGTGGTCATCTTATTATTCATAATTCTCCACAAGATGAAAGACTTGGAAGGTTGAACACTGCGATTCCAAATAAGCTTAGTCCAAGGCACAACTGGACCAACTGGAGAGAGGAAAGAATAAGCTTCCTTGAAGCTAAGAGATCCAGTATCCGTTTTAGACCAAACAATTTGATCCATTCAAGGATAATTAGGGATATTGATCTTATCAATTTCATCTTTGATTGCAGGGCAGTGACTCAGTAAAGCATTAGGAATACACCAATTACCATCAATGATGAAGTCAGCAACCTTGGCTGAAAGATTAGACAAATCAGGCTGCAGATCAGGCTGAGCATTCAGCAGCTCTAAAACAGTTTTTGATAGCCATTTGTCCTTCTAAAAGTTGACGCTCAATCCATTACCAAGATTCCAAGAGACATTCTCCAAAATATCTGGTAAATAGCCTTTAATAACAGGCCAAATGGAGGAAGATATGTGATGATTAACTGGTCTACCATTCCTAATGACTTCGGCTTTAAGCAGAGCAGACCATTGACTGATTGAAGAGGCAAATTCCCACACCTTTGTTAATAGATTTAATTAATCTGATGCCAAGACCACCATCCTGAAGGGATTTGCAAACCTTATTCCAAGAAATAGTGACATTTTTCCTAGTGTTGATGTCACCACTCCACACAAAGTTCCTCAACCACTTATCAACAGAATTCAGTAAGTTAACAAGCCAAGCATATAAATGAAAACCGTAAACAAGCATACCAAGAGCAATGGAGCTAACCAATTGCACTCTCCCTATGATAGAGAGCAAATAACCCTTCCATGAAGCAGGCTTACTCTTAAGTCTGTCAGCAATGGGAAGGAGATGTATCCTTCTAGGCTTACCTTTGAAGATAGGGACTCCTAAATAAGTAAAGGGAAGAGTGCCATGATGAAAACCAAGGATATTTGATAAAGCAACTTTCCTAGCACCTAAAATGTTACCAGTGTAGAACTTGGACTTGTCAATACTAATCACCTGCCCAGAAATCTGCTCATAATCTTTAAATAAAGATAGAAGATTCTTTAAAGTAGTTTTCAAGCCTCTGTAAAAGACTAAAATGTCATCTGCATAGAGTATGTGACTAGGCATTCTACAGTTTCTAGGGCCAGCCATCAATTGCATTTTGCCTTCTTCCACCGACATATTGATACCTCTACTGAGCACTTCTCCAGCAAGGCGGAATAAGATAGGAGATAATGTATCTCCTTGTTGAACACCCCTCAAACAGTTGAAGAAACCAATTGCATTACCATTAACAGAAATTGACAGCTTAGCTGACAGCAGGATAGTTTCAATCCAAGAGCAAAAATTCCTGTTAAAACCAAAGGATTTGAGGACTTTTAAGATGAAGCTCCACTCAGAGGTATCAAAAGCCTTTTTGATATTGATCTTCATAGCTAATTGACCTCTAAAAGACCTTTTGTCTAGCTGATTTATGCACTCAGAAGCAACTCCAATGCAGTCAAAAAATTGTCTTCCTTTGATGAAACCTCTTTGGTTTTCAGATATAATTTTAAGAGCTATAATTGCCAACATGTCTGCTAAGATCTTAGTAATAATCTTGAACTTAAAGTTAGCCAAAGAAATTGGCCCGTATTGCTCAATTTTGACAGTATGAGAGACTTTTGGAATAAGGGTAATGATGCTAGAATTGAAATTAGGAAGGACCCAACCATGCTTAAAAAATTGAAGAACAGCATGATAGACATCCTGATGAATCACATCCCAATAAGTTTGATAAAAGTGACCCCCAAATCCATCTGGCCCAGGAGGTCCACTAGCATTCATTGAAAACACAACATTTTTTATTTCCTCCATAGAAGGCAGAGCTGTTAATAAAGCATTGTCCTACTCAGAAACAATAGAAGGGATAACTCTATCTATAAGGTTATTGGATTGACAACTGTTACCACTAGCAAATAGAGTTTGATAGAAGTCTAAAATATGACTTTCAATTTCAGCAGGGCTATTGAGAAGCTGGTCTTCATGCTGTAGCATAGAGATCTTGCTAGTAACACCTTTGATTTTTACCATTTGATGGAAAAAAGCTGTGTTCCTATCTCCCTCAAGATGCCATTTAATATCTGAGAGCAATCTGAAGCAATATCTGAGCTTCCTTCTCCTTTTCCAAAAGCTCATCAGAGCTACCATCACTACTAATCTGAAGCTGAATTTGATCCAAATTAGACATAGCTACTTTGACATTGTCATGCACGTCACCAAAAGTAGACTTGTTCCAGTCCTTCAATTTCAGTTTCAAATTCTACAATTTATGAGATAAGACAAACATAGGACAGCCAGCTATAGGATCTTTCCAAGTGTCAGCAATTAACTTCTTACAGTCAGGGTGGCTAGACCACATTTTATGAAATCTGAACATTGAGCCATGTTGCCTATCCTCTTTCTTCGGAGTTAGAAGAAGTGGAAAGTGATCTGACTTGGCTCTAGGTAAAGTGCAGCAGGAAACACTGCTCCACATATCAATCAAGGCATTGTTACAGAAGGATCTATCCAACCTTTTTCAGTATGATTGCTCCCAACTCTTCCATTGGACCAGGTAAAAGCTGAACCTCTTGTATCAATATGAATAAGGTCTGAAGAGTCAGTCCAGGACCTGAAATCATTTGGAGGGAAGACCTTTTCCTCTATGCTCATGAGATCCCATAACACAATTAAAATCCCCAACATAGCTCCAAGGAACATCATGAAGTTGCTGCAAATCAGAAATATTAGACCAAAGCCGCCTCCTCTTAAAATAACCGATAGAGGCATACACAGCAATAACAAACATTTGTTTACCATCAACATCTAAAGAGCAAGTGATTTGCTGATCTGAATTGGATATGATAGTAGGAGAAACAAAATTGGAGCAAAGGCACCATAAATTAGGCAGATTATTAGCTCTATCATTAGCAGTTAAAAAATTTCATTTTTAATTCTTTCAAATAGCTAGCAGTAAGCTGATTTTGAGGAATCCAGGGTTCAGCAATGAAAACCATATCAGGCTTATGCATAAAGCAAAGCTTTTTCAGCACTAATCTTGTTTCAGGATTAGCAATTTCTCTAACATTCATATAAAGTATAATCATTATGCAAAGTTTCGAGGACCACCCTTTGATCGGGTATTTCTATCCTGAGCTTTCCGAATCTGAAGTTGCTTCTTTCTCATCTTTTTATTTTGAGATTTTGATAGAACCTCAATATCTTTCTAACGTTACACAAAATGGTCCTTTCTATCATCTCCCTTCAAAACTTCGTTAGCATCATGTTATGTGGTCGTTAACTCCCCTCGGTGGCAAATGACATGGCAAAAAAAAAATAACAAGGTGGCATTGGTCTCTATTTGTTACCGTTGAGATCCATCTTCTCCCAAATTAAAAGAACTCCTTCTACCCCAATTCTCCAAATTAGGGTTCATATCTCAACAAATTAGGGTTCTTCATCTCTCAGCAACCTCAAGAACAAACATGGATTCTCAGAGTTCTTTGACATAAGAGATTTTTCTTCACCTCATCTCTATATACCTCAGTTTTGGTCTCGGATTCCATCAATTCAAACTTGAGGTCCACTTGACGTCGTTGTTCTAAATTTATGACCTATCTTCCTCTTCTATTTGGTTAAAGAAATTCATTGAAAAGTGCAATTAGTTCCCCCTTTGTTCCTACATTGTGACGTTGATTATGCTGTGTCTGGATATGTTATTGTAAGTTCTCAGTGTATAGGTGATACACCCTGCGGTGCCTCTTTGTGTCATTAGATTAAAACCTCATTATTTAATTACTTAATCGCACGCTTAACGTGAAAATACGTAAACATTAAAAACTTATTTAATTATCATATAACTTCTACAAATTTAAAACACAATACTTTAACATACGTAAATACACACTTAGTTGTTCATTACAATACCAAAACACCGTTGAGGATATCCCATCAGTAGGATCCCTCACAGGCATATGCTTAGATAAAAAGTTAAACAATGGAAAAAATAAATAAAAATATACCTCACGAGACGCACTGGCCATAACTAACTAGACCCTAATCACCATGGGTCACAGATCGTCCTTTAGTCTCCGGTTTGTAGGGAGTTCCATCCAACGCCTCCTGGTTATGCTCATCCACAGGGTCTTCTCGTACAATTCCACAAGGAGATAAAATACAACATACAGAAATA
Organism: Sophora flavescens; assembly: GCA_030762895.1. Classification (NCBI taxonomy): domain Eukaryota; kingdom Viridiplantae; phylum Streptophyta; class Magnoliopsida; order Fabales; family Fabaceae; genus Sophora; species Sophora flavescens. Next base: position 100,689,144 of record CM061068.1, on the reverse strand, counting down.
TACAGGGGATAAGAAATAGTTCTATCATCAAAAAGCGGAAAAAGAGTCATAGTAAAATTATACAGTAATTGTCACATACAATCAACACACATAACTAACGAATCATCCTCAGGTTTATATATATCATCCTCTACCCTTACTCACAGGCAATCTAGCACGTTATTTAAACGTCACCTCTCTAATCCCGTCACCATATCTTTACGTTATCGTGGCCACTACCACTCCTGTCACCATCCCTCATTTGCATCGGGGCACACCCTCATTCCCGTTAGGATGTCCCCCCTAGTGCACACCTCCATTCCCGTTAAGGTGTTCCACCCCCATTCCCGTTAAGGAGGAAGTGATCTTGCGAGAACTCTTGATTTTACGTGTATTATATTACCAATACATAGAAGTGTTTTACGTGTATTATATTACCAATACACGGTGTATTATATTACCAATACATAGAAATGTTTTACGTGCATTATATTACCAATACACGGCGTATTATATTACCAATACACAGAAGTGTTTTACGTGTATTATATTACCAATACACGGTGTATTATATTACCAATACACAGATGTCCTTGCGTATTATATTACCAATACACTTTTGTCTTTGTGTATTATATTACCAATACACTTTTGTCCATGTGTATTATATTACCAATACACTTTTGTCTTTGTGTATTATATTACCAATACACTTTTGTCCTTGTGTATTATATTACCAATACACGGTTGCGGACAACAACACCTATACTTGAATCTCACCAATCCGTTTTAACAACATCTTAGTGCCTTAACATTCCATTAGAACTTGACACATGTTCTATGCTATAACACCTCTTTAACATTCCTCATCTAAGTTAGGCAATTCTAAATCATCATTATCCTCACACGCAAAACAATCATCTCTTAGACAACATATATATCTTTGCTTAAAAATCCACTAAGCATAATAATAAAAACCAGGCAGATCATACATAACACAATATCAATCAAAATATTTCCATATTACCAACATAGCACAAAATCAATTCAATAAAGGTAATAAAATCAAATCAACCATCAAGAATATAAAGATCAACCTAATGTCAATAAACCTACAATCCCCGAATCGCCATTGGTTTTTCAGAAAAGGTTTCCAATGTGATTTTGGTCTTGTCGATTACTCGACTACTAGTAGGGTTTAGGTCGCCCTACACAATTATCATATAATCTCTTGCTTATCCATTCCGATGATAGGTTGGTTCTTTCCCCCACCTGGGTTATCACCGGACTCCCTAACTCGAAGCTCCTCGTTGTCACACCACAAAGTACTAACTCCACCTTCTGCGAAGGTAAGGAGATTAGATGCTCGAAGAGGTATACCACGAACGTCCTCGTTTCCTCTACGATGGAAGTCTAAGGTTATGAACACAAAATTACAAGTTAAAATCAAATAAGAACACTAAACCACAAGGTGTAGGTTCGACCAAGACTAGTTCTTAGGGTTAGAGATTCCCGAAAATTATACAGCTCATGGATTTATGATCCTTACGTGTTAGAAGTTCATAAACAATGATCATTTAACAAAGTTGAATTAAAATCCCACTAAGTTGTACACTTAGGGTATTCGGCCAAGGCTAGTAAAATAGGCTAGCATTCACTAAACTTTCCAATCTCTTAGGTTTAGCATCCATGTGTATTAAGGAGCTCAAAACCATGATCATTTTGGAAAAATAAGAACAAAGTATCCTAGGTCCATAACCTTCTAGGTTCGGCCTTCATAGGATCTATAGGTTAGAAATCTTTAAACTTTCCAATCTCTTAGACTTAGCATCCAAATATCTTATGGAGCTCAAGTCCACGATCATTTTGGAAATGGAAAAATCAAATGTCTTAGACCATGAACCCGTAGGTTTGGCCTTAACAAGTTTGTGAGGTTAGAGATCTTTAAATCATCCAATCTTTTGGACATAGCATCCTTTAACATGAAGGAGCTTTAATCCATAATCATCTTGGAAAACAAAATAAAATAACACATCCTAGGTCAAATGTTACATTCGGCCATCATAGGAAAATAAAGCAAGAAAATATTTTAAACTTTCTAATCCCTTGGATTTAGCATCCTTATACATCAAGAAGCCTTAATCCATGATCACTTTGGAGAAACATCAACTAAGCATCAATGTCTTAAACTACTTAAAGTTTAGGCCTTTACATGAAAATGTGTAAAATCTCTAAACTTTTCCCATCACTTAAACCTAACATCCTTTAGTACAAAGGAGCCCTTGGTCACGATCATCTTAGAATAGAACTCAAATACAAGTCCATACAAGCAAAGTTAAACAAAACCCACCAAAACCAAAAAGCATGGTTTCGGCCTCATCTAGAAAATAGGGTTAGAAATTTTTGTTTTACACAACCTTTTAGTATGTTGTAGTAGGAGTAAAAATAGGAACATAGAAATTGGTTTCAACTCAAACGGAGTTTTCTACCATTTTAAAGAGATTTTAGAAGTTTGAAAGCTTAAAGGAAACTTAAAGCAAAACTATGAACATAAAGACAAGAACTTGAAAAATAGACAACATAGGATCATTACCCTCAACAATATGAAGAACTTTGATGAAGAACTTAAAGTAAAAAGCTTGATAAAAAGATGAACTTTAGAAGAGAGAAGAAGAAGAAATGTAATAAGGTGTAAATGTGAGAAAATGGAGGAGAAGTGGCGAAGTGTGGAAATGAAGAGTATTTATAGAGAGTGAGAGAGAGGAGCACGGTTTTGGAGAGGAAAAAGAAGAGAAAAAGAAGGTTTGCTTGTAGGGAAAGAAAGAAGGTAAGGTGTGGTAAGATGGAGGTATGGTTGAAGAGAGAATGTAAGAAAAAGTGAGATTTTGAAAAAAGTCAAGATTCACTTTTGAGATGTGTCATAGCCTTCACATCAAGTCACTCCATGTCACTTCATCCTCTTGATGCTCTGCTCCATTGCGTATCAGATGACTTCCCTGATCGTATTTCCCGACGATTTCGCCTGGGAAATCCCTGAGATTTGGCCCCGAACAAGATTTTTCGAAAAACTCAAACCCACACAAAACATCATAAAAATACTAACAGTCTCGTTCACGAATTAAAATTTGGTCTCTAGCTCAGTAAACTTGTACTGATAGTGAGAACGCAGATCGGCTTTAAATCGAATTTTCAACCGAAATTTTTACCGTAACCCTCCACCATAAATTAGACTATGAATATGATTTTATTTTAATAAAAAACACTTTATAACTATCAAATTAAAACATAATTAATTATATTTTAACCGGTTGAACAACATAATTAAAGTCAGACTGTTACAATAGGCGATAGAATTTACCTCAAGTTTAGAATCCAAGTTTGTTTATGCTTGTTTGCTTGGTTTTTTCCCTGATAATTAGATCAAATAATCATTAAATGATCCAGCTTTAGCATCAAAGTGATTACTCTCCTCACCTTCTAGGAAGGGTTGGAAAGCAACACCGTGCACCAGCTAGATAGCCAAAAAATACATCAAAAGTCCAACCACGAAACGTTACACACACCCATAATCTCACCTCTAACTAAGGGATGAAACACCATGTACATAAAAGTATATATGAAAGTGAAATTGATGGTTGTAAACAACAAAAATAAGGGGGAAAAATACAACATTTGCCTTCTTCCTCTCCTTTGCAATGGACAAATTCTTCCTCTTTCCCTCCCTTTAATTTGCAACATCACGAGCAAACGACGCAGTTTAAGTTAACCCATCACGTAGGATGAGTAAACGGTGTTCTCTGTCACATCAGCAATTTGCGTCAATATATAGATGGAAGGCAGATGACAGAAATGACCATTGTGCAACGTTAAAAAGATAAATGACCAAAATAAATATTTTAAAAGATAAAGGATAGAAAAGAATTTTCATCAAAAGAATAAGGTCCAAAAATATATTTTAGCCTATAAATTAATATCAAACGTACAGTGAAACAATATTCACTTGACCTAGATATTAATTATTTGTGTGCCGTTTCTACATAATCTTGTCATAGGAAATCTTATCTAAAATAAAATTTTATAATAAAAACATTAAAACAAATTACATGATGAAGGAAATAACTTTTTTTTCCCTATAGACAGTAGGGGAGGTAGTTTTTCGATCTGTGGATGAGAATTGATCCTCATAATCATTCAAGCTGCTACTAATATGACAGAGGAGATAGCTTATTACAAAACATATATCATTGTGATTGACATTATATCTAAATAAAAGTAAATAAATAATTTAGGATTTAATTTTAGATTACTGTCAATATATAAGTTTTTTTATTTTTATTTGTTTAGGTTCAGAATAGAATCCATGATATCCCCACAACTGGAAGTCGTAGGATCAATCCCCGAAGATATAGAATATCAATTAAGGGATAACTACTCTACTAACAAATACAAATTTATTAACATCACCAAGATTCGAACCGTAGACATATGCTTAAGGGTCCGAACTACGTACTAATCACTCCGACTATACCTTGTGTTCAGTAAACTTTTTATATTGTGATATAATCAGGTACTATTATCTTATTAAAAATATTTGGTTCATAATAAATATAATAAAATTATATAATAATGTTGTTACCAAAAAAAATATATTATATAATAATGTAACTATTGATGGTATAAAGAACTTTTTAGTAATTACGTATTAAAATAAACTCACAACTGAAGTATTTAATTATAATTATTTATTATAAGTTACTTTAATTTTACTCGAACAAAACACTTGTATGGTATTACTTGATTTCAATAGTTACAAATCCTCTTTGGAGGAAATAAAAATTATAAAGACCACGTTCAGCGACACAGCAAAATTTATCAAACTTTTGAACTGTGTTGCTTAAATCACTCGTTTCCTCATCCTCCAGAAACTATATATACGTAGTGTATATAGCCAAAAAAGTTAAAATATGTTTATATTACATACTGAAACCATTAAATCCACCTTAAAGCTGACATAACATCAGAACATAAGCTTTTTTTTTTAATAAAAACATCAGAACATAAGCTGTTACTATATAATAACCAGATGGCAATAAATTAGTTTTAGAAAGATATATATGAACACATAAATTAGGATATATTACCCCATAAATATTGACTTGGATGGTTCTATCACGTTGACTGTTGAGCTGTGAAAAGGTCAGGTGAAGGAGACGTCTCCATGGCATTGTCCAGCGGATCGCGTGGCTGTATTTATTATTGTAAACATCACCATGTGATTGTCCCCACTTCTCGCTATAGATTGAGGAGGGTTAGTAATATACTCTCTAATACATAATTTTTAATATTTTTTTTATTGATTAAAATTTATATGAGTTCTATTAATTTATGTGAGTCCAATATGAATTTTATAGGACCTACATGAATTTTAATCAATAAAAAAAATGTATTGAAAAAAATGTATTAGATAGTATGTTGTTAACTTTTCTGGTATAGATTTCAGGAAAAAAAAAATACCACCTTGTTATTCAATTGACGTGTAAAACATTATATAATGCAGCTATTACCTACACAAATCATCATTATATATGGAAAATAAAAACTTTCTTAGCTCACATATGGGAATGTGAATGAATGGAGATGCAACAGAAATTCTGTGACTCTGTGGAGCCCACATTCTAGGAGGATATGAAAATCACTTTAATGTGCCATAACATATAGTATCACCAAAAACATAAATCAGTCAGTAAAAATTGAACTTAACTAATTAATATCCATTATGTTAGCCAAAAAAACTAATATCTATTATGATAAAGTAATTTGAATACTTGACTTGAATATTCTTTATTATTACTAGGATTTTAACAAGTACTATATAGATTTTAGATAGTTTAAATGGTCAAAAAAAGAAGTATTTTTTTTTCATTAGTTCAATATCTTAGAAGATATACTTATAAAAAAAAAAGTGAAAAAATTTTAGCAACATACTATGTGATATACTTTTTAGGCTAAACAAAATTTTTTGTCGTTATCTTTATTTTGGTTTTGATCCGGTCTTTTTTTTATAAAAAAATTGTCCTAATTTGGCCCTGTAATTAAGTTTTAAAATTGTTCTAAGTTGGTCCTATCTAGGACCAGCCGAAAATCATTTTGCTATCTCCTTTTCTCTTTCCCTCTCTTTTTTCTTCTCTTCCTCCTTCCTCCTTAATTGTTGGGTATCTCTCACACAGATAAAGGATCGTAAGAACACAAGAAAAAATACACTACAGAAAAATAATAGAGAACACAAGAATTTAACGTGGTTCGGCACCACTTGCCTACGTCCACGGAAACACTCCAATAAAGTGTATTCACTATCTCAAATATGTGATTACAATATTTGTAACCCACCCCACTTTTTGTGTATCACTCTACAAACTCAAGTACCACACTCAAGTTACAAGAAATGATAACACTCACTCACACAAGAGACTTTCTCTACAAGTGATCACTCACACACTTGCTCTCTCTTGCTTTGGTTGAGATGATTCTACTCTTCCTCACATGACCCATTTATATAGTGAAGGGACATGGCTTCCATTCATGAATGTGACTAGTGGACATTAATTGTCTCACCTTCCCAACTAATTCTCTTTATGATATGACTCCAAGAGTCAAGTGTTTCACCTTCCCAACTAATCTCTCTTTATGATATGACTCCAAGAGTCAAGTGTTTCACCTTCCCAACTAATCTCTTAAAATCCCACTCACTTGCATTTATTTGGAAATTTAATTGCTTTTCCAACAATTCCTCCCTCAATTAAAATTTCCAAATTTCCACATCATCAGAAAATTTTACCTTCTTCTCAACTTTGCTATCACGACTACTCTCCCTTCTCAAAGCTTGTCCTTCCAAGTAGCAAAGGTTTTTCTTGCTTTTCTGCCCTCTTAACACCAAGCGTTTTCCCTTATACACCTTGCATCCCCGGCCACTTTGAACCAATATACTTGTACCCTTGTGATGCCATCTCCCCCAAAGAAATAATATTGGCAACTGCAGAAGGTACAAACCTCACATTTTGGAAAGTTCTAATGGCACCATCATGGAGCTTCATTCTCACACTGCCAATGCCCTCAACCTTCATTTTTTCACCATTTCCTAACTTGAAATGGCCAAACTCTTCATTAGTTTTCAAGGTGTTAAACATTGCTCGATCTCTACAAATGTGCTCCGAGGCAGCAGAATCCATCACCCAATTTGATTTATCAACATCCTCAGTTGTTGCTAAAAATATATCTTCATCTTCAGCTATTTTGACCACGTTTGTCTGAGAGTTGTCATCATCCTTTCTCATCATCCTTAATTTCTTCAAATCCTCCCTCATTTGTGTGCACCTTAGTTGCAAATGACCCTTCTCTCCACAATAATAACATTGCACGTTTGTCATATCTCGTTGAGGACGTGATTGCGATTTTGATCTTCCTCTTGACCCATCATGCCTCCTTGAATGATTCCTCCCTCGTTCAGATTCCTCCGCCATTGCTATTTCACTTTCATCATTGATATTCTCGTTTTTCATCATCCTCTCATTTTCCCTTAAAGTGACGGTCACCTCATCCATCTTCAAAGTTGTTCTCCGACAAGCAACGTTTGAACCCACGAGTTTGTAGGACCTTGGTAGTGATGACAATAAAGCGGCCCTTACCGCTCCTCATCGATATTTTATCATCGGCGTTCAACAATTGGCTTACTAGTTGGTTGAACTTGTTGATGTGGTCATGGAGATTTCCTCCCATCTCCATTTTGAGTTGATATAACTCCATCTTTAAACAGAGACGATTGGTTAGCGACTTGACGCATAGATATTCGGAGCTTCTCCCACAAAGCCGTTGGTGTCGTCTCCTTTAACACATTGTGCTTTATCTCGGGAGCTAGAGCTAACCGAATCGTGCTTCTCGCCTTCTTTTGAATTTTTGTCCATTCTTCTTCCTTCATGGTATCTCGGCTTCTCCTTCTCTAAAGCTCGATCAAGACCATTCTCGCACCAAGAGATCTTGAATGGTGCATTGCGCGGATCATAAAATTTATTTTCCCATCAAATAATGGGATCTCAAACCTTGATGTGTTCCCGCCATAGCTCGATACCACTGTTGGGTATCTCTCACACGAGATAAAGGATCGTAAGAACACAAGAAAAAAATACACTTCTGAGAAAAATAATAGAGAACACAAGAATTTAACGTGGTTCGGCACCACTTGCCTACGTCCACGGAAACACTCCAATAAAGTGTATTCACTATCTCAAATATGTGATTACAATATTTGTAACCCACCCCACTTTTTGTGTATCACTCTACAAACTCAAGTACCACACTCAAGTTACAAGAAATGATAACACTCACTCACACAAGAGACTTTCTCTACAAGTGATCACTCACACACACTTCTCTCTTGCTTTGGTTGAGATGATTCTACTCTTCCTCACATGACCCATTTATATAGTGAAGGGACATGGCTTCCATTCATGAATGTGACTAGTGGACATTAATTGTCTCACCTTCCCAACTAATTCTCTTTATGATATGACTCCAAGAGTCAAGTGTTTCACCTTCCCAACTAATCTCTCTTTATGATATGACTCCAAGAGTCAAGTGTTTCACCTTCCCAACTAATCTCTTAAAATCCCACTCACTTGCATTTATTTGGAAATTTAATTGCTTTTCCAACATTAATTTCTTCTTCCTTCTCCCCCTACAAGGTAGCTGAGTATAACCATGGACATGAAGAATGAGAGCAACTAAGCAGATGAACAATCAAACGCAATGGAGACAAAATTACCAACTATCAAATCAACAAGGTAAACACATCATGACCCAACGTCATGTCATAAACACTAAAATTTCAATGAAACATTTCATCAACGGGGGAAATAAGCAAGAAAGCATCAAAGTCTCGTGATAATATACCTTAAAGAAGCAAAACCCTCGATATAATGAAACCCTAACCATGAAAATGCAAAAGAGAGATGCGTAGGAGGGTGGCGGTGGCACAAAGAAGAAAAAGGATCCCATAAAGGCGAAGGGAGAAAAAAGAGTAGGAAGAGAGAGAGAATGTATATGTCTGCTATGAATTTTTCTAAATTCCGACAGGTTTTTTCAGATTACGACGATAAGAGAAGATTTTCGACTTAGTGCAAATCTAACAAAAATTATCAACTTGGTGTAATGTTGATATAAGGGACCACTTCGAAACAAAAATTAAATAATAGACTAAATCGAAACTTAAAATAAATATAAGAAACCAAAAAAATAATTTAATCCAGTTTTTAATATACCCTTTATTAATGTGTAATTTCACTAGAAATGTATTAAGAGCATGTTTGAGAAAAATTAAAATTTTCCTAAACAGTTGTTTTCACACTTAAAATCTGTTTTGTGTATAATATTTTTGTTTGGGTTTTCAGTTGAATTTGTTAAAAAAAGCATTTTTTACACAAATTTAAGTTGTTTTTAACCTGCTCCCTATGAGGACAGTTTGATGGAATTTTTTATTTTATTTTTCATCTTCAAAACTCCGTTCCTTGTTTATCCATTAAAAACTAACTTATAAACAAATATTATTAAATTATACAAATAATTTTATACCCTTTTACATAATTTATTAATATATAAAAATGATTTTTTTTGCACAACCCAATTGAAATAAATGATCTTAAAATTACTTTTCATCAAATATACCCAAACAAAAACAGATTTTGAATATAATCGATTATCACAATGATCGATTATCAGCATAATTTATTCTTTCCAGCTTTCCCAAACACATTCTAAATCATAACCTAGATTCCCTCTTTATTTAATCGACTAAAAATATTTTGTTACTACTACCGAAAATTTGTCACTTTTGCTCCATTTGGTCTGAGGTGACCCCATGATCATTTGGGTGAGCAATGCAAATTCTCAAGGGTAGTGAGCTAATTGAGTGCACGTGAACTGAGACCATTAATCAGACATTGAAAAATCAGGTTAACCAATCATCTATCACAAATTCACGCGATGATACTGTGAATCAGTTATAATTATGTTTTTGGATGTACCTCGTCCTCAATCGACAACCCCCATCACATAATTGAGAAGCTTCTTTGTATTTTCTGAGAATTTGTTGCCATTACCTTTTACATATGCTTTGATTCTTATTGAACTTTCCGAATTCACAGAGAATTAAAAGAACACATGGTACGGTTTTGGCAACTATATCCGAATTTTAGAATCCCTTTCTAACACCATCAGTGGACCCTCTCTGCCAAAAGATAATGCTCTCCCATTTCAACTTTCAAGCTTTTTTTTTTTGAAGGGTTGACAGTTGAGAAAAGTCTACAGTTGTATATTTGATTTGTTGAATGACAAAAGTGATTATATCAATCCCACTATATAACTTGCATAAAATGTGACAAAATAATCAATATATAATTAATTTGTGACTAAGAATTAACTAATTGTATATCTCTAACAAATTTTTGTCCTCTGAATTCTCATTCAGATAAATTATATCATTGTAGTTATGTTTGTTTTTCAGAAATTTTGATGTTTTCCCTTTGTTGGTGCCTCCGGGTGGATCTTCTTGATGACAGGAGGAGCCATTCTAAGATTTTATTTTTTTTTGTTGATATATATAAATACTGTAGTAGTAATCTTTATTTATATATATATATATATATATATATATATATATATATATATATATATATATATATACTGTGTTTGCAATATGCACTCAAGTGCTTGTGTTAGTCCAACGGCCAAGTAATATGAAGCAACTCTAGAGACCATGGTTCGAATCCATATAACACTGGGCATGATTCGACCCTATCTATGTGCGTAGAAGCAGTGAAATAAACCACTCTTGCAAAATCTCTTACTAAGTTATTTGGCTCCCTCAAAATATTTGGTCAAGAACTGGCCCCCCAATTAACTATACACGTATGGTGTCATTCGAGGCAATGTTTTAGCCATTGCTATTTCTTTACTTTAAATTAACCTAAACATTGGGTCTATTCTTTATTGTTTGGCTCAACCCCTATTTTAATCTATTATCTTTATTTTACACTAGTGCAAAAAAGGGATTCTACATCGGAGTTTACACATCGGTTTAGTATAAACCGATGTGTAAAACGAGGCGGTGGCATTTTTGAAATTCAAAGGAAAGTATTACACATCGGTTTAGAGAATAACCGATGTGTAAAACTTTTCCACATCGGTTATATATAACCGATGTGTAAAATTAAAATAAAAAAAAAATTAAAACTCGGAATTTTTAACATTCAACATCGGTTCTTTTTGAACCGATGTGTAAAATGGTGAGTAACCACATCGGTTTTTAAATAACCGATGTATAAAATTATAAAGAAAAAAAATAGAAATTTAGATTACACTTTTACACATCGGTTTTTATTAACCGATGTATAAAATTTAAAAGAAAAAATCAGAATTTAAATGTTTCATGTTTACACATCGGTTTTGTCATAACCGATGTGTATAAGATGTTTAACACATCGGTTTTCCTCATAACCGATGTGTAATAGTCCCAATTTTTCTATTTCCCTCCATGTGTTTTGCGCCCTCATTCTTGTTTCGAACGCGTGCCTAAAACACAACACTCCTCTCCTCTCGCTAACGCGCGTTGTCACTGCTTTTCCATCTCTCTCACTGTACTCACATCCGCGAGCTACCCTCAGGTATGCGTCTCTCTCTCTCTCATTCTCATTCTCTCTCTGCATTTCCTTCTTCTCATTCTCTCTCTCTGCATTTCCTTCTTCTCATTCTCTCTCTTTCTTTCTCTTTCTCTCTCTCGCTCCCTTCTTCACGTCCTTTTTCCCTTTTCAATCGTAGACAAAGAAGACCACTGCGACTGCGAGCCTTCATTTTCTGCTTCGTAAGAGAACCACTGAGAACGATCATCCGCGAGCTACCCTCGTTTGCGTGAAGAGCGCCATTTTTGCTCGTCCCTCAGGTATATATTTGTTTCTTCTTTAGAAAAGTTATGAACTTTGACTCGAAATGGTTGGATAATATACTTGCATGTGTTGTTCTGTTGCTCCAAGACTGGATTTTTCCAGTGGTGGTATCACCCGTCACGGCGCCGTCTTTACTGTCATCACGGCTAGGCCGTGACGATTCTCGACTTGGAGGTTGCTTCTGCGTTGTTGTTCGCCACGGCCGTGACCACCATCACGGCAAGGCCGTGATCGATTCCGCCTTGTGAGGGTCTGGTTCAGTTGGCATGTCACGGCCGTGATGGCCATCACGGCCAGGCCGTGATAGGTTCTGCCTTGGAGGATGCTTCACTGGTTGGTCTGTCACGGCCGTGACCACCATGAAGATTGTGCGGTCCCGTTTATTTAAGGTGGATGTACCCGGTTGAGCGATACATGAAGATCCTGAAAGGATATATGAAAAATCCACACCGTCCCGAAGCATCTATTGTTGAAAGGTATGTTGCAGAAGAAGCTATTGAGTTTTGCACTGGACTACATGTCGGAAGCGGAACCGTAGGGCTTCCAAGTCTCGTCACGAAGGAAGATATGATGGTAAGGGTACACGAGGTATCACTGTTAAGAGCATGGATCGGGAGGAAGTGCTTCAAGCACATTTGTATATATTGAATAACACTGATGAGGTTGAACCATACTTATGTGAGCATAAAAGCATTATCAATGAAACTTACCCTAGAATGAATGAAAAATGGTGTTTGAACAAGCATAACAAGACTTTCTTGAACTGGTTTAAAGAAAAAATTGCAAAGGATGGTACTCGCTTCCGCTACATTAAAATGGCTAGCACAGGGGCCTAACTTTGATGTCATATCTTTGGAGTGGGTACGATATCAATAAGTTTTCCTTCTATACAAAGTCCCAGGATGACAAAAGTACTATGCAAAACAGTGGGGTTATGGTCGTCATCTGAGTCCATGCTTTTCTCTAGTTCGTAAGATAAAAACCCTGTTATGGCATCAGTTTCATACTTTGTTATAATTGAAGAGATATGGGAGGTTGATTACACGAAGTTTAGAGTACCTGTTTTTAAATGTCGGTGGGTCGACAAGAACAATGGTGTGCAAACCGATGAGTTAGGATTCAAATTGGTGGACCTTAGTAAGGTAGGTAATAAAGAGGAACCTTTCATCATGGCATCCCAAGCAAAACAAGTGTTTTATATCCGTGATCCTTCTAACAAAAGGTGGTCAGTGGTTCTCCGGGAAAAAACATGTATAACGGTAGTGAGGGAAATCACGATTCAACTCTTGATATTTCGATACTCCTTCTTTCTCAACACGAGTGCCTAATTTCAATGAGGAAAATGAAGTGGATGATGTACATGCTACTCGTAATGATCACCAAGAAGGGTTATGGGAGAACTTTACTAATTGACCACAAAGTAAGTTTAGTTTGATATTACCATCAAGTTTGGCATATTATGTGTTTACGTTGATATTTATAAGTTATGTTTATGTACGTTGATCGATATTTATAAGTTATGTTTGATATTTATCCCGACATACTAACAAGTTTTTTTTTGTTTTGTGTTTAAACAGGTATACATGGCTGATCATGAGGATACACCTCCTTCATGCAAATGGGTCGAGACCTCGTCTATCGGTAGAAAGGGTAGACGTGCCACACGGATGAGGCATTTGACCTGCCAACCGGGGTCAAATCGGAGGATAAGAGTAGATTTTGATGATAACCTCAAACCTATTGGGCCAATGGAAGATCAGTTTACCGAGTTTTGTGGCGACCCTTGCTAGGAACAGGCCTAGTATACTCATTGATAGGTGGAGAGATGTACCGGCGGACGTGAAGGAGCAGAGATATGGGAGAGTATTCTGGTATCTATACTTCTACGTCCTGTGTTTGTCTCAGTATCTACTTTATTTTTATCTTAATAATATCATACAAGTAATCGTTGATTCTTTTGGTCTTAATGTAGTTGACATTTGACATACCAGGATACATACGCTATGAAGAAGCGTTTTTTGAAGTATCTTTGGAGAGCGTTGGAGGGGTTTTAAGGCCGACACAGGCGGATACTATATATTCAGTCCAAAAGTAAAAAGAACCCACTTGAGGTGTATCCGTTTCTTGACAAGGCGACGTGGGATCGCTTTGTTCGAGAGCCGACGTGATCCCGACTTTCAGGTTAACTTATTTGATTTGTCTCTAAATTTATGTAATTGCATTAATTTCATTTACTTATGTAATTTAATTGTCTTTTATTTATAACAGGAGAAGAGGAAAAAGGGGCAGGAAAACCAAAGCAAGAATGTCTACCCCCATGTCATGTCTCGTGGGGGATATAAAAAGCTTGTTAAGAAAATGGTTGAAGAGGAAAAGAAAGCACGTTAGCAGGCAGCATCTCAGGTGGATCCTAATGCTGAAAATCTTCCAGAGGTTGTTGATCCACCTCCACCCCCACGCCATCGTTCATGGAAGAGGGGCCGACAAAGAAAAACGGGACAATATACATCCGAGGAGGCCCGCCAAGTAGCTGAGAGGATTGTAAGTATAGTTTGTTGTAATTGTCATTTTAAGATTGTTACCGAATTGTAATGCGACCTGATATTTTTATGTGATAGGATGCCTTGGATGATCAGCTAACCCAAGGAACCTTTGTTCCTAGAGGACGCAATGATATCTTATCTACTGCCATCGGTAAACCAGACCACCCGGGCCGTGTCATTGGTGTTGGATGGGAGTCGGCATTCGCCAATACCATGGTTCATCTTCACACCAATGCCACGAGGGATTCGATTGCGAGATAGAGCACAACTAAAACAGGAGATTGCAGCTGAGCTTCGACAGGAGATGAACGAGCGGTTGCCCAGCAGATGGCAATATTTACTTCTTTGTCCCAAGAGATGACAAGCGGTGTCCAACCCTCTCGTCCAACCCTCTGTCCATGTGAGCACTAAGGGCTCATGTGATCCTCCTCATCATCCCGAAAATGATGATGATTTGCTTCTTCTTCGCTGATGATGATGATGATGATGATGATGATGATGGCGACCCCGATAGGTGTGAGCTGTATGTTGATGATCATCATCATCATCGCCGCTTAGTGGCATTAGGTAGGGCATATAATAAGTTAGGTAATACCATACACCATCGGTTATTACTGGGACGATCATCCGAGGGTGTCTGTTGAGATTATTCGAGATGTCGATGCTCGAGTCCCCGTGCCCACCGAGGAGGTTCAAACAGTGGGGTCAGGCCCCGGTAACTTCATCCTCGGCCAAGAAGACTGGTCGGCTTTCTTGTTGCATCCGAGGTATTCGGTTAGTTGTGTTTTTCTATATTCATAGTTGAAATATATTTATTATTGTTTAAAGATAATGCTTTATTTGTATTTGTTATAGGATGTTGGAAATGATATTGTGCCTAAAAGGTCGGATCTAGGAAGACCAGAGATGTCTCGCTCCTGTCAAGGTATTCATTTGACCATTTAGTTCATAACGAATTAAATAACTTAATTATCCGTGATTACTAATATATATCTATGTTGTTTAGGGGATCGACAAAGGGCACCTGGCCATGGTGATGTTTTCAAAGATCTTGCTATACAGGTTGTCACCATGGAGGATGATGCGGCATTGGTAACGTTGGAACATGATGCCGTACCCGGTGAACTGTATATACCAAAGAAAGAACTTATGGAGATGGCACTCAATAAAGAAATGGCCAGTTCTGCACACATATCGTTTTGGTGCACGTAAGTACATTTTATTTATAAGTTAAGTACGTAATTAATTTTTAAATACAATGATAATTAACATGTTTTTCCAATATATTAGGTATCTGCATCGTATGTTAGTCGATCAGGGTAACCTCGCCCTTTATGGGTTCATTGACCCCATGTTCATTCAGGGTGATGTTCTCGTAGCATCGGAAGACCGGTCACTACCATACGTGATATACTTGCCCGAGACGATCATCAATTCTATCTTGCGCCTTATCTCAATAAGTAAGTACCGGTTATTAATTTAAGTATAACTATATATGACTTACAAGTCACTAATTGTTCCGCAAATACAGCAAGCATTGGCAACTGTTGCTCTTGTACCCAAGAATGAACGCCGTGGTCTTCTTTCGCTCATTGGGACATAAGCCGTGAATGAAATCAAGACGATCATCGAAACGTAAGCGTTAAAATACTTTATAATCGATGAATGCGAGTTGTTTTAATTATCCGAAATCTATTATATATACTTTAATTAATGTTTTTGTCATGATAGGTCTATTAATGCATCCCACATGCGGCGTGGTGAAAGGCGTACTCGGGCTATCGGATGGATTATTCCCAGCGTAAGATATTTATTAGTTCAAATGCATCAAATGCAGTGGGTACAATAATTGATTTCTATTTTATTTAATTCCTCATATTCTAATTGGGTTTCATTTGTACGTAGTCACGTATACAACGTGGGTCATGGGAATGTGGCTACTATGTGATGCAGTGGATGTTGGAAATTATCTCCTCCGGGATCACCTGAAAGATGGAGTGAGGTAAATGTTAATTGACACAATTAGAAGTAATAGTATAGATTCGTTATATGTTTTATGTTAGTTTATTACTTAAAAGTAATAATCTTTTGTCCAATTAAACTTGAGATATTCAACAATCCATCTCCATTGTCCGGTTTCGACATCAACATCATAAAGAGGCGTTGGGCAACTTTCTTTCTTGAAGTGTACCACCCATAGTTTGTATATATGTAGTTAGTTTAAAAACTTATCATATACTAGCTATAGTGTACGTACCTTTGACTGATGATATGTATTAGTGCTCGTGTCCGGTTCAATTTTTCTTCTCTCGTGTTTTGATGTAGCTTTGATAAAGTGTTGTTTTCATTCATAAGAAAATTGAATGAAGTATGTTTTGCTTTTGAATGATTGTGTCAAAACTGGTTTGGTGTTCTGTTGTTGTTTCTTGTTTGATCGAGAAGTCTGCTTGGTTTGTTTATTGATCCGCATTAGTGAAACAGGGAATGATTGAAATGTAAATAACAGATTAAAAAAAAGAAGAGATTTTACACATCGGTTCTCAGTAACCGATGTGTATATTTAACTTTCTACATCGGTTTTACATAAAACCGATGTGTAAATTTAACTTTACACATCGGTTCTTTAGAAAACCGATGTAGAAGGTCAATTTTACACATCGGTTTTAGGAAAAACCGATGTAGAAAGTTAAATTTACAACTGCTTATCAATTGCTAAATTAATTTTACACATCGGTTAGTATTAAACCGATGTTTAAAATATACTTTACACATCGGTTTTAAAACCGATGTGTAAAGTGGCAATAAACCACATCGGTGGTTTCCACATCAGTTTCAAAACCGATGTGGAAAGCCAAAAATAACCGATGTGGAATCCCCTTTGTGCACTAGTGTTAGTTTTCATTTTGGTCATTTTTTTTTTCTGCTTTGGTCCCTTATCATTTTTTTTTTAGTTTTCATTTTGGTCTATTCCGTCAGTTTTACACTGACAATGTTAGGTATTCGCCGTGAGTCGCTGGAAACTGCCGCCACCACCAGAATCTGGGTTTTAGAGAGAGAAAAGCTTGTTCTCTCTCTCCTTCCTTCTTCCTCATTTCTTCTTTCTTCTTCCTCATTCCTTCTTCCTCCTTCTCCCCTTTTCCTCCTTCTTCCTCCATGAAATAGTGACAACATCAATGGGATCTAAGGAAGGGGAGAGGAAGGAGGAAGAAGAAAGGGAAGGAGGGAGGAAGAAAGGAAGAAGGAAAAAAAGGAGGAACAAGGAAGGAGAGAGAGAAATAAAAACGTGATTTTCTCTCTCTAAAATTCAGATTCCAATGACTGACGATGGAAAGAATCAAAATAACATAAAGATTAAAAGATAAGTAATCAAAACAGAATAAAAAAATAAAAAATAAAAATAAAAACTAAAATAAAGATACGACATCAAAATAAAGATTAAGCCTTCTTGTTTTTTTCCTCCCTTCTTTATTCGCAGACGGTAGAAAAGTCAAAAAGACATGCCTATTATGCCTTCCATCTAAGAAAGCTTTAAATAACATAATATAATTATAGGCAGATAGGGCAAAATTTCTGAATAGCTAGTGATACACATTTTTATACACTTTTTTGATACATTAATTGGATGTATTATATATGTATGAGACCATAATAGACTAATTTGATTTACTGAGTTTCATATAAAATATAAATATTCTCGATAAAAGGGTATGTCTCAAAGAAGGTGTAAAAAATAATATATTGTCGGTGTTTCTCTTTTTTTAATAGGCGAAAAGATATATTTTAGTGCATAAAGTTTTTGAGTAATATTAAAATTTTATTAAAAACTATTAATATACTTTCGAACTGAAACATGTCTTAAATAATAGAATACCTAATTATATATAAAAAATAGAATACCTAGTCACACACTTTAAATTAATCTTTTGATATTTAAAATAATGCTTGGCCAGCGAAAGTCACGCCCCACGAACAGTGAATAGTAATTCGTTGCTAGCGTTGAGATAGACTGGGTTTAAACCAAAAAAAATCTGTTGATATATATGGTTTCACTAGATTTTTAAATAAGTTTATATAATTTTAAGGGTAAAGACGTATTTTGGTCAATGACAAAAAGTACGGAGGTCATTTTAGTCCCAAACAAAAAAAAACTATGATGTTAGTCCCTGACAATTACTAACGTGGGACACGTTAGTCCCTACGTTGACTTCTGTTAGTCAACGTCCGTTAGTTGGGTGACATGGCCTTTAAATCATCCTAGTTGGCCACGTTATTTCTGTCCATTTAAAGTGAGACTAATTAGTCCCTAACAATTAGTATCGTGGGCCAATTTAATTAGTTCCTATGTGACTAAGCCAGGTAAAACCTAAGGATGGACACGCCTTAAGGTTAGGACTCTAAACAGGTTGGCCACTAGGTCTGCTCTATTAGTGAGAGTTGGGACGGGTCTAGACCTCTAAAAGTCATGGTCCTCAGATTGTCCTCATAAGAGTATGGTTCATGAATCTAGCCACTAGTAGGGATAAACCCTCTCAATATGACTATTCCACGATCTCATGTACAATCTGAGTGGTGAACTGACCAGTATTAGGGAGGTACAAGACCTCTTCAATAACAACGTCAGAGCACCGCTTAATCCTTGGGTTTTTGAGCAAGCTCGGGTATAGAGCTAAGGGTGTGTGCAATATGTGATAGTGATGTGTGTGAAAGGGGGCATACAAACCTGTAACACTTAAAAAAATAAAAAGAGAAGACAAGAAAAACTTGCAAGACACCAACATAGATATATATAAAAATGGTTACAAGTCCTCTATCCTATTGTTAAAACATGGGAAAAGAAAAGAAAGGAGGAGGAGACAAAAACATTGTTTGTGTTTCATCTTTAATTTTGGATTTAGGGTTATGAATAGAGTGTAGGGTTGGTTTTTAAAAGGTTGATTGTGGGACGAATATGGGTGTGGGGGACCATTTTAAGTGGAAGAAGAACGAAAAGCTAAGAGCGCGAGCAGTTTGCAAGGTTGAAAACTGCAGCTGACTTGCTTACTATGCTTGGAACACCATGAGCAAGAGTTTTCAGTTGAAGACATATGTGGGAGAACACACCCGCTGCAGAGTGTTTAAAAATAAGGCTGCTACTAGGGATTGAGATGCAAAGAAGTTGGAGCAGAAACTTTTGACTCAACCCTACCTTAAAAGGGAGCAAGCTTTTGACATGTTTAAAGAGGGATTAGGTTGCAAAGAAGTTGCTGCATGTTGTTTGATTCTGCACTTTCCTGACTTTGCTGCATTTGGTTTGATTCTGGAAAATATACAGGGATTATTTGGTCCCCCGATAGTGATTGTTAGGGACTAATTTGTCCATTAGTAGTAATTGTTAGGGACTACTTTGTCCATTAGTACTAATTTGTCTATTGTCATATATGTTGTATGCAGGGACTGGTACCTGCATTGAAAGAAGTGATGCCAGGTGCACACCACAGGAACTGTGTCCTGCACATTTGGAAGAATTTCATCAAACATTTCAAGGATAGGGAGCTAAGGGGGTATACATGGGATTGTGCTAAATGCACAACTGAGCCTGTGTTTAAAGCAGCAATGCTGATGTTGAAGTCTAAGAATGAGAGAGCTTGGGGTTACCTAAACAATATTGAGCCACTTGCATGGGTAAAGGCCTATTTTAGCCATTGGCCTAAGTTGGATAACATTACCAACAATATGTGTGAATCATGGAATGCCACGATTGTCAGATATAGGGAGAAGCCCATATTGACTATATTAGAAGAACTGGAGTGTTATCTGATGAGGAGGACAGCCAAACACATAAGGCAACTAAGTTCTGTTAAAGGGAATCTGCCACCAACTCAAAATAAGAGGCTTGAAAAGTTGAAGAAAGAGAGCAATGGAGTGCAGAGCACAGAAGCAGCACAAGAACCACCTGCTGTAACATAGGTTGATATCAGTCACATAGGGACTAAATTGACTCACGATACTAATTGTTAGGGACTAATTAGTCTCACTTTAAATGGACAGAGATAATTGGGCCAACTAGGGCGATTTAACGGTCACGTCACCCAACTAACGGACGCCGGCTAACGAAAGTCAACGTAGGAACTAACATGTCCAACGTTAGTAATTGTCAGGGACTAACGACGTAATTTTTTTTTGTCAGAGATCAAAATGGACCTTTACCCTAATTTTAAAGTTAATTGGGGCTCTATACTTTAAAACCATTTTAAATTGGTCGTACTAATACGAGTTCTAAAAATTTAATTACAGACAACTTAAATTTAGTGGGGATTTAATTAAAAATTTATTTAAATGTGAGTTTTTTTTTTAAAAAAAAGTGTAAGAACTTAATTAATATCTTTTAAACTAAAGGGACTTAAAAACTGCACGAAACTGAGCTTTTAGTCCCTCTGTTTACCACAAAAAAAAAAAAAAAAACTGCATGAAACTGTAATGTAAGAATCAAGAGATTAATTTTTTAACCAACATATATTAATTTACATCTCTACAATTTTTATCATTTTATAATGGATCCTATTTAAATTTCTGTAGATCTGTGTTATTATAATTTTACCACCTATGCCAAGATGTGAAAGATATGCAATTATGCATTAAACTGTGTGATTAGTAAATTGTACAAAAAAAAGAGTAAATTGTACACTTCCTTTTAAAAAAAAAAAAGTAAAGTGTACACTTCAATATAATATTAATTCTTGAAAATGATTTTTTTTTAAACTTCTTAGATATTAAGGCAGTCTTTTCTAGAAGTGTTTTGACTGTTTTCACGTGAGCTCGAATATTTGATATTGCAAAAAGTTATCAAGTGCGAACTCAAATTTGCTTACCACTTTCATCTTTTTTTCGAGGTCCTTGGAAATGAATTCTAAAAATACATTCCAATTATATCAAGGTTTATTTTATCTTTTATAAGTATAAAATAATTCAATTATCGAAAAACCTACTCATTTTAACCATTTTAATTTTTCAGTGTATAAAAATATGCATGTTAATATGGGTAAATATGTCTTTACAAGAAAATTAAAAAAAAAAATTCTCTTATCATTCTCTCCTACTTTTTTCAATTCAAATAACTTAAAAACCTACTCATTTTCTATTCATTCTCTCTTCTCTCATGTTTCTTTTTACGATCTACTTCTTTTCCCTATTTCTTTTCCTATCCAAACAAAGCGTAAAAGGCTGGTTAAGGTTATATGGGAATATGAGATTATATAGATTTGGGTAAGGTATCATAGAAGAGCAATATTTGTTAATTTGTAAATTGAAGAAGAAGGCCATATTAAGAAAAAAATGTGAAATACGATTCCACACAAACATGGAATCACATTCTTTTTTATATATTTTAAGTACTGGGATTCTACTAATTTATGGAATCAAACTTAGAATAGGGATGACAGTTTATTTTATTTTCTTCATTAACAAACATAGGAATCATCTGATTCTAGGATTGAACCTGGAATTACATTCCATTCCTTCACACCAAACATAACCAATGAAATCAATTAGTTCCTTTGGTGTAAAGTGAAGGTCAGCTATTCTAAGCCGAATTCATAATTTTTATTTAAAAACTAAAAAAATGATTCTTTTGCATCCTTTTGTTAAACTCCTTTTTTTTGTTGGTATACTCCTTTTGTTGTACTCTACTAAAGTATTTGGTCCTCAATAATATGTTTGGAGCATCTTTAATCACGGGATAGGGAAGCTGTCCCATTGGCATTTCGTTAACAATTTTATAGCACCAAAATGCAACAGAATCAAGAAGGTATAGCGTTAATGGGACCACCCCATTTGGCTTTGTATACTTCCCTCTTTGTATCTAAACATAATAATGTCTGTCATTACCAACAACAACAAAAAAAATAATGTATGTTACTATTGACATAAATAATATTTGCTAGTTATATAAAACATAAATTGATTAATCAGCAAGTAGATAATGTCATATATATATATATATAAATCTTTTAACCTAAATGGGGTTCTAGTCATACTCACGCAAATAGTCAACTTTTATTTCTTCAAGATAGTAAAAAATTATAAAATGATGGTCTTCTAGTTGCTTATACAAGGATGTAGTAGATGCAGATATAATGATGTAACTTGGCTTAAAAGTTTTGGGTATTAACTGCTTATGGAAGTAGTCGTAAGCAATTGAAAAACCTTTTTTCCCCCCTAAAAAAAGGTTCCCAACAAGATCAAGAATCAACATCAACAAACTGCATTGGCGGCATTATGTGCTTGTTAATTAATGTATATACATGTGGTGGTGGAATTCCGTTTTGTACATGTTTACAGTGCTCCTTTTTATTGTGAAGCGAAGTGTCATGTTCTTGTTTTGTAAGTTTCTTTTATTCGTAATAAATAGTCTGTTAGTAGATTTGGTTATAGAGCAACTTTAGTCTTTAGTTGTGTCCCACATATCTTTGGTTGGTGACCTTCAAGATGGTTTTATCAACTGCCTAGGACTCGGTTTGGGGTGTTTGGACCCACCAAACGAACAACTCTTTTTGTTATATGTTTTGTTGTATGTTATGTTATATAGCATAACTGTAAGAACTAGACTGATTAGGGATCAATCGAATTGGAAAAGTAGTAATCACATTCCATAATGTTATATCCATTCATTAACATGCATAGACACCAGTCACTACTTCGACAAAAAAGATTATGTTTGATTAGAAGCTTAGGTAGCATTTGGGTTACTTTGGAATTATTCCAACTGTTTCCTTGTTTTTTTTTTTGGTTACATAACTGTTTCCTTGTTAAACCCATAGAATATGCTCCTGTAGTGAATTCTACTTTTCTTTATGGTCATATCTCCAAAAGAGTGTTGAGGGAAAAATCGCACACATCAATGGATTTACCTATACGTCAGATCTTTAATGGATTGCACACGAACACACCATAAAGAGAACACAAGATATTAACTTGATTCAACACCTCTTTCATACATCCACAAATCAACGTCTCAACAAAAATGTCTTACTATCTCAAATATGATTACAAGTTTTGTATAAACTTGAAAACTCACCCCAAATTGTTTATCACTCTACAAACCTGATCACCTTCGTTCAAGAGTTACAAGAAATGATAACACACGCTCACACAAGAGACATTCTCTACAAGTAATATTCACTTAAACACTTGCTCTCTTCTCTTGCTTTGGTTAGGATGTCCATCTTCCTCACATGACCCCTTTATATAGTGAAGGAAGATGACTTTCATATTCATGAAAGTAACGTGGCGAACATTAACTGTTTCACTTTTTCAACCAACCTCTCTTTTTGATAGTAGAGTTTTCCAAGAGTCAAGATATACATCCCTCCACCCCTTGAAATGTACCTCTTAAATTTCTATCCACTTGCATTTATTTAGAAATTTGAATGATTCTTCCAATAATTCCTCGATGGATTAAAATTTCCAAATGACGACAACATTGGAAAATTTTACCATTTTCTCAACTTTGCTATCATAGCCCATTTCCCTTCTTAAAGCTAACGTTTCCAAATAGCAATATATTCACGTTGCCCTTCTCATAGACGGTTTCCCTTCTCACTGCTTCCCTTTGATAAAGATACAATGTATTAACGTTTTATACTTTAATTTTTGTTTATTAGAATATTAAATTTTTTTTTTGGCCTCTACCCTTTTCTTGATTCATCCCTACTTGCCATAGTCATGGAAACATCACAAGAGGTACAGCTGAACACTACAATATGCCATTCACTTTTAGAGCCCACGGCCATTTTTTAAGATCTAAACTGATTGGCTTTTGCATAACAACATATCCAGTTTAAAGGTAGTGATAGAGCAAATATTTTATCCTAGGTTTTAGTTTGATTTAATTTGAGTTTATCAAGGATTTAGTTTAATTTAATTTTATGTTATCCATAGTTAGGTTTATCTCTCGGAACCATTTTGTTTATTTAATGAGCGTCGTGGCCCAACTCACACTAAGAAGTAAGAAAGGTCAGGAGAAAAGGTTGAATTTAACATTAATACTACAACCAAGTCATACTTTAAGTTAGTATTAATAGAGTTACAAACTAGCTGACTGAATTAAAATTGTTTTTCCTATTGCTAAAATTGTTCAAAGCTGTATCAGCTGGAATTGCTCTAACACTACATGTATATGTGCCACATGCTATTTTGTACTAATAATTTTCTTACAAATTATTACAGCAGTTTAAAAAATTTCACTGGAATATATTACTTGTGAAAGTTATGTAGATATTTAGTTTGTGAAAGTTGCGAAGCTTTATTTAAATTTGGGAGCAAGAAAACTAAGTATATGAGCTTCTTTAACTCTTAGTCACTGTCCTAAGTACTAACTGCAATAGATAAAGTAAATGATCAATACGTACTGAATAACTCCTGCTAATAATTATAAAACATGAGATGGTCAGCATTCAATCCTAACAACTCAATCGATTCTTTATTTTCATTCTTCATTACCTTCATAAAAATGACGATATTGCTCAAGTAGTAATCTATCAAAATATGAAAAGTACAACCTATTATAAAAAATCCCATGTACTAGAAAATAAATGCTACAGTCTAAAAATTCAAAGAATAAAAAAATAGAGAAGAGAAATGCATGCTAGAATAATAAAATCTCTTGTCAACAGAAGCATGTATGATATTATTGAAAATAAACATTACTTTGGACCTTAATGTGGGCTGGGCAGGGTGCAGGCCTACAAGGTTCATGACCATCTTTTTTTTTTTGTTTGGACATCAGCTCATGTCAATTGTAGAGTCATAGAAACTCTAATCTGAGGCCCGTGTTAGTCACTTGTTGTGGCCCATATGGATATGGACTGAATGGATGGGTGAGAGGCTCATTAAATTTATTTATCATTCAACCAAAACAGTTTTTTTGGGTTGTTTTTAATTTTAAATTTCACTATTAGTTAAAAATCATCCATAAAGAAGACACTTGTTTTTTTCTATTTTTAAAAATGTAGCAATATTTTTTTACAGTATATAAAAAAAAAATCAGTAAAATAAATAGTTGAATCACCCGCAATCTTACAAACAGTAATAGATTTATCAAGAGAAGATAATAGGTACAATTTTCTCCCAGTAACAAATTATTGATGACAAACATCTTTTACTATGGAGATATAGACATATAATCTGTTGTATAAAAATAATATTACTTCTCTTGTCTCAGGAGATTTGAAGTTCTCTTCATGAGGCCGCGAGATATAACAAATCTAAGATAACAATTTTTTTTTAAATGTACCATAAGAACATACAAAGCTTTTTTTTCGGCTGAACAAGGGGAACTAACAAAAATTAACCAATCCCAGAGGCCATAGCCCCTCTCAAATCCTCACCAAGGAGATAGAAAAAGCTTTAAAAATTCACAGTCAAATTCTCTATATCTATATATATAAAAAAAAGAGATATGGATAAGTTTGCTTAAAAAAACCTAAAAAGGGTATGGATCTATCCAAAAATAATTATCTCTCTTATAGTGTAGCTTTTTTCTTTCTTTCTCCTTCTTTTTTGGTATCTTAAAGTATGAAGCACTGAAAGTTTAAAGAAGGAATCCTTATGTTAGACACGTGTTAAATACGACACCATATTTTTAAATAAGTTATTTCAATATCTTTAAATACATATGGTTATTTTATTTCTTTTCATAACTTCGAAGTTTAGGATGTCTTATTCTACCACTAAGACAAGAATACATACTTGTCAAAAAAGGAAGAAATTGAAAAAGAACCACTACTAGGAATTGAATTGAAAACGTTTTTGTATGGTCAACTTTATCTCACCAATTAATTGGGAGAATTTCATTCTATTATTGTATTGTATTTTTTTTTATCTATGTTTAAGGTACATAGCTTTTGAAGTAAAACCAAGTTAAATTAGCTTGTGCTTGAGTAATCATGGTATGCTTAAGTAATCACAATAATTATTCTTAATTCAAAATGAATTTATATGTTGCCTCCATTTATATAGCCATCAACTTGTCAATTTATTTCCAACATGAGACTTCTTAATTCACATCTTCACTCACACTTGAAATTTGCAACCATTCTACATTCTCTTAGCTTGAGCATTTTGGATTTTTTTTTGATAGACATAAAGTTTAGATTGTAGAAGGCACGCCCTCTTTTAAGGATAGGGAATACTACCAACCTCAACGAGTGTTTATAGTGGAATTTACATATTACCTACCAACAAAGGAGATCTAAGAATCGAAACTCAATCACAGCTAGTATGAATGGAATGCTTGACCAGATGTGCCACTGCCAATCGCTGTTGGCAAGCATTTTGGATTTTGAACATGTTATAAATGAAATATAAAGAGGAAAAGCAGCAGGAATAAGTGAAGGGATTGTGTCACTTTCTCTCTACAAAGTTGGTGTCCTACATTTTGAAGATAAAGAACAAACTAACAACAAAGTGCAACATAGTGCCCGACTCAGTTTACACGTGAGTCATGTGACTACTTTCTTTCGTTTTATTTCAATTTTTTATGAGCACATATTTTTGGGGGGGCCAGCAGCGCAATACAGTAGCAGGTAATTGGGAGCATTTCATTAACATAGCTTGTCCTGTAACTTCCATTCGAAACAATACATTGTTGATACTGAAGAATTATGGTGGAAATTAAAAGTGTAATATTGATTTAGGAGTCTTTTTCAAAACTCAGCTGATATTAACGGTCGAACTTCATGGTGGAAGTTCTTTTGGAAAGAAATCATGGATCAGTTTTAATAAAATCATGGAAATGAAAAGAGGAAAAAGGATTGGGCATACCACATATATAAAGTCATAACCGTTGGCCATGGCATGAAATATTGACCAAAGAACAAAACCCATAATCAGAAAGGCACAGCACTAATTAATTAAACTATTTTTTTATGACACCATTAATTAAAATCAGTTTAATTTTGATACTATCAATGTAAAACTTTTTAAACTATAAACCAATTACAAATTGTTCTATGTGTGACTTTTAAGACAATTATCATAAAAATCAAATGTTTTTAATAATATGATAATTTATAATTGATTGATGGTGTAAAAAATCTTTACACACTACATAATAATTGAATCCATTATTAAACTATTCACCACTATACTAAAGCTTCAATGGTGACCTGAGTAAAAAATAAAATAAAATAAGGTTCATGGTGATATCATAGGTAGTAGAATATCTTGTTACATTCATGTGCCTACGAATTTCGTGCTAACTTAATTATATAATAATAATTCGGGTCATGCTAACCAGTGCACTAAGGACAATGGTTAAGGAAACCCAAAAAAGCAACAATTCATTGGAAAAGTAAGTTTATCATTCTTCAAAATATAAAATGCACCAAATTTCAATGTCAAATTTCTTTTTTTTTTAGATCCTTAACCAATGCCCTTAAGGCACTGATTAGCATTCTCCTAATAATTTTAATGTTTAATCCCTCAACTATAACTCGTGTGTGTAGGGACGGAGTCAGACTTAAATGATAGGAGGGGCCAAATATAAAAATTAAAGTTCATTCAATATATATAAACACACCAAATTTTATATAAAATATTCATAATTATTTGTTCCCCAACGTTAATTACATTAGTAATATATCAATATACATGAAAATCTAGCAACCCAAACTAGACCCTCATCCCTTGGCACTTGCACCCGACACCAGGGTTCGGCACGCATCCAACACACATTGAGTGCGTGCTCTTGATGACTTTTTTCACATGATGGGTAACCGAAATCCCAAATGGCCTCATAACCTTTAATCCAGATGGAATTTTTGGACATATTATATATGCCTGAAAAACTCTTTTCGATACCGTCGTCTTAACAACTAGTTTTTCGACATCAGTGGCCAAAGCCCCTCCTAAAATACATGTATATCCGTCCTTGCATGTGTGACATTCATTTACTAGTTATTTTTTAAGGAGAGTTAATCCTTTAAGTTTCGTAACATTGCAACGTTAGTCCCTCCATCAGTTGTTCGTTAGAAATCAAAGGGAATCATCCTACGCGCTAACGGTTGCCACGTAACATGTCAAGTTGGCATTTTATTATGGCTTAATTGCATTTTTAGTCCACAAACTTTAGCACTTGTGTGATTTTAGTTTCACGAGTTTTTTAAGACATTTGATTCAAGTAGACACAGTAAGCGTGCTACTTGAAGGTGTAGAGAGTGGTGGAACGATCGAGGGTCCAAACCTTGATGTTGTCATCGCAAGAGGAGGAGAGGAAATAGATGCAATGGATGGGGGTTGTAGTCAACGGAATGTCCTTTGCACGTGTGCTCGTTAAAGGAGCGGATAATGTGTTTGAGGAAGGCAGAAGGACGATGTGTACTTTGCGCGTGTGCTCGTTAAAGGAGCGGGTAGTGTTTGAGGAAGGCAGAAGGACGAGGTTGTAGAACTTGACGGAGTCGTCGGACATGACAGCAACTAGGAGAAAGTTGTGAGACTCAGGCTAAGTGAGATGGTAGACACCGTTGGTGATGTAGTAGGCTATGAGCTTGGAGATTGGGGGAAGGGTCACATCCATAATACTATGGATAGAGTCCTCGGTCTCGCCCTGTTGATGATATAGAAGATTCTTAGAGCATCACGCCTCGTTTTTTGTATAAGTCTTTAAAGCGCTTCTATATGACTTGTTTGTATGTTTGATTGTTGGGTAGTTGTTAGGAATATGCCTAAGAAACGTTTAAAAGGGGATAAGAGGGATTTTAAGTGGAAAATCCCTCTCTGGTGCATGAGCACGGCCGTGCTTGTGTATCAACACGCCCGTGCTTAAGGCGCGTGCTATGTGGCAGTTGGAGCCACAAGCATGGTCGTGCTCAAGGGGTGCATCCACTACCGTATCGAAAAATACGTAAGTTTGACAAGAAATTTGGCTGCCCGTGCTTAAATGAGCACGTCCGGGCTCAGGGTCAGAGTTTATAAAAGAAGGGGCTTTTGTGAGGGTTTCGAGTGCAACCCTCAATTTGGCACTTTTAACAACCCTAGTGTGGCTGCAACCCCTTTTTCCCCTATTTCCATTGAACCCATCAAGTTCTTGAAGTTCTTGAGACGTTTGGGAGAGAATCGCTTGTCTGTGCCAAATAAAGGTAATGGCTAACTCTCTTTAATCTCCTTTTTCCCTTTTGTTAATTGGAGATTAATTGGTTATTCATTGTGTTTGTCCAAGGCTTGAGGAATTCGTTGAGCCGTTTGAGGGAACCAAAGTAGTTTCGTGTGTCGGTGTTAAGGGAATCTTCATACCAGGTTTGGGGAGAAGGGCTAATACGAAAATGTAGGCTTTGGGGCAACGTAAGATGAGGGTTAACCCATGACCCTATTGTATGCTATATGCTTGTTTGATGTATGTTGCCTAATTGCTATTTGTATGTTATCATCTGTTCATCGTAATATGTGTTTAATTGATGTTGGCATGCCTATTTGTGAATTGAGTTTGATAATGCCATGTTCGGTTGATGATGATCATGCTTGGTTGTTGTTGTGGTTAATACCAATGTTAATGTTGATAAGATATTAAAGAAGGTTGATAATTACGTTATAAGAATTAAGGAATATTTTCCCAATGTTCATAAGACTTGAACCGTAGTAATGAGGGGCAAGAATAATGGCCAATGGTATAATCAGGACCCTAGGATCAATTTATGAGTGTTTTAGGGACATTAATAATGAAACATGAATTAAAGGTTTAATTCCCATTAATAAATCATAAAACACAAAGATTAATTATGAGGAACAAGATTAATGCTTGATAGTTTAGTAAAATCCAATAGGATTGATCCATGAATTGCCCTAGGGAGTTTGGCAAGGGTTTCTAACCTTTTCTTCCCGCACCAGTATGGCCATGCTCCAAGAAGCACAACCGTGCTTAAAATGGAGCACGCCCGTACTCCACTTTCAAATTCAAAAAGGCCGCGTTGAATAAGCACGACCATGCTCACTGCAGACAAGACGACCGTCTGAACTTAAAGTCCAAGATGCCGTGCTTGGGGTAAGCACGCCCGTGCTTCCCCAAACAGAATAGATCCGGAATTAAAGAATAAGGGGGTGTTTCACCCCGATTGTCCCCAATAATGAGATAAGACACCAATCGAAGTAAAGACAACTATATAATCTTATGAAGACTTAATGAAGGTAATTAAATAACAAATGTTAAGATGTTAAGACGGTAACGATGGGTTCTTGCACGTGGTACCTTGATGCTTATTGGCCAAGGGGACCTTGATGCTTTTTGGTTAAGGTGTTCTTGATGTTGTACCTTGGTGCTTGGTGCTTATTCCCCAAAGGGGCCTTGATGCTTATTGGTCAAGGTGTTGATCTTGTGCTTATTGGCCAGAGTGTTAAATAAAATTAAAGATTAAAGATTAAAGATAATGTTAAACTTTAGTGCCCATTGACCAAAGATGTTAAACCATAATAAATGGTGCGATGAAGGTGGTGATCAACGGTTGATTGTTATGCATTCATGCATGAAGTTGTTAGGGGAGATATGATAACTGGGGAGGTCGTCCGAGAGTAGGCCGATCTGGCCTTCCGCGGTGATTCATCCGAGAGTTAGGTGGATCGTGTACACCCATGGTGGTGCATCCGAGAGTAAGGCGCATCGGCTATCCTAGAGGTTCACCTATGGTTTGGTGGACTGCCGGCGTTGGTGCTTAATGACCAATGTGGATATGTAACTCCAAATTCGTATTCCGGTATAGATGAATCCACATGCATTTGGAGTAGTGTGTAGGATTGTCAACTATAAACCATATTCTGTTTTCCCTGTTAGCTTGTACATAGGAGCAGCAGTTAGGATCATAGCTGCACGATCCTATTTGTTAGGATCACAACTACCTGATCCTATTTCATAGCTTATTCATTAGTATATATAGTTGATGAATAAGCCTCTTGTAACACAACATATATACATCAGTGTATGCTTTCATAAAACATTATAATGAGAAGTGATTCAGAAGTAAGAGTCTAGTTGTTTTACATGGTATCTAGAGCCAACTTCTGCAGATCATATTCTTGAAGAAAGGTTGCTGTCAAACAAGATTCTGCAGATCAACTTCTGCAGATCATATTCTTGAAGAAAGGTTGCTGTCAACCAAGATTCTGCAGATCATATTCTTGAAGAAAGGTTGCTGTCAACCATGGCTAGCGATAATGAAAGCTCTTCCAACCAGAATGAAGATTCATCACCCTCTCCCGAGAAAAGAAAGAAAAATGGTGATTCACCATTATCTCCACAAAAAAGGAATGATGGAGGCATTGACATCATGTCACCCTTCTTTCTCCATGCTTCAGATCAGCCAGGACAACTGTTTGTGAGTGAACTCCTCAATGATGGAAACTATGGTGAATGGGTCGCGGATATGAGCAATGCACTGTATGCCAAGAACAAAATTGGCTTTGTAGATGGTACACTCTCCATGCCAGAAGTGGACTCACCAAATTTAGCTCATTGGATGCGTTGCAATGCCATGGTTAAAGGCTGGCTAAAGAATGCAATGGAGAAAGAAGTCAGGAAGAGTGTTCGATATGCAACCACAGCTAGAGAAATTTGGAAGGAATTGGAAGAAAGATTCGCCAAGGGAAGTGCTCCAAGAGTGTATGAATTACGCAGAGCAATCACACATCTTAGGCAAGATAAGCAATCAATTCCTACATATTACACAAAACTAAAGGGACTATGGGATGAAATCCAATCCATTTCACCCTGGCCTAAATGTAAGTGTGGTGGCTGCAAGTGTGATGTACAGAAACAGCTTGTTGAAATGCATGAAACAGAACACTTGTATGACTTTCTCATGGGCCTTGATGAAGTCTTTAACACAGTCAAGACTCAAATCTTAAGCATGGCACCAAAACTAACTCTCGGGCATGCTTATCACTTGGTGGCAGAGGATGAGCAACAGAGAATAATCTCGGCTGTGCACAAACCAGCAAGTGAGACTTCTGCCTTCCAGTCTCAAATTAATCGCAAAGCAAACAAGAAAGATAGACCTACATGTGACCATTGCCAAAAGATTGGTCATGTTAAGGAAGAATGCTGGGAAATTATTGGCTATCCTCAAGATTGGAGAAAGCCACCTAGAGAGAGAAAAGAAAAGAATGCATCTTGGACCAACAAGAAGACAGGATCCAAAGCATCTCAGGTAAGCATTGAAGAAAGTCCTGTCCCAGGGCTCTCATTCAAACAGTATGAAAAACTAATGCTGCAGCTACAAGGAGACACAGCCAACTATTGGAAAGCAAAAATCCTCCTCAACAGTTAACATGGCAGGTAATCTAGAAAATAATAATAAACTGTGGATAATCGACACTGGAGCAACTGAACACATTGCATGCAATAAAACTATGTTAAAAGACATTCTGAATTGCAATGATCAATCTGTCAAAATCCCAAATGGCATTAGTGTGCCAGTTAAGGGAATGGGAAAGGCTGTTCTCCCCAATGGCATGAACATTAGCAATGTTCTCTACATCCCTGAGTTCCATTGCAATCTCATTTCTGTTAGTAAACTCACAAAAGAATATAATTGCTCCATAACCTTTGAAAGTGAATCTTGTTTTATACAGGACTTACCCTTGAAGAAGCAGATTGGGAAAGGTAGGCATCAACATGGTCTTTACTTCCTAGATTCTACTAAGGATGGAGGAATTGCCATGAAGGTTGGAGAACCAACTGATTCAAAACTGTGGCATTCTAGGCTAGGACACACTTCTACTTCCAAGATCATTAGTATAGGATCTATACCTGTTGTATTTAGTAGTAATGATAGCATTCCTTGTGATGCTTGTATGAGGGCCAAACAAACAAGGCTGCCTTTTCCTTTAAGTTCTATAAAAACTAGTTCTTGCTTTGAATTACTGCACTGTGATATATGGGGAAGATATGCAACTAGTTCCACCATAAGGGCTCATTATTTCCTAACTATAGTTGATGATTTTAGTAGAGGGGTGTGGGTGTATCTCATGAAACATAAGTCTGAAGTAGAGCACTGTCTGCAAGCTTTTATATGTATGGTTGAAACTCAATTTCATAAGAAAGTTAAGAGGGTAAGATCTGATAATGGCCTAGAATTCACTGCTAGTGGCATGCAGAGGTTTTATGAGAATAATGGAATATTAATGGAACTTTCATGTACTTATACTCCACAACAAAATGGAGTTGTAGAGAGAAAACATAGGCATATCCTTGAAATAGCTAGAGCTATTAGGTTCCACTCTAAACTTCCCATTCAGTTTTGGGGTGAATGTGTGCAAACAGCTGTACACATTATCAATAGACTTCCCTCTAGAGTCATTGGTGGCAAAACCCCTTATGAGATCATTTTTGGAAGAAAACCAAGTTATGACCACTTAAGAGTTTTTGGTTGCCTTGTTTATGCTTTAAAAACTAGGAGGGAAGGGAAGTTTGATGAGAGGGGGAGAGCTTGTGTGTTTCTAGGATATCCTACTGGTCAGAAAGGCTACAAGGTTTATGACCTCTCAACCAAGGAGATCTTTGTGTCAAGGGATGTCATATTCTCTGAGACTAGCTTTCCTTTTAAGACAGTACTTGAAACTAATAAAAGCTTCAATAAGAATAATGTATTCTGGGAAGTAAACATAGACAGCATACAGAATAAGCATAATAGCAAAACAGATCGAAACCAGAATCTGCAAGTCATAGACAGCATACAGAATAAGCATAACAGTAAAACTGATCAAGATCAGAATCTGCAAGTCATCGACACTATGGATATTACTGCTAATAACAATGAATCAGAAAATTCAGAGGATGAAACTCAAAACAATCAAAGGCAAAGTGAAAGAGTAAGACACTTGTCTAGACATTTAAATGACTATGAAATTGATTTACCATCTTCTGTTATCCCACCTACATCCAATTGTTTCTCAGGTAACACAGTCCTCTATCCCATCTCCAACTATATTACTTATGATAAACTGTCTCATTCTCACCAAGCTTTTCTAGCTGCCATCTCTGCAAAAGATGAGCCAAAGTCTTTTAGACAGGCTGTGACACAGAAACATTGGAGAGATGCAATGCAAAGAGAAGTTGAAGCACTAGAGAGCAATGGAACATGGACTTTGGAGTCTCTACCAGAAAGCAAAAATACAGTGGATTCAAAATGGATCTACAAAATAAAGTATAAGCCAAATGGAGAAATAGAGAGATACAAGGCCAGATTAGTTGCAAGAGGATTCACCCAGAAAGAAGGAGAAGATTTTCATGAGACTTATGCTCCAGTTGCTAAACTTGTAACAATAAGATGCTTATTGACAATTGCAGCTAAGAAAGGATGGATTATTCACCAATTAGATGTGAATAATGCATTCCTTCATGGAGACTTAAAGGAAGATATCTATATGAAGATTCCTCAAGGATTTGCAAGGAAAGGAGATACAAGAGTTTTCAAGTTGAAAAGGTCCCTTTATGGCCTGAAACAAGCTTCTAGGAACTGGTATCAAAAGTTCACCACGGCCCTCAATGCCATAGGCTTCACTCAATCAAAGGCAGATCACTCCTTATTCATTTACAAGGCAAAAGGAGTCTTCCTCACTGCACTCATTTATGTAGATGATGTTATCTTAGCAGGAGATAACTCTCAGCTCATAGCAGGAGTCAAGGCCTATCTTGATCAATCATTCGGCATAAAAGATCTTGGAACCTTGAAATATTTCCTGGGCATAGAAGTTGCAAGATCAGCTCATGGAATTGTTCTAAGTCAAAGGAAATACACTATGGACATCCTCCATGAGACTAAGATGGAGAGCAGTAGACCAAGTAAGTTCCCTATGGAGCAAAACTGCAACCTCAAGGTGAATGAAAGTGATCCTGATACAGATGCATCAAGGTATAGAAGACTGGTGGGAAAGCTGCTGTACTTGACCATCACTAGGCCAGATATCACGTATGCAGTGAATACTCTGTGCCAATTTATGAATGCACCTAAACAAATTCACATGAATGCTGTGGAAAGAATTCTTAGGTACCTCAAAGCTTCACCCGGACAGGGAATTTTGTTGACAAGCAAAAATGACTTGAGATTACAAGCCTACTGTGATGCGGACTGGGGAGGCTGCCCCCTCACTCGAAGATCTTGCACTGGATACTTCATCATGTTGGGAGACTCACCCATTTCCTGGAAAACTAAAAGGCAATCGGTTGTAGCTAAATCATCAGCAGAGGCAGAATATAGGTCAATGGCATCGACAGTAAGTGAATTGATTTGGCTCAGATGGTTGCTAAGTGAGTTAGGATCAATCCAAACAGAACCAACTCGCATGTTTTGTGACAACCAAGCCGCACTGCATATAGCAATGAATCCAGTCTACCATGAAAGAACAAAGCATGTAGAAATGGATTGCTATTTTGTAAGAGAAAGAATACAATCAGGTGACATAGAAGCTTTGAAAATTGGAACAAAGGACCAAGTGGCAGATGTTTTTACTAAGCCACTAGGCAGAGAAAGATTTGATTTCCTGGTCAGCAAGTTGGGCATTAAAAACATACATGCTCCAACTTGAGGGGGAGTGTAGGATTGTCAACTATAAACCATATTCTGTTTTCCCTGTTAGCTTGTACATAGGAGCAGCAGTTAGGATCATAACTGCCTGATCCTATTTGTTAGGATCACAACTACCTGATCCTATTTCATAGCTTATTCATTAGTATATATAGTTGATGAATAAGCCTCTTGTAACACAACATATATACATCAGTGTATGCTTTCATAAAACATTATAATGAGAAGTGATTCAGAAGTAAGAGTCTAGTTGTTTTACATAGTGAGTCACATTGCATTATACAGTTGATATGTGTGATCTGTTTTGTGAATGGTGTATGTTAAGTTTGCTTTTGATGCATGAACATCTTGCTTACTATCATATTGCCGTTATGTTCATATGTATGGTTTCTTACTCCCCGTTTCTTCTGTTGCTTTGTTTGGCATGTATATTTTATACAGAGGACGGTGAATAGTCAGTTGAGGAGTGACTCTGAGGAGCCGCTAATCTTAGCTTAGGATTTCTAGTTTTAGTTTGTTTATCAGAGCTGTTTTTTAGATTTTGGTTATACCAGCTCTTTATTGTGACATCAGGGTTGGGTTTATGTTTTCTAGTTATGTTTCTTTTTGTTTATTTCCGTGTTGAGAGCGTTTTGTTATATGTGGTACCTTTTACCTTGGTTTTATTTTTATGAAATAATATGCATGTTTTAAATTTATTTTTTATATTTTCATTTATGTTACGCTTTTATAAATACATGCGGTGTAGAGGGTGGTATAGAGTCGTCGGCCCCGACAACGATTAGGATAGAGTTGAGACTCAGACTAAGTGAGATCATAGAAACCTTTGGCGATGTCGTAGGCTACAAGCTTGGAGATTGGGGGAAGGGTCACATCCATAATACTATGGATAAAGTCCTCTGTCTCGCGCTGTTGACGATATAGAATATTCTTAGTGTTGGAATTTTCATCCAAAGGAAGTCCCACATTGTGTGGAGCTCAACTTGGAGAGCCCCCTTGAGCCTATATAAGGAAGCTTAAGGGGTGTTAACCAAATCACACCAATCCTCACCAATAGAGTGAGAGATAATAGAGAGAGAGCCTCACAAGAGAGTGAGAGAAAAATAGAGAGATCCTTAGAGAGAGTTTTCTAAGAGAGAAAAATAGTGAGCCAATTTGTGAGAGTGTTATCCACAAATTGAGGATATAATATTCTTGTATTTTTTTGTATTCCCATTATTGTTATAGTGGAGGTTTAAGCGGCCTACGAGTCCCGTGGTTTTTTTCCTTGCTCACATTGAGGAGGTTTTTCCATGCTAAAATTGTCTGGTGTTGTTACACTTATTTTTTACGCTTCCGCTTAGTGCCTATTTTGAGTTCACAGAGGAGGGAAATTATGCAGGCATTTCCCAACAGTGGTATCAGAGCTCTCAGAGCTCTGGAATACTAGGTGCCGGATTTATAAGAAAATTCTTAGTATGCTCTGTGGCTGCAGCATTGTCTGATCTTCCACATCAGAAAAGAATTATTCTTGTTGCTGGAAATAAAGTGTGGTAGTGTGAAAGTGCATGCTTAGGTAAGTTCTGGCTAAGGAAAGACTTGGTATTTAAGAGTGTCTTTTGACCCACCTCTCTTTCCTGGGAACTTCCTCGGTACGTTTTTCACCTAGTACAATAAATTCCAGCATTCGGTCCTAGTCTCCTTTTTCGTCGGAACCCAATTGATTGGAAGAGCTATTGGCCTGTGTAACTCAAGATGGAGGGAGCTGTCACTCATGATGGAGATATGTTCAAGCTAACTGCAGATAACTATTCCTATTGGAAGCCGATGATGGAAGATCATCTATACTGCAAAGATCTGTATTTGCCAATCACCCAGAAGGAGATGCCGAAGGATATGCCAGAAGTGAAGACTGATAAAGATTGGGTGCTTCAGAATCGGAAAGCGGTGGCTATGATCCGAAAATATATTGATCGAAGCTTGTTCGAGCATGTATCAACTTATACCAATGCGCATGAGTTGTGGACAAAGCTTGAATCCTTGATTCAAAAGAAAACGCCTAGGAACAAAGCCCACCTTGTCAGAAGATTGGTAAAGCTGGAGTACATGAACGGTCAAAATATGATCGAGCATCTGAACACATTCAAAGGCATTGTTAATCAATTAACAAAGGCAGGCATGAGTGTTGATGATGAGTTGCAAACTCTTCTACTCCTCGATTCTCTACCCGAGAGTTGGGACACGCTAGTTGTCACTCTCAGACAATTCCGCTCCAGACGGAAAACTTAGCATGGATTACATTCTATGCATCGCTTGCTAAATGAAGAGTCAAGACGGAGAGAAAGAGGCTTGAACAGTCAGTTCGAAGCCAATGTTGTTGAAAATAGAGGAAGGAGTAATAATCGTGGAAAAGGAAGCCGTGGAAAATCACAAGGTAGATCCAAATCTCGAACCAGGCTAGGTTGTTATTATTGTGGCAAACCAGGCCACATAAAGCCTGAGTGTAGATTCTTGAAGAGGGATCAGCAGGCTGGAACAGTCCACCCTGACCAGATTGATCCAAAGAAGAAGAAAGAAGATGGATCAACTACTGTAGTGGCCTCGAATGATGAGAATATATTTCTTGTCGGAGAAGAAAATTATCTAAATATTGCATCCGATGATTGCATATGGATAATTGACTCAGGAGCATCTTTCCACGTCACACCTCATGAAGAATTTTTCTCATCATACCAAAGAGGAGATTTTGGTACGGTGAAGATGGGAAACCATGTCACAAGTAAAATCGCGTCGATCTTGCGAAGTAACTTTGTTGTGAGAGAATGGAAACAAGCTTGTGCTGAAGGAGGTCAGACATGTACCTGAGATGCGTCTGAACCTTATCTCAGTTGGAAAGCTAGATGAAGCCGGGATGATAAACCAATTTGGTGCCGGCAGATGGAAACTCAGCCAAGGAAGCATGACTGTTGCTCGCGGCAAGAAGGAAGGCTCCTTGTATATCATGCAGGGAAAGATATGCATGGGGGAGACAAATGTTGCGCAAGACGCAAGCAAAGAATTGTGGCACAAACGCTTGGGTCACATGAGCGAGAAAAATTTGGAGATCCTCGCAAAAGATCACCTTCCAAAAATAAAAGGGCAACCACTTGAATCCTGTGAAAACTGCTTAGCAGGCAAGCAACATGAGTATCTTTCAAAAGATCAGATAATGCAAGAAGAAGAAAGCAGATTCTGGATCTTGTCCATTCAGATGTTTGCTCAACATCTGAAAAATCCCTTGGTGGTGCTCAATACTTCGTTACCTTCATTGATGATCACTCCAGGAAGTTGTGGGTGTATCCATTGAAGACGAAAGATCAAGTTCTTCAAGCTTTCAAGGAGTTTCATGCTTCAGTAGAACGAGCATCTGGAAGAAAGCTGAAATGCTTGAGAACAGATAATGGCGGAGAGTATCTTGGCCCATTTGAAGCATACTGCAAAACTCATGGGATAAGACATGAGAAAGTACCTCCCAAAACACCTCGGATGAATGGTGTAGCGGAGAGGATGAGCGAACGATTGCAGAGAAAGTCGGGAGCATCTTTGTCTCACGCAAAACTCCCAAAGTCATTTCAGGCGAAGCGATGAAGACTGCTTGTTGATTTGATCAATCTAACTCCTTCAAGAGCGTTAGATGGAAAGATACCCGATGAGGTATGGTCTAGAAAGAGAGCTTCCTATGGTCAATCGAGAGTCTTCGGATGTAGGGCATTTGTTCACATTCCGAAAGATGAAAGAGCAAAGCTTGATGCTAAGACGAAAGAGTGTATATACCTTAGTACACCAAGAGATGAACTTGGCTTCAGATTATGGGATCCTGCAAACAAGAAGATTGTTCGAAGCAGAGATGTGGTGTTCTTTGAAGATCAGACAATCCAAGACATCAAGCAATCTGAGAAGTCAAAGCACAGAGTGATTCCCGATTCAAGTCCCATTGTGATATCCAATTCGGGGGAGAGATTCCTCAAAGAAATGATGAACCTGATCGGACCGAGCAATCGACAATGCAGCAACGAGGCAGTGCAAGAAGAAGCAGATGGAGGGCGATGAGGTAGAGCAAGAACCTCAAATCAGAAGATCAACGAGAGCCAGACAACCATCGAGAAGATACTATTCAGATGAATATGTCACTCTCACTGATGAAGGGGAACCTCAAAGCTTTGGGGAAGCCATTGAGATGAATGATAATGATAAATGGTTGCAAGCTATGGAATAAGAGATGAAGTCCATGAAGGAGAATCAGACGTATGACCTGGTGAGATTACCAGACAGGCGAAAGGCATTGAAAAACAAATGGGTGTTCAAGCTCAAGACTGAAGAGAACAACCCAAACCCCAGATACAAAGCAAGGATTGTTGTAAAGGGGTGCAACCAGAAGAAAGGCATAGATTTCGAGGAAATCTTCTCACCAGTGGTGAAGATGACATCTATTAGAGCAATTCTCGGTCTAGCTGCAAAACTAGACTTGGAGATTGAACAGCTCGATGTAAAAACAGCATTCTTACATGGAGACCTAGAGGAAGAAATTTATATGGAGCAACCAGAAGGTTTTGCA
This sequence comes from Sophora flavescens, assembly GCA_030762895.1. Classification (NCBI taxonomy): domain Eukaryota; kingdom Viridiplantae; phylum Streptophyta; class Magnoliopsida; order Fabales; family Fabaceae; genus Sophora; species Sophora flavescens. Next base: position 100,648,514 of record CM061068.1, on the reverse strand, counting down.
GAACCAGGCAAGGAACACCTAGTGTGTAAGTCCGAAGAAAAGTCTCTACTGGTCTCAAGCAAGCTCCAAGACAATGGTACAAGAAGTTTGATCTCTTCATGACCCAACACAATTTCAAGAAGACCTCCATGAGACCATTGTGTGTTTGTGAAGAACTATGAGAATGATGAATCCATCATACTTCTGTTGTATGTTGATGATATGCTCATTGTTGGGAAAGACAAGGCTAAAATAGCTGCTCTCAAGAAGGCATTGAGCAAGTCCTTTGCCATGAAGGATCCAGGTGCGGTGAAGAAGATTCTTGGGATGAAAATCACTAGAGATCGTTCTAGAAGAATCTTGTGGATGTCACAAGAAGACTATATCAAGAAAGTTCTTGAAAGGTTCAACATGCATAATGCCAAACCTATGCATGTTCCATTACCTGGTCATCTCAAACTGAGTAGGACTCAATGTCCCAGGAATGAAGAAGAAAAAGAAGAAATGAGCAAGGTGCCCTATTCTTCAGCGGTGGGTAGTCTTATGTATGCAATGGTCCGTACAAGACCGGACATTGCTTATATCTTTGCCGGAGTTGTGAGTAGATTCCTCTCAAATCCAGGAAAGGAGCACTTGGAATGCGGTGAAATGGATACTACGGTATCGAAGGGAACCGCAAAAAGCTGTTTGTGTTTTGGCAATGGAAATTTAAAGCTTCTTGGATACTCGGATGCGAGATATGGCAGGAGATGTGGATTCCGGAAAGTCTACATCAGGATACCCGATTACTTTTGCAGGGGGAGCTATCTCTTGGCAGTCAAGATTACAAAAGTACATTGCTTTAAGCACTACGAAGCGAGAATTCATCGCAATCACTGAAGGTTGCAAGGAGATCTTGTGGATGAAGAAGTTCCTACAAGAGTTAGGCCTGGATCGGGAAAGTTATATTCTTTATTGCGACAGTCAAAGCGCAATCCATCTCAAAGAAGAACTCGACATTTCATTCAAGGTCGAAACACATCGACGTAAGGTATCCTTTGGATCCGTGATGTGTTGGAAAGAAAAGCTGCTGCAGATTGAGAAAATACACACAAAAGATAACGGGGCGGATATGATGACAAAAGCTCTACCGAAAGAGAAGATAGAAGTCTGTAAAGAAGTTGCAGGCTTAGCATCAACCCCAAACTGATTCAAGGATATTTTCCCTTTGGCTGAAGGGGGAGATTTGTTGGAATTTTCATCCAAAGGAAGTCTCACATTGTGTGGAGCTCAACTTGGAGAGCCCCCTTGAGCCTATATAAGGAAGCTTAAGGGGTGTTAACCAAATCACACCAATCCTCACCAATAGAGTGAGAGATAATAGAGAGAGAGCCTCACAAGAGAGTGAGAGAAAAATAGAGAGATCCTTAGAGAGAGTTTTCTAAGAGAGAAAAATAGTGAGCCAATTTGTGAGAGTGTTATCCACAAATTGAGGATATAATATTCTTGTATTTTTTTGTATTCCCATTATTGTTATAGTGGAGGTTTAAGCGGCCTACGGGTCCCGTGGTTTTTTTCCTTGCTCACATTGAGGAGGTTTTTCCACGCTAAAATTGTCTGGTGTTGTTACACTTATTTTTTACGCTTCCGCTTAGTGCCTATTTTGAGTTCACGGAGGAGGAAAATTATGCAGGCATTTCCCAACACTTAGATCATCACCTTCCAAATGTTTTCCTAGGGGCAACTTTGTCATAGCTCAATATGGTAGCAGAGGTTATGATCAATTGGTAGAGTTCAGGCAACATGTTGCACTGTGGAAATCGATTTGGAAACTCCATATACCACCCAAAGTCAAAATTTTCACAGGGAGGCTATGCAACAATATTCTCATACTCTGCCAATCCAGATTTCAAGAAAAGGGAATGGATGGGGTTATCAATGCTATTTGTGTGGGAGTGCAACTGAGTCGACTTGGTGCCTGTTTATCGAGTGCCCATATGTCTAAAATGTCACCTCATCATTGCTGCTTCATCATTTGTAGGTGCATTTTAGACCATGATATTTGGTCGAAAGTGATTGCAGATGTGGCTGTTGGGTCGAGTAGCGGCATGAACACAGAGGCACTGTGGTGATGAGATGGTGGCTGTTTCGGACAAATGCAACTGATAGAGTTGGCCAGCATGAGGGAAAAGAGCGGGGATGGGGATATAACGACAAAGATGATTGATGATTGTTAATCTGATGTACAAAAGATCAAAAACCTATAAAAGTTCTTAATATCATGGAAAGGATTTCTATAATCAAGAGGTGGAGGTATCGTGAGTGGTACCTATAACTAGCGAACCAAATTTTTTTTACTAAAAAATAAACTTATGCAATAAACCAATAAAGATTAAACTTAATTATAGTTTTTTTGATTTATTAAAGATAATAAAAAAAAGGGGTCATGTTAGGGAGTGCCCTTAGGGCACTCTTTAAGGAATCGAGAAAAGCAAGTTATTATTGGAAAACTAACTATTTTACATTTTCAAATATTAAATACATCAATTCTCCATAAAAACTTTCTTTTATTGATTCATTAAATTAAAAGTGGCCTAAAGACATTTGTTACCATTCTCCATAAAAAAATTAATAATTTAATTTCAATACTCTGTTACTCTATCACACATTTATGATTATTTTATCAAAAAAAGTTATGAAGGGTAAATTTGTCATTACAATAAAACTCATTTTGTTTCTCTCTACTTTTCTATCCAACCAAACGAGTGGAGAGAAAACTCAACTTTTCTTTCTCTTCTACTTCCTTCCATACAAACAACATAAAATCTACCCATTTTCTTCTCCAACAAAGAGATATAATATTTGATCTTCTTAACTCACTATGTATGAGAATATGACAGTTTAAGATCAGATGAATATTTTCACAATATTCAAACTAAGAAATACTGACACTTGTTCTCTAAAGAATTATGAGTATGAGTGAGTGTAGTTTTACAAAAGTTGACCTCGTAAGGTTGTGCAGTCAAGAGTTCTTGTTTCAGTATCTCAGGTCTCCTATTTATAGTGACCTTCACTAGTGCAGAAAATACTTTTATCATCGGTTAAATTTGAGTTTTAACATCGGTTATTGAACCGATGTCTATGCAGGTGATGTTGTATGTGGGGATTTTAGACATCGGTTTCGAATCGATGTTAAAAGTCCACTTTTAACATCGGTTATAAGTAGAACCGATGTCTAAAGTGCTCTTTCAACGTTTTATAATTCTGTTGAACAACACTTTAGACATCGATTCTAGCTTACAACCGATGTTAAAATTGAACTTTTAACATAGTTGCTTTTCAGAACCGATGTTAAAAGTCTTTTTTTAAAAAAAAAACTAGGTTTGTTATATCAGTTTGGTCACGTATTCAACGAAATAAACATCAAAATAACACATGATATGAACTTAAACATGTTCCCTATAACATTAATTCATAGTCAAATACAAACTTCAACTTACAATGTCATTTCAAGATACTAACTTCAAGTTAGATGACAACTACATCTCTAAACTATTCTAAACTCATACTCTAACTTCTGAAAACTACAAGACAATCATCACCCACGACATTATGTTTAGAGGTCATCAGTCCCACGCAGATGTATCAAGTCACTAGCAGTGATATTTCTCTAGCAAAGATTCTACTCATTCCATTTATTTAAAGATGTAATCCCTCTTAGCAGCAGCAATCCAAACCTACAATCAAAATTTGAACAATGATGGTACTGCGCAGCTTGAAAATGAGCAATGAAGCCTCCAATATTTGAGTATCCATGTCACAAGGTAATAAACTAAATGAATTCAAAACTACACATATAGCATATCCAACCTTCAGATATTTGAGGGAAAATCTAATCTTGTCATCTAGGTCAATGTCATCCTACTGATTGGTGAATTTGTAAAGATAAACCTAAAAAGTGTATGCATGGTGCAAGATAGTATATCATGCCAATATATCCTGCTCAAAGCTATATAAAACATTCCAAATTTCCATTAATCCATAAAACAACAATCCCAACAATAATTTTGAAATAATGGTGCAGTTAGCATTCAAAATTCAAAATCTATATGCATAACTCCCTTTCAGTCTACTTGACTATACAAAAAAAGTATATGACCCTATTCAACAAAATCCAATCATCTTCACAAACACTCTCAGATAGAGGAAACACCTCACTTGCCTTGCAACCATGGCAACTCATAATGGAGAGCACGATTCTAAGCCAATAAATAGTCAGAACGTGGTTTATAGTTACCAAAGAAAGTACCTTTTAGAGTCTTTTCATTCAATACATTGATCGTATGAGTTTTGAAAGCATCAGCTTTATTTGGCACACCGACAAGAACAACAACACCCCATCCCTACAAGGTTAGTCACAATTGGAATGAAGGGCTTTATACATTTGAATGCATGCATTTGATGCACTATATATATAGTTAAAATTATGGAAAATTATAAGACTAATAAAAAGAAGCTTGAGGAACTTTACATCATGCATACATTCAAATGCAGAGATCATAGCACTGATACTTCCAGTACATTCAATACTATGGTCAACTCCCTACCAGTCATTGCAGCAATCACCTGAAATGAATTGAAGATACTCAAATATGTGCAAAAGCTTAAGTATAATTTCATGACTAATCATTTTATAGTATGTGACAAACCTCTTGAACTGGCATGTCACGATCTTTTGGATTCACAAACTCATTAACTCCAAACTTCTTAGTTGTGGACAAGAATAAGCACATTCACAAAATAATAAGTATAGAGTTATTTAATATCTTTGATGTATCAGGATCCTCAATGACAATATAATTATGGTACTCATATTTCATGAGTTTGGTTAGGCCATAGGTGTTATCTTATATGCTAAGTTAGAAACTTAGAATGAACATTGTCTGTAGATGTGAGAAAGGTTAGATAGATATTGTGTTCTGCAAGTTCAAATAGCAGAACTTGTCTATAATCAAGGTATAACTGGAATTTCTAACAACTTCACTCACCTTCAATAGATCTCTTAGAATTCAAGTCAACCCCAATAATCCTTGAAGCTCTAGCAAGTCTAGCTCCCTCAGTAGCCTGCAGAAAAGGTGAAAGAAAAAAAAGGGGAAAAGGTTAAGTCGCTTTTTCAGTAATGCATAACAAAAGCAATACCTATAAATTGCATAACCAGAACATGTAGCCTCAGAAGATAAGGTGTAGGGAACCTAAGTCCTACTGCCTCTAACCTGAAATCCAATAAACGTAAACATGGAATCATTCTTTTTCTAGTACATAATTATTCAAAACTGCCAAAGAAACAAATCACGTACACCTACACCAGTATACAAAAGAAATCCCTTTCACAGTAGAAAAAAAATACAGGAAAAATATTAAGTAGAAGCTCAGAAAATTTGAAGCGCATAAAATCCTTTGGCACATATAACACTTAATAGGTTTCTTCAAGTTTATTTCCTTTCAGATGTACATTGAATCCATAAAAGATCTTTCACCTATCAGGAAGGATGACAACACAAATTCCTGGTTTAAGTAAAAGCCAACATAGAAACCAGATAAAAGATTTGTATTGCTTCAATTCGTAGCTATAGGTATTAGGTAAGAGGGTCAATAACAAAAAACCCAACGTACAGGGTATGAAGTTGGCTGACGTACTTACCTTCTTCAAGTTTTTCTCTTTTTCTTATAATTTTTTTCTTCCAATATAGTATATTATACTCCAATCTTACAGGAAATTTCTTGACAGTTTTAGTGAACATGATAATCAGTCAAAAACAAAAAGAGAAACAAATGCAAACCTCATAAGATTCCTCATTTCTTTCTCTGCCCATGTTTCTACAATTTCCCTCGGATTATGCCTGCAGTATCCAAACGGTAGTCTCCTTGCACATATCTATCTCTGTCCCTGATATCATTCAGATCATAAAGTTTAGTTCAAAAAATAAAATAAAATGCATCTTTGGATCAATCAACTTGGCGTCCAGCTAATGTAGTAGAAACATATTCTGTACTGGAGTTGTGCTTGTAGTATATCGAAGTCTCTAAGAAATATATTTCAAAACAAGTATACAAAAAGTTTCAATAATCCTAACTCCTAAGCCCAGTGTTTTCCATAAATTCTTTAACAATATATGATCACAACGATAAACAGAGAGATAACAGATGGAAGACAAGATTATCACATACATCAAATATCAGCAAGTGACACAAGTGTTTCTCTCCATAACTCTCTCCAATTGTTCCTCACAAGTGTTTGTTGTGTTTCACTTCCACAAGCACATTGAAGCAGAGAAAAGAGAATAGAAAAAGCCAACAAAAATTAATGGGTTAGGAAACATCATTTGTTTTAAACTGGACCCTTTTGTCCCACTTAGGTAGCTCACATGGTTGAGCTAAGGGACAAAAGGAGCCCGCTCTTGGAGTGACAGGTGCTGAGTTAAAATACCCCCCCCCCCCCCCCCAATAATCTAACAACTAACATATAAAACTAACATTTGCCTCCAAAAAAAGGGTTAGGAAACATGAATGATGAGTGTGATTTCACCTCATATTTCTTTATCATATTGCATGCATTTTCATGTAGTTTAGGCATTTTTAATTTGAATTTTGTTAGTTTTTACCTTGGAACGGGTAAGGTGGTTTTGTGGTGTTTATGTGCAGGGATTGAAGATTAAAATGTTCAAGATCAACCATGATAGAGCTTGCATGAAGACGGAGCTTGAAAAGTAAGAAAAATGAGCCAAACAGAGCCCATCACGGCCTAGCCGTGATAGCCATCACGACCATGATCGAGCAAGGCTGAAAAGAAAAGAACGAAAAAGGCAAAACCTGTCACGACCAGGCCGTGATGGCCTTCACGGTCGTGACAGGCCATCAGCGCCAAGTTTTCCAAGACAGAATCTGTCACGGCCTGGCCGTGACAGGTTTCACAGTCGTGTCACGCAATATCTGGAATTTTAAAAGCTGATTTGATCTGATTTTGTAATTGCTTGGGATGCAAGTTACCCTACATTATAAATAGGACCTGGAGGCTCGAAAATAGGAGGACTTAGGCTGCTACCTTAGGCAAAAATTAGGATTTCTCTTCTTCTCCAATTTCTTCTCTTCTCTTAGGTTTTCTTTTATGCTTTTGTTAATCAAGCTTGCTATGAACATGGCAATGCTTGAGTAGTTGTTTTTATTTCTAGGAATTGGGGCTATGCCCAAGATTTGTTTTGTGTTATGAATTGATGTTTTACTTCTTATTCATTTCAATTTTGCTTTCAATTTGATTCCTATTGCATGAACTACTTGTGAATCTGGTGCGCACTTATTTGCATGTCATAGATACTCTAAGGAGGAACCTAGCGGTGAACTTAGGTATTGGATCTATAGGGATTGAACTTAGGACTTAAATCACGAGAGTTAGAAGCGGTCCTTCGAGGGTACACGAATTGTCACAAAGCTTAAAGGGTTCAATTTAAATTCAATTACCACGAGAGTAGGGGTTGGTTTAATTGGGCACGGTTCTTGTATCCCGAGAGGGAACGTTAACTTATTTAGGATAAATTTACCTTCAAAGCAAATTTCGATAATTAACAACAGGGGTAGTCAATTTAGTAACATGGGCAGTCTTGTTGGTAACCCAATTCCTGGAAATCCCTTTTGATATTTTGAAATCTCAGATTTGATCTACTTTCCTATTTTGATCTTGATTTCATTTTAATTGCAACTTTAAATTTAATTTGCTACTTGATTAAAAAAAAATCAAATCTTTTCCAAATCCTTTTTTTTTCTTGTCCAATTTAATTGATTTAATAATTGATAGTTATTCGAGATCACGGTCTCCGTGGGATCGATCTTTTTATTAGTTGACGACGAAGTCATACACTTGCGGATTCGAGCACCATCAACGAACATTGCAAAAGAGGGAAAACAAAGACATAAAAGTCACTCTATTTCCAGTGTATCTCACCCTCACGTTTCAATCATCAACAGTTCCATAAACAAGAGTTTCAATTCCTAAACGAAAATAAAAAATAATAATGAAGATCCATACAATTTCAAATTCATCGCCATATTTTCTGAACTTTTATTCAGCTTTAAACATGTAAAATTCAACGGATCAGATGAAGAAAGAAGCCATTACCGTCTCTAATGGTGGCTCAACTAAGGGCGGCGATGGCGGGTGGTGGAGGGAATGGTGTTAGGAACAAATCCTCGGGAATCATCATGTTCATCCAAGAACAAATCCTCGGGAATCATCATGTTTATTCAAGAACAGATCTGCGTCACCCCTGGCCGCCGCGTGACCTGCGTCACCTTTCGCCGCCACGTGACCTGCGTCACCCTCTCCAATCTCCCACCCCTCGTCCCTACAATCACTGTGAGAGCAAAAAATAGCAACATAAACCAAAAGGGCATAAACCAAAAGAGCAACAGGAATGGCGAGTCGGAAGCGACAATGTAGAGTGGTTGGCTTGGAAAGTAAAACCGCGTGCTGCCATGCTGTGAGGGAGAAGAAGACAAAGAAGGTTAGGTTAGAGAAGAAGTGAGTGGTTGTGAGAGAGCAAAGAGCGAGGACCACACGGTTTTCACAAAAATGTTATTGGCTTTAACATCGGTTTTTATTATAACCGATGTTGTTTTGAGACATTCAACATCAGTTAGAATTTTAATCGATGTCAAAAGTGAGGCTGAATTTATAATTTATTTTTTGTTTTAATCTTAGACATCGGTTATATAGAATAGCCGATGTTAAAAAATTTCGACATCGGTTAAAATTAGAACTAATGTTAAAAGTGTTGCCATTAATTTCAAAAATGTCACCGCCTCACTTTCTACATCGGTTAAAATTGAACTGATGTTAAATCCTGAAGTATAAAGCATATTTTGCACTAGTGCTTCTTCTTCAATTGTATTTCTTCAATTGTATTTCTTCAACGGTTATTTTGAATAATCTCGTTTATAGATAGCATTTAATGCATGATATATGTTATGACTGAGAGCTTGATTGTGGCAATGCTGAGTAGTACTCTTGGTTATCAAAGTAGCATGAAATTGGAGGTTCATTCCTCTGGGTATTGCAACTTGAGCAGTTGTTGTTCCTCCTTTGTGTATAATCCAGCTTTTTCAGCCATAAAGTTGTCATCGTACAGATCGTTTTGCAGTATCTTATTGTACAATTCTGGTTTTTGCTTTTCTTGATGGTACTATGTTTCTTTTAGAACAAGGTAAAGCATTAAAGCAGATAAAACAAATGTGAAGAACAAATATTCTATTGAAATAAATATCAATCATTTGAAATAAATTCAAGAGATTCGGATTGCATTTAATTCATTTCAAAGATGGAGCTCGTCTAAAGAAACTCCGTCTACTTAGTTATATGAGAGACCAAGTCTGTTCAATATTTTATTTTGCTCGTCTGATGACGTGGCATATCCTCTTGCCTATCAAGTCTTCGGACTTGCTATTTCTCAATGAGTTATAAAGATCTTCGTCTGGTGACGTAGCAGTTAGAGCTCGTCTACTAGATTACTTTATTTTTCAGTTCATTTCTTCTACTAATTACTTCCGTCTGGTTACGTGGCAAGATGGACGCGCTTATTATCAAGTCTTTGGACTTTTTGTATCTAACAAGTTATTTTGGTATTCGTCTAGCAAACATTTAGAGCCTTGTTCACTTAAGAAAGCCAGTCTACTAAATTAAATAAACAAGTAACTTTATCAAGGTAAGCAGCCCGTCTAAAAGGGTGGATGCGTATTTTCAATGAAAACTTATACCAAATTTATTTTACTTATATTAAAGTATTCCTTCATAACTGAAAGCACATGTTAGATCTCAACTAACACTTTACCAAGCAAATTTAATCCTTTTGTTAACATCAAAACTTAGAGATTATTAAATCCAAAACCACTTTGGTTCCAACAATCTCCCCCGTTTTGATGATGAAAAAACTAATTAAATTTGAAAAGCAAAGTCTAAGAGAGCTTGCAGGGCCCCCCCTAAGGCAAAGCATTCAAACAAAACTATACAGAAAAAAACATATGAAAAACAACTGCATGTAAGCTAACAATTAGGTGCAACAACTTATCATACGTAGAATATATATAAACATAAGTATCAGAGCAACAGATATCAAGGCAAATAAGGAAACATAAGTATCAGAGCAGTTAGAAAATAGAGGAGAATGTGCAGATGCATACTAATATGAGCTTTTCAAAACTGACTTTTTATAGATGAATATAAACAAATCTCTTTTCTTTCCTTTCTCCCCCTTTTTGTCATCAGTCAAAAAGGTAAAAGGAGAGGACCATCATTGTCAGTATAAGAAAAAAAATAAATAAAGGTAAAGGTTAAGCAGGAGGAGGTGGTGGAGGAGGAGGGTTCTGAGCCTGACTTTTCTTGAAGTCCATGAGGAATTCCAGCATTTTATGTATAACCTCTAAGGTTGGAGCCATTGACGTTTGAACTTGCTGATGGACATCCTCCTTTATCTTCTCAGTCATCTTCTCAACTTTCTCATCAACCATTTTGCCAACCCTTTCATCAACTATTTTTCCAAGAACCTTTTCAAGATTATATGGCAGAGCCTGTTGCCTTGAGCTTTCAGCAGACTCTTGAAATGTGCTTAGTGTTCTTGAATGATCTAAAGGGTGCATCACAACTAGAGCCAATGGTTGAGAATATTGTTTTTCTGGTGAGCTCTAATTGTGAGTGGATTCAGCTGTATCTTTTAAGCCAACAGCAGCGGCAATTTGTTCAGGTTCTTCAACAACAGGCTCATCTGCAATAGGCTCTGAAGTAGTTAGAGGGATCACTAAGACTTCCTTTGCCCATCTAATGGGGTAGATGAATTCAACATTCTTACTGTTTATAGGAAGTCCCTGGAGGTCTTTATAGATCATATATCTAAAGTTTGACAGACCACACTTCCCTCTGACCTTGGGAATATCCTTCTTCTCTTTTTCAGACAGTCCAGAGGAAGATGCCTATCTGGTGCAGTGGATAATGTGAGATTTCCAAAATTCAGCAGCTCTATGTTCATTGATCAACTCAATGGATTCAGTATGCAAAAGGAATTCCAGTATTGGGTAGTCAAAGGTTTCTTGATCAAGATCAAGCATTGCTGATTCAGCTTCAGGTATCACTCCCTTGAATCTTCTGTTTTTCATGTCCTTGTCCTTATTTAGATCTAACATTGGCAGTCTTGGACAGATCTGTAAGGTATGATTCCAATTCTGGTTGCTTCATTATGCCACTGTCAGGATGGAGGGACAAAATGCACGGTTCTGTCAACTCTTAAATGACTGAATCCCAACTTCAGCATTTCATAGAAGAGCTGATCCAGAAAGAAGTCAGAGGCCCTCCCATAAACTCCAGGATGCTCAAAAGACACCCATTTTATGTCTCTTGGCATGATCATGGGAACATACTTAAATTTGAAGATCTTGCTCTACGCTCATGAATGGTAGGAAGATTTTTCCTATTGGGATCAGTCTCCCAGACAGGTATAATATGTCTCTCAACTCCATCAGTGAGGGGTAAGAAAGCCGGAGTTTTGACAAGGTTAGGGTAAATTTTTCTTTTGGGGGGGTGGGGGGGGGGGGGGGGGGAGTTGTTTAGGGGTAGGTGAGTGACTAATGGCCCTAAGTTGTTGTGCATTTGAGAAGGCACATTTTTTATTAATTTACAATCAGGATGATGTAGGTAAATGGGTTTAACAGGTGGGCTGACTTCTTCCTCATACTCAGGTAGATGATACCATCTGTTTGGAATGTGTTCCGGTTCAGGTTGGTGAGAATGAAACAGAACTTTCCATTCCCTTTTTACCTTGGCCCAATCCTCAGATTTGCCATCATAAAGGATAGAAGTTGGGGTGAAGGGAAAAAAAGGTTCTCAAGGGTTTGGGGAAAGGAGCACCAGGGGAAATGGCATCATCTGGTTGATTGAACCAGGGATCATCGACAGGGATAATAGGTTGAAATTGTGAAGTGACTATTTGTGTTGGTTGGGGTGAAAGGGATGTGGGAATGTACACATCATCTGGAGTGGAGACAGGCATATCATCAATATTAGTTTCTAAACTAGACACTAGGGCATCTACTGCTATTTGAACAGGATCACTAGCAGAGATGGTTACCTTAGAAGTCTTAGTTGATCTGGATTTTCTTGCTGGTTGCCTTCTAGGTTTTGCTGGAATAGGCACAACGACCTCAGCATTAGCAATAGAGGTCTCCTGCTTCTTCAGAATTGTACTGATAGGAATGCTGTCCTCATCAGCTTCCTCATCTTCATTGTGAGAGAAGATAACTCTTCTTGGCTTCTTTGCAGCAAGGGCATCAGAAGGTTCCCGGATAATAATGCCACTAGCTGGTCTCTTGGGGGCAGGTTTCCTTGTTACAGTGGTCTTTTGCCTAGTTACTCTTTTTACTCCTAGGACTTCAACATTGTTTTGTTCTATCATCTCTTCTTTAGCTTTCATTAACTCCTTAATCTTGGCCATTGCAGCAGCAACATCATAGGTACTGAGGTTCATATTGGCTATATTCGTTTTACCAAAATATGTAACAGACATTGGTTTTTCAGTTAATATCCTAGCTTGCTCCTCATGAGTCTTTGCAGCAATAATCTCTTGAATTCCTTGAGCCTTGAAACTCTTGGAAAGAAGATGGAAAAAAGGTAATGCTGAGAGTCTTTTCTTATTCATCACAGTGTCTCTGAATCTTTCGTACAAAATTCTTGGAAGATTGATATTTGTTTTGGTGAGAAGATGGCAGAGGCAGAATTTGTGCAGAGAGGAGAGGTTGTCTTTGGATCCAACCTTATGAAGAACCACCTTGTTAAGAAGCTGATGAAGGATGCGAACAATGTCCTTTATTTCAACAACTTTCCAGGTGTGAGCTCTGACTGTATCTTCTTTCATGAGACAGACTTCAATAGTCTCAGAGCCACCCAAGTCCTCTTCCTATGACTCAGTGAAAACTAAACCCTCCCGAGCACAGAAAATTGTATCAGCAATAGTTTTCTCCAAGACTAGAATCTTCTTTCTTAACACCGTTGAGAAAAAATCAGTATCAGTCACTTGGACGTTTCTCCAGAAATCCCTGATCGGGTTGGGAAAGACAGAGACCTTCTCTATGAAGAGTCATCCCCACCCGGCTGCATTGACATATTTGCTTATGTCTAGATTGTAGTCTTGCAGCACTCCAAGTTTGAAATGATGCTCTATTGCCAAGTTGAGCTTGTCCACGTTGAAGGTTGGAGAAGAAGCCATTTTAGGTAATCAAAAAGCTTAGGGTTTGAAAGCAGAGAGAGGTAGAGAGAGAGAGATAGCTCGAGAGGTTATGGAAGTGTAAAGTTTTTCTCAGAGGGAAAAGATTACTTTTAAAGGAATTTTGAATCTCAAAGGTTAAAAAAAACTTTTGACATGACATGTCATTGTGATAAAACGACATTGGTAACTTGGAACTATAAAAAGGTCTTGATGGGATTGATTGAAGTACTGACTTAGCAAAGAGAATAAAGGATAAATTTGTCTTGAGACAAAATAAATGCAAATATTAACACAAAAATATGCTTAAACACAGGCAGCTGTGAACTCGTCTGAAACTATACAATGGACACGATAACCAGTATCAGGGGACGCGTCATATGGACGTACAATACAATATGCAATAGACGCACAACTTCAAATAGGTATTAGACGAGCATAAGTAATTGACGCGTCATATGGACGTACAATACAATATGCAATAGACGCACAACTTCAAATAGTTACTCTTAACGCCTAAATTAATCCACACATATCATATTGAGATGCTTCCTAATATAGATAAATCTGTCATCTGCAAGAGGTTTGGTAAAGATATCTGCCCATTGATGGTCAGTATCTACAAATTGAATATCAATCACACATTTTTGCGCATAATCCCTAATAAAATGATGTTTAATCTCTATGTGCTTAGCTCTAGAATGCAAAATTGGATTCTTAGATAGATTTATTGCAGCAGTATTATCACACATAAGCGGAATACTACTTACAAATACATTGTAGTCCTCCAATTGATGTTTGATCCATAGAAGTTGTGAGCAGCAACTTGCAGCTGATACATACTCAGCTTCAACAGTTGATAAAGCAATGGTACTTTGTCTTTTGCTTGACTATGAGACCAGATTAGCTCCAATGAAGTGACATCCTCCACTAGTGCTTTTTCTTTGAATTCTATCTCCAGCATAGTCAGCATCACAGAAACCAACTAATCTGTAATCTTCATTTTTCTTAAAGCACAAACCAAGATTAGTAGTACCTTTTAAATATCTAAAAATTCTCTTAACTGCTGATAAGTAAGATTCTCTAGGATGAGATTGAAATCGAGCACATAAACATACACTGAACATAATATCAGACCTACACACAGTAAGATTTAAGAGAGATCCTATCATACTTCTGTATACCTTTTGGTCTACCTTTCTCTCTTTATCATCTTTGTTCAGTATGGAAGTGGGGTGAATAGGAGTATTCATTGGTTTATAATCATCCATCTTAAACTTCTTCAGAAGCTATTTTTTATATTGGTTTGGTGGATGAGCACCTCGTCCATGGTTTGTTTTACTTGAAGTCCAAGGAAGAATTTGAGTTCTCCCATCATGCTCATTTCAAACTCTTTCTGCATTAACTTAGAGAATTCTTTGCATAGAGATTCATTAGTACCACCAAAAATAATATCATCAACATATATCTGTACAACTATGAAATTAGACGTAATGGATTTTCAAAATAAGGTTGTGTCAACCTTTCCTCTATTGAATCCATTTCCCATAAGAAAGGAACTTAGTCTATCATACCAAGATGGAAGCTTTCTTAAGACCGTACAAAGATTTCTTAAGCTTATATACGTGTTCAGGATGGGTTTCACACTCAAAACCCGGAGGTTGCATAACATATACTTCTTCATTAATAAATCCATTTAGAAAATCATTTTTAACATCCATCTGAAAAAGCATAATACTATGATGTGCAGTGAATGAAAGTAGTATTCTAATAGCTTCTAATCTAGCAACAGGTGCAAAAGTTTCAGTATAATCTATACCTTCTTCTTGAGAGAAACCTTGAGCAACCAGTCTTGCTTTGTTTCTTATTACCTTACCATTTTTATCAAGTTTGTTTCTATAAACCCACTTTGTTCCAATCACTGATTTGTCTTTGGGCAGTGGAACCAGAGTCCAAACATCATTTCTTTCAAACTGATTGAGTTCTTCTTGCATAGCTAGAATCCAACCATCGTCTAGCAGAGCCTCGTCTACTGTCTTTGGTTCTAACTCAGAAACTAATGCAGAATTGTCTTGTTCTCTGAAGGTTGATCTGGTTCTTAGCTTATCATTGGGGTTTCCAATGATCTGATCTTGTGGATGATAATTCTTGAAGTACCAAGATTTTTGAACTGTACCATGTTGAGAAGTGGAAGTTTCTGGTTGTTGAGTGGGATCATCTTCTTGATCATCAACTTTTATCTCAGGTGAGTCTCCTGGAATGCTTAGATCAAGATATAGAAAAGCTTCATCTAGTTCTGTTAACTTCTTATCAAGCTGTTTGTCATCAAACTTGACATGAATACTTTCTTCTACTATCAGAGTCCTAGAATTATAAACTCTAAAGCCTTTAGACGTTTCAGAATATCCTAATACCACTATCTGTTTTAGCATCAAACTTACCAAGTTGATCTTTAGTATTCAGTATAAAGCATTTACAACCAAAAGAGTGAAAATACGATATGTTGGGTTTTCGTCATTTCCACAGTTTATAAGGAGTCTTATTCAGGATAGGTCTAATGTATATTCTGTTCTGAATGTAGCAGGCAGTATTAACATCTTCAACCCAGAAGTGTCTAGGGACAGAGTTGTCATTAAGCATAGTCCTAGCCATCTCTTGAAGAGATCTGTTCTTTTTCTCTACCACACCATTTTACGGTGGTGTTCTAGGTATTGAGAAGTTGTGAGGATACCACCCTCTTCACAGAACTTATGAAATAGCTCAATTTCAAACTCTCCCCCATGGTCACTTCTGATTGAAGTGATACACATGTCTTTTTCATTCTGTACACGTTTGCAGAATACAGAAAAGACCTTAAAAGACTCATCCTTGTGAGTTAAGAACATAACCTATGTCCATTTAGTGTAATCGTCTACTATGACAAGACCATATTTCTTACCACTGACAGAGGTAGTCCTTGTTGGACCAAAAAGATCAAGATGTAGCAACTCTAGTGGTCTATTAGTACTAACAACATTCTTAGATTCAAAAGAACCTTTGACTTGTTTTCCCTTTTGACATGCATCACAGAGAGCATCAGATTTGAACTTAAGGTTTGGTGGCCCTCTCACGAGGTTATGCTTGTTTAGCTTTGAAATTAATTTCAAGCTTGCATGACCTAGCCTTTTGTGCCAAATCCATCGCTCATCTTCAATGGACACTAGACATGAGACACTTTGATTTGAGAGGTCCTCCAAGTCAATCTTATAGAGATTGTTTTGCCTTTTTGCAGTGAATAAAAGTGATCCATCATCTTTCTTGACAGTACACATGTTCTTATCAAAAGACACTGCATATCCACTGTCACATAATTGACTTATGCTCAGTAGATTGTGCTTCAACCCATTTACTAAAAGAACATTATCAATGGAGGGAAAAGGATGTTTACCAATTTTACCTATACCAATGATTTTCCCTTTGATTTCCTCCAAATGTGACCCAGCCACCATCTTTGGGCTTAAGTTTTTGGACCATAGACCTTTCTCCCATCATGTGTCGTGAGCAGCCATTGTCCAAGTACCAAGAAATCTGTTTTCTTCCTGTTGTTAAGCAAATCTGCAACAGGTATTATCTTATCTTTAGGTACCCAAACTGACTTGGGTCCTTTCTTGTTAGTTGTCACTGGACGAGTATGCTTAGCATGTTTATTGTGTATGCATCTAGATGTAATATGCCCACTTTTTCCACATACTTTGAAAAAGGTGTTGGACTAGCTAGACTTAACTTTGGTATATTTATTTGTAACTTTTGAAGCTCTATACTATTTAAGTGGTTTTGACTTTTTGTGAGATGTGTCTTGCTTCTCTTTGTCATAACCAAGACCAGATTTATCATAAGGGGACCTAGAGTACCTTAAAATGAGACTAAGCTTATTTGAGCCACCTACAAGCTTTGACAGAGAATCAGTTAGATATGTTACATCTTGCTTCAGTTTTATAACTTCACAAGAGACATCAGGTTCACACAGCACTTTGTCAGCTAGACTGACATTCACTGATTTTAGTATGTCGTTTTCATTTTTGAGGTTTTGTTTTTCAGTGTTGACCCTATAATATTCTCTAGTCAGTTTAGAAAACTTATTTTTGAGATTCTTGTATTCTCGTGATAGTATAGACGACTCATTCAACAATTTATCAAAAGCATTTTGAAGAGTGGACGGATCAGAGTCCATTACCTCAGCATCAGTGTATTCACTTTCTGATGCAATGTGTCATGAGACAAATATTTGCTTCTTCCTCTGCTTCATTTTATTCATCTGAATAAGACAGATCAAGATCCTCCCATGTAGCCATTAAGCCTTTCTTCTTTTTGAAGAATTTCATTTTATCTTTTAACTCAGGGCAATCAGCTTTGAAGTGACCATGTTTCTTTCATTCAAAGCACAAGGGTGGACCTTTTTCCTTGGAGTCTGACTTCTCCTTGGAAAATGTTAAGTTGCTTCCTTCTGAAACCACCTTTCTTTCTCCACATATGTTGAATCTTCCTGGAGATAAAGGATAATTCATCCTCATCTGATCCTTCATCATTATAAGAAGATTCAAATTCATCAGATGACCCAACAGCTTTGAGAACTTTTGATGAACTTGCTTTATTTGCCTTTTGGGAAATAGATTTTCCTTTTTTGGAATTTTATTCTTCATCAAGTTCAAGTTCATGAACCTTGAGAGATCCCAGAAACTCTTCCAGAGAGAGTGTATTCAGGTTTTTGGCTTCCTGAATAGCAGTTACTTTGGGTCTCCATTGTTTGGATAGACGTCTCAGGATTTTTTGACATGATCTCTATTTTCATAAACCTTTCCAAGAGATCTGAGACTGTTGGTGATAGTTTGGAATCTTCCAAACATTTGGTCTATTGTTTCATGTTCACCCATCTTGAACAGCTCATACTGATGAACCAACATGCTGATCTTTGATTCCTTAACTTGTGGGGAACCCTCATGAGCTAGGGCAGGAGTATCCCAGATTTCTTTAGCATTTTTGCAGCTGTGAACTTTTTCATGTTCAGATCTGGTTATAGAACACATGAGATAGTGCTTAGCCTTTAGATTCAGCTGATGTTGGTTTTTCTGCTCTTGAGTCCATTGGGCTCTAGGAACAGCGGCTCCAGCTTCATTCTTAGTTTAGTGTATCCGGTTTCAATCAGCTCTCAAATATCTACATTCTGTGCATCTAAGAAGGCCATCATTCGCTTCTTCCAGTTGTCATAATATGTTCCATCAAAGAGAGGAGGTCTGTTGATAGCTTGTCCTTCTGCATCCATGGTTGTTGGATCGTACTCCCTCAGTACTTGTTAGATGCTCAACCCTTTTGAGGCTGAGAGCTCTAATACCAACTGAAGTTGACACAGGCAAACACCGGAAAGTGGGTTGAATTGTGTCTGTTAATAATTTTCGAAAATAACCTTTCAAACAATTTTTGCACACAAGGAGATTAGAAAGCACCACAAAGAGAAAATATCCTTTTTTTTAAAATACTTTAACAAAAGCAATATCAAAACCCCACAGTTAGTATAAGCAAATAAAACTGAAGAGTTTAGGGATAGAAGATTCACGCTAGAGATTTTATCCTGGTTCACCCTCTTCCAACCAAGAGCTACGTCCAGTGTAACACCCTAGTTTTTACACATATGATTAATTATTTTATTTGGATGTTTATGTTTATTTTGTTATGCGGTTTAGTTTGAGTAATTAAATTACTCTCTTCGGATTATTTTATTGGGTGCGTTAGCACTGACTTATTTCAGTGAATGCACGCTTACTAGACAATAGTTTATGTTATTGTCACTATTATTACCAATACAGAAAAATGTTTTAAATAATATGATTAAGAGAAAAACATTTCCATATTTTCATTCTATTTAATTTTAGATTTGAAAATAAACTGGTTTGACATTAATCGGAGATTAAATTTTGGACCGAGTATTTTCTTAGTTGATCAGTTCAACTATTAATTTTTACTCTAATTTGAATTTCGAAATCATATATTTATCAATCTTTATTTTTATATTCCAAAAAGTAAAAACATGTTTATTTTAGGCATAATATTTTATCACTCATTCTTGTACCTATCACTAAATGTTAAGTTAAAAACATAAAAACTCTCTCATTTCCCTCATCAGACCCATAAACCCCCCTCTCTGTCTTTATTTTTCTTCTTCTTTCCCTTCTTTCTCTCTTCTTCTTCTTTCTCCCTCCAACCTCACCCCTTCCTTCACTTCCAGCCGGCGCCGTCCAGACCCGCAGCCACCGTCCGGCCGCCACGCATCGACGCGAGGAAGAGAGGAACCTGCGAATCAGCTTCCCCACACGTCTGCCATCGCGTCTCAGCATCTCCGCCGCGTCGATGTTGCGGTGCGCCGCTATAGCTGCCGTTCGGGCTCAGTCCAGTCATCGTCTGATGGAGGAAGAAGATGAATCGAGCATGGATCCGGTGAGCTCGTTCTGGATCGTCAACATCACAGCCACCACCACGAACCGCCGTCCTCCGCCATGGCTGCCGTCACAGTCACCACTTTGTCTCTTCCTTGTCATCTTGGGTAAGTATTCTACCCTTAATCTCTTCTAGTTCAAAACCCCAAATCTAATTTTTTTTAAAACCTTAACCCTAACCCTTTGATTTCGGATTTTTAATCTTGAAATTTAACCTTGTTTTATGAAATTGGGACAATGAATCAGTATTTCCCTAAACCAATTTTATCATTCTTTAGTTAAAATGAGTTATCCCCAAATTGATTTCGAAACCCTAACTTTTCATCCTACTTTAATCATGAAATTGCTTCAGTTTTAGTGCATTTGGGACTTGTAATTAATGGTTTCTAAGGTTAATTTTATGATTCTCTATTTAAATCAAATTTTCCCCAAATTGCTCTTTGAACCCTAAAACCCCAATTTGATTTTACTTGAATTTGGTTCTGTTTTGTGAAATTAATTATGATTTAGTGCAATTAGGACTCCTAATTGATGATTTCTAAGTTGATTTTCATGATCCTTTAATCAAAACAAAGTTTCCTCAAAGGGTATTGTGAAGCTTAAGCTCCAAACATGATTTTCTTTGAAAATGACCTTGTTTGGTAATAAGATTAAGTGTTTAGATCCAATTAGAATGTGTGTTTGATCATGTGTAATTGATTTCTTGATTTCTGGTTGTTGCACGTTGTTGGATTCCCTCTCTGAGACGTTTGACACGGCTATGCTTGCTTGATGGAGTAGATAGTTATACTCTTGGAGCTAACGTGAGCATTAAGACGAGGATCCTTTACTTGTATTCAAAGGTAAGGGGAGCTTGCCTAGGGATATTCAATAACTATATGCATGTGTGTATGTGTGTAATTGAGTGTTGTGAATATTATTGTGATATTGAGCCAATACTTGAATAACTTGGTTACTTGAACTATTGTGCTTATTACTTGAAGTTGAATATTTCTTACTTTAAGGTGTTATGAATTATATATATGTGATGAACTGTCATTAACTGTAATATTATTGTTGTTGTGAATATATTACTGTTGATTGAAGTTTGAGAAGCCGGACTTGAGTCTGTGCTCAATGACTATAAGGATTGAAAGCCTTAATAAGCCTTGAATAGAACTTTGGAAGTTTTGGGTTCATTTATAAAAGTTCCTTGTTTAAAGTGCCTACTTCAGAAGAATAAGATCTTTGTTTTTAGGAAAATGTTGAAGTGATTTTAAGTTGAAGGAAACTACCTTTTTATGATCAAGAGTTTTGTACGAGAGAAAACCCCTTTCGAACTGCAGGTTTTATGAAGGAAAAACCCCTTTGAAAATATTTGACTTTATTCCATCAAGGATTTCAAAAGCAAACAAATTTACTAAACGTTTTATAAAAGAATTTGTAAAGGAAAAGATTTTCTCCTAAATGATTTAGAAACGTTTCGGTTACTTGGATAAGTGACCGAGGTTTTATTTTGGTTTTTGATTTTCACTGAGCGAAAAGTAAGCACATGTGAAAGAGAATCTAGTTCGCAAGACGTCGCCTTTAGTATTCAGTTATATGCACGCGATCTGGGATCCGTGTCAAGAATTATGGACCAGGGGTCCTAATTGTGATATTATGGGCTAGGAGTCCTAATCTTGGAATTGAGGACTGTGTGTCCTAATTTCGTTGTTATGGACTAGGAGTCCTTATCATGTTGAAATAAAACATGGATAAAAGTATAATTGTTTCTACGACCACAACCTTGGACTGCGACATCGGTCTAAGGTGTTGTGATTGAGCACTCGGACTGCGCGTCCTGTGTTATTGATTTTCAAGTGATGAAAATTGTGAATAGTCGTTAGCCTTGGGCTTCGTCAATGAAAAAGAGTGAACACAAAGAAAAGTCTCGATAATGAAAAGTCTTTTATTCGTATGCATTTCCCCTTGGCAGACGTGCTTGAGTTATCGAATACCCGCTTAAGATGTGGTATTTGATGATGTATACATCCGAATGGCCGTTATAAGGGATTCGTGATGGTGTTGATCCGGGTACATGAGGTGACGGAGACAACTTGCCAAACGTGGCGTATGAGCCTGATCAACTCTTTATTTCTTGGTGATAAAACGGTGATGGTATCTCATGAGATTAAGTTTAGAGCCTGATGATTGAAGTGTCATGCATTATCTTTACAAAACTGATTGATTCGGGTATGAGACCCACTGATATAACACTTGTTTTATCTATGAATAATGCTTAAATGCTAATATGCCAATGTGTTGTATGTATCATGTATATGGTTGTTGTGTGATATAACCATTTGTCGGTATCTCACCCTTACAGATATATCAGGTTTCTTCTGGTTCGCTAACGTACCCTGGGTACTTTAGTGTAGATGGTGCAGAGGAGTCTTCCTAAGTCACTCAGAGACTTAGATCTAGTTGTTTGATGAAGTATTTGATTGTGGAATGACCACGTGAGTTTTCCTCAGAAATAACTTTTAGAATGACCAGCTTAGGGTTTGAGACTTATATTTTTGATAGTATGTATGGGTATGACTCAGAGAGTCTTTATTTTAAAATGGAATGTTTATGGCTAGGAGAACATATCTTTTGAATGAAAACCAAAGCTTTTCCTTTTGGTCATGTATAGCTTATTGATATAACTATTTTTAGCATATTGCTGCCTGGTTGTATTTGGTGTAACTGTAATTCTGGAATGAAAATGTAATTATTTTAGCAGGTGTTCTTTTACCTGGGATGTTCGAATTACAGAGGAGACTCCGTCGAAATTTTTGTAAAAATACTAGCTTTTATTCAAGTATATCTCTAAATTAAATAGGCTTGCCAGGCTAGGATTGTAAGTCGGTCTGCCGATCAAGGCTTAGGTTTGGAGTCGTGCCAAATTTTTATACCCAATTTCAGACGCTTATGTATTTATATAAATTATTTTCCGAAAGCAACTAGCATATTATCTTTTTAATTTAAATTCCGCAGGGGTTACGTAGTAATACCTAGTGGGGGTGTTACATCCAGTCCCTTCGACTTGAAGGATTTATCCACTATTTCTCCAAATAGATTACAACCAAGTATTCAACACCTCTCCAGGCTACAAGTATTTCTTTCTTACCAAGCCTCTTCAGGCTCTAACTTCAACAAAGAGATATAATGTTTGATCTTCTTAACTCACTATGTGTGAGAATATGACAGTTTAAGATCAGATGAATATTTTCACAATATTCAAACTAAGAAATACTGACTCTTGTTCTCTAAAGAATTATGAGTATAAGTGAGTGTAGTTTTATAAAAGTTGAGCTCGTAAGGTTGTGCAGTCAAGAGTTCTTGTTTCAGTATCTCAGGTCTCCTATTTATAGTGACATTCTTCTTCACTTGTATTTCTTCAACAGTTACTTTGAATAATCCCGTTTAGAGATAGCATTTAATGCATG
Organism: Sophora flavescens; assembly: GCA_030762895.1. Lineage (NCBI taxonomy): Eukaryota > Viridiplantae > Streptophyta > Magnoliopsida > Fabales > Fabaceae > Sophora > Sophora flavescens. Next base: position 100,625,342 of record CM061068.1, on the reverse strand, counting down.
ATATCCGTTGTGACTGAGAGCTTGATTGTGGCAATGCTGAATAATACTCTTGGTTATCGAGGTAGTATGAAATTGGAGGTTCACTCCTCTGAGTATTGCAGCTTGAGCACTTGTTGTTCCTCCTTTGTGTATAATCTAGCTTTTTCAGCCATAAAGTTGTCATCGTACAGATCGTTTTGCAGTATCTTACTGTACGATTATGCTTTTTGCTTTTCTTGATGGTACTATGTTTCTTTTACAACAAGGTAAAACATTAAAGCAGATAAAACAAATGTGAAGAACAAATATTCTATTGAAATAAATATCAATCATTTGAAATAAATTCAAGAGATTCGGGTTGCATTTAATTCATTTCAAAGATGGAGCTCGTCTAAAGAAACTTCGTCTACTTAGTTATATGAGAGACCAAGTCTGTTCAATATTTTATTTTGCTCGTCTAATGACGTGACATATCCTCTTGTCTATCAAGTCTTCAAACTTGCTATTCCTCAATAAGTTATAAAGATCTCCGTCTGGTGACGTGGCGGTTCGAGCTCGTCTACTAGATTACTTTATTTTTCAGTTCATTTACTTTTACTAATTACTTCTGTCTGCTTACGTGGCAAGATGGACGCGCTTATTATCAAGTCTTTGGACTTACTGTATCTAACAAGTTATTTTGGTATTCGTTTAGCAAACATTTAGAGCCTCGTTCACTTAAGAAAACCATTCTACTAAATTAAATAAACAAGTAACTTTACCAAGGTAAGCAACCCGTCTACAAGGATGGATGCGTATTTTCAATGAAAACTTATCCCAAATTTATTTTACTTATATTAAAGTATTCTTGCATAACTGAAAGCACATGTTAGATTTCAACTAATACTCTATCAAGTAAATTGAATTCTTTTGTTAGCATCAAAACTTAGATTATTCAATCCAAAACCACTTTGATTTCAACACACTCGAGCTCAAAGACTAATTAAGATGAGTATCAAACCAAAAAATATTTCTTTTCTATCTACTCTCTCTTTATCCAAACAAAGCATTAAATAACCAGAGATCATATGTTCTCAAAAATAATCAAGGACTAAAATCTCATCAACGCTGAAGTAGAGATATTAAAAGTACCATTAAACTATAAAAAAAATGTCAACTGGCCATGCTACCTGGCAACCAATAGCTACCTAATTTGGGCTATAATTGAAGTACTAAAAATCCAATTAAACTGAAGTTTAATTATGATTTTTTTTATTTGTAACCTTATACATATTAAAAAATAAAAATAGAAATATTATATTAAAAATTATATATTTAATTCCTTAAAATTTAAAATTTTATTCTTTTTAATATAAATTTTTTTGATATATGCTGCTAAATTGTAAAGGCTAAAAAAATCGTTTTAATTTAGAGATGATGGAGAAGACAGTCTCAAATCACAATTCAACCATTGGTCGTGAATTAATGGTCAAAGACGGCAGGGAAAAAAGTACGCAAGTCAAACTTCCAATTAATAAATAAAATGATTTACCACCGCAATAAAGAAGCATTGGCAGCAAATAAAGTACATGAAGCTTTTTAGGCGTAATGTATCATTGTTAGGATATACTCCCGTATGATATAAAAAATAAATGAGTATTTTTTATATCAATTTTGATATATATTAAATATTAATTTTTAATTTTATCCTTATTTATTATATGATTTATATTTATGAAATAATATCAACTTTTTATATAAGTAGAATATTAATTAAAATTAGAAGGAATATATTTATAAATTTATATGAATATTAATTATAATTAACTTATTTCAATATATTTTCTTGATACGTGTGTTTTAGGATTTTGTTTCTAACATGTGATATGTGCTATCTTGACTTGAAATTTTGGCCAATTTTACTATCTTCATTATTTTTTTCATTTTTAACAGAAAAAACAGTGCTAGATTTTCAAAATCCACTCCCAGCCCTGTTTTTCTTTCTCGAAAATCACTTAGTTCATGTGCCGCCACAGATATAACGCATTGTTGGCAAGCTAAGAACCAAGATGACATCCCAAGAAAAGTTGCCATTGGTTGGGTTCAACTAATCTTGACATCTTGTAATAAAAAAATATTAATAATTATGTTTTCCATAGTTTCATGCTAATTCCATAACTATATAACGAATTATCAAAGGTTATACTCCTTTGGTCAACGGTATAAGAAACAAAACTTTAAAACACAAAGATAAAAAAAATATATTGGAATGAGTTAATTGTAATTAATACTCATATAAATTTTTAAAAACATCATTCCAATTTTAATTAATATTCGATAGCCTATAATTAATGATAATAATTAATAAGGGTAATGTTGGAAACTAACATTTAATATTTATGAAAATTGATACATGTTTCTTATGTTTTGAAAAAAATGACCTATTTATTTCTTATATTATGGACTGGTGGGAGTATAATACTCCTACTCCATTTTTAAAAAGATTAATTAACTTCACAAGTTGTTCAGCTATGTACATTTTGTTTTTCTCTTTCAAAATGGAAATCGCAAAAGAAAACCAGATCATTAATTTAGCTGTTGAAGTCGCGGTTATGTTTCTAACACTTTTCATTTATTTGTTCGCATACTTTTATTATTATTATTATTATTATTATTATTATTATTATTATTATTATTATTTTGTATCTTATTAAGTGTATTTAGGGCACATATTTTAAAAAAATAAAATTAACAGTTATTATTTTTAATTAAGAGATCTAATTATTTTCTTCAAAAAAAAAGAGATCTAATTATTTAAAATTAAATATTAAATACTTTTCAATATTCTTCAATATTTTAAATCCAAAATTTTAGAGTGTCGCAAGCAGTTGGAGCGTTTGCAGGATATCATGGATGAAGAGGGTGTGGCTCAATTTGTGGAGAGGAAAAATTGTATGGCTAGACTTGTAGTTCAGGAGGATAGCTTTTGGAGGCAAAGGGCAAAAACTTTTTGGCTAAAAAATGGTGATTTAAATACCCGTTTCTTCCATGCTTCTGCTACTGTCCGATCTAAAACAAATAAAACCCAGAGGCTACAAAATGATGATGGTGTTGTTACGGATGATCCAGCGCGTATAAGGGGTATTGCTAAAAATCATTTCATGGACATTTATATGCAGCACCAGGGGTCTTATGATCTGGTGGTGGACGCAATTCATCCATGCATCACAGCTAGAGGTGGGTATTTGGACTCGGGTCCGCGGACAGTCCGTTAAACCTGCCGTCCGCACGGACTTGGACACCCTAAAATATGAGTCCAAAAAAATGCGGACTTTTTGGGTCCGGTCCGTTTAGCCCGCAGGCTTAACGGACTCGGTCCGCGGACCGGGTATGTTAAAAAAAAAAAGTCTGCTGGGCCAACAAAAAACTAACCCATCTCACTCAGACACTCACCCATCTCTAACCCTAAACTACTCAGTGCGCCGTTCAGAGACAAGAGTATTTGACTCTTGTTTCTGCCTTTCTATTTGGCAGATTTCCTCCTTGTCTACCTCTACAATCGGTTGGAGTATTTGACACTTTGGACTGCAGATTATTCAAGGCAAGAGTATTTGACTCTTGTTTCTGCCTTTCTATGTGTTCCTCTTGAGCCATTAATAAGGCTTCAATTTCTTCAACAGTATATGGTTGAATTCTTGTCATAACTGAGGTAATAATGGAATCATACTCACAGCGCAGTCCATTAAAGATTGCTTCGATGTGGTCATCTGTGCTAATTGGAGCTCCTACTACTGCCAAGATATCAACAATTTTCTTGATATTCAACAAGAACTCATTCAAAGATCCGGTCTTCTTGGCACTCTTTAGTTTAGTTTAGTCTTGAGCTGATTCACCTTGGCTCTAGATTGGGAGGCGAAAAACACCTCCAATATTTCTTCCAGATCTGATGGGAAAACTCACATCCCACCATTCTTGTGATTAAATTCTGACATTGAGGCAAGGAGCCAAGAAGCAAGAAGTGGGTCTTGCTGCTCCTTGTTAGAATACTCATATCACCGATCTTTCCTTTTTTCTTATCTTCATCATTCAAGTACTGATCTGGTTGGCCACCATTTTCTTCTGTGTTTCATCAGTTTACAACCTTTGATTGCAAATACAACTTGCTGTTTCCAGGGGAGAAAATTATCCTCAGTAAGCTTGATGGCTAGAGGATCGGAGAAGGTTTGTACGGTAAAGCATGATGAAGAAGTTTCAGCCATTTTTCAGGATCAAAATCTCTGATACCATAAAGGTATCTGAGCAGTAATGGTAAAGGGTATGAAAACCCTGTGCACGAAACAGAGGAAGAAAGTAATGCACAAGTGTAGAGTCCACGGACAGTCCGTTTAGTCCGCGGACTATGCGGACTGGACTTGGACTCTGTTTTTCAGAGTCCATTTTTCATGCGGACTATAAAGTCCGGTCCGTTTAAATGCGGACTTTTACGGACCGGACCGGACCGTTTACCCACCTCTAATCACAGCTGAAGATAATGACGTCCTCACTAGGCCTTTTTGTGCGCCTGGAATTTTTTGAAGCTCTCAATCAAATGAATGATGAAAAGTCCTCGGGTCTCGATGGTTTTAATCCGGCTTTTTTCAAAAGAAATTGGGATATTTATGGTGAGGAGATATTTGGTGCTTGTTGTCTTTGGCTTGAGAGAGGTACTTTCCCATGCACTATTAATGATACAAACATAACTTTGATTCCAAAAAATGATAATCCTGAATCGATGAAGGATTGGCGCCCTATTTCGCTATGTAATGTTATTTATAAAACTCTCTCTAAGGTTCTCGCCAATAGACTGAAATTAATTCTTCATAAATGTGTCTCTAATGTCCAATCAGCTTTTGTCCCAGGTCGTTCTATTCTAGACAATGCTATGATTGCCTTTGAGATCATTCATTTTATGCATAGCAAGACAAAAGGTAATGTGGGTGATGTGGCGCTAAAAGTTGATATGAGTAAGGCAAACGACAGGGTGGATTGGGGATATTTGAGAGTTGTTATGAGGCGGATGGGTTTTGTTGATAAATGGATTGAGTGGATCATGCTTTGTGTGGAGACAATAAATTACTCAGTCTTGGTTAATCGGGAGCTTGTAGGTCAAATTTAGCCTGCCAGAGGATTGAGACAAGGAGACCCACTTTTGCCTTATTTATTTATTGTGTTCAGAAGGGTTGACAACTTTGTTGAATCAAGCTGAGAGTAAAGGTGATTTGTATGGGGTCAAAATTTGTAGAGGAGCTCCAATTATTTCGCATCACTTGTTTGCAGATGATTGTTTTTTGTTCTTTAAGGATAAGGAGAATGAAGCTGTGGCTATCAAGGAAATCCTGGCTAAGTATGAAGCTGCTTCTGGTCAGGTAATTAATTTCCAGAAATCTGAAATTTATTATAGTAGAAATACTAGAGTGGAGGTGCGTGACTTTATTGCTAATTTACTTGGTGTTCAAATCGTTTGGGTATTGGAAAATATTTGAGTCTCCCCTCTATGATTGGTAGGAGCAAGAAATCATTATTTGCTTTTATCAAGGATCGGGTATGGCGGAAGATTAATTCTTGGGGTGGTAGGTCTCTTTCTAGAGCTGGAAAGGAGGTTATGATAAAATCAGTGCTTCAATCTATTCCTACCTATTTTATGAATATTTTCCTTATTCCTCATTCTCTTGGAGATGGAACTCAAACTCCTGAATTCTTTTTGGTGGGGTAGCGGTGGGGCTAATAGCAAAGGAATAAAATGGCTCTCTTGGGATAAACTTGCTATGCATAAACTTGATGGTGGTATGGGCTTTAGAAATCTTTATGCTTTTAAAGTGGCGCTTCTTAGTAAACAGGGATGACGGTTCTTGACACAACCGGATTCTCTTGTGATGAAGCTATTCAAAGCTAAATATTTTGCACATTGTGGGTTTCTCGAAGCCTCTATTGGCAATAATTCTAGTTATGTTTGGCGAAGTTTATGTGAAGCAAGAGTTGTTCTTAAAGAAGGCATCAAGTGGTGTGTTGGTGACGGAATTAATATTAGTGTGTGGCTTGATAGGTGGACTCATAACTCGGATTTGGTGCTACCCATGAATGGCGCTTCTTTTGATCCTAATTTGAGGGTCTGTGATTTATTGGAGGAAGGTAGAAAGATGTGGAATGTGCCCTTGGTTGAAAGTTGTGTAAGCCCAGAATTTGCTACATCAGTTTTAAATTCTCCTCTTTTTGAAGCAATCAAAGATGATCAGAAATTTTGGAGTCCGGATCGAAAAGGCAACTACACAGTCCGGTTTGCCTATAGGTTTTGTATGGATAAAATGTTGGATGTGGCTCATCTTAAAGCAGCTAAGAATTGGAAGCTTATTTGGGATCTTAGAGTGCCCCAAAAGGTGAAGAATTTTTTATGGAGTGCATCCCGTGAGTGTTTACCTACAAGGAGTAATATTACTGTGTGTGGAGTCTCTTGCTCATCCATGTGCCCCTGGTCCAACTCCAATTTTGAAAATGCCTGGCATGTCTTTATTACCTGCGTGAAATGTGAAGATGTGTGGAGAATGATCAATATGTGGGGTATTATTGCTAGGAACCGTGGTCATGTGAGTGGTTTCAAAGAGCTGCTTTTCCTTATTCTTGAGCAAGCTTCGGGACAAGAGAAATGTATGTGGGCCGTCACCTTATGGAGCTTGTGGAAAAGCCGTAACATGATGGTGTGGGAAAGTATAAATGAGCGCGTTAGTGATATTGCTATACGTGGGTATCACTTGTTGGATGAATGGACTAGAGCTTCAGTTGTGTGTGAGCACACTCAGCCCCTGCGCAATTCTGGAGGTGCTCAAGCTGGTTGGAGTAAACCACCCATGGGTTTTGTTAAGTGCAACATTGATGCCTCTTTTCATAAAAATTCTAATAAGGTGGGTATTGGTATGTGCCTTAGAGATGAGTTTGGTAATTTATTGGGTTCCAAAACCCATTGGTTTAGTCCTATTGTTGATATCCATATGGGGGAAGCTACCAGTCTTTATTTTACAATCAATTGGATGAGAGAGATTAGGGTGGAGAAAGTCATCTTTGAGCTGGATTCGAAGTTGGTGGTGAAGTTGACACAGGCAAACACAAGAAGGGGGGTTGAATTGTGTTTGTTAATAAGTTTCGAAAAAGCAACATTTAAAACTATTTTTGCACACAAGAAGATTAAAACATAAGATTTTATCCTGATTCACTCTCTTCCAACCAAGATCTACGTCCAGTCACTTCGACTTGAAGGTTTTATCCACTATTTCTCCAAATAGATTACAACCAAGTATTTGACACCTCTCCAAGCTTACAAGTATTCATTTCTTACCAAGCCTCTCCAGGCTCTAACTCTAACAAAGAGATTTAACTTATGATCTTCTTAACTCACTATGTGTGAGGATATGAAAGTTTAAGATCTGTTGAATATTTTCACAATATTCAAACTAAGGATACAAACTTTTTCTTATGAAAGAATAAAATAATAAGAGCTTGTTTTCTCAAGAATTGTATTGACAGAAGTTGGGCTTGCAAAAGTTGTTCTTCAGTACTTGAGGTCTTCTATTTATAGTGACCTTCTCCTTCTCTTGAAAAGCTTCAACGGTCATTTTGAATTTTCCGTTTAGAGATGAAATAATGTCCGTTGTGACTAAAGGTTTGATCTTGGCAATGCTGAAATGTGCTCTTGGTTATCAAGGTAGCACGAAATGGAGGCTCACTGCTCTGTGCATTGCAGCTTGAAAACTGTTGTTCCTCCTTTGGGTACAATCCAGCTTTTTCCAGTCATAAAGTTGTCATCGTACAGATCGTGTTGCAATTTTCAATGTACTAATCTGCTTTTTGTATTTCTTTGATGGTACTATGTTTCTTTTACAATAAGGTAAAACATTAAAGCAGATGAAACAAAAGTGAAGAACAATTATTCTATTGAAATAAATTCAATCATTTGAAATAAATGTGAGAGAACTGTATTGCATTTATTTACACATGAGATAGAGCTCATCTACTCAAAAACTTCGTCTACTCAGTTATTTGTGAGACTAGGTTTGTTCGTTCTTTTATAAGGCTCATATGATGATGTTGCATACAGAGCTCGTCTATCAAGTCTTTGGACTTGCTATTCCCCAGTGAGTTATCATAATCTTCGTCTGGTGACGTGGCACTTAGAGCTCGTCTACTTGATTATTTTATTTTTCCGTTTATCTAATCTACCAAGTATTCCCGTCTGCTGATGTGGCAAGTGAAAACTAGTCTAATTGATTTTAAACTTAAAATCCGTCTAGTAAACATTTAGTGCCTCGTCTACTTAAAGAAACCAGTCTACTCAATTAAATAAATAAATGACTTTACCAAGATATCGAGTAGCCCGTCTACACGGGTGGACATGCATTTCTCTTTACGAGTCCAAGCAGATACATATGAAAACTTATTCTCAGTTTCCATGTCTTAAAATTTTAAGTGTTCCTGCATAACTAAATAAATTTGTTAGATATCAACTAACACTTTGCAAAGCAAATTTAATTCTTTTGTTAACATCAAAACACAGATTATTTAATCCAAAAACCACTTTGGTTCCTACAATCTCCCCCTTTTTGATGATGACAAAAACTAATTAAATTTGAGTAGCAAAGTCTAAGAGAGCTTACAAAGCTCCCCCTAAGACAAAGCATAAAAACATTTTATAATAGGTCAGAATTGTATCAGAGCAATTACTTATCATATCAAACAGAGTGAAAAACATGTAGACATAGAATATATCAGAATAATTCATAGTAAACAATTATTAGAGCAATCAAATAAGCAGACATAGAATATTTAAAGCATAAGCAGAGACATATATGTGTAGACAGACATATGCTTTTCAAAAACTGACTTTTCTTATTAATTTAATTCTCCTCCTTTCTCCCCCTTTTTTGTCATCAGACAAAAAGGTAAAGGAGTTGGAACATCATTGTCAGTAAAAAGAAAAGAATAAGCTAAGAGGAGGGTGGAGGTGGAGGAGGAGGGTTTTGGTTTTGGTTTGGGTTTGGTGGAGGAGCAGGAATCTATGTAGGCAAATTCTGGCTTTCCTGAAAACTGAGCATGATGCTCATCATTTGATTCATCATCTGATCTGTGGGGACCAGAGCTTCAGCAACCTGTTCTCTGACTTGCTCCTTCACTTCTGCTTTTACTCTTTCCTCAATGATCTTACCTATTATCTCTTCAAAGTTTGGAGGCAGAGAGAGTGATGGTCTAGAGCTTTCACCACTATCTTGAGCATGACTAGGCAGGGTGTCCAATGCTCTTGAATGTTCAGGTTGATCTTGTGGGTGAATTATTGTGAGAGCCAGAGGTTGAGAAGAGTGCTTATCTGAAGTGCTTGGTCTGGAAGTAGACTCAGCAGCTTCCTCATGTTCATTTATCAACTTGACTGCTTCATTCTCTACAACAGGTTCCTCAATAGTGATTTCTTCTTTTGTGTGTTCTAATGGAGGTGATGTAGGTGGTGAAGTAGCAGGTTCTAGTACTGGGTCCTCAAACCACTTAATTTCATCTTCATTTTCCAGATGAGGACTAATGACAGGTAGTCCAAAAATATCATTGATGATGATAAACTTGCAGTCTGAAATACCACATTTTCCTCTGACAGTTGGAATGACTTTATTTTCTTCTTGAGACACTCCAGAGGAGGAGACTTTTCTTGTGCAGTGAATAACATGTAATTTCCAGAAGTCAATTGCATGTACCTTTTCAGAGATTTCTTCAATGGAAATAGATTGCCAATGTTCCAGAAGGGTATATTCAAAGGGTTCTGAATTGAGATCCAGCATAATTGACTCATTTGCTGGCATCTTGCCTTTGAAAATTCTTCTCTTCTTGTCTTTGTCTTTGTTTTTGTTGAAATCAAGCATAGATAGTATTGGTGCAATTCTGTATGGCTTGATCCCAATATTGGTTGCCGATGAATGTCTTAGCCAAGTTGGAGGGACAAAGTTTGCAGTTCTGTCAATTTTAAAATGGCTAAACTCCTACTTCAGCATTTCCTACATCAATGTATCAACAAAATCTGCAGCTCTGCCATACACACTGGGGTGCTTAAATGTTTCCCGGTCAGTGTTTCTGTCCATGATGAAGGGGACATGCCTGAATGATCTAGATCTTTTGGGTGGCAGGGTCAGTATGCTAGTTTGAAATGATGTGCCTCTAAACTCCTTCAGTGAATGGTTTGAAGGGTGGAAGTTTAATGAGGTTGGGGTAAATCTTTCTAGGTGGGAATTTCTTTTGTGGTAGATGGGTTAGAAGAGGTCCAAAGGAATTGAATAGTTCAGTTGGAAATGGTCCAGCAGGTGTGTGTGGTTCAGGGTTAACCCAATATGAGTAGATGTTTTCAGGTTCATACTCATATTCTGGTAAAAGGTACCATCTGGTTAGAATAGGTTCAGGTTCAATTTGGTGGATGTGGAAAAGAATCTTCCATTCCCTCTTGACTTTTGCTCAATTCTCAGCTTTTCCCTCATATAATACTGATGGATCAGTATAGGGAAAGTTGATTTTCTTGATTTTTGGAAAGGGGGCACCAAGGCAAAATCCATCTTCAGACTGGTTGAACCAAGGGTCATCAATGGGGATAATAGGTTAGAAAGTTGATTTAGGAGGTAAGGTTATTTGTGTTTGGTTTGGAATGTTTGTTTGTGGTGAGAGGGGTTTGGGAATGTATACATCCGTCATATCATCATTAACAAATATACCAGAAACATCTATCATATGCTCAAAGCTAGAAACTAGGGCATCTACTGCTAACTTAACAGGGTCATTAGCACGTAGAGTTACCTCAGTCTCAAAGACAGCTTTGACTTTCCTCTGTGGTTGCCTCCTACTGGTTGGAATGGCAGAGGGGGCAGCAACAGCATCAACAGTCTTTTGTTTCTTCAAAACAGAGCTGATGGGAATTCTATCCTCATCATCATCTTGTGACAGAACCAGATTTCTTGTCCTCTTTTGGGAAATGGCAGGTTGAGGGGCAGCAGCAGTAGGTCCCCTGATGACAATTCCAGTAGGCCATTTAGACATAGGCTTCCTGGTAGCAGTGGTATTTTTCCTGATATTCTTCTTTGGCTCCACAGTCTCAGCTATGTTTTGTTCTACCATTTCTTCTTTAATCTTCATCAATTCCTCAGTCTTATCAATAGCAGCAGCAGCATATGTACTGAGGTTCATGTTTGCTATGTTCATTTTCCCAAAGTCAGCAGCTGACATTGGTTTTTCAATCATAATTCTGGCTTGTTCCTCAGGAGTCCTTGCAGCAATGTATTCATGGATTCCTTGTGCCTTGAAGATTTTTGAAAGAAGGTGACAGTAGGGAAATGCCGATAGTCTATTCTTGTTCATTACAACATCCCTAAATCTTCCATACATAATTCTTGGAAGATTGAACTTTGTTTCAGTCATGAGGTGGCAGAGGCAGAACTTGTGTAGAGAAGAGAGGTTGTCCTTGGACCCAACTTTATGAAGAACCACTTTATTTAGTAGATGATGAAGGATGCGAACAATATCCTTCATTTCAACAGCCTTCCAAGAGTGATTTCTGATAGTGTCTTCTTTCATCACACATACTTCAATAGTCTCAGAACCACCCAGATCAACTTCCCAAGTTTCAGTGAGAACCAACCCTTCCTGGGCATAGAAAATAGCATCAGCAATGGTGTTCTCAGAGACTACAATCTTCTTTCTCAACACCATAGAGGAGAAGTCTGTATCGGAAATTCGAACATTTCTCCAGAAGTCCCTAATTAGGTTTGGAAGAACAGAGACTTTCTCTGTGAAGAGTCGTCCCCAGCCAGCAGCATTATTATACTTACTAATATCCAAGTTATAGTCTTGCAATACTCCAAAGTTGAAATGATGCTGAATAGCCAAGTTGAGTTTATCCACGTTGAAGGTTGAAGAAGAAGCCATTTTTGTGGTTTGAAGGTTGGGGTTCATATACAGGGGAAACAGAGCTCAAGAGTTTGAGAGAGATAGTTGTCAGGGAAGATGGGTAGCGAAAGGTTTTTCAGAGGGAAAGAAACTTACTAAAAAGGTTTTGAATTTCAAAGGTTTTTCTTTTGGAAATTAATTAAAAGAAATTGACAAGACATGTCATTAAGAATAAAACGGCGTTGATATTTTGGAACTCTAAAAAGGTCTTGATGGGATTGATGGAAGTTACTGACTCAGCAAAGAGAATATACTAGATAAATATGTCTATAAGACAAAATAAATGCATTTAACAAATATATGCATAGACGGGTTCAAGCATAAGCAAGTATGGACGCACATATTAACATGCAATGGAGGCAGCAAGCAAAAGTAGTAGACGCATTATGCAGTAGACGTGCAGTTGACTATGCAATAGACGCAAATAAGTTTTATCATGATCTGGATGCAAAAATTTTTAACATGCATTGGACGAAAAAAAATATCTATAGACGTATATTTATCAGAACAACATTCTCAGGTCTGAATGCTTATATCAATCTATACATAACATATTTAGATGCTTTCTAATAAAGATAAATCTGTCCTCTGCAAGAGGTTTAGTAAAGATATCTGCCCATTGATGGTCAGTATCTACGAATTGTATATCAAACACACCATTATACACATAATCCCTAATGAAATAATGTTTGATTTCTATATGCTTAGCTTTAGAATGGAGTATTGGATTCTTAGATAAATTAATTGCAGCAGTATTGTCACACATGAGTGGAATACTACTTACAAACACATTGTAGTCCTCCAATTGATGTTTGATCCAAAGAAGTTGTGAGCAGCAATTAGTAGCTGAAATATACCCAGCTTCAGCAGTTGATAAAACAATGGTACTTTGTCTTTTGCTTGACCATGAGACAAGATTAGCTCCAATGAAGTGACATCCTCCACTTGTACTTTTTCTTTCAATTTTATCTCCAGCATAGTCAGCATCACAGAATCCAACTAATCTGTAATCTTTATATTTCTTAAAACACAAACCCAGATTAGTAGTACATTTCAAATATCTAAATATTCTCTTAACTGTAGACAAGTGAGATTCTCTAGGATCAAATTGAAAACAAGCACACAAACATACACTGAACATAATGTCAGGTCTGGACGCGTTAAGATATGAAATAGATCATATCATACCTCTATATACCTTTTGGTCTACCTTTTTATCTTTATCATCTTTGTTCAGTATGGACGTGGGGTGCATAGGGGTATTCATTGGTTTGCAATCATCCATGTTGAACTTCTTCAGGAGTTCCTTTGTATACTTGGATTGGTGGATGAGCACCTCGTCCGTAGTTTGTTTTATTGAAGTCCAAGGAAAAATTTGAGTTCTCCCATCATGCTCATTTCAAACTCTTCCTGCATTAACTTAGAGAATTCTTTGCATAGAGACTCGTTAGTAGCACCAAATATAATATCATCAACATATATTTGTACAATTATGAAATTAGACTTAACGAATTTCCTAAATAAGGTTGTGTCAACCTTTCCTCTATTGAATCCATTTTTCATAAGAAAGGAACTTAGTCTATCATACCAAACTCCAGAAGCTTGTTTAAGGCCGTACAAAGCTTTCTTAAGCTTATATAAATGCTCAGGATGGATTTCACTCTCAAAACCCGGAGGTTGCATAACATAATCTTCTTCATTAATAAAGCCATTTAGAAAAGCACTTTCAACATCTATTTGAAAAAGCATAATACTATGATGTGCAGCAAATGAAAGTAGAATTCTAATTGCTTCTAATCTAGCAACAGGTGCAAAGGTTTCAGTGTAATCTATACCTTCTTCTTGAGAGAAACCTTGAGCAACAAGTCTTGATTTGTTTCTCACCACCTTACCATTTTCATCAAGTTTGTTTTTGTAAACTCACTTTGTTCCAATCAATGATTTATCTTTAGGCTGGGGAACCAGAGTCCAAACTTCACTTCTTTCAAACTGATTCGGTTCTTCTTGCATAGCCATAATCCAACCATCGTCCAGCAGAGCCTCGTCTATTGTCTTTTGTTCCAACTCATACTAGTGCAGAGTCTTCTTGCTCTTTGAAGGTTGATCTAGTTCTTAGCCTATCATTGGGGTTTCCAATGATTTGATCTTGTGGATGATAGTTCCCGAAGTACCAAGATTTTTGAAATGTATCATGTTGAGAATTTGAGGTTTCTGGTTGTTGAGTGGGTCGTCTGCTTGATCATCAGTCTTTATCTCTGGTGTATCTCCTGAGATGTTTAGATCAAGATTTGTAAAAGTTTCATCTAGCTCTGATAATTTCTTATCAGGCTGTTTGTCATCAAACTTGACATGAATACTTTCTTCTATACCAATTATCTTCCCTTTTTGATTTCCTCCAAATGTAACCCAGCCACCATCTTTGGGCTTAAGGCTTTGGAACATACACCTTTCTCCCGTCATGTGACGTGAGCAGCTACTGTCCAAGTACCAAGACATATGTTTTCTTCCTGTTTTTACCCAAACTGACTTGGGTCCTTTCTTGTTAGTTGTCACTGGATGAGCATGCTTAGCATGTTTATTATGTATGCATCTAGATGAAGTATGCTCATTCTTTCCACACACTTTGCAAAAGGTGTTGGACAGACCAGACTTTGTTTTAGCATTTTTAGCTTGAACTTTTGAAGCTTTGTGTTGAGTATGTGGTGTAGACTTTTGTTGAGATGCTTCTTGCTTCTCTTTGTCATAACCGATGCCAGATTTATCATATGGTGACTTAGAGTACCTTAAAATGAGACTAAGCTTGTCCGAGCCACCTACAAGCTCTGACAGAGAGTATGTCAGATATGTTATTTCTTGCTTCAGTTTTGCAACTTCACAAGAAGCATCAGGCTCACACTCCATTTTGTCAGCTAGACTGACATTCACTGATTTTAGTATGTCATTTTCATCTTTAAGGTTTAGTTTCTCAGTGCAGACCCTATCGTATTCTCTAGATAGTTTAGAAAATTTCTTTTTGAGACTCCTATACTCTCGTGACAATATGGACGACTCATGCAACAATTCATCAAAAGCATTTTGAAGAGTGAACGGGTCAGAGTCCATTACCTCAACATCAGTGTATTCACTTTCTGATGCAGTATCTGCCATGAGACAGATATTTGCCTCTTCCTCCGCATTATCTTCTTCATCTGATGAAGACATATCAAGATCCTCCCATGTAGCCATTAAGCTTTTATTCTTTTTGAAGAATTTCTTTTTATCCTTTAGCTCAGGGCAGTCAGCTTTGAAATGACCAGATTTCTTGCATTCAAAGTACAAGGGTGGACCTTTTTCCTTGGAATCTGACTTCTCATTGGAAAACTTTTTGTTGAGTTGCTTCCTTCTGAAACCACCTTTCTTTCTCCACATATGTTGAATCTTCCTGGAGATGTAAGACAATTCATCCTCGTCTGATCCTTCATCATTGTCAGAAGATCCAGACTCATCTGATGACTTAGTAGCTTTGAGACCCTTTGATGAGCTTGCTTTCTTCGCCTTTAGGGCAATAGATTTTCCTTTTCTAGAATTTTCTTCTTCATTAAGTTCAAGTTCATGAACCTTGAGAGATCCAAGAAGCTCTTCTAGAGAGAGTGTATTCAGGTTTTTGGCTTCCTGAATAGCAGTATCTTTGGGTCTCCATTGCTTGGATAGGCTCCTCAGAATTTTTCTGACATGATCTCTATTTTCATATGTTTTTCCAAGAGACCTGAGACTGTTGGTGATAGTCTGAAATCTCCCAAACATTTGATCTATTGATTCATGATCAGCGATCTTAAACAGTTCATACTAGTGAACCAGCATGCTTATTTTTGATTCCTTTACTTGTGATGAACCCTCATGAGCTAGGGCAAGAGTATCCCAGATTTCTTTAAATTGTAGTTGTGAACTTTGTCATGTTCAGATCTGGTAATAGCACACATGAGATAGTGCTTAGCTTTCAAATTCAGCTGATGTTGGTTTTTATGCTCTTCAGCCCATTGGGCTCTAGGAACAGCAGCTCCAGCTTCATCTCTTGGCTCTGTGTAGCCGGTTTCAATAAGCTTCCAAATATCTACATTCTGTGCATCCAAGAAGACCATCATCATCTTCTTCTAGTAGTCATAATCTGTTCTATCAAAGAGAGGTCTGTTGATAGCTTGTCCTTCTGCATCCATGGTTGTTGGATCGTACTCCCTCAACACTTGTTAGATGCTTAACCCTTTCGAGACTGAGCTCTGATACCAACTAAAGTTGACACAGGCAAACACGAGAGGGGGGGGGGGGGGGGTTGAATTGTGTTTGTTAATAATTTTCGAAAAACAACCTTTAAAACGATTTTTGCACACAAGATGATTAAAACAGAAGCAAGCACACAGAAATAGATCTTTTAAAAGCTTTAACAAAAGCAATATCAAAACCCCTCAATCAGTAAAAAATGAATAAAACTGAAAGAGTTTAGAGATAGAAGATTCACACAAAGGATTTTATCCTGGTTCACTCTCTTCCAACCAAGAGATACGTCCAGTCCCTTCGACTTGAAGGTTTTATTCACTATTTCTCCAAATAGATTATAACCAAGTATTCAACACCTCTCCAGGCTCTAACTCTAACAAAGAGATTTAACTTATGATCTTCTTAACTCACTATGTGTGAGGATATGAAAGTTCAAGATCTGTTGAATATTTTCACAATATTCAAAATAAAGATACAAACATTTACTTATGAAAGAATAAAAGAATAAGAGCTTGTTTTCTTAAGAATTGTATTGACAGAGGTTTGGCTTCCAAAAGTTGTTCTTCAGTACTTGAGGTCTTTTATTTATAGTGACCTTCTCCTTCTCTTGAAAAGCTTCAATGGTCATTTTGAATTTTACGTTTAGAGATGAAATAATATCTGTTGTGATTGAAGTTTGATCTTGGCAATGCTGAAATGTACTCTTGGTTATCAAGGTAGCACGAAATGGAGGCTCACTGCTCTGAGCATTGCAGCTTGAAAACTGTTGTTCCTCCTTTGTATACAATCCAACTTTTTCCAGCCATAAAGTTGTCATCGTAAAGATCGTGTTGCAATTTTCAATGTACTAATCTTCTTTTTGTATTTCTTTGATGGTACTATGTTTCTTTTACAATAAGGTAAAAGATTAAAGCAGATGAAACAAAAGTGAAGAACAATTATTCTATTGAAATAAATTCAATCATTTGAAATAAATCTGAGAGAACTATATTGCATTTATTTACACATGAGATAGAGCTCATCTACTCAAAAACTCCGTCTACTCAGTTATTTGTGAGACTAGGTTTGTTCGTTCTTTCATAAGGCTCGTCTGATGACGTGGCATACAGAGCTCGTCTATCAAGTCTTTGGACTTGATATTCCTCAGTGAGTTATCGTAATCTCCGTCTGGTGATGGGACACTTAGAGCTCGTCTACTTTATTATTTTATTTTTCCGTTTATCTAATTCTACCAAGTATTCCCGTCTGCTGACGTGGCAAGTTAAAACTAGTCTAATTGATTTTAAACTTAAAATCTGTCTAGTAAATATTTAATACCTCGTTTACTTAAAGAAACCAGTCTACTCAATTAAATAAATAAATAACTTTACCAAAATATTGAGTAGCCCGTCTACACGGGTGGACGTGCATTTCTCTTTATGAGTCCAAGCAGATACATATGAAAACTTATTATAAGTTTCCATGTCTTATAATTTTAAGTGTTCTTGCGTAACTAAATAAACTTGTTAGATATCGACTAACACTTTGCAAAGCAAATTTAATCATTTTGTTAACATCAAAACACAAAGATTATTTAATCCAAAAACCACTTTGGTTCTAACACGTGGTTGATGGTTTTAACTCTTTGTCTAATGGTATCTCAGATTTTGGTGCTACTATTTCCTCTTGTAAGGATTTGCTTTTGTCTTTTTTTCAAAACTCTCATGTGGAGTTCAATAGGAGGTAAGCTAACATGGTTGCTCATAGTTTAGCTAGGGTGGCCAGTGACTATGTTAGTTCTCATGTTTTTGTTGATATCCCAACATGTATTGACTCTTTGATTATGAATTAAATACAGTATACCTCTTTTTTCAAAAAAAAAAATTTCTACAATATTAAATGTTTATAAATTTATTTAATAATTTATGTTTTTATTTATTAACACGTGGTTTAAGGATACGCATTGACAAAATATTAATTTTAATTGATGTTCCTAAAAAAATTAAGAATTAAATTTTACCCATTTTAAGGAGTCACACAACAAAATTAATTATATCAATCGAGCCAATGTTCATTGATTGTTTAAAATAATACTTACCGTAGTCTACGTTTTAATGTATATAATATATTGACAAATTTTAACGAATGTCCTTGGCATATGAATTAAGTAATCTAAAAAAAATATGTTTATATCAAAAGTAGTGTATCCAAAATATTGTATTGGAAAAAGATATACTTAATATCTTTAAATAATAATGTTAAGGTATTGTTAGCAAATATCTTAATATGTTATTCAATTTGAAAGATTCAAATACTCTCATTGCAACTTGATTTTTAAACTTCAATACCTTTGTGTTTGGTTTCACGTTGGAAACCTCTAGAATTGGTTGTCATCTGTCAAACATGATTTTGGTAAAAATGAGATGTTTAATTACTATCGGGTAAAATTGATTTTACCTTCAGATGCGATTCTGACTAGAAGCTAGAAATAGTAGCTTTTGAGTTGAGTTGAAAAATTTATACTAAATTTGACATCAAACTCGCTTTCAAAATAAAAACTTCCAAACATAAAGCACTTTACTTCAAACCCATTATAAGTAAATTAATTTTACAAAATCAATTACATTCAAAATCACTTTTATCAAACATTCATCCAAACACACACACAATGTTCTAGATTGTATTTATATAACGAGAGTGCTAGTATAAAGTTTTTTATATCATCAATCAATTACAAATCTTTTTTTTTTTGAATAAATCAATTACAAATCTTATGTGACATGTATGGTAAGTAATATAAAAGTCAACTATTTTAATGATGTAATAATTTATAATTGATTAATAGGATAAAAAAATTTACACTACAATGATAATTGATTCATTATTTTTTCCTTATTTGTGCAACAGGTTTGCTAATTTGACAAAAAATGCCGGACAACATACGTACATCGTATGCACGGTGCCGCACAGTGCGGCACTGTAGCACAACCTTTTTTTTTTATTTAAATTTAAATTTTTTTTGTAAATAAATTTTTTGATTAAGTATGGGCATTCACCACATATTTGAAGGCATTCACCAGATAATTGAACTACGTTCACCAGATAATCTAAGGCATCCACAAGCTAATTTAGTATAGGCATTCACCACATATTCGAAGGCATTCACCAGATAAGTGAACTACGTTCACCAGATAATCTAAGGCATCCAAAACTCGGTTTTAGTATGGGCATTCACCAGATATTCGAAGGCATTCACCAGATAATTGAACTACGTTCACCAGATACTCTAAGGCATCCAAAACTTGGTTTTAGTATGAGCATTCACCACATATTTGAAGGCATTCACCAGATAATTGAACTACGTTCACCAGATAATCTAAGGCATCCAAAACTTGGTTTTAGTATGGGAATTCACCACATATTTGAAGGCATTCACCAGATATTTGTACCCCATTTACCAGATATTGACACATACTTAATCAAAAAATTTATTTACAAAAAAAATTTAAATTTAAAAAAAAAAAAAAAGCGTACAAGGTCAAGACAACAGTGTAACTAACTCGCAAAATAAGGAGCATCTGTTCATACGATGTATGTATGTTATCAAATTTTCTGTGTCAAAAAATCATTTCTGTTTGTGCAACAATGAGTATTATGGCCATTTCCATTTGTCTATTGTCACTCCTTTTGACTTATTTTTTCTATCATTTTCTGAGAATTCTCTTTATCAAGTAGATAGCTAAATCTAATACGTTATTTAACTATTAAAGGATACTAGTATTTTTGTATCCACGCATTCAATTTCTAATATTATTGATAGCATTATTATCATTAATAACTTGAATTGTATCTATATATGTACGAAACTTTTTTTTTCCTTTATCCCAAATTAAGTCCACTATGTCAAAAATTTTCTTGACTTATTTCACACATTGCTTTCAATATTTCTTTCTCACCCATAATGGTGGTACTCATTCATCTCCAAGGCTTTTTATTTATAGACAGAAGTGATCGCCAAAACCCTGGAAACAATTTTATCTATAACTTGAGTGCAAAGAATTGAATATTATTTTTATTTTAAAATGATATTACAATACGTAATGTAACACTATGTGTTAAGTGTTACTATTTGATTATTACTAATGATCAAATAATCATCTTAAATCATGTGGTGCTGACACGTGTCACTTTATTAAAAAATCATCAATTCTCCTTATTAACTAGTATAGATATAGATTTATTATTTAAAATAGAAAAAACAAAGGCAATGATGTAGAAAAAAATATATTAGAAAATATGAATATCTCTACCTCTATTTATATCAATTCAGAGATTGACGTGTTTGACTCCCAAAACATTGTACCTTTACCGGTTTGTAAATATTATAAAACAAAAAAAAATTAAATTTTAGAAAATAAAAAATAAAAATAATAATAAAATTTCATCACTTGACATGTGGCTTGCACCAATGTGCTACACAAAAATCAACATTTACCCTTATTAATTAGTATAGGTATAGATTTATTATTTAAAATAGAAAAAACAAAAGCAATGATATAGAAAAAAATACAAAATATGAATAGCTCTGTCTCTATTTATGTCAATACAGATATTAGAAAAATAAAAAAGTAAATTAGAAAAAAATATAATTCGGAAAAAAATTTTAAAAAAATTAGAAAAGTATATCAAAAAATATTTTTAAAAAATAGGAAAATAATAATTAGAAAAAAATATTCAAAAAATTATAAAAATAAAATTATTTAGAAAACAAAAATATTTTAAAAAAATCAATTATAAAAATAAACGTTTTAAAAAAAGGAAATCATAAAAAAACTAATTCGGGGAAAAATAAATTTTTAAAAAAATATTATAATGAATGTATGTTTATAAAAAATTAAATAAATTTAAATAATCCAAAATAATCCACTAGTTGACAACTCCTTCTACTGTTACAGGAACGGTAGAAGAAAATTTGTTAATTGATAAAGTGATATAAATATTGAATACTAAAATATATATATAAATATTAAAATATAGTAATTGGTTTAGTTCAAAAATAACCGAATTAATGATCATTGAGTTTGGTTCAATTCTGAGCCGTAAAAAAATAAATTTTTAAAAAATATTATAAAGAATATATGTTTAAAAAATAAATAAATAAATTTAAATAATCCAAAATAATCCACCAGTTGACAACTCTTTCTACTGTTACATGAACAATAGAAGAAAAGTTATTAATTGATAAAGTGATATACATATTGAATATTAAAATATATATAAATATTAAAATATAGTAATTGGTTTGGATCCAAAATAACCAAATTAATGACTATTGGGTTTGGTTCAATTCGGAGCCGTGCACAAAAAAAAGAACCAATTTAATTGATTGCTTCGAATTTTCAAATTAATCGAATTATTGGTTCGAGTCTTACGATCCTAAACTTTTCCGAAGAACACGGTAGCTTTGCTACCTTTCCTGGCTAAAAATATTTAAAAATAAAAAAATATTATAAACTTTAAAAAGTCAATAACAATTTCCGAACTAATTAAAATTGGTTTAGTTTAACTAGATTCGAATCTTAAAATATTAATATATATAATATAAAATATTAAATTTTAAACTATTAAATTATATATACATTAAAATATAAGTATAAAAAAATTCAAACATCAAGAACACAACAACTCTACTTTTACTGTTTGCCAACTTATGATTGGTTGACAGTATAAAAAAACTTTACACTGTCAGTTTATATAAATATATTCAAAAAAAAAGTACCAGCAAAAAAAATTGTTAGGAATTTTAAAAAAAATTAAGGAAATTATAAAAAAATATTTTAAAAGGAAAAAGAAAAAAAACGTAAATTAGAAAAAATTTAAACGAAAAATAATTAGAAAAAAATTATGAAAAAAAATATATTTTTAAAAAATTAGGAAAAAAATAATTAGAAAAATATATTTTTTAAAAAATTAGAAAAATAAATTTAATTGTAAAAAAAATATAAATTAATTAGGAAAAAATATATATTTAAAAACAAATTAAACAAAATTAGAAAAAATATATTTAAATAAATTATAAAAAAAGTAAATTAGGAAAAAAGTAGAATAAAGTATATAAAAATATTTTTTAAAAAATTAGGAAAACAATAATTAGAAAAAAATATTCAAAAAAATTAGAAAAATAAAATTAATTAGAAAACAAAAATATTTTAAAAAAATCAATTACAAAATAAACATTTTAAAAAAAAGTAAATTAGAAAAAAACTAATTCGGGAAAAAAATTAAATTTTTAAAAAAATGTTATAAAGAATATATGTTTAAAAAATAAATAAATTAATTTAAATAATCTAAAATAATCCACTGGTTGACAACTCATTATACTGTTACAGGAACAGTATAAGAAAATTTGTTAATTGATAAAGTGATATACATATTGAATATTTAAATATATATACATATTAAAATATAGTAATTGGTTCGGTTCCAAAATAACTGAATTAATGACCTTTGGGTTTGGTTCAATTCGGAGGTGCATAAAAAAGAAAAAAAACGAACCAATTTAATTTGTTGATTCGGATTTTCAAATTCATCAAATTATTTGTTCGAGTCTTACGACCCTAATCTTTTTCGAAGAATCGGATAGCTTTGCTACCTTTCCTGCTAAAAATATTTAAAAACAAAAAAAAATTATAAACTTTAAAAAGTCAATAACAATATCCGAACCAATTAAAATTGGTTTGGTTTGATTCGGTTCGATCCATAAAATATTAATATATATATAGTATAAAAAATATTAAATTATATATTCATTAAAATATAAGTATATAAAAATTAAAACATCAAGAACATAACAACTCTACTTTTACTGTTTGTCAATTTATGATTGGTTGACTGTGTAAAAAACCTTTATACTGTCAATGTATACAAATAAATTCAAAAAAAAAATATTAGTAATTTTTTTTAAAAAATTAAGGAAAAGGTAAATAAATGTAAAAAGTAAAAAAAACTAAAAAAAAGTAAAAGAAAGTTATTTTTTAAAAATAAAAATAAAAATAAAAGCAAAAAAAATCCTAATACTGACATATATATGTACAATAAAACTGTCTATCCAACCTTTATATTAGTATAGATTTTAGAAAAATATCAAATGGTAATGATTGACAGATAGGACATAGGAGTAATAAAATCACTCAATTATAATAGGAATTCTTGCAAGAACTTTGGGGATTAAAGATAGCATATAAGATTATATAAGATCCGAATCCAAATAATTAAAGTTGGGAGTGCATATTCCTAACATTTGGCTTATCGACAGCAATGCAATTCATTATATTATCAACAATTGTTTATAACCGACAAGTGTGACTAGTTTTTTTTTTCCTTCTAAATCTAGTGTATCCCAACGCTGTCAACGAAGAATTAATCACTATTCGTGGGGTGTAGCTTCCGTTGTCATAGTATGACTATATATAATATATATATTTTTTGTCTCAACAAGTGTGACTATTTGAAAAATTGAATTTTATGTGCGTAAATTTTAGTTATAGTAGAAGAATTTAATTGTGATACAATGTTATTCCACTTATTGTATTATTAATAATTTTTCATTCTTGAAATAACTACTTTAAAAATGATATATGCAATTATGTATGATTGTTAGTAGTGTGAAGACTTTGGGTTGATGGTATATCAAGATTAAAGTGTGAAGTTTTATCATATCAACCAATCACAAATCATAATCGTTCTATGAATAGCTTTTAAAATAATTATTATTAAGTTTAAATATTTTTAGTGAAATATTAATTCATAAACCGTGTAAATTTTTTTACATTCATACTGCATAACAATTTAATGCTAAATTTATAGGGTAAAGATTTAAAATTCATGTGAAAAATCACGATCAAGTCAAATTTCAAATAGGTATTAATCTTACATTTTTTATAATATAAGAATAATACTCATAACTGTTTTTTAATTAATTATTTGTACATAATACATCATAAACAAACATTTTTTTTGGGTAGAATAAACAAACAATTTTTTTGATAAGCAAATAAATAAACATTTAATTACACATAAAAATACACACTTTTTCATGAACTATATTATTTATATCTAGATTTGTGCAAAATCACATCAAAACCTTTTATTTAACATAAATCCTAATGCAACTCAATAATTCTATAGTCCGTTTTGTCAAAAAATAATAATTCTATAGTCCGTACACATCTCTTCAATTTATTTCTCTAGAAGTTTACCTACCATTTTTCTAATAGGGACTAGGTTGTAGGGGTAAAAATAAACTGATAGTGATCCTGTATACTTGGAAAGGATAAGTTCTGGCAAAACATTATTGGTGTGTTTGGGTAAACAACTTAATTAAGAGCTTATCACATAAGACCTTATCGCACGAGAGCTTATGCCATAAGCGCTTAAAGAAAGAAAAAGAAAGAAAGGGACATGAGATGATTCGAATAGTGAAAAACACGGAGAGGGTGTTTAGTGCATAAGCTCTTATGATTATTCCATAAGCTTCTCCCAGTGACTTATGGAAATAAGTCAAAAACTCCTTATGGGATGACATAAGTTATTTTTATAAGCTCTGTCAAACACACTGCATAAGAACCTATGTCATCAGATAAGTCAAAAGAAGCTTAAATAAGCTCTTCCAAACGTCACTATAATATAATATGAAATAAACACCCACAGTATAGGAAAAGAATATACTAAAAGAGAAAAAACAAATTCAGAAGTATCCTAGTAGCCCCATAGATCCAACAAATCTTCCTATATATTTAGCTGTGTTTTCCATTCAAACTGCAAGTACTCTGTAATCCTCTGCTTTCTCTGTCTCCCATTGTTTCTCTGTCCTTCCCTTGCTCTCAGTAGAGGCACCATACTCAGCCACAACAATCATGGTTGCAGCTGAAATAATGCCTGAGAAACCCCTTCAAGGAGTTCCCATACTTTCAAGAGAAACCAGTTTTTCCTCTTCATCTAGAAGGTACTGATTTGTTTTTTTCCTTCATTTCTCTTCTTCATTTTGTTTTTCACTTTTTCAAATCACAAATCATCCAGATGCAACTCAAATGCTGACATGTTTTGGTTGAAAATGAAAACTTGGAGGCATATTGAAAACCCTTTTGACTCGAGGCTGAGAAAAAAAATGTATATATACACCCATGAATTTGTAGTCCACAATCTGGAATCCTGTTCTGTTTTTCTATAAAATGAAGCAAAGTTTATGTTCCATGGCAGAGTCCACAATGTTCAACATTGTTCTGTTTTCTATAAAATGAAGCAAAGTGTATGTGACTATGCCTTAGAACAAGAAATGGTAATAGTGAGTCTCATTCCACATTTTAGTAGACTGTTTTATTGGTACACCAAGGGTATCATCCGGCCGAAAACTAATCTCTTTCGAGAAATCAAAATGGATTTTGCTTTTTCTAACAAAGCTTTTTCCATATATATGGTCGGAATCGAACTCCTGACAACACATCTATGTATCAGCTATTTTGGGCCTTGTTGGTACATTTTGGTAAAATGTTTTGAAGAGCTTATTAAACTGTTTGATATTTTTATAGGTTGGAAGGCAAAGTTGCTATTGTAACTGGAGGTGCCAGAGGGATTGGGGAAGCAACTGTGAGAGTTTTTGTGAAGAACGGAGCAAAGGTGGTAATTGCTGATGTTGAGGATGCACTCGGAAACCTTCTTGCTGAGACCTTATCTCCTTCAGCTACCTATATCCACTGTGATGTCAGCATAGAACAAGACATTGAAAATTTAGTGAGATCCACAGTTTGTCACTATGGACAACTAGATATCATGTTCAACAATGCTGGGGTTCTTGGTAACCAATCCAAAAACAAGAGCATTTTGAATTTCGACCCCGACGAGTTCGACCGAGTCATGCGTGTGAATGTGAAAGGAATGGCTCTGGGGATGAAGCATGCAGCAAGGGTGATGATTCCTAGAGGAGTTGGGTGCATAATTTCCACAGCTAGTGTTGCTGGTGTGATGGGAGGACTTGGACCACATGCTTATACAGCTTCAAAGCATGCAATAGTTGGGCTCACAAAGAACACTGCTTGTGAGTTAGGAAGGTATGGGATTAGGGTTAATTGTATTTCTCCATTTGGGGTTGCCACATCCATGCTTGTTAATGCATGGAGAAGAACAAGTAGTGTTGAAGAAGAAGAAAATGATGATTTATGCATCAATTTTGGGTTGCCTTTGCAAGAGGAGGTGGAGAAAATGGAGGAGTTTGTGAGAGGGCTGGCCAATTTGAATGGAACAACTTTGAAGGCCAAAGATATTGCTGAGGCTGCACTTTATCTTGCTAGTGATGAATCCAAGTATGTTAGTGGTCATAATCTTGTTGTGGATGGTGGAGTTACCTCCTCAAGAAATTGTGTTGGCCTTTAATTTTCATCTTTGTGAAAGAAGTTAGGAATGCTTTTTCTTTTTTTAATATTTTATTTGACATTTTTTTTTTATTGGATGAATTTTATATTCTACTCTTTATTTAGGAGGTTTATATAAAATTCATTATTAATATAAAGTGTGTTAAATTGTTAAAAAATTGATGTTACTAGGATTTCTGCTGTATTTTTTTTTGTTTGTTTATTAATGTAGGATGAGGAATTCGTGTGAAGCTAGCTAAAATTATTCCTATCAATGTAGTTGGAGTGAATTTTTCTTTTTTTTTTTAAGAGTCTAGTCATTTTATATTGAATTACCAATACCAAGTATATCATGTCTATCAATTCCAAACTTCAAGACTCCAGTACTATAGTCACGATTAGTCACAGATAGATGACTGAATATATAACTAGTCATGTTATTCCTATTTTTGTTTTTATTATTTAAGTGAGGTTGATAGAAGGTCTTACTCCCTATGGTCCATATTATTAGGGAAAAAATGGTAAAACTTTTGATTCAATATATAAGCGAATTTTGTTTTCCAATGATTCATTCAATGATATTGTTTCTAAAATATCCTTCATTTAATATAAATTTTGTTTTTCAATAACTCGTTCTATTCTCAACAACACAAGTAACTTTTCATTACCATAAAAGGATAATTTAGGTAAAAATCTAATTTTTTAATCAAATTAAATGAGATTAACTAATCATCTTAATATATATGTTAGAATTAATTTTTTTATTATAATATGGATCTACGGGAGTATTGTTTACAGAAATGCTAAATTGACACACTTTTGGAGACATCAATATGCGACATCGTATGTGCCGCACTGTGCGACACTGTAGCTGTATTGTAGTGGTTTTTTTTTTAAAAAAAATTAGATTTTTTTTATAAATAAATTTTTTGGTTAAGTATGTGTAAATATCTGGTGAATCGGGTATAAATATCTGGTGAATTCAGTTTATTATCTGGTGAATGAGTTTTTTTGAGAAATAATTTTTTTGGTTAAGTATGTACAAATATCTGGTGAATCAGGTATAAATATCTGGTGAATTCAGTTCATTATCTGGTAAATATGTTTTTTTGAGAAATAAATTTTTTGGTTAAGTATGTGCAAATATATGGTGAATCAGGTATAAATATCTGGTGAATTCAGTTCATTATCTGGTAAATATGTTTTTTTGAGAAATAAATTTTTTGGTTAAGTATGTGCAAATATATGGTGAATCAGGTATAAATATCCGGTGAATTCAGTTCATTATTTGGTGAATGTTTTTTTTTATAAATAAATTTTTTGGTTAAGCATGTGTAAATATCTGGTGAATGGGTTTGTTTGATAAATAAATTTTTTTGTTAAGTATGTACAAATATCTGGTGAATCATGTACAAATATATGGTGAATTCAGTTCATTATCTGATGAATGAGTTTTTTAAAAATAAATTTTTTTATTTTTTTAAAAGTCAAAATTAAAAAAAAAATTGATGCTATAATAACACTACAATACGCTACTGAAACATATGTCACATATAATATTCGAATTGTATCAAATTAGCATAGCTCGTATTGTTTATTTCTAAATTTAGATATAAACACTTTTAGTAATTAGGATATAATCGCGTGACCTCTGTGTCTGCAATGTCGTCAGAGTTCAAAATTCAGATGGTTCGTACCTAATGTGGGAAATCGCATTTTCTGGTGATGGCAGAGACATTACCTGGCTACCTGCGTAATTTTATCACACTAAAGAGGACATTACCTGCGTATGGTATCAGATACAACGATTTATCAGGTTATGTACAGTATACGTCTTATGACAGAAGGCAGCAGATAACAACGTAGATAGGGAAAATGTCTGACATTGTCTTCTGGACCAGGAAAAATCCATACATTTCATTCTTGTTTTATACTCCCTTCTATCTTTATTATAAACAAAAATTAAATAAAATGACATATCAAGGTGGTGAATAATTTTATTTAATATCATTAATCTTATTTAAAATATTAAATTTGTTATTTAAATTATTTCTAATTTTATTTATTAGGATTATATTATTGAAAATAAAATGAGTCATTAAAAAATAAAATTTATATTAAATAAAATGTATTTTAGGAATAACGTTATTAATTTGGATATAAGTAATTAAAATTTGCTTATATATTAGATCAAAAAGTTTGAGACTTTTTTATTTATAATAAAAACCGGAGGGAGTACGAATATATATTAAATAATGAGTTTATTAATCAGTGTCTTCGTGGAAACAAAAAATAACCTTTTTTTTTCATGAAATGTACATTTTTTTGATTTTTTTTATAAAACATTTTTTTTTTATTTTTTAATATATCGAATACACTACTTTTAATAGAAATTTTCTATTTTTATTATCTAATCAGAGTACTAGTTAGTATTTACCATAAATAATACTATCTTCGGTTCACACTATAAGAAACAAATGAGTCCTTTTTTTGGGTCCAAATATAAGAAGCATGCATCAATTTTCACACACATCAAATGTTAATTTCCAATATTACTCTTATTAATTACTGCCATTAATTATAGGATATCATAATATTAATTAAAATTAGAAGAGATATTTTTTGAAATTTATATGAGTATTAATTACAATTAACTCATTTCAATACATTTCTTTGATCCATGTATTTTATGGTTTCGTTTCTTATATTGTGGACCGGAGATAGTATATAAGAAGAATCTTTCTTACTATAAAAAAAACCTTAAAATTTAGGCAAATGTTATATTGGTTAAATTTTAATATATTGAGAAGTGATATGTTTAATATCTCAATAAAAACTTATCTTTTATTGATTTAATTGGCGTGTTAATTACTAAGATAAAAAAATTTATTGTATTCTGGGTAGTGTACGAATGATGAGGTTTTCTTTCAACCCTCCTTAATATAGTTATTGAGAATGTTAATTAATGCCCTAAAGATATTAGCTAAGAAATAAAAAATTATTAAAAATTAATGTAATATTTAATATATGAAGAAATTATATACTTATTTTTGAAATGAAAACTTGGTTTTTTTTTATTTTATATTCTCTAATCAATATCCCGACCCTATGGTTATTTCATATTAATAATGGTTGAATTTATGCATCCTTCAAAACTTCATGGTTTCCACCAGGCTGTTTTTTCGCAAAGGTCATCTACCATTTACCTTTTATAATCCTGCTTCATATTGGGTTGCTGCAATCTGGAAAATCAAGTAGTTTAATACCAAAACAGTTTCCTGATCATGATAGACCCCAAAAATTTGAGTTGGGTGTGTGAATTAATATACATGTGGGTTGTTAGCTTCGAAACAAATATAAAAGTAGATAACAGAAATGAACATCGGCAATTGGTCTATATATATACACTAACGGGGCTTCGTTGTTTTTATTGGTAAGTGGGTTATCACTGTCAGCAGCTTAATTAAAAGTTTAATCAAGCCTTTAAACTTAATTAGCTAGCCACCCACTAGTACTCGTGCACAGTGCACCCATCCACTCACTCATTTTGAATAAGAAATATTGTTGCCAAGATTTGGAGAGAGAGCGATAACATGCATCAAATCTTGACTGAAAGTCTGAAATAATCTAAAATGCAAGATATATTTACATAGTAAAGTATGTAATGAATCACCATTAATAAAAATTAACGACTAAAATTCTTATAAAATACAATTAACTCAAGATAAATATAAAAAACCTAAATAATTTTTTTTTTGAGATTTACAAGAGCATCCACATGGGTGCTTATTTGAGATTTTTAAAATTTTAAGAACCCGTGCTTATAATAAAAGCACAAATGGAGGGGTTTCTTGTTAAGCACCTCATTTTTGTGGGGGTGCTTCCACAAGCACATATGCTTGTGGAGTGCTTAATGAAAATATGAGGGAATGATATTACAAGTGGACCTATTTAAGGATGAAATGTAATGATATGAGATTACAAGTGGGGCCCATTTAACTTTTTTTTTTAAATTGTTGGGTTAGAGAGATGAGATACTTAAGTTATAAAAAAAAATGAATAATGTGTAATATGCAATTCGGTATCTATCTAAGCTGTCATGGGGATGACTTTGCTCTTAAAATAAGGGTTGTTTGATTGACCTCAGATATCCCTGCCACGAAAACCAAAGTCATAGAGACTTGAAAAGGAGGTTGATTAGTAGAAGAAGAAAAAGTCGGTTACTTAAGAAAGCTAGGCAAGCATGAACAGAGATGCAAGCTGGAGAGAGGGTGTTGTGGCCTTTAAAAAATATACCAAGTTCAAGATCTTGTGCAAGTGAATTCTAAACCGTATCTTGCTTTCGATTACTCTGCCGAAGGTAGGCTACCTACTCCATGACTAAAACATATATGTTATTTGAACATCAAAATTTGAATACCGTATATTTTTATTTTTATCTCTTACTTAAGTTTTATCTTCTTGTGCATTCTAAAAATACACCAGGAAAACAAAGGGACACCGTATGGTGTCCCTTATTTCGATGTTCAAATAACTTTTCTCTAACTAAAAAAACAGTCTTATAGAGCCGAACCAAAATGACCGGTTTGATCATTGAACCAATAATCTTTGTCCTGGTCGAATAAATGGTCTTAATAGCTTATCAAATTAGATATGCATTTTGTACTGATCGAGAATATAAGGTCGGATGACCGAACTTATATAATATGTTCGTTAAAGCTTATCTAGAAGATGTGCTTTAATTCATATGATCTTAGATCGAATTGGTAACTCGGCTATACGAGGTATAAATAGCCTGAGCACTGTCAACTCGGCCAGACGAAGACATCGTCCACGTTCTCCCCTTTATTCCTATAAATACGGGATCTATGCGCATGACAGTAACCACCAAGGCCTCAAAGCTAGTAAGCCAGTGAAATTCGGGGAAACTACAATACCACGATCTAGTTTTGCGTCTATCAGATATCATAGTTGTTTAATAACATTTACATTTTGCACTATAAATAAGAGGTGAATCATAGAACTATGTTTGGCTTTAACTCCTTAAAAGGATATGTAGGAGCAGAACCCAGGTTCTGTCACACTACTAGAAAAATTGAATTTTCGGACGGAAATGTTTCCGTCCGAAAATTTCCGAAAATTTCGGACGGATTACAGACGGATTGTGTTATTTTTTATATTTTCCATGATTCGTCCAAAATCCGTCCGAAATTTCGGACGGATTTCGGACAGATTGTGTTATTTTTTATATTTTCCATGATCCGTCCGAAATTTTCAGACGGATTGTGTTAATTTTTATATTTTCCTTGATCCGTCCGAAATCCGTCCGAAAATTTCGGACGGATTTCAGACGGATTGTGTTAATTTTTATATTTTCCATGATCCGTCCGAAATCCGTCCGGAAATTTCGGACGGATACCTAATTTTTTATATTTTCCTTGATCCGTCCGAAATCCGTCCGAAAATTTCGGACGGATTGCGTTAATTTTTATATTTTCCTTGATCCATTTTTGGTCCCTATATTTAAGGTGACTTTTGGTTATAGTCCCTAACATTTTTTTTCAATGGTTTTGGTCCTCTTGCAATTCCAAAATGTTGGTTTTAGTCCCCCGAAGTTAAATAGGCATACTCTTAATTTGTAATCTAGGTTTGAAAGCTTTTATATGTGTCTTGAAGGGCAAAATCTGTTTTATAATTTGTAATATAGGTTTGAAAGTTTATAATCCCTAACGTGAGCATTAAGACGAGGATCCTTTACTTGTTTGTTTATTTTCAATTACATGTAATGAGTGTTGCAATTTACGTTATTGTCACTATTATTATCAGTACAGAAAATTATTTTAAATAATATGTTTAAGAGAAAATCATTTTCATATTTTCATTCTATTTAATTTTAGAGTTGAAAATAAACTGGTTAGACATTTATCGGAGATTAAATTTTGGACTGAGTATTTTCTTAGTTGATCAGTCCAACTATTAATCTTTACTCTAATTTGAATTTCGAAAACTTATAGTTATCAATCTTTATTTTTAGAGTCCAAAAAGTAAAAACATGTTTATTTTAGGCTTAATATTTTATCACTCATTTTATACCTATTACTAAATAATTGACTTAAAAACCTAATTTCTCTTTTTTTTTTCTCTCTCTCTCGACGCCTACTCTCTTTTCTTCTCTCCACCTTTTCTTCATTTATTTCTTCCTTCTTTCTTTTTCTTTTATTTTCTATTCTTCTTCCTTCTTTCTTTTTCTTCTCTATTCTTCTCCCTCCTTCTTCTTCCTCCAACCAGCCACCGCCCCACACCCTTCACCCATCGAACCGCCGGAAGCTGCCAGGAGGAGACGCGTCCGACCACCTGCTCCGATCCGCGTCACAGTCGCGCGATCTGGCCGAGCTCCGCCGCGAAGCCGCGCCCTCCATCGTGGTAAACACCGCGAGCCGCCGATTTTTGTGGTGGTTTCCACCATGTGAGTTCCTTCCAACCCCTTCTTCTTATTTCCTTTGGTCTTACTCTATCTCTCTCCCTTCACTACTACAGAAAAGAGTTTTAGTAGCGCACCTTCAATAGCGCTTCAATGAAAAACGCTACTTAAAAATAGGCGGAAGGTTTTTAATAGCGCTTCCTTAAGGGAGCGCTATCTATTCCTTATTCTAAGACAACGCTTCTTTAAGGAAACACTATTGAATGTTGATTGATAGGAATAGATAGCGTTTTCTTGAGGAAGCGCTGTTATAAGTCAGGGAATAGATAGCGTTTCCTCAAGAAAACGCTATCATAAGTAAGTAAATAGATAGCGCTTTTTTAAGGAAGTGCTATCTATTCCCCTTTTACTAATTAAATTAATATTTCCCTTTTGCTCACTCTCTTTCTCTCGCGCGGGGCTCATACTTTCGCTGGTTCTCAAACCCTGCTCGCAAGACTTGCCTCCCTTCGCCTTCCACTACTCGCGAGACTTGCCTCCTCTAACGATTAGGGTTCCATACTTCTTCCTCGTTTCGCTGGCCGCCGTCCCGCCAGCCGTCCTTCCTTCTTCCCCACAACGACTTCGTCTTCTTCCAGCAGCCACAACGACTTCGATCCGTCTTCCAGAGCACAGCGAGCCGCCGTTTTCAGTCGATGCCGTCACACAACCTTCTTCGCTCAGCCTCCCAACGCCGTTTCGGTCGCTGCCGTTTAGCTCACCGCCGTCGATGCGGAACCTATCTCCAATAATCAACCTTCTTTCTTTCATGTCTTCCCATCACTGTCATTGCCTTGAGAATTCTCTCCGTTCGTTCACCACTAGACACAATGTATAACCTACTCTCTATCTCTTTTCTCTCTCCATATTAAACGTCGCGTTTCGCTCCCGCTTATCTATCAACTTGTTGATTTCGGTTTTGATGAAATTCTTCCATGACAGGTGGGTTTTGAGATGATTGATGCATTTGCTCACTCCGTCGGGATTCCTATGGACACGGTTCATTCCAAAGCCATCTTTGGAAAAGGTTGGTATTGTTCATCGCATTTGATTTTCTGTTTCTCTTTCGGCATTTGTTGTAATTCGTGAGTTTTAGGGCAAGGTAATATCTGTTACAGATTTTGTGGGTGAAGTTACCGTTTTCCTTGCAAAGCCTCAAACTTACATGAATCTCACTGGTGAATCTATAAGGAATTCAGATAGTCTACCCCTTTATGCATCCACATATTCTACTTCAGTTATGCCATTTAAGGCTTTTATCACTAGCAATTGGAAAAAATATATTAACCTATGAATTCA
The DNA here is from genome assembly GCA_030762895.1 of Sophora flavescens. Taxonomy (NCBI): domain Eukaryota; kingdom Viridiplantae; phylum Streptophyta; class Magnoliopsida; order Fabales; family Fabaceae; genus Sophora; species Sophora flavescens. The sequence goes on along the minus strand of CM061068.1, from coordinate 100,590,995 downwards.
TTTGATTTGACTCTAAATTTGGTTGCTTAAATTGATAATCTACTTTGATGGTCATTTTGGTATGGGGCTAACAATGGGGGTGAAAACTTCTTGGATGAGTTCTCAATGCAGTTTTACAAATAAATCTGATTCATGAACCCCCATGCCGAACTGACCCTCCCTGTTCTAGTTTAAAGCCTTACTTGTTACTGGTTAGTGCATTAGAATTTAATCTTGTTGACTTGCTTAGCATTATTGTGAGCATGAAGGTCGAAGGAGGTAGGAAAAAACTTCACAGATTAGCAACAACTCTAAATTGTGGAGGGCCTAGAGGATTCTTAATTAGGCTCTTTTGAAGCTTTTAAGTTGTCTTTGTTGGAGGCAAAGGGAGTGTCGTTTTGTGTTTATTTTAGTAATTAGATCATCCCTTTTCTTAAGGTTTTATGAAGGGAGTTTTCCAGGAGAGTTTCGGAAAGTTATGATGGTTTCCTTTTCTGTTTTCTCCATGGGCTGTGTTTATTTATGGTTTCCTATAGAGACTTTTACTTTTTTTCCCCTTTAGTTTTGTGGATTCACGGTGATTTTTTTTTTTATTACTTGGTAGAGTAAGGTCATGGTCATTGTGGAAAAGAATGAATTAAGATTAAGAAATCATTGTTTTTGTACTATCAATCCAACTGGAGACTATTGAGGGAATAAAAAAATGCTGGGGAAAGGTAGCTTTTCTCCAAATCTAATGTACATTAATAATTCCTTTTCTCAAATAGAGTTCATTAGCGGTTACCATTAACCTACTCCGCTCCTCCCACAGGGTTTCATAAGGAGAAGAGGAAAAAGAAAATAGAAGATAGTTCCCTGATAAGTAGTAAAGGGTTGAAAGACGGCCATCTTAGCCGAGTTCTTACTTCTTGTACAGGTGTTATTTGTATTTCAAGTGCTGACATTTTGCTAGGATCATAAGGTAGTATACTAATATAGATTCTGTGGAAGGTTTCTATTTTTGAGGTAGCATACTACTGGTTTCATTTGCCTCTTGCAAATGCAGGGTAAGGTTGCCTATTATAGACCCCACTATGTAGGTTTGACCCTTCCATTAACCCTTCACAGAGCGGGAGCTTTATGGCACTGGGTTGGGCACCGGGGTTCCCTTTATTATTAGTGTTTGACTGTTTAGCTTACATATGAAGTCTTGTGCGGATTATCAACATGTGTGATAATATATCTCTTCATTTTACTGCAGACAGGACCACTGGCTGCTTATTACAAGCTACCTCTTACTCATGTGCTTGTGGTAAGTTATTCCACATGCTATACCTTCTCTTTAAAGTGTTTAATGATGATAACGGCCAGACTGTATATGAAGATGTATTCAGTGAAAATTCTAAGACTCTAGTTTGTGTGGATTGGAGATAGATGGTTACATATCTTATTTTAAGTACAGTTCTCCAATCTAGTCCAATTTCTCACCTGTTCAGGCTTGCCATTTGAAAATTGGACATGTCTTAAAGACATGATGAATTCTAGAACATTTGTTTCTATATTATCAAAGAACAAAAGAAGGAGAAAAAAAGGATCATGTGGTCATTTATTTGATACTTGCAAATAATTCATGTCAAGGTCTTCCTTGGTAACCAGGTGCACAGAGTCAACTGGTATGTTCTGGGTGTAGAAACCTTCTCCTGAATCCAATTGGAGCCACTTCTGTGTGCTGTGCTGTCTGCAATGCAGTCACAGTAGTGCCACCTCCTGGTATGATGCAATTTCTCTCTTAACTCCTGATCTATTGCTTACTTAGCACTTGGAATTCAACCTGCTACCTATGCCATTCTTTTCAATCAATCGAATTTGAGGCAGATAAATCACCAGCATTTATGTGCACAGGTACAGAAATGGCCCAGCTAGTTTGTCGAGGCTGTCACACTTTACTCATGTACATCCATGGAGCGACAAGTGTCCAATGCTCTTGTTGTCACACGGTCAATCTTGCTTTGGAAGGTATTGATTATTGAACTGTTAATGGGTTACTGAACTCTAAAGATTGTTGTATGTGTGTGTTGTGCATACAACTATATATATATATATGGACAGAGGTGTTTCTTAGTGGTCTAAATCGTTATAATTAGAGGCACTACTTTGTGGCTAAGCATCAAATGTATGTAATTGTAACAGCAAATCAGGTGGCACATGTTAATTGTGGAAACTATAAGATGCTACTCATGTACCACTTGGAATACTTGATGAGCACATGGTACTCCATTTGGATATAATGTTTAGTACAAATTTATTATATTATGAATTTGTTTCTGAACTATCACACCATAGAACAGAGTGATTGAAAAACAATAGATCATTAGTTTAGTACACTTAGCATTTCAATGATTGAAAAACAATATTTTGAAGATAACCGTTGATTGCACGGATTTTTATACTACTAGTAACTTAAGGGGTATGCTGGCATTGAGGAAGATATGGTATTTATAATATCCTTAATTATAACTTGGTTTATTTAACACGTTTTGGTTTTTTTCTTAGTAAGATGATGAATTTTAATTTATTTGTTTAAATGTACAGCTGTTGGAGGCGGGTGGAGATCCAGAAGTTGATTCAATTGAACGTCATATATATGAGGGATACGTACAATCAGTAAGTATATATATGCATTTATTGTTATCTTCATATATATGATGGTTCGAAACCTTTACTTCAATGAAATTGTTTGATTTTGCACTCAGGGCTTTGCTAATTCATCGAGGATTACATGGAGGCAAGTCTCGAATTTCTAAATCATCCAGGCCGACTAAATGGATATCTATAATGGTATTTACGAAAATCCTTATGCAATTTTTTAATTTAAATTAAAAAATTAAAAGAATTAATTTATTATTTTTGGTTTTATAGTGCCCCCGTCAACCGAATGACAAAGACTGTGGCTACTACGTTCTGAAATTTATCAAGGATATCATCATTCAAAACCAAATGCAAATCCCAACCACGGTATTTAATTTCAGTTCTAGCTTATATAATTTAATAACTCAGATTTAGTCATTCTAATTTGATTTAATTTTCATTTTGAAGTATTTTCTGAATGTAAATGCATCACATACTCCGACGATCAACTTACTCAACTTAAAGACGAGTGGTGTCGTTATGTGGTTATGAAATTTATCAACAATTAAAGGGTACGACATACTCTGATATTATGCTAGCTAGTGTCTCTCCTATATTATTAGACTTGTGTGTATGTGCAAGTGATCTGTATGTGTATCTTATGCAGGCCGACAACAAAGACTTTGTGCGATCAAGCAGAAGATGGAAGCAGCATGCACAAATTGTTTATAATTACTAGTGTGTTGATTAGCTTGTACACATTGTTAGTATGCATGGTTATTATCTAGTGTAGGTTAGCGACCTTTTGGTTTATGGACTTAAATAGTAGAATTGGTTATGTGTAAGCGTTACTGTGAATTGTGTTAAAGTATATTACTTAATTAATTGGTTATATATGCATGATTTTGATATTTGGTTTGGTTTATATATATATGCTTACCAATATTGTATGTAAGCTTTGTACATTATATGTGTATGTGTGTGATGTACCTAAATGCAGTGTTACTGTGAATTGATGAGGGATGGTTGTGCGGGTGGGAAATGTAGAAAAACAGTGAATAATGAAAAAAAAAGAGGGGGATAGGTAGCGCTTTCTTGAAAAAATGCTGTCTAAAGTGACAAATAGACAGCACTTTCTTGAAAAAACGCTGTCTAAAGTGATAAATAGACAGCGCTTCCTTGAGAAAGCGCTGTCTAAAGTATGTAATAGATTGTCTTATTACCAACTTTAGACAGCGCTTTCTCAAGGAAGCGCTACCTATTCCTATTTTCAGTAGCTCTTTCTTGAAAAAACGCTGCCTAAAGTGACAAATAGATAGCGCTTCCTTGAGAAAGCGCTGTCTAAAGTATGTAATAGATTGTCTTATTATCGACTTTAGACAGCGCTTTCTCAAGGAAGCGCTACCTATTCCTACTTTCAGTAGTGCTTTTTTAAGCGCTATTGAATCTCTCCCACCTTCAGTAGCGGGTGAATAGATAGCGCTTTGAAGCGCTACTAAAGGCAAAAAAAAAGCGCTACTGAAGCCCTTTTCTGTAGTAGTGCTTTTTGGTGTTCACAGAAAGCGAACCGCCGCCACGGCCACCGTCTGCCGCCGCGTCAACCACCGCAGCACCACCATAAGCTTGCCTTCTTCCTTGGGTAAGTGGTTTTTTCACTTCCTTTGTTCAGATTCAAGATCCCCAATTTCTCCTCAAACCCTAACCATTCAAATCTTATTTTTCTTGCATCAATGATTTTACCTTTATGTGTTATATATAGTATTTGTCATCCATTTCTCTAGTCTATACCTTTATTTATATAAGGATTTTCTGAAACAATGCATGGTTCAGGAGGCAAAAACTATTAAACTTGTATATTCAATCAAGTCAACAATAATTTCTACTTTTTGTTTTAATTGAGTCTTGATGTATTGGTCTTGCTTGTTTTAATTGAGCCTTGACGTATTGGTCTTGCAATTTCTCTCTAGGAACTATAAAGATAAACTACACAAGAGAAGAAGTTGAATGAATAAATGGGATGAATGAAAAAGGTCTAATGAAAAAATGGGATGAATGAAAACATCATTCAAGTCTCTCTTATATAGGCTTCAGAAATGAGCATTGACCATAAATTACATGTTGCTAATAATTTCCCAAGAATAATAGTCATTCTTTACTTCTTGGCTATTATTTATTTAGCTGCTAACCATCCAAGTGTCCAACATTTTTTTCACTTGAAGACTTTGATTTTAATTGTCTTAACATACTTTCATCTTCATTGTCCATCCTACACTTGTTATTTCCTGCATTGTTTACATTTTCGATAGGCTACACTAGGATATACAATATTGATACATATATGCCTTGTTTACATTTCTCGCATTAGTTTACATTTCTGCATTAGTTCACATAGAAGCTTACAATGGTTACATATATGCCTTGTTTACATTTCTGCATTTGTTATCTTCTTTTGTAATTGAATGAATTTATTGTTGCTCTCAAGTCTGTTTGGTGAAACACCGAACCACTATGTAGTTTACTTTGATTGGTGATTTACCCTCTTGCCTTCTTTATCATGAGATGGTCCGATCCTTATGATGTGAGCAAGGTTTATGAAATTTGGAATTATTTTCACTTCTGAGGATCTTTGGAGCACTTCACAACACTCTTAGGGAGTGCTATCTTCCTATCTCAGATCATCACTGAAAGCCATCTTAAGCTTTAGTAGAGAAGGTAAGAGCTATCTCACTTTTACCCTCACTCATATCTGTTTTTCTGCTCTTGATGGATATCATTAACTTTGCTAGTTGATTAATATAAACCAAATCTAGGGGTTGAATTTTCAGAACAATATCTGTTAATATCCGGCCTCTTTAAACAATCATTATGAGAACATTATTATATGACATTTGTCTGGCAAAAATTCTTGGTGGTGATGAATGATGTTTTTGGATATTGATTTTGATACTTATAGGCTCCGGCTTTTTCCATTATAGAGAGTTAGATATATAGAAGAACCACTCAGCAAGGCATGTCTTAGTGGTATCTATTTTAGAGTTTGTCAGTTTTGTTATGTTAAGAGTGGGGAGGTAATAGAGTTATTGCTCACTTGCTCATGCCTTAGCATCACTAACTTTCTCTTTCAGTTTTCTTATAATTAATATCCTATGTTTATATATAACATGAATTAGTTTCAATTCTATTCAATGATACATATATGCCTTGTTAAATTTTTATTTACTTGATACAGAATATGGAAATTCCGGAGCATCGAAAGTGGATGCATAATAGACTTCTTCCAAATCGGGGGGGATTAAGAAGGGAATTTGTAGAAGGTGTCCGAGATTTTGTTAACCAAGCAACTAGGCAACCTCAATATTCTCTTAATGGTAGTACACTTAGGTGTCCTTGCAAAAAACATGGAAACAAAGTCAAGAATACAAGCCAAAGTACATTCCTATACCAATATGGAATCAACTAATACATTATTGGGCATCAGATAAGAAGTTTAAGAATTTGTTTGTGGCAAACACTGCAAGTCGTGCTTCAAATGAAGGTAGCTCTGTGCATACTGGTGGTTCTATATCTATGGGTGAGCATGCACGTAGAATGGTAAGACACTTGAAATTGTTTACTTGAGTATTTAATTTTATGAACTATTGTGAATTTTCTCATTGAAGTTATGACAAAGTGTAGGAGGTAGCTACACAGTTCAAACCTTCCATAGAAGAAGTGTTTGCTAAATGCCATTTGAAAAAGGACAACACTTGGGTTGATAATAGATCTGAGAATGCCATGGTATGTGGTGTTAACTTTAATTTTTCTATAACTTTTGTTGCATGCATGGTTCAAAATTGTTTGTTAGTGAAATGACTAACACAAGTCAAACTGTAATGTTTTGTAGGGAAATTTTAAAAAGAGAAAATCAGAGCTTTCAGTATTGTCATTGTGTCAACGTGAGGATGGTGACGGGTTGTCTTGTGAAAGCCAAAATATGCCAGATGACTTGAATATTTGGAAAGAAGTAGTTCCTAAAGGCAAAAAAGGGACATTATATGGTCTAGGTTCTATAGGAACAAATATCTCTTCAAAGTATGCTGTCAATTCATCCTCAAGTGCATCTAAGGACACAAACACGGAACAAGAGCTAGTAAAGTGGCAGGAAAAGGTTAAAGAGCAAGAACTTATAAATCAAGAGCAAAAGCGTAAGTTGGAGGAGCAACAAAAGAGGATTGAATCACTGAAAGTTTGGTTGTTGCTTTATTTGGGAAGTTAAATATGCCACTACCTCTAAACTTTGTTTCTACGACAACTATGCAAGATGGATCAAATGAGACAAGTGAGACCTCTAATGGCGACAATGATGATAATTTTAATGTTGATTGATGGCTTTGATCTAGATTTGTGAGTCCTTAAATGTCTCTACTTTGTTTTGATTTAATATAGATTGATGACACCTTGATGACACTAGTTAGTTTTATGTTGTTTTAGATCGATAAACATATTACTCTAGTTTGTGTTACTTTGTTTGACTAATGAGTACTTTGATCATAGTGGTTTGTTTTATTGTGCTAGAACTAGAATGATGAAACACTTATATGAATTTAGTTTATGTGATTGATCTTGACTGTTAGGTAAAAATATTAACAGGTATACTTGATTGTTCTTCACAGGTTAATGTCTTGTTTGGTGATTTGTTCAAATATGTCAATTTTCAATTCAGTTTTATCTCAATCTGTGTGAAACTAAAACTTGATTAATGATTTTGATATTTCATCTCAGTGTTGTTTCAAAAGTAAATTAAGTCAATTTATAAATTTGAGTCAATTTCCTTTATAAAAAAATAATTTTTATAAATTTGTTCAAAATCCGTCTCAAAAGGATAAACGTTTGTCTTAAATCCGTGTTCCCAAACAAAATCACAACACCCGTCCGTACGAAATCCGTCCGAAAAATAACCAACAAAATCACATCATCCGTCCCAAATCCGTTGGAAAACAAAAATAAATCCGTCCGAAATCCGTCCGAAAAATAACCAACAAAATCACAGCATCCGTCCCAAATCCGTTGGAAAACAAAAATAAATCCGTCCGAAATAACCATGATCCGGATTTCCACGTTGTCCATATTCCGTCAGCAATCCGTTTGTAAATATTTTTGGACGGAATTTGGGACGGAATTTATAATTTCCCACGAGGCTTTTTCGGACGGGTGCCATTCCGTCCGAAATCCGTCCGAAATGAATTATCCGTCCGAAATACGTCCGAAATTTGTTCAATTTCCATCCGAAATCCGTCCGAAAATCTGTCCGAAAAAGATGGATTTCTAGTAGTGTCAAACTAAATATTCCAAACACACATTAGAGTTGATAGAGGGAGAAACACTTTAAGGAAGTTATTAACATCGTCGTTTCGAACTTATTTCTCAGACTCAAGATATTTGGATGGAACATACTTGAACCAGTATGAATTGGCTCTAAATCGAGTTGAATCGGTATGAAAGCTATCAATTTTGAAAATATGTAGGGTAAATTTTGTAACTGAAATCAAATTTGAGACATGATAATTAATTCAAATAAAAGTAACCACTACACTGCAACTATATGTTGGACGTCATGATAGTCCTATTGTTATATTTATTGCACACATAAACACATTTCGTTCAATCGGGTTGACTAGTAACTCATTGTTTGAATCAATGATTTAGTATATGGACCAAGTCAATGATCAGCCCGAAGTTAATAACACTGTTAAACCTACAAATTTTCTACTAGTAATAATTATTGATTAAGAATTTCAAAGTTGCATGAATAAAAACCAAATATTTATTTGATTGATAGAGAGTGTGAATAAGTAATTAGGAGTGTCAGGAACAACCCCTATGTCATAAAGAAGATTCGTCGGCGGTGATCGTTCCAGTAGCTCATTGGTTTAGCATTATTTGTGCCATTTAACAAAATAAGGAAATTTGTTCTACAAGACTCAAAATGGAGAGAGTGAGAGAGGGTGGCCGTTCGGGGATAAACTTTGGAAGTGAGGGTTGGAGTAAGTCTAAACCTTGGAGCCCTCCATACTTGAGAGATACAATATCCTTCTTCTTTACGAACTTCCCTGAAAACCTTGGCAGGGAGGATTTGTGGAGAATTCTTAGCAGGTGGGGAAGTGTTGGGGAGGTAGATATCCCACTAAAGATAGATAAATATGGAAAGAGATTCGGATTTGTGAGGTTTAGGTATGTTGAAAACTTAAAATTTATGGAGAAACAACTAGACGCCATCTGGATCGGTGATAAACGTTTGAAAGTGAACCTTCCTCGTTTTGAGCGTGATCAAGCCTTCCCTGTTATAAGGAAAGAGTATATGCCTCGTCATGCGATTGGTGCTGGAAGAAAAGATAATGTAGATTTGAGCTTCGCAAATATGGTTTATAATGGCCATAATAAAGCTGCACGTAAGGGAAGGGTGGTTTAGAAAACAAAAAGCTAATCTCAGCCTCAGATTCGATTGCTGGGGATGAGTCTTCAGAGAGTGCTGCGGTTAGAGTGGTCAAGGGCAAGAGTATTTGTGCTGTTGAAGAATTACGAAGTGAAGCCATTGTCGAGCTCAGGTCCAGTGAAGCTATGGAGGGTTCACCTCGTTACAGGAAAGTCGCTGATGGCACTACTAGTGGAATAGCACCGGGAGCAAGACAACCTATTTCAAAGGATCTTTCTAAGGGAGCACTACCAAATCCAGGTTTGTCAAACTCGGTAATACACTCAAAGGATAGTTCTAGACTTCTCCTGCATTGTAATTCTTTGATAGCTGCAAAGAAAATTTGGGAATTGGGAAAGGAGCTTGGGGTAACGTATGATGGGTATGATGCAACAATAGTTCAAAAGTTTGTAGAGATGGAAAACAGGGATAGGTTTGGTTTTTCATCAGGTGGGGACAGAGAGGTTTCCTGATGCAAGTTTGTTCAATTAATATCAGGTGGTTGGGAGCGGGAGTTAAAAGAAAGAAAATCCGCTCCCTCGTTACAGATCACAGGTTGGAGTTTTTGGCAGTGCAAGAAACAAAGTTAAAACATGTAAATGCAGTTTTGTGTGAGCAATTGTGGGGTAATCCGGAGTGTAATTGTTGTGACACCCGGGGCTGACGAGGGCGGGGAGTGGTCACCGGTGCAAGAAGGCACGGACATGGAGCAGCTCCTGGCAGGCTTCTAGGCGGAGGGCCATATGAATGAACCGATAACACACCAGAATGAGAGGGATCCTGAGACTGTGTAGGTATGGGACTACACCGTTGATGGTGACTTATATGAATTGATTAGTACTACCTATACCAACAAGATGCATCTTCTTTTCGGGAGCCCATCACTTAAGAACTCCACAGTTAAGCGTACTTGACTTGGAGCAATTTTGGGATGGGTGACCTCCTGGGATGTTTTCCCAGGAAGCGTGTGAGTGAGGACAAAGCATGCTAAAAATACCCGTGTTGGTTTGTGGGAACGAATCGTCAATCCACAAAGCAATGTGGGATGTTACAATTGGAGCTTTTCAGCAGAACAGAAATTCCGGTGGTCTATTAAATATATGGGATTCCCGGAGTTACATCAAGTGTTTTTTCGTTCGCATGTGAAGGGTCTGTGGTGTTTGCTTGGAGCGGGGTCTAGGCGAGTGTGTGTTATATAGTTAACGTTTATTCTCCTTGCAGTATGGCTGGGAAAAGAAAGCTTTGGGAGGATTTAAGAAGAGTGAAGAACAATCCGGGAAATGGATTATGATGTTTTGTAGGGGATTATAATGTTGTCCGTTTATCCAGTGAGAGGAGAGGGGTGGGGAACCATATTGGTTCTCAGGAGGCACTGGAATTTAGCAGTTTTGTGGACGATATGGAATTGATAGACCCTCCGCTTTTAGGGAGGAGATTCACATGGTACAAAGCCGATGGATCTGTTATGAGTCGACTTGTTCGGATCCTTATCTCTCGAGAATGGATGGAAGTGTGGGAGGTCGAGGCTTAGTGGGCTTTGAACCGTGATGTGTCGGACCATTGTCCGATTCTGCTGAAACAAGGGGAACGAGAGTGGGGCCTGAAGCCGTTCTGATTCAACAATTGTTGGTTGACTCATCCGGGGTTGGACAAGGTGGTAGAGAGAAGCTGGGTAGAAAACAACTTTCAGGGGTGGAAGGCTTTCATTCTAAAAGAAAATTTGAAAGCTCTAAAGCTCGAGCTGAAGAAGTGGAATTTTCAGGTTTTAGGCAACATTGACTTTCGAATCAAGTCTCTGGAAAGAGAAATTAGTGAGCTAGACTTGGAGGCAGAAATGGTTGGGCTTTCTGATGAGGGAATTGCTTTGAAAAGGGTGAATTTTGCGGAATTAAGGAAAGGCCTAAATGATAAACAAAGTCTTCTGTGTCAGAAATCAGGGTTAAATGGTTGAAGGAAGGTGATGCAAACACTTCCTTCCATGCATCTATAGCTAAAAGGAGGAGACACAATAGTTTGTTGGCTATCCAGGTTGAGGATGAATGTGTCGAGGAGGTTGATCAAATAAAGGTCGAGGTAATCAGATTCTTTTCTTCTATATACTGAGGGTGGAGGGCTGCGTCCGCTCCTTAATGGGATCAACTTCTCTAATTTATCAGAGGAAGTGATGCAATCTATTTCTACAAACTTCTCTTTGGAAGAATTGGAGGGTGTGATTGAAAGTTTTGATGGAAACAAGAGTCCGGAGCTGGACGGGTATAACTTCAATTTTATTAAGAGGTTCTGGGCGTTAATGAAGAATGAGGTGTGGGGCATGGTAACAGAGTTCTACGAGCATGCAAGGCTTCCAAAGGGCTTACTCTCATATTCTGTGGCATTGATCCTAAAACTGAGCAATCCACAGAATTTGGGTAATCTTAGACCGATTTCGCTACTCGGATGCCTATACAAGATAATGTCTAAACTGTTGGCCTCTAGGTTGAGGGTAGTGTTGAATCCGGTTATTTCTGTTACTCAATCAGATTTTCTGCCGAAGAGGAATATTTTGATGTGGTGGTGGTAATTAATGAAGTGGTCGGTTTTGCTAGAAAGTCGGGGAAGCAGTGTATGATCTTCAAGGTAGATTTTGAAAAGGCCTATGACTCGGTCAATTGGAATTTCTTGGAAAACATGATGGGGAGGCTAGGCTTCAATGATAAATGGAGAGGATGGGTAAAAACATGTATTTTCTCAGGTAATTGCTCTATCTTGATGAATGGAAGTCCTACGGATGAGATTGCAATCCAGAGAGGGTTGAAACAAGGTGACCCCCTTGCACCTTTCTTGTTTTTGATGGTCGCAGAGGGGCTTTCGGGCCTTATGAGGAATGCGGTTTCTAGTGTGAGATATAAAGGCTTTCAAGTAGGAAGTCATGGAGCACTGGTGTCCATTCTACAATATACGGATGATACCTTATTTGTGGGGGAGGCATCGATATTGCAGTGTTTTGCGTTAGTCTCTGGACTAAAGGCAAACTTTAAAAAGAGTAGTTTGATTTCAGTTAATGTGGAGGAGAGATTCAAATGTGCTGCGTCCAGATTCCTTAATTGTGGGCGAGGTGGGCTTCCATTTAGATATCTTGGACTTCCGGTAGGGGCTAATCCGAGAAGTCTCTCAATGTGGCAACCAGTTTTGGACACTGTTGATCGGAGTTTAGCATCTTGGAAAGGGAAGCACTTATCTTTTGGAGGAAGGATTACTCTCATCAATTCGGTATTAAACAACCTTCCAATCTATTATTTGTCCTTTCTAAGGATGTTGTGTAAGGTTTTGAAATTACTTATGAGGGCTCAGAGGGATTTCTTGTGGGGAGGATGTGCGGAGAGAAAAAAGATCCCTTGGGTAAGGTGGGAGAGGATTTGTAGACCTAAAGAGGAGGGAGGTTTGGGGTTAAAAAATCTAGAATGGTTTAACTTAGCCCTATTAGATAAGTGGAGATGGAGGGTGTTAAAGGAAGAAGTGGGTCTATGGAGGGAGGTAGTGGTTTCGAGATATGGGAATAGTCAAGGTAAGTTGTCTTTCTCTCTTTCAGAAGGCAATTTAGTTAGAAATGCTTCATCTTGGTGGAAAGGGATTTGTAACCTAGGAATGTATGAGTCTATGGAAGATCGGTTTCAAGATGGATTGAGATGGAAATTGGGTAGAGGGGATAAAATTAGATTGGGAAGATGTATGGTTGGGAAATTCTTGTTTGAAGGAGAGCTTCCCTAGGCTTTACAATGTGTCGCAGGATAAAGGGAAAGTGATTGCTGCCATGGGAGAGTGGCAGGATAATTTATGGGTGTGGAATTTGCATTGGAGGAGAGTTTTTTTTTTTTACTTGGGAAAATACTGTGTTGTTAGAGTTGGAAAATCTCTTGCACTCGGTTACTTTGTGTACTGGCCGAGAATGTAAGACCGAGAACTCGTCTATACACCGGACCAACCGAAGCTTACCCCGCGAATGGGCCTTGACCCAAACTCCTCCGAAGCCGAGGACATGTCAGCACACCTGACACCCGAGAATAACTACTCGGCCCCAAGCTATCCATCCGCAGCTAACTGGGCCGAATATCTCGCTAGCCATAATGTCACTCCGGACAATCAGGCTCCGGATATCTCTCCCCATGATCGCGATCTGATCCAAATATTCCTCCGCTTATTTCGGAGCCTGATCCTGAGAGAACAACTATAAATAGGGGGCTTACCCCTCATTCTAGAACTACGTTTGCTTTGATTCCCTTTTGGATACGTAGGAGCCAAGGAATGCCAATAACGGAGTTAACGGAGATAATGGAGAACAGTCCGTAGGCCCAGCAGGAATGACTGACAACCCAGTGGTTCAGGAGCTTCTCGCACAGGTCGCAGCGCTAAGAATGGAGAATGAAGAAATCCGCCGGCAGAATGACCGTCGGGAGAGAGAGCCGAGTAGGGAGAGGTCGGTCTCCTCCTCACATGAAAGGGAGCGCCGACCTCCCGAGATTGAGGGGTCCAGAAACTTATATCGGGAAGGAGGTCCTCGCCTCCGGGCTTCCCACCACAACAACCGAGCAGAGGAAGAGGGATTCCCTAGGCAGGCCCCAGAATCTTCACTCCAAACGAACAGACTTAATGACAGGGCCAGCCTGCGGAAGCCGAGGCATCCTTTCACGAATGATATCATGGGTGTCCCATTGCCAGCCAACTACAAGCCCATCAACATTGACAAATATGATGGCACCTCGGACCCCGAGCGCCACTTGGACGCCTTCACCACGCAGATGTACCTTTTTACGGATGACGACGCTGTCCTGTGCAAAGTTTTCCCAACCACACTGAAGGAGGCAGCGTTGACTTGGTACACCCGGCTACCCCCAGCCTCGGTGGACTCTTTTGATACATTCGTGGCTAGGTTCAGTGCTCAGTTTGCCACGAGCCGAGCCCACCAGAAAACCTCGGCCTCCCTGGTGAACTTCAGGCAAGAGAAGAATGAATCCCTGCGCAACTTCATGGCCAGATTCAGCAAGGAGGCGGTACTCATCCCCAATCTCAGTGCCGATGTTGCACTACACACCATCCTGACCGGGTTGAGACCTGGCCCTTTTGCTAGGTACTTAGCTCGAAAACCGCCGGCCGATATGGACGAACTGAGAAGCAAAGCTGCAGGTTACATCAATATGGAGGAGGTAGAGGAGTCAAAGAAAAGGGATCGGACCGATGAGGCTGACCGGCGAGAAGGCAGAGATAAGAGGAGGGCAGGGGGTGATAAGCCGAGATTGAAAGGCCTAGCCGAGCATTTCCAGAGGGGACCGAAGTATGATCATTATACCCCCCCTCAACACAAATCGGGCTCGGGTGTTCGAGGAAGCGTACAGTGCGGAGCTTCTGCAGCTCCCAAAGGGTGGCCACACCCCCCGAAATGCGGATCGCCAGAAGCATTGTCGGTTTCACCGCAACTATGGCCATACCACCGAGGAATGCTGGGTCCTACGGGATAAAATTGAAGAACTGGTTCAGGCGGGTCACCTCAGCAACTTTGTCCGAAGAAACAACAACAACAGTGAGAGGCGTGGGGGAAACAGAAGAAGAGAGGGTGACCGAAGCCCGAGGAGGGGCGGCGATCGAAGAAATGAAGAGAGAGTAGAGACCAGAGAAAGGCAAAATGAAAGACGGGAACAGGATAATGTCATTCGGGGGGTGATAAACACCATCTCAGGAGGGTTCGCGAGGGGAGGCACCACAAGTTCAGCTCGGAGAAGACATCTGCGGGCCATCCGAGCTGTTAACTCGGTATCTGGCAAGCCTCCCCGGAGTTCCCCCCCTATTATCTTTTCTGATGATGATTTCGTGGGAGTAGATCCCAACCAGGATGACCACATGGTGATCACCGTACAGTTGGCCAACTTCTCGGTCAAAAGAACCCTCGTCGATCAGGGGAGCTCCGCGGATATATTGTACTGCTCAATGTTTTAGAAGCTAGGGATCCCGGAGAAATCAATTCAGCCGTATGACAGTAAACTCGTTGGCTTCGCAGGGGAGCAGGTTGATACTCGGGGATATATTGACCTCTTGACCACTTTTGGCGATGGCAGAGCTTCTAAAACCATCATGGTTAGGTATGTGTTGGTAAACGCAGTTACATCGTATAATATCTTGATCGGAAGGCCGTCCTTGAACGAGTTAGGGGCCGTGGTCTCTACTCCCCACCTCACGATGAAGTTCCCCTCCAGCTCGGGAGATATAGTGGCTGTCCGACCAGATCAGAGGATGGCGAGATAGTGCTACGCCGATAGTTTGCGGGTGAGCAAACTTAGACCCGCACCAGTAGAAACCCTAGACGGGGGGAAGGACAAGGCGGTGAATTCAGTAAACTCCGTTGAGCTGGATCCCAGGATGGACGTGCAGGAACAACGTCCACAACCTATTGAGGAGCTAGAGAAGTTCCAACTCGGCGCGCGCAGCTGAGCAAAGTGTACTAAGCTCGGTGGCCACCTTGAGCCTACTCCGAAAGAAGAAATAAAACAAGTCTCTGCGCAGAAATGCCGATCTATTCGCATGGACCACATCTCGACATGCCGGGAATTGATCCCAACTTTTATGCCATAAATTGGCCATCTGTCCCGAGGCGATGGCCGAGTAAAAAGAGTAGAATAGGTGAAGAGAGGATAAAAGTGGTAGAAGAGGAGACTGCGAAGTTGTTCAAGGCCAACTTTATCCTAGAAGTATAATACACAACATGGCTTGCCAACGTCGTTCTCGTCAAGAAAGCAAGCGGCAAGTGGCGCATGTGCAATCGATTATACGGATCGAACAGAGCATGCCCAAAAGACTCTTATCCCTTGCCGAGTATTGACTGGCTTGTTGACGGGGCTTACGGATACAGAATTTTAAGCTTCTTGGATGCGTACTCCGGGTACAACCAAATTAGATTGTACCCCCAGGATGAGGAGAATACAGCCTTCATTACTGAGGGGTCAAATTATCGCTACAGAGTAATGCCGTTTGGGCTGCAGAATGCGGGAGCTACGTACGGAGACTTATGGACCGAGTATTTGAGAAGCAAATTGGCAGGACCATGGAAGTATATGTGGATGACATGGTAGTGAAATCTGATGACCCCGGCCGCCACCCTATAGATCTGGAAGAAATATTTCAGCAGTTGAGAAGGTTCAACATGAGGCTCAATCCGGAAAAGTGTGTTTTCGGTGTCCATGGGGGTAAATTCCTCGGCTTTATGCTTACCCACCGGGGAATTGAAGCCAATCCCGATAAGTGCCGGGCCGTAATTGAGATGAGAAGCCCGCAGAACGTTAAAGAAGTACAAAGATTGGCAGGACGGCTGGCGTCATTATCTCGGTTCCTACCCAAATCCGCAGAGAAAGCTCGGCCTTTCTTCAAGCTGCTGAAGAAGCCCCAAACCTTCAAATGGACCGAGGACTGCGAAAAGGCTTTTGTCGACTTCAAGGACTTTCTGTCCTCCCCGCCGATATTAACAAGGCCCATCTCGGGGAAAGAATTGTATCTCAGATCTCACCTCTCCGAGAATGCTATTAGCACAGTCATCGTGCAGGAGGTAGAGAAAGCCCAAATGCCAGTATACTTCATCAGTAGGGTGCTCCATGATGCCGAAACTCGGTATCAAGTTATTGAGAAGCTGGTCTTAGCCTTGGTGACTGCAGCTCGGCGGTTGCGCCCGTGATTTCGTGAGTCACCAAGTGGTTGTTAAGACGGATCACCCCATCAAACAGATACTCAAAAAACCCGAATTGGCGGGGCGTATGATTGCTTGGTCAGTAGAGTTGTCCGAGTTTGGCTTGAAATACGAGATGAGAGGACCCATGAAATCACAATGCCTGTCTGACTTCATAGTCGAGCTCCATCCACAGCCAGAGGCTGAGGATACATGATGGAATCTATACGTGGATGGATCCTCAAATATCAGGGGCAGTGGAGCGGGGGTGATTCTGGAAGGACCAGGAGATTTGATCTTGGAGCAATCGTTGAAATTCGAGTTCAAAACCTCGAACAATCAGGCCGAATATGAAGCTCGATAGCGGGACTAAGGGTCGGCGAATGAAATGGGGGCGAAGGTGTCAAGTGCCGAAGTGATTCACAACTAGTCACTGGACAAATATCCGGAGGCTATCGAGACGAAGGAACCTCGACTTACCGGATATTTGTGTAAGGTCAACCAGCTAATCTCCCGGCTTTGAAAAGTTCACCATTGAGCATATCCCCGAGAAGAAAACACTCGGGCTGATTTCTTTGTCTAAGCTTGCCAAAGACAAAGAAACCGGACACCACGTAAGCGGTTATTCAAGAAACCCTCAATGAACCAAGCATTGGGACAGAAGAGGTGATGGCCAACGAGTTGGTTGACCGCGAGTGGATGGCACCTGTCTGGGAGTACTTATCCTCAGAAGCTCTACCCTCGGATCGATCAAGCCAGGAAAGTCAGGCTAAGGGCGAGTCATTTTACCATAATCGCCGAGGAGCTGTATAAGCGAGGATTCTCGGCGCCTTTGATAAAATGTCTGACCAAGGCTCAATCTAAGTATGTCATGGAAGAAGTTCACCGAGGAATCTGTGGTTTTCACAGTGGAGGCAGATCAATGGCCTCCAAGATCGTCCGAGCGGTGGTATTATTGGCCTACCCTTAGAGCCGATCGCATGGAGTGGACGAAGCGGTGTGATGAGTGCCAGAGATGTTCCAGTGTAAATCATACCCCCACTGAAGAACTTCACACATTAAACTCGCCTTGGCCGTTTGCAATGTGGGGAATGGACATACTGGGGCCTTTCCCAGTGGCCAAAGGCCAAGTCAAATTCCTACTGGTAGCCGTGGACTACTTCACCAAATGGATCGAGGCAGAGCCTTTGGCTAAGATTACCGCCGAGAAGGTGCAGAAATTTGTGTGGAAGAGCCTTATTTGTAGGCACGGAATTCCCTTCGCAATCGTTACTGACAACGGAAGACAATTTGTGGATAAGAAGCTACGGGAATTCTATGACAACCTCGGTATCAAGCACCAGGTTACATCCGTTGAGCACCCCCAAACCAATGGGCAGGCCGAAGCAGCTAACAAGATCATCCTCGGGGAGCTGAAGAAAAGAGTAGGAAGATCTAAAGGAGCCCGGGCGGAGGAGTTACCGAGTATTCTCTGGGCCTACCACCGTACGCCTCAATCTACCACTCAAGAAACACCTTTCAGGTCGACGCACGGAACCGACGCCATGATCCCAGTAGAGGGTTGGGAACCGTCTTTCCGACGTGTGCAACACGAGCCGAACGACAATGAGAGCAATATGAGGATCGAACTTGACTTGGTAGAAGAGGTTAGGGAGGAAGCCAGAATCAGAGAAGAAGCCTGCAAACAGAGAGCAACTAGAAGGTATAATTCAAGAGTAAGGCCGAGGAGTTTCCTGCGTGGAGACTTAGTGCTGAGAATAAAAGGGGAAGCAAGGAAGGACCGCACGGAAGGCAAGTTAGCGGCAAATTGGGGAGGACCGTTCCGAGTAGTTGAAAACCTGGGGAACGGGGCCTATAGGTTAGAAGAATTGTCGGGAAATCCTATCCCGAGGACTTGGAATGCCTCTCATTTGAAGTTTTATTACAGCTGATGTATATAGTCGGGTGCTGTACTCTTTTTCCTACCTCGGTATTTTTTCCCATAATGGGTTTTGACCGGGGAGGTTTTAACGAGGCACACCGCGGACTCGATTTAATAAAAAGCAAAATTTATTATGAATATAGTTTTGTTTGCTTTGCCAAAGTATTTATTGTGCAGACATCCTATTTTAATGGCCGAGTACGAGCCAGTCAGAGGGGCCAAGTATGAGCCCGGCGGCCGAGTACGAGCCGTTGTCAGAGGGGCCAAGTATGAGCCCGGCGGCCGAGTACGAGCCGTTGTCAGAGGGGCCAAGTATGAGCTCGGCGGCCGAGTACGAGCCGTTGTCAGAGGGGCCTAGTATGAGCCCGGCGGCCGAGTACGAGCCGTTGTCAGAGGGGCCTAGTATGAGCCCGGCGGCCGAGTACGAGCCGTTGTCAGAGGGGCCAAGTATGAGCCCGGCGGCCGAGTACGAGCCGTTGTCAGAGGGGCCAAGTATGAGCCCGGCGGCCGAGTACGAGCCGTTGTCAGAGGGGCCAAGTGTGAGCCCGGCGACCGAGTACGAGCCGTTGTCAGAGGGGCCAAGTGTGAGCCCGGCGGCCGAGTACGAGCCGTTTGCCGAGTCCGAGCCAGTCAGAGGGGCCAAGTTTGAGCCCGGCACGAGCCGTTCAATCCCAAAGGCTAAGTTTGAGCCTAGGGGCCGCGTACGAGCCAATGGCTGAATCCGAGCCGTTTGATTCTCAAGGCCAAGTTTGAGCCTGGTGGCCGAATACGAGCCATAAAGTTAAGTATAAAGGTCAAGCACGATCTTACTAGCCGAATCCGAGCTACTATTAAGTTATTGACTTGAGTTCAAGCTACGAAAATAGTAAAGCTGAATATTCGCAAAAAGCAAAATTCGTAAAGGCCAAGTATGAGCCATTATTTTATTAAGGAAACCGAGTACAATGCACAGGGCGAAAATAAAGCCAAGTTTGATACATTCAATGAAATCGAGTACAATGAGCAAAAATAAAGCTAAGTTTGACTCTTGAAAAGTACATTCACGGGACTGAGTGCAGCGCTGAGGTTGAAAGCCGAAATTGAAAATAAGGGCCACTCGGCCCCCAGTCCCCCCGATTCAACGCCACCACGCTCTCTTAAGGGAGGCTGTAGTTCCCACTCCCTCCTGAGAAAGCTGGATGATGATGTGCTAGGCCAACTCAGGGAGTAGACGGCCTCTACCCCTTTCTCGACTCCCGAAGATTATTATTCTCCCAGTTAACATCCTTCTTGAAGGATCAAGGAATTCTGGATCCCGTCTCCCACTTACATCCTTTTTGGCGGATGTGAAACCCAAAAAAGGATGTTAACTGGGAGAGGGGAACGTAAACCCCTGGTGTTAGCATAGAATTACTCGGGTGGAAGAGAAGTAAGAAACGAACTTGGCTGATAGAAAAGGATGAGGAATGAGCAAGTGAGAAGGGCCCTATTTATAGGCAAGAAAGGAAGTAGTATGTGTGAGAATTTGTTGGGAAAACAAACCTCGAAACCAAGCAAAAGGCAGCGATTGCGTGAACCCATTACGATTTCCAAAAGCATTTAATGCATGACAACGCAAAATGAAAAACACGTGCTTTTCGTATAACGGCCACCGTCCATTTTGGACGGTAGAGCATCTCGGCCTTAGCCGAGGATTCGATGGACAAGCCAAACACAACGAAGAATCAGCAAAATGGTAATGATATTCATTCAAGTAATCAGGTTACAAGGGCATGAGCCCAGTACAAAGGATGAACAAAAAACTAACAGCTACCCCCCCCATGGCTTTACTCGGCCTCTACATGATCGTCCGGAGAGCCCCCCACTATGTCCACCTCTTCCTCCCCCCCCCCCCCGGGAATGATGGGAACAAGTTCCCCATTTACCACCTCCATGTTCACATCGGCCCCCGAAAGGTCGATGCCGGGAACCAGAACCTCAGCTTGGGCAATGCCTTTGTCAAAACCTTTCCGGTGCTCGATGACAATGCAGCGGGTGGCCTCCCTTACGTCCTCCTCGAGCAAGATCTTAGCCTGGATCTCAGCCTCCAAGGCAGCTTTGAGTCGATCAATCTCGGCTACGAGCCTCTTTGATCTTTTCTTCGGCACGAGCCTTATCTTCTTCCATTCGAGCTCTCGCTTTCCTACTGACTTCGCCCGAGAATCCAGCTCGGAGTTCCGAGTGTTAATATCAGCAATGGTGGTAGTCAAGCGTTCATTCTCGGAAGCAATCCGGGAAAGATCCCCCTTCAACCTCTCTATAGCAGCGAACTCAGACTCCAATTCTTGAGACTTCCTCTCGGCCTCCGTCACCTCTCGGCCTGAGAAACGAGCCAAAGCCGCAGACGAAGGCGATGAGACCGAGAGGGCCTCCATGCTGGACCGGCCCCCGCCGCTTGATAAGCCGAAGATCAGCGGCTTTTAAGAGGTCGAGTCGAAAGAGAGGAGGAGGGGTTGAAGTCTTCACCCCAGAGAGATGAAGTCCCCGCCTTCAGGGTGGTGTTGTTCCATTTCGGCTCGAGGGGGGTAGAAAGTGGCTGTTCTCGCCCCACGATTTGCGTCCCCTGAGTGGTGGGGCGAGGGGAGCTTGGGCCAGGAAGGGGAGAATCTTCGGCCACCACTTCAACCTCTGCCCTCTTCCTTTTTTGAGGGGCAGATGACGAAGCCCCTTTCGCAGAAACCTTGGTGGGAGGAGGTCTTTTCTGCTTCTTCTCGGCTGAAGAGGGACCCTGACCCTCTTTACCAACACCAGCCTTGACAAGCTTTGAAAAGTCGAACTTTCCCATGATGACTCAAAAAGAAAGAGTTGTTAGTATAACAACACAGAAGAAAAATACTTAAGAAACTAAAAAGCCGAGCACTTACTTTTAAGATCGGACCTTGGGGTGGAGGAGAAGGGGAGTTTCATAAGGCGTGCACAATGGAGGGGCCGAGGAAGACCCTCTAGTACATCTATATCCCGCCTATCCTCGGCCGCAGGAACGATACTCAAGCCGATTAATTTTGTGGGGAGAGGATTGCCAGTATAAAGGAAACTTGGCATGTTTATTCTCGTCAAAAAAGTGGGAGGTATGAGAACTCGAAGGGCGAACACGGAAGAAGCCAACCTTGAAGTCTTTATAAGACGAGGCGAATAGACTAAGAAGACCCCTTCGGTTCAACCCATTAAGGGATACCCATCCCTTTTTCTCGCCAAATCTGGTTTGATAAAAATACAAAAATTTTGGAGTGGTAGGCTCTATCCTTATGTATTTACATAGAATCTGAAAGGCTTTCATAAAAGCCCAGCTGTTAGGGTGAAGCTGAGTAGGTGCGACGTTCATGGTTCTCAGAACGTCGCACTCAAACTCAGTAAAGGGAAGAGACACATGCAGTTTGTCAAAAAGTGTTTTATACATGTATGTAAAGGGAGGCTCGGAAGGGCGAGCCCTTAGAAAGACACACTCGGTGCTCGTGCACGGAGAGCAAATAAACTCGGACTCGTCCCCTGAGGCTGAGATATTGATATGGGACCGAAGTTCAACAATAGAATCAGGAGTCTGGTTGTCAGAAAAAAAGGTTCCAACCTCCCCTTTAACCCAGGTATACCCGGGAAGGGTAATATCGGGAATAGGGTCTTTAGGAACCTTAAGGCGTTGTTTGCGGGCGGCGGGTTTGGACACTCTAGGAGGGGGAGAACCAGACCTAGGCGAATCAGACTCGGAAGAATCTGAGTCAGTCGAAGATGACCCAGAGGAGGATGGTTCCGCCTCCCCAACGCTCAGTTGCCACGAAGGAACAAGAAAAGCGAAAGGGATCCCCCAGTGGGGAAACTTCACCCTCAACCAGAGGCGAAGTATTTGACTCGAAGACATAGATGAACTCATGTCCGAAGGTCGAAACAGAGCTTAGAAGCACGAAGGAAGAGAAGAGACGGAGCGCACTGGAGGATGACAAGCAGAGGAACAAGGGCGAAGCTTGGAAGACGAGGGTGAATGGCGAGAGAAGGGTAAGCAGAGTAGGAGGGAGTTGGCGCGGAGGAGGTATTTATAGCTCAGTAATTGGTGGCCCATTGTCCATTGGGCCCAAAAAGGGCGCGACTTTTGATTGTCCCGACGCGATCGTTGATTTTCCCCCATTAAATGGGCGCGGAACTCTAGGGTTTCTTGTCCGAGGCGTGCCAAGAAGTAATAGGGAATAATTGCTTTCTCGAGCAGAGAGAGAAGACTTGATTGAAATGACAATGAGAATGTGGATAATCGCATAACCGAAGAATAAGCTCGGTTTTCATACGTATCGCTCCTTCGCTTATTCAAGCTCTGAGCTCGGGGGCTTGTGTGCGGCCGAGAATGTAAGACCGAGAACTCGTCTATACACCGGACCAACCGAGCTTACCCCCGCGAATGGGCCTTGACCCAAACTCCTCCGGCCGAGGACATGTCAAAGACACCCGACACTCGAGAATAACTACTCGCCCCCAAGCTATCCATCCGCAGACTAATCGGGCCGAATATCTCGCTAGCCATAATGTCACTCCGGACAATCAGGCTCCGGATATCTCTCCCCATGATCGCGATCTGATCCAAATATTCCTCCGCTTATTTCGGAGCCTGATCCTGAGAGAACAACTATAAATAGGGGGCTTACCCTTCATTCTAGAACTACGTTTGCTTTGATTCCCTTTTGGATACGTAGGAGCAGAATCCACATTCTGTCAAGCACAATCCAAAAACACCCCACTAATCCTCGTTCAGTCGAGTATTTCATACCCGAGATATTTGGCAGGAACACTTTGAGTACAATCAACAATGATGAATGGGTGTGGATTGCTGCAGACTCCAATTTTTTTTCTGCTGCCTCAGCATACAAATTGTTGCAATCCAGATGTTGTATTTTGGCTAATGATTTGGGTGTGGATGAGCATCTATTCAAATACTTCTGGAAATGCAAGGCGCCTTTGAAGACTCTTGCTTTCTCTTGGAGGGTTCTATTGGATAGGATACCCACAAAACAGAATTTGTCCGCTAGAAATGTGCTTGATGTTGAACAAAATACTTTGTGTGTTTTTTGTGCTGGGTTTCAGGAGAATACATAACATCTCTTCCTATTGTGTAGACATTCATCTCAGGTCTGGATGGCTGTATATGCTTGACTAGGACAAGAAGTCGCCCTACCGTCAAGTATTGCGAATCTGTATTTGCTGCACAGTGGAATGTTCAGGGGTAGAAAAGGCAAGCTGCGGGGATTAATGATTTGGCACTTGGTTATTTGGTCTCTGAGAAATGACATTATCTTTAACAATTCCTCTTTAAACTTCATTCGGCTGATTGATATGATAAAGTGCCGCTCTTGGGAATGGTTTTCAGCTTCTAGAGGTACCTTTAATTTTTTTCTCGGATTGGTGCTTGTATCCTTTGGAATGCTTTAAAGGATAGAACTTGGGAATAAGCTCCAATATCTGCTCATGTTCTTATGGTTGCTCTGCTAGGGGTCTGTTTTGATGCTTTACAATGATCCTTGACTGTCTGTTCTTTTTTTTGCTGCTACTTGACACTGATTTTGCTAGCTGTTCCTCTTGCTGGACTGTTCTGCGCTCTGTTGATTTTTGATTTGCCTAAGCTGGTGTTGCTTTTCCTTCTTTGATGGGTTCGTAATTATTGTGGTTTTTCTTAATTGCTGGACAGTTTAGCTGTGTCTTATTGTGGGTGCCAAAGTTCTGTTATAGGGGTCAAAACTGGCCATGTCTTTTTGCTTAGTGGGGATTTGTAGCTATATTTCAACCTTTTAGCCTTGTTTTGCTGGAGGTTGAGGGTATATCTTAGATGTCTCCATTTTTTATTCTATAATCATTGGCTCTTTGTATATGGGATCGGGTATCCCTTGTATTCAATCAAATATATTTTTTGCTTATCAATAAAATAAAATAAAAAATAAGGGTTTTTTTTTTGGTAAGGACAAAATAAGGGTTTCTGAATATGTTGTGATTTAGTGTAATGAAGAACGCAAGACGTTCAAAGAGAAGATTATAAAAAATTAATATATATATATATATATAATTAAAAGAGACAAGCTTAGCAGGAAGTGCATCAATCCTATCTTAAAGTTGAAAATTGGAGAACATATGATATCATATGTCACACAATTTAAGTATCTTGGATTTATCGAATAAAAAATTACGGAAAAATAGATAAAGATGCAAACCATAGGATTCAAGTGAGATAGAAGAATTGGAGGAATGCTTTGAGTGCTATATGTGACACAAAGGTACCATCAAATTTAAGGGAAACAAATTGTCGCACAGCCAGAAAAGTTGTATGAAACTCAGTGTTGGTAGGTGAAAAGCAACAAAAAATACATCCAGGCTCTGTTTGGTAAAAATTAACGGATAACAGATAAATTAGCGGATTGTGGATAACATATAAGCTAGCTGATAGCGGATAACAGATAAGCTACCTGACAACGGATAAAGGATTAGCTAGCGGATTAAATTTGAAGTGTTTGATAAAACTAATGGTTGGACTAGCTGATAAATGTAAAATGACATAAAAAAATATGTTTGCATTTTTTATATAAATTATATATATATTATTTATATTATTTATTTTAAAATAATTATCACTTTGAGCACTTTAATTTATTAAAAATTATTTATCATTTAAAAAATAAAAAAAATTAATTTGTAATTTGTAATTTTAATTTTAATTTTAATTATTTTAATAAATAAAACGGAATTATATATATATATATATTGATATGATTTTTTTATAAATTTTATTTTTTATATATAAAAATATATTTTCTTATTTTTGTCTTAAATATAAATCTAAATAGTGAAATTAATTCTTATTTATATACTATATTAAATTATTAGTATTTTAAGTTATTAGTTAAGGATAAGTGGAGAATTTAATTGAGATAATAGGGATAAAAATGAAAAAAATGATAAGTTATACGCTATAAGCTCAAATGTTACTTCAAGTAGTGTTTGAAAAAAAACGCTATACGCTAATTTTGGAAATGACTACCAAATGAGGCTATTTTCCATCTGCTATATGGTAGCGAATTTAACAAACCAAACAGACTCTTAACAAAGCAGAGACAAGAATGTTGTGTTAGATGAGACATAGACAAGATATGATTATAAATGAATATTAAGAGAAAGTTGAGATAACACCTACCTTAGAAAAGATGGCAGAATCTTATCTTGGGTGACTTGGGTACATATGTGGAAAAAACCCAGAGAAAACTTAGTAAGGAGAATACATCAGATGAAAGGGCCTAATCGCCAAAGGCAAAGGGTGACCAAAAAAAATAATAGATAAAACTATCAAGAAATATTTAGATGTCAATAATTTGTCTATAATTTATAATAGAATATTATATTGTTATTTGATCAATTAATTAGCCGACTACACTTAGTGGAAAAAAAACTTAATTGTTACTCTTGTAAAAAAAATTCACATCTACTACAAAACCATATCGAGTTTGTCTAGAAAGTGTCCAAAGGGTATTTGTTAAAGAAATAAGAATATAAAAATATAAAATAAAATGGAAACCTTGAATGTAATTAGAAAGTAAAAACTTTACTTTCCATTCAATATTTTCTTATTTATTTGTGCACTAACAAGTGTCAAAACCCAACCAACATATACAGTTTTTGATAAAAGTAATTTTATAAAAAGTGAACTTTTGATAAACTGAGAAATATAGTTTCCTATAAAAATTGAATTTCAATTTTTTTTTCATTTTTTTTGAGTAAATGCCAAATCAAATAAATTTATAAATATAGAAATGATTTTTTTACAAACGAGCCGGATCCATTTATAAAAGAAAAATCATTTGATGCAAGTGGTGAAAAATGTCAATCTTGTGATTAATAAATAATTAATAATTTATAAATAAAGGGACCTTAATCTTTTTTCCTAAAAATAAATAACCATTTGAACTTAAAATTAATAATCCATTGATGCAAGTTGGTGTCACTATTCCAAAAAGTTATTACCTCGCCAGAAAACTTGAATTTTTTGGTTTTCCAATGTATCACCGCCAATAACTGTGGAGATTAATCCCTCGAGATACTGAATGATATTGAAGGGTTAATCTCTAATCATATTTTTCTCCATACATAATAGTTAAAGATTAAACACCCGATCACTTGCTTAAAAAACCCCAACTTCCTTACCGCTTGCACGTGTCGGTAAACACCAACTTGAATTTGCAACTGATATATACAATTGATATGTATAGAACAGGCTTCAAAATCATCAAAGTGGTTAAAGACAGCTCATGAACAGAGAAAGTCCACATTCAAAAGCCGTCAATACCTTTGAAGACGGGAAATTGTCAGATGTTCAAACATCAACGCAGCGTGAGGCATGAGTTTTGCTTCTGCTTCAAGAGTTCAACTGCTTGGATTCAGGGTCAGAGCTTAGGAGTACTGTCCTATATACCACATAACCTAGTTAATAAGACCATAGATTTCCATTAAATAATTTATATTCCTTAACCTTCACTCACGTGTCGAAGGTGTCAAAGATCATACAAATCAAAGGAATGAGTTAATCATGAATTGTACATCACCCCAATTTTCAGTATTAAACCATTGACTTAATAGCCCAATATTTATTAAAAATTGAGTAAAAGCCCAAGCCGGTCATAGGCAAAAAAACACAGACATATCTGATCCCTCGTAAATAAAAAATATCAATTTAACTTTTAAGAATCTCAAATTTTGGTTAAATTAATCATTTTTAAGGGAATTTTGGTTCCTGAGGGACCATTTTGACCTACTTGTGAGATTTTTGAGGCCCAAATGGGTTTTTTAAATTTCTTTGGAATCAAATATGTCTCCGTAATTTTTTTTTGTCGGGAACCAATTTGGTTTACTCAAAAAATAAACATTTAGAATTAAGACTTCATTGCAGTTGGTCCCTATAATTTCACAAATGAGTAATTTTGATTTTTATAGTTTCAATTGCTTCAAAATAAGGTCTCTATCTCTATTTTAAAACTCACAAATCTAGTCATGATATCAACCTAAAAGTCAATACTTAACTCGAGTTGCTAACTTGATAAGCCCTTTGTAACGTGACACTAGTATAGGATTTTAATTAGTTAAAAAAAAAGCACAAACGTGTGTGCAAATTAATGTTATTTTCTATAATTAAATGAGTAATAAAATAATGTCACCACCTATAATATTGGTATTTTAGGAAAACTAAATTGGTGTCACTTTTATAATTGAATAAGAGCAATTCTAATGTGAGTTGTTTAGCTAGTTATTAAAAATAAGAACTGGTTTTTGTTGGGTTATTACACCATTAGAGTTGGATGATATGTCATCCACATGTAAGGACAATTGCTAATTCTATAAGCAACCGATTCTTATACAAGAACTCCCAATAGGAAAATGAGAGAGCAAAATAAAAGAAAGTTGCATTTACTTACCTTTTTCCAAAAATTGAAACAAAAATAAATGTAAATAAAGATAGGTAACATGTGCGACTCATTTAGTGAAATTTTTAGAGTTGCACCATTGAAGTTGAGAGTTACTTAAGGCTTGGTTTGAGTTATGAGGGAAAGGAAAATGAGGAGATTAAAGAAGAAGGAAAGGGGAGGGAGGGAAGGAAGGAGAAGGAGGGGATTATCTCTCTCCTTGTTTGGGAGCATGTTTTATGCGAGGGGAAGGAAATAGATAGTTTATGACATGTTTTTATAATTTTACCTATTTTTGAAAAAATTAACATAAATAATATTATTTAAATAATATTAATGTAAAAAAATATTCCTCCAAAAAAAATCATGCCCTAAATTTTTCTCTCCATAAATTCTATCTCAATTTAGACAGAATTTTTTTAAAAAAAAATTATTATTTTTTTCCATCTAAAAATATTATATTTCACTATAAAAAATAACTATATATTACTTTTTTTTATAGATTGGGTTAGTTTTGAAAATATGTAAATGTAAATTTTGAAAATATATAAGGGTAAATTAATAATTTAGATTAGTTTTCTTCCCAAATATCCCAAATTGGAGAAACAATGAAAATGACATCCGGGAGGGATCTTGATGATTTATTAAAACCTTCAAAACATTCCCCTCCTTTCTTTAGTAACTACCAAATAAGGTCACACATCAATAAACCTCTCAGTTTCCTGTTTTCCCCTTCAAAAACCAACTTGCAAACAAAATCTAAAGTAATATAAAGTAAAAAGTAATGAGATGACACCATAAACCTATTCAAAGATAAGTTTAGCAATTTCAATGAGTATCATTACGGATGCTTTAAGTAAATTAATTTCTTTATATAAATTTCCAAATTAATAATATTACTTGTATCTTTGTGGTGTAAAATGCTGTTTACTTTCAAAAAAAAATAAAAATGCATGTTTACTCTTTCCTCCATGACTGTCTGAACTCTGAAGTACATGAACGGATAACTTGTGTATTGTCACTCAGAAAAGTCTTTCAAAAACATCTAAAAAAAAAAAAAAGAAGGTATAAGAACTTTGAACGTAGGAGCCAATTTTGTTGTAAACATGCACTCCGTTCCATAAATAGAAGATAAGGCCGAAAATTGATTATCTCCCACACTAAACACGGTGCATTCCATAGTATATAATATCAGCAATTCGTGGCTTTTTATTGGTTGTTGTGTGCAACAGTGCAAGTGATCTTTGTTTATTGCTTGGTTTCATGTGCATGTAACCATGAACTGCGTCTGTTAGTGAGCTAGAAGGAAGTGGCAGTGGCCAAACTGGGTTTCACGGCAAGTTGGGGCAGCATATGGCATTGGTCAGAACAAGTAAAAGGTACTGGTTCTGTGGCACACGCAAAGACAGCAAATACTTATCCGGATTCTGTTAAAGCAGATAGACTACTTATTTGTACAATACTTCCAAATCTACTTGTGTCTAATACTAATTGAAGGAATTATGAAGATACAAAAAGAGGATAAGTATGCATGTGATTGTGCAGATTCAAGATAATAATAAAATAATTAAGCAAACATTTTTAATGAATGAAGTATTGTTCATTAGGCATGTAAATGATGAACATGATTTTGAAATATTATTTAACTCTCATACTTGCTGTTTTAAACACCATTTGAGTTTAATTAATGGGTCTTGGATGCATTTCATGACGTTGGGCCTAAATTGGGTTTAATTGAATTTTTCAGCATAATTGACATCCTGATATTGCTTCTGTATTTAAAGCATAACTTTGGCGGTAGATATTGGAAAATTTTGATTCTAATTTTGTAGGAAATCTAAGAAACATATCTACAACTTTCATGAAGAGATCAAAATCCAATTCGGATGATAAGAGGGTCAAATAAGAGCTGAAAGTGAGACCAGAGGTGCTGTTGCATGAAACTGGACAGAGAGTAGTGTTTGGGCCATAACATGGGCTGTAGAGGTCGGATTCACCTGAGACCAAGACCATTTTGAAGAAGACACATTGGGTTACAACTTTTATGAATATCACATCACTTAAGCAAATAATGTCGTTTTGATGGTATAATTTTCCTTGGAAAATCAGTCTTAGATCTTGGAGTAATTGGGCCTAACTCACTCATTTGGAGCCCGATTTGAGCAAACTTGGTGTCTATATAGCTGGGCCAAAGAGGATACGTTTGGAATTATTAGAATTGTCATTTAATGAGTTTAAGAACTCAAACAGTAGAGGACAGGAGAATACAAAAATAGGGATTTGAGAGAGCTTTTCTCTCCTTTTCTCTTCTTCGATCACCACCCATTGGGGATGAGCCTTAGTGTTTGGGTGTATATATATTACAAAAATATGTTTCCATGACTGGTTTTTTAGCATTTAGAAGAATTGAATGATTGGATGTTTCAAATTTTGATAAAATCTTTTGGAAAAAGTGCATATACACCCGCTAAATTTTGTCCGTTTGCAAATAGGCACCTTCAATTATTTTTTTATCTCAATTAGTCTATAAACTCTTATTATCAGTAAAATCATTCATTAAACTTTGTTTTGTCCTAATTAATCCTTAAACTCCTATTATAAGTAAAATTAATTATTTTGTTAATACTGAGTTAGATCACTAATGATGAATAAATCCAACCATTCATGTTGCTTATATCCAAAACGTTGATTGCAATTTTTAAGGACTGATTAGGACTTTCAAAATTTACTTTTTTTTAGGTTGATTGGTTTTATGATGTTTAAGAAGAAAAATGTTGACTCATCTTTCAAGAGAAAAGAGAGCATAAATGCTGAAACACAGTCTAGTACACCAATTTTAAATTTGAAGAGTAATGTTTAAAATGTTGTTGATCGATAATCTACGTTGCCTTCAATTGAGCAACTTATTGATGCACCTCCTTCTGAAGCTATAAGGCACTATAAAAAAAAACCTATTTAGCGACCAAAGATTTCGGTCGCTAAACATGATAATTCGGTTGCTATATAGTTTAGTGACCGAATTAAGGGGGTAGCAGAAACCCTGGTGGCTAAATGTTTAGCGACCGAACTTGTATTTCGGTAGCATATTTGTGACCGATATTTCGGTCATAAAATTATATATTTCGGTCGCCGTATAGTTGGTCGCAAGCTCAGCTCACCTAATTTGGTGACCGATATTCGGTCGCTATTTCGGTCGCAAATTTTGAAATTTTTTTTTAAATTTTCCTGTAACTTAATCCTACCGACCAAATTTTGTTTTTCAACTATTACCCCATTGATTTTTAATTTCTGATATAAACAAAATACACCAATATTTTTTTTGAATAAATAGAAAACGTAAATATGATGTACTAACGATCCAAAACACCACAGTCAATATGATCGAGAAAACATATACATTAATTAACGTAAGTTTAATAATTGTTTATAAAAAAAAGTTTAATAATGTACTAATTAAGGATCAAAACATAAAAACACACCACAATCAATAAGTACTAATCAAAATATCAAAACTCATCAATCTTCCAAAGGGATGAACATGTAGAAGCGAGAACCTCCAAGGTACTTAAACTTTGCCAATGCACCAGTGGACAACAACTACAACTCCCTGATACCATTTGTATCTGTTGCAAAATATGGGAGATCCTCATGGATTACTATATTCCCATTGAACAGATTTCCGCTTTTGTCTTCAATAGTCACAACACGCGGTATTTGTTGTCCCCACCGATGGTAGAATGATCGCGGGATTGAAATCAAATCCTGCAAATACACAAGAACAATTTAGTAAATGATTAGTTTATGCCTTAACCATCATTACGTGAATCCGATCATTATTCTTAAGTTGATGAGATACTGTACCTGGTCTATATGGATGGCTGTCTCAAAACATTTAGTCGGATCTATTTTCTGATAAAACGATAAGGAAAACAAGTCATATGTCTAAACTTCATCAAGTGATAATAAGAAAAGATGGAAAGATCCATGTAGCATACTAGCATGTTAAAATAGAACAAAGAAATGCAACTTCACATGCAACTTTACAGATTAGCAAACATAGTAATTTTCAGGAAAGCAGATGCTTTTACGTCGTTTTGAAGGATGGTCACAGAGAGGACTTTTCCTACCGGAAGTGCCTAGATAACCTAGTAAGGATGGTCATCAACAACTATTTCTGGAAGGCTCTATTTCCTAGTGAAACAAATGAGTAGAAAACCAGAGTTGCTTTCATAATATTGTGTACAGAGCTGCTTTCTAATGTGAATAATGTTTGAATGATGACGGCACGTCATGCATGTGCCTGGCAAACTGTGCCTAGCCCTTCATTTTATCTAACCCTATACTTAATCCTTCATTATTCACAGCAAGTAAACAGCTGCATCACAACTCACAACTCACATGAAATACACAAGTATCTCATCTCAGTAGTAAGCAATAAAGCAATGAAGTTCAAGTTACAGGATGTTCCGATATTAGAAGCAGCGAAAAATCGGGATGTTACAGGATCAAATATATATATATCAAAACTGGTCAAGTCATGAGATCCAAACACATCATCAAAACCAGTTCCATTAACCCCAAGTCATGTTGCTACTACAAGATACATGGGAGGACTAGGTGGTTGAAGTTCAACACCGTCATCTTCCTCCTCGGTTAACCCATATTTCTCATTCTCTCTTTCATCAATCAAATCCATCACCATCTTCCCCCCAAATCAATGCTGTATTATTTATACAAAAAGCTCAGAATTGAGCTACAGACCAAAAAAACAAGCATTTACAGAAAACTATATACTTGAACTAATGCCTAGATAAAGATATGACTGAGTTACATGAAACCACGAATGCGAGCTAAGTAAATGGGAATCTAATCAAGTTTCAGAGAGAATGGATTAAGTAAATACAGAGCATATTGTACATGTTGTAATAACATAGTAAATGCACAAACCAGAGAAATAGAGAGAGAGAGAGGCGAGGAGAGACGAAAACATACCAGAGAAAGAGGAGGACGGCAGCGTTGCTCTGGTGGTGCCGGCGCCGGTGGTAGCCGTGCGGAGAAGGAGGGAACTGAGAGAGAGAAAAAGTTAGAAACAGATAGATGGAGAGAGAGAGATGGAGAG
Source organism: Sophora flavescens (assembly GCA_030762895.1). Classification (NCBI taxonomy): domain Eukaryota; kingdom Viridiplantae; phylum Streptophyta; class Magnoliopsida; order Fabales; family Fabaceae; genus Sophora; species Sophora flavescens. The sequence continues at coordinate 100,557,803 of CM061068.1, read as the reverse complement.
AGAGAGAGAGAGATGAGAGCTTACCGTGATGGTGGTGGTCGGAGGAGGGGCGGCAATCGCGAAACCGTGGTGGCCGGAGGAGAGAAAGAGAGATCGAGTGAGAGAGAGGAAGAGAGATCACGAAATGAAAGAAGAAAAGGGTTTCTGCGTTTTTAGGGATTTTAATTTTTAGCGACCGAATATTTCGGTCGCTAATTCGGTCGCAAGAGTGCCATTTCAAAATTTAAATTCATAAATTTAGCGACGATTTTTTTAAATCGGTCGCTAACACGCGCTGTTTTAATTTTTTTACGCGCCGTTTAGCGACCGAATTGATATCGGTCGCAAATGTAAATAAAATTTAACCGCTGCATTTAATTCGATCGCCATTTCGGTCGCTAAAAAGGCATAAATTTTCTGACTTTTAAGTTCCTTTATTTAGCGACTGAAATAGCGACCGATAACCCTGCTACGCTCTTTTTCGGTCGCTATTTCGGTCGCAGTATTAACTCTAATCAGTCTTTCATGTAGATCCTATAATCGATCGCCATTTCAGTCGCCTAAACAACCTTTTTTTTTAGCGAGGATTGAACAAAGAAAATTTAATATCGATACTTTGATATGTGATCATGGAAATTGCCCCCCAAATTTAGGATTATACAATCGATCAATCAACAGAATGAAATTCATATGGCATATATAAAGTTTAGACCATATCAAATTACTCCCTCTGGACTCGATTATAAACAACAAAGTACCTATATTTTTTGGACTCAAATATAAGCAAAATCCAACTAACTCAACTCTATTTAATGTAAGTATTCCAAAAATCAAGAAAATTAACCAATCAAACCAATTCTCTCTTCACTTTTTCAAGAGCATTGCATATTCTCGTGACAATTAAATGGTAGTTTAGTAATTATAACTCTTTTTTTTTACATAAATCAAGACAATACTAAATTAACTAACTTCCTTAATAAGTTTGAAATTATTTATTTTTACTTATAATTGAGTCCGGATGTAATATTATGTATGTGTGTCCACTTTCTTGCATAGAAGATATATATCATCCCGTCAATTTGAAGCTCATTGATTGAAAAGTTTTCATTGGTTAGAGTATTCATCAGAAACTGATGCTGACTTATGTTTTCAGTGCTATTTATTTTTTAAACGATCAAGTCCATTCACTTCTTACTCTAGTCATATCAAATTTATTGCTTACCATATAAGTTCATGTTAAATATATTTGGTCTTGCTCCCTTCGTGCCAAAATCTTGGCTTCGCCCCTTACTGGCATTGTATCAAACTAAACTCTTATTATTATCACATCATATATTGTCAAACTATCAAGGTCGGCCCAAGCATAAGGCTTCCCAAGCCCTTGCTTTAAGCCCACAACAACAAAAAGAAAAACTTAGTATTAGTATTTATGGAAGTTACATCATTAGCTACCCTAGTGTTGTGGTAATTAGTCATTAATTTCAATTAAATAAGGCTCTCGCCAAATCGGCTATACGAAAGATCATTTTTTCCCCAACCTCTCAAATCTCACTCAATTTAAAAAGGCCTCATCTTAAGAGTCGCTTTAGACTTAAGAATATGTCGGGCCAGCCCTGCAGATTATTAAAAGAAATTTACTACAACCTCCTGTCCATATTATAAGAAACAAATGAGTCCATTTTTTGGGTTCAAAACATTAGAAACATGCATCAATTTTCACATATATTAAATGCTAATTTTCAAAAGGTTTAATGAACTTTTTGGTCCCTGCAAAGTAGGGGTCTTTTGAAATCTGTCCCTGATCAGCCTCTGGCTCATCTAGTTTTATGGCTAGTATGACCATGGTTTTGTGCTAATTATATATCATTTTCGCCCAAATTAGACTTGATTGTCTTTAAGCAGCATTTTGAGTCTCTAAAGTATTTTTAGGTTAATTTAGTTGATTTAGAGTCGAATAAAGTACTTACTGTTAATCCTTGTTTTCAGGTAATAAAAAGAAGTAGTTCTGGAGTTCTTCGCCCCGCGAGAGGCTGCTCGCCTCGCGAACCTGAAGGCTGACTGTGCCAGAAATTGCAAACCTTTCTGTCTCGCCCCGCGAATACTTGACTCGCCTCGCGAGTAATCCAACCTTGGAAGACCAGAAGTCATCACGGCTACCCGTGTTGAAGGTCACGGCTGTGACAGTTTGGAATTTGAAGAGTCTCGCCTCGCGAATGATATGCTCGCCTCGCAAAAGAGCCAAACACTGAAGACTGTTCATATTATTCGCCTCGCGAAGGTATGCTCGCCTCGCGAGCTCGCGGAATCCAGAATCTGTATTTAAGTCTGTTGTAGGACAGAACGAGGAGTTTTTTTTATCTTATCTTCTCTTTTTATTTTCTTTTCACAGTTGCGGTTGCAACAGTAGGTTTAGCATTTTGTGTTTCTTTTGTAATGGAGAACTATTCTCCTTGATTAATCTACTGCGATTGGTTTCCATTTACGCTTGAGGTTCTGTAATTCCTGAACTTTATGCTATTCTCTTTCAATACTTGTTTTATATGTTCTGTTTGCTTAATTCAGAATCGTATAGAATAGGTGTTGATTTATTTCGATGATTGTGTGTTCCTATACTTAATCGCGTTTGCTTAATTCGCGTGTGTTCGTTCATGTTCGCTTAGTTCATGAGTGCTTCACCCCATTTGCTTAATTCGGGAATAGGAACATATGTCTCATAGCATTGGTTTCGCTTGTTAATTGATGTTACAATCAAAAAGAGTTTAGAATCTGCTCAGGACCTGGAATTTACATGGACCAATGATAGTGGGAAACCGAGAACAGTAGGTTAATCGTCTTTAGCTTATTTGATAATCTTTTAAACTGCTCTGTTTTATTGCTCTGTTTTTGCTTTGTTTTCTTTGTTTAATTTCAAATCCAAAACCCCCCAAAAACTGACTTTTTCTGTTAACAACAACCCAAGAGTCCTTGCGAGACGATACTCGAGTTGTCGCTTCCTAAACTACATTTTTACAAACCGTTCGCTTTTTGGTGCGTGCGCGACAACACATTCAAAAATTGGCACTGTTGTCGGGGACTCTTGTTGTTATTGACAGAAAATAAAATATATAAAAAAAAACTTTTGCATTACTGAATTAGTTATGGCTGCTTGTCTGGTTGTGAATCTTAGTGCTTTCCATGGATAATTACATGTATGGGTATTTTCCTAATGTTGATTATAAGCCACCACCATGCATATATTATCCTGACTTTAGTAAACCACCACCATGCATATGTTATCCTAATTTTGCTGGAAGTTATGAGTTTAGCAGTGGTTTTGACATGATTGGAGTGAATGAGGAGAAACCTTTCTATCATAGCCAACATGGTGGAGATCAATGCAACAATCAGAACAGGCACAACATTTCTGACCCTTCCACTGATGAGTATCACCCCAGCCAAGTGACCACCTCTGCACCTTCCAGACCTTCACTAGAGGACCTGTTCAAGCAAATGACTGCACAAACGACTGCACAGATAACTGCACAAATGGAAGCAAACAATCTCGAATTCCAACAGAGGATGGAAGCAGGTAATCTCGAATTTCAACGGATGGCAGAACAAAATCTTGAATCCCAACAGAGGATAGAAGCTGATTTTCAGAAGATGACCATTCAATTTGATCAAAGCCAACAGAGGATAGAAGCTAATTTTCATAAGTTGGCCATTCAAATTGATCACATTGTCTCCACCTCGGCTGCACTGCAAACTCAACATCTCCCTGAAGAACATACAGATTCACAAATAGTTGTTCTTGACAATACTCCTTTTGAACATGATTTTGATAATAATGTCAAGAACACTATGGTTGATGAACTGTGTGCTGAACTTCCAGACATTCAAGCCTTTACTGATTCAGTTTATTGTACCATATGTACTGACTCTACTAACTCTAACCTTTCTGTGGTGTGTGCTGAGATTTCTGCAGGTTTAGCAGGTGATGGGTTTGTTAGCGCAGTGAATGAAGAACGTGCAGAAGAGGAAGCAGCACCAGAAACCCTCTCCACCTATTTGCCACCTCCCCCTGTGGAACCACCGGTGATGGAGTTCAAGCCTCTGGATTTTGCACCATGGCCAGTCCAAGAGGTTGAACCCCGATTTTATTGGGAGGACTTTGTTGATAAAGAGATCAATCTTGACCCAAGAGGGGGTGAGAAGTCCGCCGCACTTGGCGATGTCACCATAACAGTCAAGCACCCACTTCCATATCGAGGCTGCAAGTTAGGGGACCATGGAACAAGCTTCCGTCCCTTGTATATTACGTGGGCCTTATGCTGCATGCCATGGGATCCGGGAGGATCATATTGCAATTTGGGAATTCCGTGGCCCCTGTATCACAAACAGTGGGATCCTGGTGGAACCGCCCCCTTGAGTTTTCTCTGAACCCTTTCCTTTTTAATTATCCTTGCTTTGTTTTAGTTTTGTTTTCTTTAGCTCCTGAATAATTTGAGAAGATCAGGAGTATGTGTGTTGAGTCTTGTGTCGGCAAGCTTTATTAGGTTTTGTTAATTTTGCATAGATGGATTGCATGTTATTGTTGATGATTCCCCCTAAGTTTTGCATTTGAAAATTTAATCCCCATTTGAAAAAATTGAAAACTGAACTTTGAGATATTTTGTTGTGATGGCACGATTTATGATAAGTTTGGGGTGATAGGAAGCACACACTAGGGATAGAATCTCAGTCAAACAATTTGAAAAAAAAGTCCAGGTGAGGATTTGAGCCTCCATCATGCTTTTAACTGTGTGAATCACTTTCAAATTGCACTTTCCCGAATTTGCTTGAGTCTCTACTTGGTTTGCATGCTTATGTGTTTGCATCAAATGATTTAGGCAATTTTCTTTGTAAATAACCACTTGTCCTGAAAAGAACCAATTCCTAATGCATGTTCCCTAGTTAGCCCCTTTGAGCCTAATTAGCCTATTGTTCTTGATAACCTCATGTTATAAGCCAAAATCTGGAAAAACCATGTTAACCCGATCTTAGGATTAGGAGAGCATGGAATCTTAGCAAGAGAAGGGTTGCAAGAAACTAAGTTTGGGGTGGCTACAAGGTGTAATGTGTTGTTTGGGATTGAGAAAAAAAAAAAGAAAAAAATAATAATAAAAAGGTTGGAGCCAAAGGCAAAAAGAAAAGAAAAAAAGAAAAAAAAAATAAAAAAAGATAAAAAAAGAAAGAAATAAAAGAAAAAAAAATGTCAAAAAGGAAGGAAAAGGCTGTAGTCACCCAAAGCATAAAGAAAAATGGAAAAAGGAATTTGAGTGGAAATTCAATGTATCAAAATGTTCATGCTCTCTTAGTTCCTAGGGACTTCAGTCCAGTACCTTTGTATATCCTACCCTTAGCCAGGCCCCATTACAACCTTTAAAGACCTTTTGATGTTGCATGCATGTTTTCCGTGGGAACTATTTTGAGATGAAAATCAAATTCATGGGAAGTGTTCTTGAAAGGTGAATTGAGTGAAATGTTGATAACCTAGACAAACTGAGCGATTGAGTGAAACACTAAATGCCCTTGTGAGGAAGACGATTGTTTGAATTTGGTGATCTCCCTTTTGTTTGTAACTTGGATCCCTTGCTTAGATTAATGATTGCTTGAATGATGAAATTCTCAATTGTTTAGAGTGAATGCATGTGGGGATTGCTTTGTTTGAAAGGGGGAAAACATTGAAGCAAAATTGTTTTGTTGATATTGCTTGAAATTTGTGCGAATTTGATTGAATCTTTTAAGCTTGCCATGTCTTGAGTCTTTTTGAGTTTTAGTTTGCATGGGGACAAGCAAAGTTTAAGTTTGGGGTATTTTGATAAGCCTTTGGCTCATCTAGTTTTATGGCTAGTATGACCATGGTTTTGTGCTAATTATATATCATTTTCGCCCAAATTAGACTTGATTGTCTTTAAGCAGCATTTTGAGTCTCTAAAGTATTTTTAGGTTAATTTAGTTGATTTAGAGTCGAATAAAGTACTTACTGTTAATCCTTGTTTTCAGGTAATAAAAAGAAGCAGTTCTGGAGTTCTTCGCCCCGCGAGAGGATGCTCGCCTCGCGAACCTGAAGGCTGACTGTGCCAGAAATTGCAAACCTTTCTGTCTTGCCCCGAGAATACTTGACTCGCCTCGCGAGTAATCCAACCCTGGAAGACCAGAAGTCATCACAGCTACCCGTGTTGAAGGTCACGGCTGTGACAGTTTGGAATTTGAAGAGTCTCGCCTCGCGAATGATATGCTCGCCTCGCGAAAGAGCCAAACACTGAAGACTGTTCATATTATTCGCCTCATGAAGGTATGCTCGCCTCGCGAGCTCGCGGAATCCAGAATCTGTATTTAAGTCTGTTGTAGGACAGAACGAGGAGTTTTTTTATCTTATCTTCTCTTTTTCTTTTCTTTTCACAGTTGCGGTTGCAACAATAGGTTTAGCATTTTGTGTTTCTTTTGTAATGGAGAACTAGTCTCCTTGATTAATCTACTGCGATTGGTTTCCATTTACGCTTGAGGTTCTGTAATTCCTGAACTTTATGCTATTCTCTTTCAATACTTGTTTTATATGTTCTGTTTGCTTAATTCAGAATCGTATAGAATAGGTGTTGATTTATTTCGATGATTGTGTGTTCCTATACTTAATCGCATTTGCTTAATTCGCGTGTGTTCGTTCATGTTCGCTTAGTTCATGAGTGCTTCACCCCGTTTGCTTAATTCGGGAATAGGAACATATGTCTCGTAGCATTGGTTTCGCTTGTTAATTGATGTTACAATCGAAAAGAGTTTAGAATCTGCTTAGGGCCTGGAATTTACATGGACCAATGATAGTGGGAAACCGAGAACAGTAGGTTAATCGTCTTTAGCTTATCTGATAATCTTTTAAATTGCTCTGTTTTTGCTTTGTTTTCTTTGTTTAATTTCAAATCCAAAACCCCCCAAAAACTGACTTTTTCTGTTAACAACAACCCAAGAGTCCTTGTGAGACGATACTCGAGTTGTCGCTTCCTAAACTACATTATACAAACCGTTCGCTTTTTGGAGCGTGCGTGACAACGCGTTCTGTCCCTGTAAAATTTTTTGTGTGGTTTTCGTCCTTGTATTTTCAATTGTTTTGAACACGGTCCCTGTCGTTAGTGTATTTCGTTAACTCGCTGATGTGGCTGACGGAACGCCACGTCAGTGGTGTCATGTAGGTTGAAGGTGCTGACGTGTCAGTCATGTCATCTGACAGGTAAGATTTCTTTTTTTTTTTAACGGCAGGGACCATTTTCAAAACAATTGAAAATACAGGGACGAAAATCACACAAAAAATTTTACAGGGACGGATTTCAAAAGACCCCTACTTTACGGGGACAAAAAATTTCATTAAACCATTTCTTTTTTTTTTTAAACAAAATTAATTCGGAATTTTTAAATTTTTTTTTATAATTTTCATGTAAAAAATTAAATAGCATGTAAATAATTAAAAAATTTAAAAACCCTAACCCTAACATATCATCTGACTTGCCTGACACAGTGGGGGAAAATCCGTCCATGTGGCATTGCTGACGTGGCGTTCCGTCAACCACGTCAGTGAGTTAATGGAATATACTAACGGCAGGGACCATTTTCAAAACAATTGAAAATACAGGGACCAAAACCACACAAAAACTTTTACAGGGACGGATTTCAAAAGACCCCTACTTTACAGGGACCAAAATATTCGTTAAAAAAAAATCTTAACTGTCGGATGACGTGGCTGACACGTCAGTACCTTCAGACCACATGGCACCGCTGACGTGGCGTTCCGTCAGTCACGTCAGCGAGTTAACGGAATACACTAACGGTAAGGACCATTTTCAAAACAATTGAAAATACAGGGACGAAAACCACACAAAATTTTTTACAGGGACAGATTTCAAAATACCTCTACTTTATAGGGACCAAAAAGTTGATTAAACCTTTTTAATATTAACCTTATTTATAATAGGATTTATATTCGTGAGATATATCAATTTTCTATGCAAGTGAGTTGGTTCATCAATATTAGAAGGGGTATTTTTGGAAATCTATACGAGTGTTAATTACAATTAGCTCATTTCAAGACTTTTCCTTGATCTCTATGATTTAGGGTTTTGTCTCTTATAATATAGACCAGAGGTAGTATATCAACATATAGTTAGATGAGAAATGCAAGTATCACACTATTTTAAACACCATCTCCAACCCACTCTTGATTATTGGATGTAATTCATATGGAGTCCACTAAATAGAGTTGGTGTCATATAAAATTTAAGTCCCCCATAAATTTCATCTAATAACAAAGGGTGTGATGCTACCACTTCTATAATTAGATTACCTAACAATGATTGTTCTCAATGGAAGTGGACTGCGTCCTCAGTCAAACTTTGCCTGTAAGATCAGGAATTCGAATTTTGGAGTCGCCACTTTGAGGGGACTTTATCTAACCATCACCCCTAATCTGGGGTTAGTCTCACGGCTTTGCTTGTAGGGATATTTGATATTAGATATATATATATATATATATATATATATATATATATATATATATATAAAACGGTAATATAAAAAAAATTAAATTTTGAAGGAATGAAATTTTGTTTAAAGGCAATATATACTTCCACCAGCCTAAGCGCCTAAAATTGTACTCAACACGACGCCCAACTTTTTTTTTTCTCTAAAAGAGAGATAACTTATATTGCAACAATACTTTGATGGGCTTGGATTGGTAGCCTATGCTTGTTGACATCGGGCTGAGCTTGTTTGGATCAAGGTTTACAAAACCGGACCAGACCGGCCGTTCCGACCGGTTTAACCGGGACCCGGGTACTAGGACGGTTTGGTTATCTCCTGGAACCGGTCTTGCATAGAACCGGTGTAAGAACCGTTGAACCGGTCCAAAACCGGTAGAACCGATCAAAACCGGTTGGAGATCGGTCTAGACCGGCTCTCTAAATTTTAAAAAAAACTGAAAAGAAATGAAAAGATGTCTGTTTCGTATTCACCTTTAAGGGTTCACTGCCCTTTTGATGTTAGATCGTCTCCTTGCTCCAATTCCACAGTCGACACTGCTACTGACTCCTCCGCGACTGCAGCTGAAAAACGGCGACAAGTTGCTGCTGCAATAGAGACAATGCACTCCGCCTCCTCCACGACTGCTACTGCAAAACGACGATGAGGGGTCGAACTTCGAGGACATTGTTATACTTAATCCTTAATCGAACTTCAGCGGCAGTATTTTCAAAGGCAAGATGATGGAGGCTCATACTACATAGCACTAGGGTTATTACTGAATCACAAGGGGCAGCGTTAGCATTGTTAAAATTGGGCTGATATTGGATATTCAGCCTCTTTTTATTTGGGCCATTGGGCTTGTGTATTTAAGCTTGGCCATTTATGTTGTGTGTATTTAATATTATTTATTAGTATTTATGTTGTGTATATTTAATTAACAGTATTGCTGACACTGGGTTATCATTGGGATTGTGTATTTATGCTGGCCATTTTCGAACATATGCTAACAAATAAAAATAGACCATTTATTATTATTATTATTATTATTATTATTATTATTATTATTATTATTATTATATATTTATTAATTCACCAAAAATTAAAATAATATTATTTAATTATAACCAGTTCAACCTCGGTTGGACCATTGAACCTTGAACCGTTGCCTTCACCGGTTCGATGGTTGGTCCGGTTTTGTAAACCTTGATTTGGATCCTAGTTTTTAAGTTCCAATTAACTATGGTAATACGATTTAACATATAAAAGAAACAATTAAGAAACGTTAATAAGAAATTTACTTTCCCGTAATAAAGGGGATTATAAAAGAGTGAAATATTAATTTCGTCCCTGTGAACACCCATTTTTGTCCGTCTTCATTTTATTTTATTCTAATTTTATGTTATTATGTTTCAGGGAGACTAAAAAATAATAGTGAAGAAAGAAAGAAGAAAAAGAAAATAACCAAAAAACGAGGAGGAGGCTCATATTTAATTTTCTATTGGACGAGGATGTTCCGTCAATTGCATATTTAACTTTCTGTTGGACGGGGAAGTTCCGTCCAATGCATATTTAACTTTCTGTTGGACGCGGAGGTCCCGTCCATTGCATACTTAACTTTTTGTTGGAGGCAGAGGTCCCGTCCATTGCATACTTAACTTTTTGTTGGACGAGGAGGTCCCGTCCATTACATATTTAATTTTCTGTTGGACGGGGAAGTTCCGTCCATTGCATATTTAACTTTCTGTTGGACGCGGAGGTCCCTTCCATCGCATATTTAATTTTCTTTCGGACGAGGAGGTCCCGTCCATTACATACTTAACTTTCTGTTGGACGCGGAGGTCCCGTCCATTGCATACTTAACTTTCTGTTGGACGAGGAGGTTTCGTCCATTGCATACTTAATTTTCTATTGGACGGGGAGGTTCCATCCACTGCAATTTTATTTTCAGACTGGAGACTAAAAAATAATGGTGAAGAAAGAAAGAAGAAAAAGAAAATAATGAAGAAAAGAGGAAGAAAAGAATGAGAAAAGAACAATCAGCAGAAAGAGAAGAAAGAAGGTTGAGTTACCACTCTCCAACCGCCCCTACACCTCCTCTACCCATTGGTCCTTCTTCTTCCTCATCTCCTCCATCATTTTAATCTAGCAGCCCTACTCCAAACCCTAAAAAACCCATTTTACATATCATACAAAACCTCTCTTCCTCCTTCCACACCTCCAACCGCCCCTACACCTCCTCTACCCATTGGTCCTTCTTCTCCCTCATCCCCTCCACTATCTTAACCGCACCACACTTCCTTCTCTTTTCAAACACGCAACCTTCACATCAAATCACCTCCTTTCCTCTGCTTGCGCCACCTCCATCTGAACACACGCGATCTCTGCTCAGAACCACCCAAGCTCCGGATTTCGTGAAACCAACCTTGAAGCCACTGAGTAAGGAGAAGCATGAAGCCCTTTCCTCCATCTATAAAAGGAGAGGGGGGAAGAACGAAAGGGAAAAAAAAGAGAAGATACGGGGAACATGCGAAGATAGAGAGAAAGAGAGAGATTTTTTTATCTGACATTTTCTTTGTGAAGAAAATAGATTAGGGATTTGAGTTTTTTTCTCTTCTATGTCATTAGAGTGGTTCCAAATTTGCAGAAGAAGAGAGGGTCAAAAGAGTCAATGAAATTGAAATGTAAAGGTTTTGATCTTAAAGTTTTACTACTGGGAGAAAGCAAAATCATTGTTATTCTGCTCTCATTTGGTAATCATTGTTCTCTTTGTTGATGTTATTCACGAGTTTCTCTTGACATTCTTACTTTTCCGTGTCTCTGTTCATGACGAAAAGAAAATCCATGAATATTGAAACTGTATGAGTTAGTATGATGTTTGCTATATGAGTTCTTTTGTTTGTTTCAGAAATGGTGTATTGTAGGGTTCCTATTTCATTGTTTGCTGTCATATTCTGAAATGCATGATACACTAGTAATCTTCATATGGCTATACTATTACTAAACACTTAAAATATTTCATTTTTGTTCTATTTTCATAAGGCAAAACTATTTTTAAGTAAAAATAAAAGATGATCACTTAAACCCCCTTCAACCGGTTTTAAATACTTGATTGAATCAATGTTATTTTTGGGTTGCTCTATGACAAGTGTCATGCTCAACCCTTTAGATTTTGAGGTTGCCCTGTGGACTTACGTGTCATGTTCAACCTCATTTAGGTTTAATAAAAAAATTTCACAAATATAAAACCGATAAAAATTACAAAATATCTTAAGATTAAGAATGATTTTTCCTTTCAGTGATTTTCGGGGTAAAACAAATATTTCCAAAGTTACTAATGATTTTCACAACTAATTTTGGGTAACCATTTTTATGGATGCTCTAGGGTGCCGTGGGGTTAAGTCTCCATGCCTTCCTGATGAGTGTGATTCCACATCATCTTTGTCTATCATTTTGCATGCATTTTCATGTAGTATAGGCATATTTTTATTAGATTTTAGGTTAATTTTCCTTTGGAACGGGTAAGGCGGTTTTCGTGTGTTGTTTTGCAGATATTAAGGGTGAATTGCTCAAGATCAACCATGATGAAGTTTGGATGAAGATGGAGCTTTAAAACTGAAGAAAATGAGCCAAACAGAGCCCATCACGGCCTAGCCGTGATGCCCATCACGGCCTAGCCGTGATGCCCATCACGGCCATGATCGAGCAAAACTGAAAAAGAAGAAAGGCTAAAGTCAGAGTCTGTCACGGCCTGGCCGTGATAGCCATCACGGCCGTGACCCAAAACCACCACAAGTCAGAGCACATCACGGCCCAGCCGTGAAATTCATCACGGGCCATAACAGAGGGCTCGCGACGCGAGCTCATTCTCGCCTCGCGAGAGACTGGAATTTCGCAGAGCAACCAGAAGCAGAGACCGTCACGGCCTGGCCGTGATGGCCATCACGGCCGTGACGCGCATTACTTGGACCTGAAGAAACCGAAATAGATCAGATTTTGAGTTGGTTTGGGACTCTAACTTCCCCATTTCTATAAATAAGGATCAAGGCATGAGACCTTTGGGGGCTACTACTTAGGCATAGATCTCTCTTCTCCTCTTCTCCTCTCTTCTCTGATTTTTGTATTTTCTATTATGTTGTCAACCCAGCTTGTCATCTCCATGGCAAGACTGGAGTAGTAGTTTGTTTCTAGGGACTAGGGCTCTGCCCGAGGTTTGTAAATGATGTTGATTTGATGTAAAATCGTTGTTGAATTCGTTATTGTTTTAGATCTGATTTCTAGCGTGTTAATCACTCATAAATTTCGGCAACCGTTTATTTACGTGACGTAGACGTTCTAAGGAGGAACCTAGCGGTGAACTTAGGATTTTTAGGGTGTTTCACTCGTAAAGCCCGGCAGCCACTGGTTTGTGAGATGTGAATGATCCAAGGAGGAACCTAGCGGTGAACTTAGGTTATTTGCATGACTGAGACATTCCAAGGAGGAACCTAGCGGTGAACTTGGGTGTCGGACCTATAGAAGTCAGACTTGGGACTGAAATCACGAGAGTTAGAAGCCGTCCCTCGAGGAGCAACGAGTTGTCACGGAACGCAAAGGGTCCAATCTGGGATCGACTACCACGAGAGTAGGGGTCGGGTCAATTGGGCACGGCTTTTGTAACCCGAGAGGGAGCTTAAGCTATTAGAGGATAAACTCGCCTTCAAGGCAATTTCGGTAATCAAAAAAGGGTAAATCAGATTAGCAACATAAACAGCCTCAAAGGTAACCCAAATCCCTAGGAATCCGTTTAAATCGAAAACCCCAAAAAGATTTGTTTTTCTGTTTTAATTGTTCTCTGCTCAACTACATCTTAATTCAAATTCAAAACCTTTTTCAAAACCCTCTAAAAAGTCCAGATCTAATCGATTCGAAAACCGATTGCGATTCGAGAACACAGTCTCTGTGGGTTCGATATCTTTTATTACTTGACGGCAGTCCGGTACACTTGCCGGAATCGCACGAGCGTGCATCCGCAGCGCGCACATCACTTCCCTAGACATAATCGACTCCCGAACCCAAATTTTTTTAAGGGTTTTCCAATTTTCCCGAAATTAAATAAAATTGGTGGCGACTCCATGTTTTTTTTTTCTCTAAAAGAAAACAAGTTTTCTTTTTGGTCGCGATAGATGACGAAAACAAGAAAAATGTGTTTTTTATTCTTAGTCATGTTTGTTTGGATTGTCCTTTTTGTTCGGGTTTTCCTTTTTATTTAAATAAAAATGAGAAAAGTTAGTTGTATATACATTTTAACTCATGTTATTTTTGTACATGTTTCACTGACAATGTTTTTGTTTCCTCCTCCTTTCTTTTCTTTTCCCCTATATTTTAACAATAGGGTAGAGGACTTATAACCATTTTTATATATACTTATGTTTTTATCTTGCAGGTTTTTCTTGTCTTTTATTTTCTTTTTATTTTTAAGTGTTACAGGTTTGTATGCCCCCTTCACACACATCATTATCACATATTACACACACTCTTAGCTCTATACCCGAGCTTGCTCAAAAACCCGAGGATTAGGCCGTGCTCGGACATTGTCATTGAAGAGGTCTTGTACCTCCCTGATTCTTGTCGGTTCACCACTCAGATTGTACATGAGATCATGAAATAGTCATATTGAGAGGGTTTATCCCTACTGGTGACTAGATTCATGAATCAGATCCTTATAAGGGCAATCTGGGGACCATGACTTTTAGAGGTCTAGACCCATCCCAATTTTCACTAATAGAGCATATCTAGTGGCCGACCTGTTTAGAGTCCTAACTTAGGGTGTGTCCATCCTTAGGTTCTACCTGTCTTAGGACAAAAGGGGACGTACTTTTCTTTTCTCTCTCTATCATCATAAGCATAAATTGTCATGCATGTTCATTGTGAATATTCACAAAACTAGGGGCGTCACATTGCCGCCTCAAACCTGAATGACATATTCGAATACAATTGCACATCTAGTAGGCGATATGTCATAATGAAGGTGATGCATTGATAGCATACCCGTCAGGGGTTTTCAACTCCATTGGGTCTCATACAACATGAATCATGTAAGAAATATTTGTTTCACTATACTCATTTTTTGTTTTTTCGCTTGTGCCTCTTCGTTGGAAAACTTTGGTATTCATCATACAGCAAGAAGATGGAAAAGTTTGGTTATGAAAGGAGTACTAGCAATGCGAGCTGTTCCAAGAAAAGTATCAAGATCGATGTGACACACAACGACGTGAAGAGTTTATGTGAACTTAGCCAGCAAATGCCATAAAAAGCACGCTCAGACTTTGGCAGCAAGTATGGTAGAATATTGGACCTATTGCGTGTTCCGGTGGAAACCTCTGCTGAGTGCGTTGGCCCAATATTGGAATTCAACTTTGAGGTGTTTTGAATTGCCTGACTTAGACATCACTTCGACCATAGAAGAGTATGCTTATATGCTAAGACTACCAATTCAAAAGAGGACCCGCGTCTACATGTATTATGGCCAATATGTAACAGATTTGAAGATAGCAAATCTATTGGAGCTTCAACCGGAACAGCTAGAGAAAGCGGAAAAAGGAACCACCAAGGGGTTGAAGAGGTGATTTTTGGAAGTGTATCTCAACAAGATGGCCCAGCAACAACGATGGGTTACCTTCAACAAAGTACTAGCCCTCATGATATATGGGTTGGAGCTCTTTCCTTTTGTACCGGATCTAATTGATCAGTCAGCCGTGGATGTTTTCTATAGGGTTGAAGAATGTGGTGTGAACCCGGTCCCTACTATCTTAGCTGAAACTTTCCTCTCCCTACAGGTTTGTCATCAGAATCAACAAGGGAAACTACGATGTTGTGCATTAATATTGTATGTCTGGATCATGACTCACTTGTACGCTCGCGATAAAATTGATAGAACGGATGACCCGCTGAAAGGATTCGCTCACATGCAACTAAAGCCACGTAAGCTATATGAATGGAAACAAGAATTTGATCAGATCGACCCGCGGTCATTTAGTTGGATGTGTCCGTGGTATAATGGAGATTCAGTTGTATTCAGCTGTGGAAGTTTTACAAATGTTCCATTGATGGGTCCCAGAGGTTGTGTATCATATTCACCAGCTTTGGTGATGCATCAGCTCAAATGGACACAAGATGAACCCCCCGAAGAGCTACTCGGTGGGGTATTCTTCCTATACCAAGAAAGTGAAAGCATCAATAGTTAAACAATAGCAGTAAGGTCAGCATGGAATGATGTTCATATGAAAGGACCTGATGAATTAGGAAGGCGAATCAAAGCTCACACAAAAAGATATGAATTATGGAGAAAAGCGAGAAGAGGTTAACCCTCAAGACCTGCATCCCCTCTCCGTAGTGAAAATAATCCTCTTACCGAAGATCAAATGTTGAAAGAAATCAAAATTTTAAAAGCTCGGATGAGGGTTTTGGATGAGAAGAACCAAGCTACCGAAATAACTATTGTCACGCTCCAAAGCCAAGTACTGAAGCTAAGTTTACAGATTGAGCATTTGACAAATGCGCCGATGCCTACGAAGCCCCAAGTCGTGCAAAAAGGGTAAGAAAAGAAAAATAAGCAGAAATTCAAGAGCTGCTGGCAAAGATAGAATATCAAGAGAAGATGCTTGTCAAACTTCAAAAGAAAAAAAAAAAGAGCTCAAGACAAATGTAGGGGTTCATGTTGAAACAATACATATACTAGAAGAGAGAGATTGAATCCCTCCAAGAATCTTTGGCCCAAATAGAACTGTTCTCTGATCGAGGATGGAATGAAGCAGCCAAGTATAGCGAGCTACTAGCGGAGGCCAACATGAGAGAAAATTGGCTCAAAGCCAAAATAAAAGACACTGAAAGAGTTGAAGCTCAACTACATGCGGAATGGATAAAGGGATGGAAATTGGCAGTGAAGGATGTAATGAATGAAAAGGAAGCATGGAGAAGAAAATACGAGGACATGATGGATAAACTCCAATATCACACTTCCCAGCTGGTGGAGCGGTTTGAAGAAGCATCCATCCACATTCGTATGAAACATTTCCTTCAGATACCACCAAAGGTGACCGAGTTCTTCAATCATTTTGGGAAACTTGCCAGAAGGTTCAGGAAAAAGACGATGAGACTCTTAACATAGTGCTTTGTGGACCTCGGAGAGAGATGGAAGCTATCAATGTATTTCTTTTATGTTGATCAAAGACTCATGATTTGTATCGAAATATTTATAATTGAATGGAAGTTTTCATCAATGTCTGTCGAGCGTTTTTTTAGATGATATCTATCGAGGAGTGCGTTCTCCCTTAGATACGTCATCAACTAAATTTTTACCCTAAAAACGACGTGTTTTTTGCGTAAAAATAAGGACGTTGCTAGTACGGGTGTGGTCTATCGAGGAGTGGATTCTCCCTTGGACTTGACACCAACTGCATTTAAGCTAGAGGGAACCATACCACTAGATTTGATTGCAGGATAAGTATTCTTGCTATAAGTGTACACGACAGTCTTCCTAAGAGCACTCTCGCGATCAAACAAAGGGTGTTAACTTGCACATGTATACACACACACACACACACAAATTTGGGTTTACTAATGAGATTCTTGGATGCTTTACAGAGTCACATACTTTCGAGAATCTGGGAACCATTGCGCGACCTAGGAAAGGTGACACCAATCAAGCCCGAGTTCACAATACCAGATCTCGAACCAGGATGGCTGCTAATATGTTTGAGGAAAGAAGAAACTTAAGCTCTGAAATAGATGAAGTGAGGGGAAGGATAAATGAAATGACTGAAACCCAAGCAAGATTAGAAGCCATACTGTAGGATATGGGGGAATCTCTCAGCATGCTTAGTGCGAACAGAGATGCAAATGAACCTGGTAGGCAATGGATTCCTTCCATGGTAACAACACCGATGTTTTCAAACATTAGCCCGGGTCTCATTCAGGGAATATCTGGCCTCGACCAGACACATCACACGGCACCAATAACACTTCCCATCGGAGAAGGATATCCCCCTTTTGAAAATGCCTATCATGAAGTTCCGGACTATATCGCACCGACATGGGAGCAACCTCATGTATCTACTCACAATCAGTCAGCGGGAGTTCAGGCTGGTAAGGATAAGATGAAAGATGATTGGATGGAGAAAATGGAAGAACAGATAAAAGCAATAAAATGTCCGAATACCTACAGCCCTCTTCAAATAGAAGAACTCTATCCCGCCACAGATGTCGTGATCCCCAAGGACTTCAAGATTCCTGATTTTTCCAAATATGATGGAAGTGGGAATCCACGATTTCACCTCATCAGTTACGGCACCAAGATGGCAATTTGGTCCAAGGATGACAAATTCCTTATCAGCTTTTTCCACGAAAGTTTGACTAGCCACGCCTTAGCATGGTATCTCCAATTGGACCATTCCAAGATCTCGCGATGGACGGAATTGACTGACTTATTCATGGACCAGTACAAGTTCAACCTGGATGCAGCTCCGATTCGTGAACAGTTGACTACAATGCAGAAAAGAAATGAGGAGCCCTTCAAGCAATATGCCTAAAGGTGGAGAAGTTTGGCTGCACAAATTCAACCTCGTTAACTTTATCTGAAATGTGCTCATACTTTTTAGGAACCCTCGGAGCACCTTTTATAGGGGCCATGACTGGGGCAGCCTATAAAGATTTCTCCGACTTGATCGCCACCGGTGAAAGGATTGAATTTTTACTAAGAGCTGGAAAGCTTCCCATGAATGATGTTGAAGGAAGTGCATCCCAGAAAGGATTTCACCCAAAGAATAAAGAAGTTGAGACGAATTATGTACAACGCCAACAGAACTTTAATCCTCAGTACCAAGCACCATATAACCCTAATCCACATACTCCATACCAGACACAAACCCCACTTTACCCGTTATAATCATCCTCACAAACCAACACTTACCCACAAAACCAAATCAACAATATTCCTACCCTTCAACCATATAACCTTGCTCGCCCGTCATACACCCGTTACCCACCTGCATCCCCACAAAATCACCCAAACTATCCTCCGCCTCGCCCAAATTTCCAAAACCAAGGATGTTTCCAAAATCCAAATCTGCCACCCTTCCCGAAATTGTCCATCTCTAATGCGGATTTATTCCAACAATTGTTTGACCACCACTTAATTGCGGGGAACCCTGTACATCCCCTAGAACCACCATTTCTTGCTTGGTACAATCCAAATCAGACTTGCAAGTATCACATGGATGTCACAGGACATTCCATTGAGGATTGCGAAGCTTTTAAGACGGCAGTGAGAAAGTTGATTGCTTGTGGGAAGCTAGGGTTTGAAGAAGAGGTCGGGCCTAATATTGTTAAAGATACAATCCCGAATCATAATGATGGAAACCGAGTGAATAATTTGGAGGTAAGAGGGTCCCCAATTAGGAAGGTACTGGAATTGTGAGTGCCAATGCAAAAGATCTTCGAAGAACTAAAGAAGGCGAGATACAACATTGTTGCACCAGTAAGAATTCCAAGAGAAGAAAGGAGGTACGCCGAAGATCTAAGGTGTGACTATCATCATGGGCAAGTGGGGCACGACATCGGAACGTGTTGGGATTTCAAAGTCCGGGTTCATGGATTACTCACCTTGGGGGTGATTCAAGCTAGACGGGGTGCTCCCGAGGAAGTCAATGTAGTTGAAAAAGTTGTACTCCGAGTACCACCCATGAACAAAGCTTCAGCCCCAGAAAGAGTCATTGTAAGGGTGAAGAAGCCAACTCCTTTTGCTTATGATGATACACATGCTGTACCATGGAATTATGAACAGAAGGTTGAACTAGCCGGAGCTGTGGAAGAGACCTCGAAGGCCCAAGTTACTAATATTGTGAGAATTGGAGGTATTATAAGGAGCGGGCGATGCTACAACCCTGTTGAAGAAGAAAAGATGAAGGAATCCAAAGAAAAGGAAACCATGGATGAAGGAAAAGAAAAAGAAGAAGAAGTGTTTCTTAAGATCATGAAGCAAAGTGAATATGATGTGGTAGAACAGTTAAAGAAAACTCTGTCAAGGATATCTCTTTTATCGCTTGTCTTGACATCAGACTTGCATCGTAAAGCATTATTGAAGGTGTTGAATGAAGCGTATGTCAAGCCTGACGTCAATCCGGAGAATGTGGTAAATATGGTGGACCCAATAAGGCGTGTCAACATGATTACTTTCTCGGAAGATTAAGTGACTTCGAAATCCCGCAGTAGCACCAAAGCCTTACACATTACCCTAAAGTGTAAAGGGTTTGTGAGTGCAAAGGTGATTGTGGATGGTGGTTTGGCGTTGAACGTGGTTCCAATGTCCACTCTCGAGAAACTAAACATAACTATGATGGATTTGACACCACAAGAAATGATTGTGCAAGCCTTTGATGGGACAGCAAGAAGAATCTTAGGGGAGATAACTCTGTCCCTTGAAATAGGGCCTAGTTGTTTTTTTGTCCTCTTTCAAGTCATGGAGATCCAACCAGCTTATACTATGCTTCTGGGAAGGCCTTGGATTCATGAAGCAGGGGTTGTTCCATCGACTTTACATCAGTGTTTGAAGTACATTCAAGATGGGTCCGTGATTACTGTCCGTGGTGAAGAGGAAATTATGCTGACAAAGCCCGCCGCAATACCTTATGTAGAAAGTACAGAGCAAATGGAAGATGATTCACTGCGTAGTTTTGAGGTGTTGGAGCCAGAGAACAAGAAAAGGGAGACGCCAATGACGAATATGAATGAAGTGGCAATCCGCATTAAGGAAAAGAATGGGTATCAAAGAGGAAAAGGCCTAGTGCCTAAGCTTCAAGGGATCTCTCAACCAATTGAAGCAGCTATGAGAGAAGGAAGGCATGGATTGGGGTATCAACCCTACGTGGCAGAAAAGATGAAATTCATGACTCTCGAGAACAAGAAAGGAGAAGATGATAGAGAAAGTATCTTCCCCTTCTGACAGAGACTTTCCCAGTAGTTGTTGAAGTTATCAGTCTTGAAAAGTTATTTTCCCCTCACTTCACTATCAGCACACTTGAAGAGGAGCTGGACGAGAACCATGTCATCTATCTCCCTGCTAGCAATGAAGTTCTCTCAATAATTGGCGATCTACACCGTTTGTTGATGTTATTTCCATGAAGTAATTATCTTATTGTACTAAATCTGAACTGATGTTTACTTTGTTTGAGACATGAATGAGAATGTAGCACTTTGTCTGGTGTTTTCCTTTTCAGTCCATCATTTCTCTCTCTTTCATTTCTTCACTTTGTTTAAGATTTTATTTCATGAATAAGACTCTTGCCTATACTTCTTCTATTCCCGACTTTTTCTTCCAGGAATACTTCTTCCACTAAAGATTTACCTCAGGAGAGGAACTTTGAAAACTCATTTATTGATTCCCTCGCGGCGGTTGATGAATATAACCTTGAATCCGATGAGGAAGAAGAACACATTGAAGAATTCATAAAGATGGTGAAACGGTCAGAAGAAGGGATTAGCTCGAATGATGAGGTTGCATAAGTGATCAATATGGGAACCGAGGAAGACAAAAAGGAGTTGAAAATAATGGATAACCCAGAGCGTGAAGAAATGGTTGCACTATTCAAAGAGTATCTGGACGTTTTTGCATCGTTCTACAGAGATATGCTAGGTTTAGATCCTGAGATAGCATCACATAAAATTTCCTTATTCCCATATGTGGTTCCAAAGAAGCAAAAATTAAGGTGGATACATCCTGAGATGTCGCTGAAGATCAAGGAAGAAGTGATCAAACAGTTAGAGGCTGGCTTTTTGGAAGTAGCTAGACACCCGGAATGGGTAGCTAATTTTGTTCCAGTACCAAAGAAGAATGGAAGGGTCAGAATGTGCGTGGACTACCAAGATCTGAATAAAGCCAGTCCAAAGGATGATTTCCCCCTACCTCATATTGATGTCCTTGTAGACAGTACAGCCAGAAGTCATAGGTTCTCTTTCATGGATGGGTATTCTGGGTACAATCAGATCCTCATGGATGATGATGACAAAGAAAAGACAACTTTTATCACTCCTTGGGGAACTTTTTGTTACAAAGTGATGCCTTTTGGGTTGAAGAATGCTGGGGCCACTTACCAACGTGCTATGGTGGCATTGTTCCATGATATGATGCATAAGGAGGTAGAAGTATATGTTGATGATATAGTGGCTAAGTCAAAGGAAGAATAAAGCCATGTAGCAGTTTTGTGAAAGTTGTTCGAGCGGCTAAGGAAGTACAAGTTGCGGCTCAACCCTGCAAAATGTACCTTTGGTGCATCCGCAGGGAATTTACTTGGCTTTGTCGTCAGTAGAGAAGGAATAAAGGTGGATCCTAACAAGGTAAAAGCAATACGTGACATGCCAGCACCTAAGAACGAGCGAGAAGTAAGGGGTTTTCTTGGAAGGTTGAACTATATTGCGCGTTTCATTGCAAATTTGACTAGCACATGCGAGCCAATCTTCAAACTCCCCAGGAAGAAAAATCCCGGAAGATGGGATGATAACTGGCAAGAAGCCTTTGACAAGATAAAGGCATAATTACTGAATCCCCCAATATTGGTACCACCTACCCAGGGTCGTCCATTGTTACTCTATATCACTATATTGCCAACCTCAATGGGGGCAATGCTGGGACCACATGATGAATCTGGAAGGAAGGAGCAGGCAATTTACTATTTGAGTAAAAAGTTTAATTCCTGTGAGGCTCGTTATATGGCAATCGAGAAGACTTGTTGTGTGCTAGTGTGGACCTTCAGAAGACTCAGACAGTATATGTTATATCACACCACTTGGCTAATTTCTCGAATGGATCCTTTGAAGTATATCTTCGAAAGTCCTCATATCTCCTTAAGAGTTTCGAAGTGGCAAGTGATATTTTCAGAATTTGACATCATATATTTGACTCAAGTCCATCAAAGGAAGCGCGATTGCTGATAATTTAGCAGAGAATCCTCTTGAGGATGGATGACCTGTCAACTCCGAGTTCCTAGATGGAGAGATAATGTCCCTCGAGGAAGATGAAGAATAGGAAGAGGTGTGGAAGATGTATTTTGATGGAGCAGTCAATATGCATGGCAGTGGTATAGGAGCAGTGGTTATCTCACCAAACGGCAAGCAGTACCCGGTGGCCTTAAAGCTGAAATTTGAATGTATGAATAATATTGCAGAATACGAGGCATGTGCTAGTGGATTACAAATGGAACTTGAACTTTTTATAGAGCAGTTGAAGGTCTTCGGGGATGCAGCTCTAATCATCTACCAAGTCAATGGCGAATGGCTAATCAAAGACTCCAAGTTGATTCCGTATCAGAAATACTTGACTCAGCTGACTGCGAAGTTTGATGAGATTACTTTCTCGCATTTAACTCGAGACAAGAATCAGTTTGTAGATGCTTTAGCCACACTAGCTGCCATGACCAAGCTGGACATCCATACCAATGTCCAACCCATCCAAGTTAGTGTGCAAGATGAACCGACATACTGTGCCCATGTGGAAGGAGAACCTGATGGTAAGCCTTGGTATCATGATATCAAGTAATATATTCAGAACAAGAAATACCCGGCAGAAGCGAGTGAAGAAAATAGAAAGACCATCCGAAGACTGGCTATGGCCTTTTTCTTAAACAAGGAAGTCCTGTATAAAAGAGGATATGATGGTATCCTACTCAGATGTGTGGATGCTCGTGAAGCTAAGTTGATCATGATTGAAGTCAATGAAGGAATCTGTGGGACTCATGCCAATGGCCACATGATGGATCGGAAAATCTTGAGAAGTGGCTATTATTGGTCTACTATGGAGTCGGATTGTATAGAGCAAGATCGTAAATGCCAAAAATGTCAGATGTATGCAGACCAGGTCAATGCACCTCCATTTCCACTGCATAATTTAGCATCCCCATGGCCTTTTTCACTGTGGGGAATAGAAGTCATCGGTCCCATTAATCCCAAGGCTTCCAATGGTCATCGTTTAATTTTGGCGGCGATAGACTATTTCACTAAATGGGTAGAAGCTGCATCATATGCTAGCATAACTCAAAAGATGTTTCTCAAATTCCTCAAGAAGGACATCGTCTGTAGATACGGGATCCCAGAGAGGATAATCACAGATAATGCTGCTAATCTTAATGGTACCGAGATTCAAAAGTTTTGCGATGGTTTCAAAATCGAACATCATAATTCAGCTCCTTATAGACGTCAAATGAATGGTGCGGTTGAAGTAGCGAACAAAAATATGAAGAAGATCGTTGCCAAGATGGTTGTAAATTATAAAGACTGGCACGAAATGTTGCCATATGCTCTACATGCTTATTGGACTAATATACGATCAAGCACTGGGGCAACCCATTTCTCTTTGGTGTACGGGATGGAGGCTGTCTCACCTATCGAAGTATAACTCCCTTCGCTAAGATTCTTGATGGAAGTAAATTTAGAAGAATCTAAGTGGGTGAAAACTCGATATGAGCAGTTGAATATGATAGAATAGAAAAGACTGGCAGCTATCTGTCACGGGCAAATGTATCAAAGTAGAATGGCAAGAGCTTTCAATAAAAAGGTTCGTCCTAGAGAATTTTATGCGGGAGACCTGGTTTTAAAGAAAATCCTCCCCAATCAGGAGGATGCCCGAGTAAAATGGGCACCGAATTATGAAGGTCCTTATATTGTTAAACAAGCATTCTCAGGAGGACCTTTGATTCTGCAAAACATGGATGGGGAAGAGTTACCAAGGCCAGTAAACTCTAATGCTGTGAAAAAGTTCTATGCTTGAAAAAAAATAAAATAAAAGCCGCTAGGTTGAAAACCTGAAAGGGTAACCTAGGCAAAACTTAGGGCAAAGAACAATGAAAAAAAAAAGAAAATAAAAGGCCCGCTAGGTTGAAAACCCGAAAGGGCAACCTAGGCAAAAGTTAGGGTAAAGAAACCTTAGGCTGAAAACCTGTAAAGGCGGCCTAGGGGGAGGATATGGTCCAACACTTCTGCAAGCACTCACCACACTGGGGCAATTTTATCCGACTAAGTATACTGGGGCAAAATTGTTGAGGAATAATTGAAGAAGATGTGTTTGAAGAATCAGAAACAAAAGCCAAGGTTTGTGTCATCAAAAGGGTGTGGGGAATCAATTAAATGAAAATCAAAGGACCAACACTGGGGTAAATTTTATGTGATTCTCGTAATTTTCTTTGTTTATCTTTGCTTTTATTCTTCATGATCCCTTTTGTAATTTTGTTCTCATATAGTTATCTTCTCTTAGCAAACTAAATTCTTGTATTAAGGCAAGAGGTTTTTCCTTCATACTCCCATGTCGTGTTCACTCTCATCATGGTCATGTCTCAATAAAAGTAAATATAAGTTTAATGGTATGATGTGATAATTCTAATGGTAGCACCAATGAATGGTTTGAACCAAAATGACTTAATACTTCAAATTCAATGGAAGAGATAACATGCACTGGACAACAAAAGAATGATGCAAATAAGCTTGGGAGAGTAAACATAACATCCACCTCATATGTTATCAGATTCTTGGGTAACCAATGTTGTTAGAAGAATGAATGATGCCTTGTCCCAGAGTGGTCGGTGAACAAGGGTTTGGTTGGTGGAAGTTTTTCCATGGAGCATTTGGTTCTGCTATCTTCAAAAGGAAGGGATTCTCATTGGTTTCAGATTACTGATTGAATTTTGTCGAGCTCTGAGGCTCACTGTAATTTTATTTTCGAGCTCTGAGGCTCGCTGCAATTTTATTTTCGAGCCCTGAGGCTCACTGTATTTTTATTTTCGAGCTCTGAGGCTCACTGCAAGTTTATTTTCGAGCTCTGAGGCTCGTTGCATAATTACTTTCCTATTGGACGAGGAGGTTCCGTCCACTGCAATTTTATTTTCGAGCTCTGAGGCTCACTGCATTTTTATTTTCGAGCTCTGAGGCTCACTGCAAATTTATTTTCGAGCTCTAAGGATCGCTGCATATTTACCTTCCTGTTGGTTGAGGAGGTTCCCTCCACTGCATTTTTGTTTTAGAGCTCTGAGGCTCAATGCAATTTTTTTTTCGAGCTCTGAGGCTCACTGCATTTTTTTTCGAGCTCTGAGGCTCACTGCAAGTTTATTTTCGAGCTCTAAGGCTCGCTGCATATTTACTTTCCTGTTGGACAAAGAGGTTCCGTCCACTACAATTTTATTTTCAAACTGTGAGGTTTTCTTTTGAGCTCCTCACGTTTTGTCGGACAAAATATGTGTTCATTTTATTTACTTGTTCATTACTACAATACATGAAAAGTCATGACTAATCATGCCTTCTAGTATGCAACAAGTAAAGAGTGGCAACTGTGAAACCTATTTTGGTCTGTCTTCATTTTATTTTATTCTAATTTTATATTATTATGTTTCAGGGAAACTAAAAAATAATTGTGAAGAAAGAAAGAAGAAAAAAGAAAACAACCAAGAAATGAGGAGGTGGTTCATATTTAATTTTCTGTTGGACGAGGAGGTTCCGTCCATTACATATTTAACTTTCTGTTGGACGAGAAGGTTCCGTCCATTGCATATTTAACTTTTTGTTGGACGGGGAAGTTCCGTACAATGCATATTTAACTTTCTGTTGGACACGGAGGTCCCGTCCATTGCATACCTCCGCGTCCATTGCATACTTAAGTTTCTGTTGGACGCGGAGGTCCCGTCCATGGCATACTTAACTTTCTGTTGGACGCGGAGGTCCCGTCCATTGCATATTTAATTTTATTGGATGGGGAAGTTCCGTCCATTGCATATTTCATTTTCTGTTGGATGGGGAAGTACCGTCCATTGCGTCCATTGCATATTCAATTTTCTGTTGGATGGGGAAGTTCTGTTCATTGCATATTAACTTTCTGTTGGACACGGAGGTCCTGTCCATTGCGTACTTAATTTTCTGTTGGACGAGGAGGTTGCGTCCACTACAATTTTATTTTCAGACTAGAGACTAAAAAATAATGGTGAAGAAAGAAAGAAGAAAAAGAAAACAATGAAGAAATGAGGAAGAAAAGAAGAAGAAAAGAACAATCAGCAGAAAAAGAAGAAAGAAGGTTGAGTTACCACTCTCCAACTGCCCCTACACCTCCTCTACCCATTGGTCCTTCTTCTTCCTCATCTCCTCCCTCATTTTAACCTAGCAGCCCTAATCCTAACCCTAAAAAACCTATTTTACATATCAGACAAAACCTCTCTTCCTCCTTCCACACCTCCAACTGCCCCTACACCTCCTCTACCCATTGGTCATTCTTCTCCCTCATTTCCTCCACTATCTTAACCGCACCACACTTCCTTCTCTTTTCAAACACGCAACCTTCACATCAAATCACCTCCTTTCCTCTGCTCGTGCCACCTCCATCTGGACACACGCGATCTCTGCTCAGAACCGCCCAAGCTCCGGATTTCGTGAAACCAACCTTGAAGCCGCTGGGTAAGGAGAAGCGTGAAGCCCTTTCCTCCATCTATAAAAGGAGAGGGGGGAAGAACGAAAGGAAAAAAAAGAAGAAGAGAAGATACGGGGAATATACGAAGACAGAGAGAGAGAGATTTTTTTATCTGATATTTTCTTTGTGAAGAAAATAGATTAGGGATTTGAGTTTTTTTCTCTTCTCTGTCATTAGAGTGGTTCCAAATTTGCAGAAGAAGAGAGAGTTAAAAGAGTCAGTGAAACTAAAATATAAGGGTTTTGATCTTAAAGTTTTACTACCGGGAGAAAGCAAAATCATTGTTATTCTGCTCTCATTTGGTTATCCTTGTTCTCTTTGTTGATGTTATTCAAGAGTTTCACTTGACATTCTTACTTTTCTGTGTCTCTGTTCATGACGAAAAGAAAATCCATGAATATTGAAACTGTATGAGTTAGTATGATGTTTGCTATATGAGTTCTTATGTTTGTTTCAGAATTGGTGTATTGTAGGGTTCATATTTCATTGTTTGCTATCATATTCTGAAATGCATGATACACTAATAATCTTCATATGGCTATACTGTTACTAAACACTTAAAATATTTCATTTTTGTTCTATTTTCATAAGGCAAAACTATTTTTACGTAAAAATAAAAGATGATCACTTAAACCCCCTTCAATCGGTTCTAAATACTTAATTGAATCAATGTTATTTTTGGGTTGCTCTACGACAAGTGTCTGGTCAACCCTTTAGATTTTGAAGTTACCCTGTGGACTTACGTGCCCATGTTCAACCTCATTTTGGTTTAATAAAAAAATTTCACAAATATAAAACCGATAAAAAGTACAAAATATCTTAAGATTAAGAATGATTTTTCCTTTAAGTGATTTTCGGGGTAAAACAAATATTTCCAAAGTTACTAATAATTTGCACAACTAATTTTGGGTAACCATTTTTATGGATGCTCTAGGGTGTCGTGGGGTTAAGTCTTCATGTCTTCCCTTGACATAATTGACTCCCAAATCCAAAATTTTTTTTAAAATTTTCTAATTTTCTTAAAATTAAATAAAATTGATGACGACTCCATATTTTTTTTTCTCTAAAAAAAACAAGTTTTCTTTTTATTCACTACAGTTCTTGAAATTAACGGTCACTTTCGTGGCATATCGGAAAAGCAAATTTAACCCCTTAACTTTAACATACGCAGGTCAAATTTAGCAATTGAAATTAGAATGTGTCGCCTAAATTTAAAATAGTGTCTCGCTAGACACGCTAAATATCAACTTGGCACGATAAATCTAGATAAAAAATACATCAGTTAACATAGAATAAATAGAGGAGAATGTTAATTAATTCCCTTAACTTTTAAGGCACCGGTTAAGATATCAAGAATGAAAAATTTTTGTTAGAACTTGTGTATTTAGTATTTGAAAGAATGATACACTTAGTTTTTTAATAAAACATTTTTTTTTTTACATTTCTTAACCAGTATCTTAAGGAAATAGATTAGTCTGAATGATAAATAAACAAAGTGAAATGCATCTTTAATGATTCACTTATATAAGACTAAATTTCAAGGATCAAATTAATATTTTACTAAAAAAAAATAATATTGCAACTTTGGCTGCAAACCCCTCCTGATTTTCTTATTCAAAGGGGCTATCTTTTTTTTTTTATCAAAAGTAAAAAGAGAGATAAACACAAAGGTTTTAAATTATTTTAATAATTTTTAAATAAATAAAAAAATTAACACACCAATATTTCTTTTGTATTTATCTCTCCTACCGAAATCGTCCAATACTGTCGCAGGGGTGGCACGGGATTGGACCCATTGGTAAGGATCCCTCACCAACCTCATATGTAACATGGCTTTTCTAACATTAATCCTTTTTATTTTTCACTGTAGTTACCATTTGTTTTCCATGAATCATGAATGAGAAATTTGTTTCACAAATTCTTCCAACTTCCAAAACCAAACAGATTACAAGCTTAGAAAATAGATCCTTAAATACTAGAAATCTTGCAGTAAGATTGCCTTTTAGAAAACTGAGATATCCAATTTATTTTTCACATCCCTTTGCTGCTGTGGCTCTGGCTTATCTGTACTGTCTAGCACCATATGTGATTGTTAGGAAAGAACATTTTCATTCCAATCATTAATGTGTCCGGTGATGCTATTGACGTTTTTTTTGAAAAATAAAATAAAATATTGAAGGGCCTTTTTATAAACAACTAAAATAAAATTATATGAAAATTTTGGACTTTTCAATTTTTTTTGTTGGGGGTGGTGGGACTGTCGAAACCTTATGTTGAGTGTATTGGTTTGGGATTTTAAAAGATTTTTTTTATTCAATCAAGACTTTTAGATAATTTAAATAAGTCTGATGGTTTTTAATAAAGACAATCAGGATTTTTTATAAAGGATGCCTAAATCGAGTGGTATTCAATAAAGACTTTTTACAAGTAATAAAAAGTCTTGTAGTATTAAAAAAAAACTTTATGATTTCGATGGATTGCTTTCTAAGGTAGATTTTATGGGACTTTGAGTGATTTTTTAGTGATTTTTTAATAACCAAAAGTCTCATTTTAACACAACGCATGAGATTTTTCAAGGTTTCCAATCTTTATTTCTCTTCACCTCTCCCTCCCTCCCTCCCTCCCTGTCTATCCTTTCTCCCTCCTTCCCTCACCTTCTCTCTCTCCCTCTCTCCCTCTCTCCTCTCACGTCTTCCGCTCAACCAATATGTTGTCTGGTGCTAAAGTTCTTTTATCATGGTCTTTTCTCGTGGGTGGTGGTATTGGGTGTGTGCTCCAAATGCAACCTTCATGTATTAAATGATTTATGTGTTGTAATTTAAGCCAGTGTAGGGGTCTTGCCATGTATTAATGGTTGTGTTGCATCTCTGGCTTCTTTTGTACTGGTTACTTTGTTTTCTAGTTTGGGTATCCCGTGTACTATGTTATTAATACTATTTTTTGCCTTTTAAAAAAAACTTTAAAGTAACTTTTAAGCCCCCAATAAATGTTTGGTCAAACATTATCTAAGTATACAGTAGAATTGCAAGTACACATTTAGCTATGACACCAAATTTATATACTCGGCAAACATATCAATTACAATAAGTAATAAAAATATAGAATAGAATATTTGTGACTTTAAGGAAATAAAGTGATTTTTATTGTTTTACCTTCACGATTTTCTTTTCCACTACATAAATACAATAACATGTGAACGAAACAATCATGTGAATATGTTGTCTTCTCCACCATAAAATTGATTTTTCTCTCTAATGTTGTAATTAGAGTTTATGTGTTTATTCACCATTTCTCCAACTTATGTTCCTTTCAAATGTTATAAATCAATATAATCCTTCCAAATCTTATAAATTCTTATGATATAAATCCATTAGAATTCAAACTATAAAATATTGATTATAAGAGTCTTTTAAAAAAATGTTAGAAGTCATTACATTCCTACATAGTCTTTTAAAATCCGCAAGACCTTTTTATACCAAAATATTCATTAAAAATCTCAATCCAATGCACCCCTAAGTGTGTTTGAGCGACTGTGAACTTGATTTTATAAAATTAATTTGGTTAAAATTGAGTTCGAATGAATTGATGTATATTTGAATATTTTTACTCCAAAAACAAGTTTGATGTAAAACTTTATGTTAATTTTTCAACCTAACACAAAAGTTATTTTCTATTACTTCTAGTGAAACTAAGGTATGGAGGTAAAATCAATTTTATCTGATGTAATCAAACATTTATATTTTTACAAAAATTACATTTGACAGCAGGGAAAATCAGTTCTGATGCTTTTCACAGTGAAACCAACCACACCGTAAGTTGATTTTGCTCTCTAATTTATCTGAAGCAGTAAGCCTCCTGTTGAACTGAATAAGTCGTATAGTCCCTTTCCAGCCTATTGATTAAGGGAAGTGTCCTCGGTGCACCGCTTTTCTAAGTGGAGCAGTCAGGGGCGGATCTTCTCGGGGACATAGGGGAGCCTTGGCTCCCCCAAGGATATTAATATTTAGTTTATATATACTATGCTTGTCACTAATAGTATCAATGTTTACAGTGGCGCAGTCAGGGATCGAATCATGTAGAAGGGATTTATCCCTTTTTGCAAGTCAATTTACCTTTGTGCGCAAATATTTCACCCAAAAAATGCCACCGGTGGGGATCGACCACGGTTCGTTCACATTAAATAGAGAGACCTGACCATTGGACCATCAAACAAATGTTTTATAAGATGAAATATCAATTTATATATACATTATTTAATTAATTGGCCCCTTCAAAAGTTTCAGCCAAGCTCCGCCACTGGGAGCAGTGGTGCACCACCCATTTGTCTTCTTATCCTCTAATGAAACTGCCATATGGGTTTAGTAGTGTGAGATTGACTTTTCAAACTTCAAAGTAGTCAAGCTAGTCTTATAATAACATTATGGCATAAAATACATGTATATTAATAATATTCTTTACTAAAATACTGAAAATAAATATTATATTATAATAATATATTTATTTGTATTATAATAATATATTAAGGATGCTGTCTAAAGTACATCACCTATCAAAATGCTGTAGTGATGTACCATCCAAGTGACAAAATCTGAACCATCAAGATTGTCAATTGGGTTTTCGACTTTTCAACTTCTATAAAGAGTCAAAGCTAGCATGATGCACTAGAATAAGTGATACACCCATAAATCACTATTTTTTACCTATTAGATATAATATCAAAATAATCAATGATCCATATTTAATGGTAAAAAAAACCAGGACCAGCCCAAAAATTGAAAATAGCATTTTTACCCTTCATCCCTCCCATCCATCAGCCACCCCCACCCACACCCCCCACTACCACCGTTAAGCTTACTTTCATAGGAGAAGCAAGATTAAGAGAGGAATAATCTTGAACCCTCTTAAGAACTTCTCTAGAGTTTCACAGATAGAAAAGGATTTAATCAGAGCACTAAGTTGAGCAAGGTATTATGGTGGGCACCCAAGTATCAACACCTTGGGAGAAACCATCCGATGGAAGTGTGAACACGAAACTTCTACTTCTGGGTTGAGTCAAGAAGAGAAAGCCTAAGTGCTCAGCTTCAACAACGGAAACTTCAAATGCATTGGCAAGCCAAAATTATTAAACAACAAGTGAAAAATACAATCAGAAACCAAACATCAATATACAAGGTAAAATTTATCAACATACCCACCATAAAATCAAAGGGGTTTATCCAAAAGTTTCCAACTTTAATTCCTCTTCAACTCAAAACTCTAAGAAAAATCATCCAATAATGAAAATAGATGTATCCAAATCAAGAAAATTTTACCCAGAAAAAATAAAAACATGAAGAAATTAACATTGCTAAGAAGAAATTTAAGAAACCCAAATCTGATCTTCACATAACACCCACAAACACCAAACTTCAGTCACCAAGCACCAAACTTAATCTCAGTAGCAAGAAAAGTGACAAGGTGCGGCGGCTCTGTAGACTCCGGCTACGGCGACGGGAGGAGAACGACAGCAAATGAGTCTGGAATCAACGTATCTTCATTGAAGCTTGTGGGGTGCGCGGAGGCAGATCTTGTGTTGAAGCTTGAAGAGCTGTGGTGGCAGATCTAGATCTGCATCGCGCGGAACAGGTGCTGGCGAAGGGAGGTCGGATCTGGGTGAGGCGGCGCTGCACGTAGATGAGGTGGTGGCTAAACGGTGGTCACGTGGCGGTGGCTAGTTGGAGGAAATGATGTGATGCGTGGAGGCTGAGAACGACGCACCGCCGAACTTCCGACTTCTACCTTACTCCGCCGCGCTCCCATCGCAGATCTGCTGAAGAAAGGGAAGGGGCAGAAGGCAAGAGCCTTCACCATTGATTTTAGAAACTTCACCGTCCTGCTTGCATTGGATCTTTAACCCAGACATGAGAACCTACAATGAATCTAGAGCGGCGGCGGTGGGGTTCTCCGACCGGTGGTGGTTGTGGGTTAGTGTAGGGATGAGGTGATGGTGGTGAAGCCGTGAAGGATAAAGGCAGGGATATAATTGGAAAGAACTGTGCTAATTTGACACATTTTTGAAGACATCATACCCGACATTGTTACAGCAGTGCATTGTAGCACTACTTTTTTTTTTAATTTTAATTTTTTTAAAAAAATAAAAATTTTATTTCTAAAAAAACTCATTCATCAGATATTTGCATACACTTAATCAAAAAATTTATTTTTTAAAAAAACTCATTTACCAGATATTTACACATACTTAACCAAAAAATTAATTTATAAAAAAAAAACACATTCACCAGATAATGAACTGAATTCACCATATATTTATACCTGATTCACCATATATTTGCACATACTTAACCAAAAAATTTATTTCTCAAAAAAACCTATTCACCAGATAATGAATTGAATTCACCAGATATTTATACCGGATTCACCATATATTTGCACATACTTAATCAAAAAATTTATTTCTCAAAAAACTCATTCACCAGATAATGAACTGAATTCACCAGATATTTACACACACTTAATCAAAAAAAATTATTTATAAAAAAAATTAAATTTTCTTTTTAAAAAAAAGGACATTCTGATCTGCACACACAAGACATCTGATCACATGCAGACATACGATGTCACCGTATTGATGTCGGCAAAAAGGTGTCAAATTAGCATAATTGAATTGGAAAATTGAAAAGAAAAATAAGAAACATATATTTACCTGTTATTACATGCCATTCAAATTAAATTTAGTGGTACATTATGTTGTTTTGTCTTCAACGACTCAAGAGAGGGTGAATTGAGTTTTCAAAAATATTTCCCTCTTAAAAACTTTTTTACAAAACTTTACAAATCAGAGTTGCGGATTTGTGGTCCCAGGATCTTTTACAAAATCAATGAAGGGCTTATATAAAATCTTAAATAGAAGGTGATGAAGATAAGAAAGATTAATTCAGAATAGGTTCGGGTTCAAAACTCAATAATAACAAAATACAGAAATTGATTAAACCTTTAAAGATTAAGAACGAGTTATACAAGTTTCAGATACAAGCATTAACATTCAAGAACAAACTTGCAAGTTTCAGTTTCAGTTTTAGTTCAGTTTCAGCAATCAAGAATAGTTTTGATCAACTCAGTTTTGAACGCAGATAACACAATCTTGATTACAATGAGACCTAGGTTTCAGTACAATTTATACAGATCAAGAACAGAAATTATATTGACCTTTAAACATCAAAATCACAGGTTCTTGATCATAAACGGAAAGTAAGAGAGTCTGAGTTTAGAGACACCACACAACCAGATTTATCCTGGTTCAGTCACCACCACTGTGACCTACATCCAGTTCCCACTCCACCTGTGGGTTTTCACACACTAACACACAAGCTTTGTCAGGTAGCTTGAAAAACATTTACATCACAGAGCACTCCTTCACCTCGAGATACCACACTCTTGTGAAGAACCTCAATGTTCTTCCTTAGGGATGCATCTCCCTAATTACTCAGAGAGACTCCCTCTCTTTTTACAACCGAAAAGTAAAACAAAAATTGATTCCTAACTCTCAATAGTCAGATAAACAAATGTTCTGTATGCGAAAAATTTTCAACTTTGTTTAAATTTTGATAAACACAATTCAACCCCCCTTCTCGTGTTTATAGTTGTCTATTTCAGTTGGTATCAGAGCTCAGCCTCTGGGTTGAGCATCTAACAGTGCGAGGTAAAAGGTCCTGAAGAATAGACATGACTGCTGGAGCTAGTTCAAGTGGAAGTCACCGGGACCAAGGAGCTTCCCAACTGCACCTCTTTACTTCAATGGAGAAAACTAAAACTATTGGAAAGATAGATTTCAAAGGTTCATTCTATCTACAAATTCTGATCTCTGGGATATCATTACAGATGGTCCATTCATTCCCAAGAATGATCATGACACTGACAAGCCAAAAGCTCAGTGGACTATTGCAGAAAAGACAAAATGGGAGCTGAACCACAAAGCTAGATATAACATCATTTGTGCTCTCAGTCTTGAGGAGTTTGAGAAGGTATGTGCTTGTGACTCTGCCAAAGAAATATGGGACACTTTAGCTGTCACACATGAAGGAACAACCAAAGTCAAAGAGTCAAAGATTGTCATACTTGTCAGAAAGTTTGAACTGTTTGTCATGGAGGAAGGAGAATCTGCTGCTCAAATGATAGGAAGATTTCAAACTATAGTCATCAGTTTAAAATCTCTTGTAAAAGTCTATACCAATGCTAAGAAGGTTGAAAAGATTCTGAGAAGTCTACCTATACAGTGAAGACCTTTGGTCACTGCTATCTCTCAAGCCAAGGATTTCACTACCTTGACTATGGATGAACTTCTTGAAACACTCACTGTTCATGAGCATGAACTTGGAGACGAATTTGCACCAAAGAAGGGCAAGTCAATTGCTCTAAAGGCTTATCAAAAGTCAGCAAAAGCTTCCAAGGCTCTGAAGGCAGACGAGTCATCCAGTGATGCTGACCTGTCTGAACCTGAGGATTCTGAAAGTGATAAAGAATTGTCTCTCCTGACCAGGAAGATAAAGCTTCCACTGCAGAAAAAGAAGTTCAAGAGGGATAAGCCATTCAAAAGGTTCAACAAGGACAAGAACTTCATAGAATCCACTCCAACAAACAAAATTCCAATTGTCTGCTATGAGTGCCCCATCGTATTATTACATTAAAACCTTAATATTTATTTACTTAATCGCTCGCTTATCGTTGAAAATACGTAAAAATTAAAACTTAATTAATAATTATATAACTTATGCAGATATAAAACATACCAAAACTATATTACATAAATACACACCTGTTTATTTATTACATTACCAAAACACTGTTGAGGGTATCCTCTCAGTAGGATCCCTCACAGGCATAAACTTCACTACAGACATACTTAGCAGAATTATGAATACTCCTTAGACACACTGGCCATACTGTCTATACTCTAATCGCCATGAATTACAGCTCGACCTCCAGCATCTAGTTCGTAAGGAGTTCCATCTAACCCCTCAGCAATTGGTTCCTCCATCGGGTCTTCTCGTACGATCACATCATAAATAAAACACAACACACAAAAAGATATAGGGAATAAGAAACAGTTCTATCATCAAAAAGCGGAAAAGAGTAATAGTAAATTATACAGTAATTGTCACAGACACGCATCACTCAAAATCAGCAATCATCCTCAATTCACTATATCATCCTCTACCCTCAGCCCATGCAACTAAAACTTTATACTGATGTGGCCATCTTCACTCCTGTCACATTAGTCAGTAGTCCAGAACTATTTAGGGTCAAAACTCGGTGCGTCACTATTCCCTAATCTCTCATAGGAAATAGTGCATCAGCACAATATGCGTCACTATTGCCCCCATTGGAAATAGCACATAAGCACATAATAAATAATAACTCGGTGCGCCCCTATTCCCTAATCTCTCATAGGAAATAGTGCATCAGCACAATATGCGTCACTATTGCCCCCATTGGAAATAGCACATAAGCACATAATAAATAATAACTCGGTGCGCCCCTATTCCCTAATCTCTCATAGGAAATAGTGCATCAGCACAATATGCGTCACTATTGCCCCCACTGGAAATAGCACATAAGCACATAATAAATAATAACTTGGTGCGCCCCTATTCCCTTGCCTCTCATAGGAAATAGTGCATAAGCACGATATGCGTCACTATTGCCCCCATTGGAAATAGCACATAAGCATAAAAGACCTTATAATTCGGTGCGTCATTATCCCCTATTCTCTAATAGGAAATAGTGCATAAGCACGGTATGATTCTCACTGACTTTTATCAATAGCAACCTAGTGCCTCAAGCTTTTCCTCACAACCTCCACTTACATTTTATATCACATCACTTCATAGCGAGGCACCTCTAATTCATATTCAAAACTCTCACCCAAACAAAACACCTCCGAGCAATATATATATATATATATCTTTCCTTAAAATTATCTAAGCATAGTATTAAACCCAGGAAGATCATGCATAACACATTAATCAACAGAATATTCCAACATCTCAATATCATATAAGGCAATTTATCACAACCAAATAATTATCAAAGTCAGACTCTGTCACGGCCTGGCCGTGATAACCATCACGGCCGTGACTGACAACAAAGGCAAGTTAGATTCTGTCACGGCCTGGCCGTGATAGCCATCACGGCCGTGACATACATCAAAGGCAAGAATTCTACAAAACAGAACCTGTCACGGCCTGGCCATGACAACCATCACGGTCGTGATAGACAACAAACATCCTCAATATCATAAATATTCAAACACCGCAATAATACGTCACATGCAGATGGAATACCTCAACCAGCGTATCACAGTAAATTTGATAACATAAAATCAAACATCCTCAAATACTTAAAATCAACTTAATGTCGATAAACCTACAATCCCCGAATCACCCTTGGTTTTACAGAAAATGTTTCCAATGGAATTTTGGTCTTGTCGATTACTCGACTACTAGTAGGGTTTAGGTCGCCCTACACAATTGTCATATAATCTACTACTTATCGATTCCGACGATAGGTTGATTCTTTTCCCCACCTGAGCTAGCACCGAAATCTCGAACTCGACGTTCCTCGCTATCACACCACAGCTTAATAGTTTCACCTTGAACCAAACAACATAACTATAATTAATCAAATAACAACCATCTATGACAATTTAGGGCTAGGTTCGGCCAAAACTTAGAAAATAGGTTTAGGGTTATCTTCTTAATGCCATCTTTTGGATCCTAGTTACTAGAGTCTTAACTAACATAGATTACTTATTACAAGACTAAAATTTGAAACAAAATCCTCTAACCTTTAGGGTTAGGGTTTCGGCCCATATTAGGAAAATAGGCTAGGAAATTTAGTTGGATTCAAGCTCTTGGATTTAAGCTATATATGTATTATAGAACTTAAGTAAAGTACTAACTTTCAAAACAAACAACAAAACACCAAACCCATTTTCCTACCTAGGTTCGACCCTTAATGGTTAATAGGGAAGTAAAATGATTTTGATAACATGATATTGGATAAATAAAGTAGGGATTATAACTAGATCATAGAAATTGGTTTCACATTTTTATGATTTTTCTACAATTTTCTAGAATTAATTGAAGTTCTAGATCTAAGAAATGAAAATTTATGAATACTGATGATCATGGATTGATCTTACAAAATAAGTGAAGGAGAAGACTTAGATGATTAAGGAGAAGAGATTTTACCTCTTGAAGATTGAAGGAATGAAGAAAATGATCAACCTTCACTAAGTTAAAAACTAGACAGCTTGAGGGTGTGATGGTATTGTGAGTGTATCTCACAATATACTCATCAAAAAATCACTAACTTTGTCTTTTTAGAAATATAAGAATAAAAGGAACAACTTTGGTGTTGAAGGTTTCATTTGGTTCGGATCATAACAGGGGTGAAAAGGGACTTCTTTCTTATGTTTCGTGGGTTACTGAGAATTCTGGGCAGTTTCGGAATTTTGATCCTATCTCCCATTACACTTATCCGTTTTTGATGATATTTAACTTGTTGGAAATAAGAGAGAAAGAGGAACAACTTTTATGTTGAGTGTTTTCCGAGTTTCAGAAAGGAAGGGGGTCATATGTTTGGTGGGGATTCGCTGTTCTTAGGGTTTTGTAACTTAGTTGGTGAGGAAGATGAAGAGAATGAAGAAGATGAGTGAAATGGTGAGGGAGGCCATGGTTTGGAGGGTATTTATAGTAGTAATCTTATGCCTTTTTTGGTTAAAAGGAATTGGTTTAATGGGTTTTGTGATTATTAAATTAATATAAGCTTAACCATAGTTAGTAATTAACTTAACTAGGGTTACTTTGCTTAACTATGGTTAATAAATATGTGGCTCACATTTGATGGAGGTGAGGCTGATTTTGGGCCACACAAAGTGACTCACCAATGAGTCACCGATCCTATCCGTTAGCGGTTCCCGAAAATTCCGTACGCAGCTCCGTCGTTTACCCGATTTCGATTTTTGAGAGGAAAATAATGAAACGAAAGCAAAATGAAATAGGTATGATTGAGTATATATGGATGCACGAAATTTAGGATATGTTGGAGGTTTACAACCATGTAAAATGAGTGGTTAAGAGTGCGTAGATGTGTCTGGTTAATACCCGCGAAAACTTGGGGGTATTTTGGTCTTTTTCACCTAAAAGTCATGATTACTAGCATTTAATGCTCATAAATGCTTGGTGACTCATCCTCCATGAGTCATCATGTATGAATCATTGTACCGATCCCTTGACGGGTCTCTGTAGTTCCGTTTTCGACTCCGTCGGCTCCCCGATTAGGGTTTTACGCCCGTATAAAAGCGTAATATTTCGTTTTCGACTGAAAATTTTCAAACTAATCAAACTGGTTGGAAATATGATTTAAATATAAACCATTTCGTTCACGAGTCAAAATTAGGTTTTCTGATCATTAAAATCTTACTGTCAGTGAAAACACCGACTGTTTTCCGTCCGAACTTTTACCAAAATTTGTCCGAATAAACATAATATTTTATTTCTGATCAGAAATTTGGAAAGCAGACTTACTCACGGACAAAATATAAAAAATCTACAAATTTCATTTTTCGGGTCAAATTAGGGTTTTCTGTCAGTATAAAATTATACTGTCAGTTAAAAAATGCAGACCGGGCTCCGTCTGAATTTTCAACCCAAAATTTCACCGTAACCTTCTACCATAAGAGAGACTATGAATATGATTTTAACTTATTTAAAATCACTTTCTAACTCTCAGATTAAAATATAATTAATTATATTTTAACCGGTTAAACAGCGTAATTAAAAATCAGGCTGTTACATTACTACCCCTCTTAGAAAAAAATTCCGTCCTCGGAATTTCTTAACTCAAACTAGCCATTATATTGTAATCGTATCTTAATCTAAAGATCCCACATTATATTTCTCATCGTTGTTTTTCCCCTAGGTAGCAGCGGTAACTTCATAACATAATTCATTCTTATATCATTCTATTTATCCTCGAACTTGTCCATCACTATATTCAGTTCATTGTTCTTAAC
This sequence comes from Sophora flavescens, assembly GCA_030762895.1. Taxonomy (NCBI): domain Eukaryota; kingdom Viridiplantae; phylum Streptophyta; class Magnoliopsida; order Fabales; family Fabaceae; genus Sophora; species Sophora flavescens. The sequence continues at coordinate 100,517,754 of CM061068.1, read as the reverse complement.
CTTTCCAACTTGATCTAACATCCTTAAAGGACATGATCAAAACTTAATTCCTTCCTCTTCTTACTACCGATCCACTAAAGAATCTTATTTCAACATCTAACAGCCGTAATTAACACCACAATCGAACTATCCTAACTTCCTACTTCATATATCCAATCACAGTCTTAGTTCCTTAGAATGTATTTCACTATTCTAGATTATATTAAAATCACACCTTTCAAGTCTCCAAATAAACATCTCAACACTCCGTAAGATAAATTGCAATCAAAAGATCAACACCTGTTAGGATTATCTAACTTAACAAATTTGAATTTCTCTAGCAACCTCAATTTATATCAGAAATCATCTTTTCTGCTCATATTCAACTTAGGTGAAAGCTCATATTCAACTTAGGTGAAATTACTATATACACTTTTGTTTACTCTTCCCAAACTCATACCATCCATCTTAACTACGATCCTTAATCATTGCCCTAGGTTCCATAATGATATTATGCCTCGACCAACATTTGACTTATAGTAATTGTCTTACTCACTGATATTGATCTTAAGGGTTCACATCCTACCAGTCACAACTATACCTCAACAAAACTCTCATCACTTTCTTGTTTATCATGCTACTTAGACAAACAAACAAAGTCTACCAGATATCAAATACATACCTTGTATAAGATCCCGGATTGAGCATTCTGCTCCCCTCACGGTAAACACTCTTTCAGTGGCCTGAGGTCTGACCATCTGCTGTCCTGCTGCTGGAACTCCTTTTCCAGCTCCACCTCTCTGAACGCTAGTATACAACATATAATTCTACATAAAACCGGTATATATATGCCATATAACTGTTAACTATCACGTCGGGACTCACTACCCAACTTCTAACCCTTGTTAAAATCCGTTGTGGACTCAACTAGACACGGCCAGTAACAACATCCTAGACCTCACAATCCGATTAGAATCGAACTGCTCTGATACCACCAAATGAGACACCCTGATGTGCCCCATCGTATTATTACATTAAAACCTTAATATTTATTTACTTAATCGCTCGCTTATCGTTGAAAATACGTAAAAATTAAAACTTAATTAATAATTATATAACTTATGCAGATATAAAACATACCAAAACTATATTACATAAATACACACCTGTTTATTTATTACATTACCAAAACACTGTTGAGGGTATCCTCTCAGTAGGATCTCTCACAGGCATAAACTTCACTACAGACATACTTAGCGGAATTATGAATACTCCTTAGACACACTGGCCATACTGTCTATACTCTAATCGCCATGAATCACAGCTCGACCTCCGGCATCTGGTTCTTAAGGAGTTCCATCTAACCCCTCAGCAATTGGTTCCTCCATCGGGTCTTCTCGTACGATCACATCAGAAATAAAACACAACACACAAAAAGATATAGGGAATAAGAAACAGTTCTATCATGAAAAAGCGGAAAAGAGTAATAGTAAATTATACAGTAATTGTCACAGACACGCATCACTCAAAATCAGCAATCATCCTCAATTCACTATATCATCCTCTACCCTCAGCCCATGCAACTAAAACTTTATACTGATGTGGCCATCTTCACTCCTGTCACATTAGTCAGTAGTCCAGAACTATTTAGGGTCAAAACTCGGTGCGCCCCTATTCCCTAATCTCTCATAGGAAATAGTGCATCAGCACAATATGCGTCACTATTGCCCCCATTGGAAATAGCACATAAGCACATAATAAATAATAACTCGGTGCGCCCCTATTCCCTAATCTCTCATAGGAAATAGTGCATCAGCACAATATGCATCACTATTGTCCCCACTGGAAATAGCACATAAGCACATAATAAATAATAACTCGGTGCGCCCCTATTCCCTTGCCTCTCATAGGAAATAGTGCATAAGCACGATATGCGTCACTATTGCCCCCATTGGAAATAGCACATAAGCATAAAATACCTTATAATTCGGTGCGCCATTATCACCTATTCTCTAATAGGAAATAGTGCATAAGCACGGTATGATTCTCACTGACTTTTATCAATAGCAACCTAGTGCCTCAAGCTTTTCCTCACAACCTCCACTTACATTTTATATCACATCACTTCATAGCGAGGCACCTCTAATTCATATTCAAAACTCTCACCCAAACAAAACACCTCCGAGCAATATATATATATATATATATCTTTCCTTAAAATTATCTAAGCATAGTATTAAACCCAGGAAGATCATGCATAACACATTAATCAACAGAATATTCCAACATCTCAATATCATATAAGGCAATTTATCACAACCAAATAATTAACAAAGTCAGACTCTGTCACGGCCTAGCCGTGATAACCATCACGGCCGTGACTGACAACAAAGGCAAGTCCGATACTGTCACGTCCTGGCCGTGATAGCCATCACGGCCGTGACAGACATCAAAGGCAAGAATTCTACAAAACAGAACCTGTCACAGCCAGGCCATGACAACCATCACGGCCGTGACAGACAACAAACATCCCCAATATCATAAATATTCAAACACCGCAATAATACATCACATGCAGATGGAATACCTCAACCAGCGTATCGCAATAAATTTGATAACATAAAATCAAACATCCTCAAATACTTAAAATCAACTTAATGTCGATAAACCTACAATCCCCGAATCACCATTGGTTTTACAGAAAAGGTTTCCAATGGAATTTTGGTCTTGTCGATTACTCGACTACTAGTAGGGTTTAGGTCGCCCTACACAATTATCATATAATCTACTACTTATCGATTCCGACGATAGGTTGATTCTTTTCCCCACCTGAGCTAGCACCGAAATCTCGAACTCGACGTTCCTCGCTATCACACCACAGCTTAATAGTTTCACCTTGAACCAAACAACATAACTATAATTAATCAAATAACAACCATCTATGACACTTTAGGGCTAGGTTCGGCCAAAACTTAGAAAATAGGTTTAGGGTTATCTTCTTAATGCCATCTTTTGGATCCTAGTTACTAGAGTCTTAACTAACATAGATTACTTATTACAAGACTAAAATTTGAAACAAAATCCTCTAACATTTAGGGTTAGGGTTTCGGCCCATATTAGGAAAATAGGCTAGGAAATTAGTTGGATTCAAGCTCTTGGATTTAAGCTATATATGTATTATAGAACTTAAGTCAAGTACTAACTTTCAAAACAAACAACAAAACACCAAACCCATTTTCCTACCTAGGTTCGGCCCTTAATGGTTAATAGGGAAGGAAAATGATTTTGATCACATGCTATTGGATAAATAAAGTAGGGATTATAACTAGATCATAGAAATTGGTTTCACATTTTTATGATTTTTCTACAATTTTCTAGAATTAATTGAAGTTCTAGATCTAAGAAATAAAAATTTATGAAAACTTGATGATCATGGCTTGATCTTACAAAATAAGTGAAGGATAAGACTTATATGATTAAGGATAAGAGCTTTTACCTCTTGAAGATTGAAGGAATGAAGAAAATGATCAACCTTCACTAAGTTAAAAACTGGACAGCTTGAGGGTGTGATGGTATTGTGATTGTATCTCACAATATACTCATCCAAAAATCACTAACTTTGTCTTGTTAGAAATATAATACGAAAAGGAACAACTTTGGTGTTGAAGGTTTCATTTGGTTCGGATCATAACAGGGGTGAAATGGGACTTGTTTCTGCTGTTTCGTGGGTTACTGAGAATTCTGGGCAGTTTCGGTATTTTGATCCTATCTCCCAATACACTTATCCGTTTTTGATGATCCTTATCTTCTTGGAAATAAGAGATAAATAGGAACAACTTTTATGTTGAGTGTTTTCCGAGTTTCAGAAAGGAAGAGGGTCATATGTTTGGTGGGGATTCGGTGTTCTTAGGGTTTTGTAACTTAGTTGGTGAGGAAGATGAAGAGAATGAAGAAGATGAGTGAAATGGTGAGGGAGGCCACGGTTTGGAGGGTATTTATAGGAGTAATATTATGCCTTGTTTGGTTAAAAGGAATTGGTTTAATGGGTTTTGTGATTATTAAATTAATATAAGCTTAACCATAGTTAATAATTAACTTAACTAGGGTTACTTTGCTTAACTATGGTTAATAAATATGTGGCTCACATTTGATGGAGGTGAGACTGATTTTGGGCCACACAAAGTGACTCACCAATGAGTCACCGATCCTATCCGTTAGCGGTTCCCGAAAATTAAAATGACGTGACTCCAGTCGTTTACTCGATTTCGATTTTTGAGAGGAAAATAATGAAACGAAAGCAAAATGAAATAGGTATGGTTGAGTATATATGGATGCACGAAATTGAGGAGATGTGGGAGGTTTACAGCCATGTAAAATGAGTGGTTAAGAGTGCGTAGATGTGTCTGGCTAATACCCGCGAAAGCTTGGGGGTATTTTGGTCTTTTTCACCTAAAAGTCATGATTACTAGCATTTAATGCTCATAAATGCTTGCTGACTCATCCTCCATGAGTCATCATGTATGAATCGTTGTCCCGATCCCTTGACGGGTCTCTGCAGTTCCGTTTTCGACTCCGTCGGCTCTCCGATTAGGGTTTTACGCCCGTATAAAAGCATAATATTTCGTTTTCGACTGAAAATTTTCAAACTAATCAAACTCGTTGGAAATATGATTTAAATATAAACCATTTTGTTCATGAGTCAAAATTAGGTTTTGTGATCATTAAAATCTTACTGTCAGTGAAAACACCGACTGTTTTCCGTCCGAACTTTTACCAAAATTCGTCCGAATAAACATAATATTTTATTTCTGATCAGAAATTTGGAAAGTAGACTTCCTCACGGATAAAATATAAAAAATCTACAAATTTCATTTTTCGGGTCAAATTAGGGTTTTCTGTCAGTATAAAATTATCCATCGGTTAAAAATGCGATCAAGGGCTCCGTCTGAATTTTCAACCCAAAATTTCACCGTAACCTTCTACCATAAGAGAGACTATGAATATGATTTTAACTTATTTAAAATCACTTTCTAACTCTTAGATTAAAATATAATTAATTATATTTTAACCGGTTAAATAGCGTAATTAAAAATCAGGCTGTTACAAACCCCTTCTTCCCTCTATATCTAATGTTCTTATGGTTAAAGGATTAAGACACAATTTTCTTAGCATAAGTCAATTAGGTGATAGTGGATTTGATGTTTCCTTTACCAAGGATGTATGCATAGTTAAAGACTGTTGTGGCAAAACCCTCTTTTCAGCTAAAAGGCAACAAAATATTTATAAGATTGAACTATCTGATCTCTCAGATCAAAGTGTAACCTGTCTGATGTCTAAAGAGGATGAGAGATGGTTATGGCATAAAAAACTAGGACATGCTAGTATGAAACTAATTTCTAAATTAAAAAGGAATAACCTTGTGAGAGGATTGCCTGATATTAGTTTTAAGAAAGATGTCTTATGTGATGCATGTCAGAGAGGTAAACAGATAAAATCAAGTTTGAAATCTAAACCCCAAGTATCAACCTCTCGACCTCTTCAGTTGTTACACAAGGATCTGTTTGGACCAGTTAGTGTTGCCAGCCTCGCTGGAAAAAAAATATGGATTTGTCATAGTTGATGACTATTCTAGATACATATGGGTACTCTTCTTAACCCACAAGGATGAGTCTTTTAAGGCTTTCTCAGTATTTTTCAAAAGAGTACAAAATGAGCAGGGTTTCTGTATTTCTACCCTCAAAAGTGATCATGGGGGAGAATTTGAAAATGAGCAGTTTAGACAGTTCTGTGAGGAGAATGAAATCTCTCACAATTTCTCTGCACCTAGAACTCCACAACAAAATGGAGTGGTTGAGAGAAAGAACAGATCTCTGCAAGAGATGGCTAGATCTATGCTCAATGAAAATAATCTCCTTAAGTACTTCTCGGCAGAAGCTGTAAACACTGCTTGTTATGTGTGAACACCTAATTTTGTCCGTTTGTTTTTTATTAATGTTTTGAAAAAAAAATGATAAAAATAAAAACTCTGCAAAAAAGAAAAAAATGTTTTTATTCTTGGCCCATTATAGAATTATTGTATCCCATTTTAATTTTATTTTTACAAATGGCTTGTTGGCCCATTATCCAAGCCCAACTAAAACATTTTGTTTTTTATTAATCTGATTTGTTATTAAAATAAATTAAAAAAATAATAAAAAGTGAAAAATTTGAAAAAAAGAGCCAGCTTTCACTTTGCTCCTTCAAGTACGGATCAGCTTTGTTTTATTTCCCCTTTCTTGTTTTCTTTTACTTTTTTACTAAAAGAGGGAGGCACAATCCCTGCCCTTGCACCAGCCATGCAGAGTGGTGGGAGTAAAGGCTGATTTACTCTCCACTACTTGTACCTACACCAGCTGGCCTAACAAGAAGATTTGTCATCTTCTTCATTTTTTGCTATAAATTAGGCATTCAACAGTGGAGAAGAGGGGTTTTTCTTGATTTATTAGCAGAAGGCAGAAAATCAGAGTGAGTGAAAATATGGGTTTAGAGGGAGGATTCAATGCTTTTGCTCAAAACTCTAATTACAGTTCCTTCCTCTGTTACTCAGCTATCCTCTGAGTTTATCTTCACCAATTTCCATAATCTTCATTCCTTCCTTCCATCATTTTCTTCTTACTATCCCCTTGTCATCTCACCCTCTCACAAAAACAAAATAAGTAAAAAAAAGTCAGAAAAAACAAAACAAAAAAAAAAACAAAAAAAAGAAGAGAACAATCAGAAAAATAAGAAGCAGAGGAAAGCCCCACACTACAGTACCTCCGCCATCCTCGCCGTGTCCCAGCTCCGCCATACTGTAGTACCTCCGCCATCCTCGCTGTTTCCTAGCTTCGACACACTACAGTACCTCTGACTCGCATCGCTGCCCACCTCAGACGTCGCCGCTTCACTGCACGACCGCCGCTCCGCCATATCAAGTAGCAGACCCGCACCAGACTCGCTAGCTCAGTCTCGGGTCACCATAACCTGCACCAGACTCACGAGATCCGCTCGTCCTTGCCGTTCGTGTCCTCGCCGCTCGCTATCCGTCACGTCTCCATGTCAGATCCGCGCAAGCCACCGCCGTGGGACAGTCGTCCACCACCGCCAGTACTATCCACCGCGCAACCCGCCGCGGGTCAGACGTCCACCTTCGCCTCCTCCACATGTTTGTCAGGCCCCTTGGTCCCTCCCTCTGTTAGTAAAGATGGAGGCTCCGAATGCTCTCCTTTTTATTTTCTTTGTTATTCTTCAGACTTCATGTTATTACTTATTAGGTTATTAAGTTTTGATGGTTTGGGCTTATTTTTGCATAATTAACTTGAGGTACCATTTTTTAAACGGGCGATGTAGGGTGCTAACACCTTCCCTACGCGTAACCGACTCCCGGACTCAAATATCTATCTTTTTTTTTAAGACCAGTTTCCTTAAAATATTTAGGTTTTTTTCCAAGATTTTCCTAATAAAAATTTTGTTGGCAGCTCCTCTGTTTATTTTTGTTTTCGCGGCAGCCGGACGAGACCGCCTCAACATTATATACAAATCATAAAAATTATTAGGCCCTTTCTAAAGAAGAATCCTTATGAATTGTGGAAAAGAAAAAGCCCCAACATATCTTATTTTCATACTTTTGGATGTGAATGTTTTATTCTGAATACCAGAGATAATCTTGGAAAATTTGATTCTAAGGTAGATAAAGGTATTTTCGTAGGATATTCTGAAATGTCTAAGGCTTTTAGAGTTTACAATTCAAGAACTTACATTATTGAAAAATCGGTTCATGTTAAATTTAATAATGAATTAAATACTGATAAAGAACTATCAGATCTAGAAGATGATATTGCAGGTCTTGATATAAACAAGTCAGAAAGTTAACAACCCGATCTAACCAAAACAGAACCTGTGCTTGAGGATGTCAGACAAGTGGAGCAGACAAGTCAGCAGACGAGTCAACAGACGAGTCAGCAGACAAGTCAAGATCTTCATGTTGATCTCAAAAGGGATTGGAAGTTCAAGACTCATCATCTTAAGGATCTTATTATTGGAAATCCTTCTGAAGGAGTAAGAACCAGATCCACACTAAGAGAATCAAGCAATGTGGCCTTTATATCAGAATTAGAGTCAAAACGCATTGAAGAAGCTCTTGAGGATGAAAACTGGATTCTTGTGATGCAAGAAGAACTTAACCAGTTCACCAGAAATGATGTCTGGACTCTTGTGTCTAAGCCTAAAAACAAATTTGTTATTGGAACAAGATGGGTCTTCGGAAACAAATTGGATGAAGATGGTAAAGTTGTTAGAAATAAGGCAAGGTTAGTAGCTCAAGGCTATAACCAACAAGAAGGTATTGATTATACCGAAACCTTTGTACCTGTAGCTAGAATAGAAGCCATGCGTATCTTAATGTCATATGCTGCACGACACCAAATCTCCCTGTTTTAAATGGATGTAAAAAGTGCTTTTCTAAATGGTATAATTGAAGAAGACATGTATGTTAAACAACCCCCTGGTTTTGAGGACACTGATAAACAAAAACACGTCTTTAAACTTAGGAAGGCATTATATGGTTTGAAACAAGCACCTAGATCATGGTATGATAGACTTAGTTCTTTTCTCATTCATAATGGTTTTACTAGAGGACAAGTAGACACTACTCTGTTCAAGAAATGCTCTAAAGAAAACTTTATTATAGTTCCAATATATGTTGATGATATTATTTTTGGAGCAACTAATGAAAAGCTGTGCAAGGAATTTTCAAATCTAATGCAAGCTGAATTTGAGATGAGCATGATGGGAGAATTGAAGTTCTTCCTTGGATTACAAATCAAGCAGACAAGTGATGGAATTTACATCCATCAAGTAAATTATACCAAGGAGATACTCAAGAAATACAAAATGGAAAATGAAAAGCTCATGAAAACCCCTATGCAACCTAATGCAAAACTAAGCAAATATGATGAAGGTAAAAAGGTAAACCAAACTGTCTACAGAGGTATGATTGACTCTCTACTATACTTAACTTCAAGCAGACCTGACATTCAATTTAGTACCTGTATGTGTGCTAGATTCCAATATGATCCTAGAGAATCTCATCTTAAGGCTGTTAAAAGAATATTTAGATATTTGCTTGGAACTACTAATCTTGGTTTGCTGTATTTAAGATCAAAAGAATACAGATTAGTGGGATATTGTGATGTTGATTTTGCTGGAGACAAAATAGAAAAAAAAAACACTAGTGGAGGATGTCACTTCATTGGAGCAAGCTTAGTCTCATGGTCAAGCAAGAGGCACTGCTGCTAGTTGCTGCTCTCAACTCTTATGGAAAAAACATATCTGTATGGTGTGATAATTCTAGTGCTATATGCTTAACTAAAAATCCTATTCAGCGTTCTAAGGCTAAGCATATTGAAATCAAACATCATTTTATTAGGGATTATGTACAGAAAGACATCTTTGATATTAAGTTTGTTAAAACTAAAAATCAATGGGCTGATATTTTCTCTAAACCCTTAGCAGAAGAAAGGTTTTTATTTATTAGAGATAATCTAAACATGCATTGCATTGTTTAATGACATGTCTAAATGTTAACCTGTCTATGCTTACCCGTCTGACTCTGCCGAGTCACTATGCTAGAACTTAACAGTTTTGTTGAAATGGTTATTAATTAGTTAATGTCATTCCTTTATCTGAATCTAATCATGTGCACGATAATTTATATATCTCGAAACCATGTTTTCATTATGTCTTAAGTGGGCGCTGCAGTTCCCCATACAAATCGTGCCGTTTTGAATTAAAATTGTCCTTTTTCTCTCTCCTACCTTTATGACTATAAAAGACAATAGATCAGAAAGTTTGAACCTTTACGTTTTTAAAATTTCAAAATCTCTTTGTCTTTTCGTCTCTGAAACCCTCTTCTCTCTCGAAACCCTAGAACCATTTTCTTTCAAAAATGGCATCATCCAAGCGTTTCTCTGCAAAAGAAATCGCTGAGAAATACTATCTCAAAGTTACTGAGACCGAGAAGATCATTCCGGGAAAGACTGTTGATCTTCAACAAATGAAGAAGCTAGGTATGGATGTGACTGAAGAGTTGGAGTATTCCAAATGCACTCCTTTATTCGACATCAAGGAGCTTGTTCACCCTAAGCTCGTTCAAACGTTCTGGAGAAATGTTGTGGTTGTCACCAACAGGCTCAACGGAACCAAGAGCTTTAAGGATGAAATGGGAGACAAAAACCTTCTCTTCCACATTAGCTCTCTGGTGCTTGTCACAAAATGTTTGAGAATCGGAGCTGGCTTCACACCTAACTGGGAAGATGAAGTGGGAGTTGACAATGTCAACATTGCCATCTTTGGTGTTCCCAAACCTGTGAACCCTAAGCCTTACAACATGGTGGTCAAGTGCAGATTCTTGCACAAATTGCTGTTGGAGTGCGTGATGCCAAGGAAAGGCTCACAAGATAGCGTGACCAAGATGGAAAGATTTGCTCTGTACCACTTGATCCACAAAATCAAGGTTGACATCAACGACCTTATCTTCATGTACCTTGAGACTCTGATCAAGAGAACTAACATGCAGACCTATCCTTTTGGGATGTTACTGACAAGGGTCTTCAGGACCAAGTTGTTTGTTCCTAGTGATGTTCACTTTGTGGATATGTCACTCCCCATAGACAGGAAGATAATGTCGATGATGGACATCAAGGGAATCCCTCTTGCTGATGAGGAGGCAGATGATAAGAGGAAGCGGAAGAAGAAGAAGCTTGTTGTTGAGCAGAAGGAGGAAGAACCAGTGGTTTCCACCGATGATTCAGAAGTCCCCATTTCTGAGAGACTGTTCAAATCATTTGGAAAGGTGGCCAGACAAAACCAAATTCCAGAGCTGCAACCTTCAGTGTCTGAATATTCTGCTGAGACAGTTGAGCCCTTGAGGTTCAAGCTGAAGAGACCCTCTACCAAGAGGAAGACTGGTGAAGCTGAGGAATTAGTGGATGTTCCTGCTCATCCCAGCAAGAAAAGGAAGCTGGTGAAGAGCTTTGCCAAGGTCAGACAAGTTGAGTCTGAGCCTAGCAAAGAGGAAGCATCTGCTCGGTAGGAGCAGATAGAGCAAGTCCTGAAATAACCAAAGAAGACTTTCATTTAAGGAATTATTCCTAAAAAGAGAAGATCTAGTTACCCAGTACCTGCAAAGACTGAAGTGCCTGCAGAAACTAACACTACAGAAGACCTGTCTGGAGGAGCTCAGACAGTTGTACCCGAGGATGACCAAGTGTCTCCTTCTCACAAAAAGTTGAAGATATCTGAAGAACAGACATCTCCTTCATTCCCTTCCCCTTTTCATCAAGGTATCATCACCCCATCTGCCTCTTCTCCATCTGCCCTGTTTGGTCAACCTCTCTCTGTTGCATCTCCTCTTCCTTCACCTGTCCACTTCTGTCAAACTCAAAAATTTTCTTTAATTGTTGTAACTGATGAATGTCAGTACACAATTGTTCATAGGGACTCTGCTCCCAAAGAACAAACAGGTATATCGTCGAGACTCTTTGTGTCTGATCTGCAATATCTTTTTCTTGCTAGTATCTCACATGTCTCTGTCATCCCTTCTCCCCCACCTCATATTCTTAACCCCTGTAGAGAACTTTTCTTCTACCCACCTATTGTTGTCTTCATTAGAACATTAGCTGGAACTCACTATCATGCTTCTGTTGTAATGCTACCTCGTAGGTCTAGGTATTTCTTTATGTTAATTACTGGATCAAATTCTTTCTTTTGTCATATTGATTCCTTATTACCTATCCCTCCATCTGTATCAGCTCAAACACCTCTTCCCCCACCTATCCAAATAATCATCACCAGACTGTCTCTGTCCGAGAGACTTTCCTGTGTGTTTCCTTCACCTGATACTGACTTTGTCAGAATCAGTCTTATTTTCAAATTTGTCTTTCTTCCTTTCTATGCCTTTCAAACCCTTCATAAACTTTTCTTCCCTTCCATCACCTCTCCCCTATCTCTACCTAAGGCACCCCCAGTTTTAGCCTTACCCTGGCACTCTTCTCTGTTTATCTCTTCCTCAAGCCTGTCTACAGAAGCCTCTGCTCTCAGACAGTGACCTACAAGACTTTCATCTGCTTCAAGGGCAAGTAGAAGACTTAAGAAGACAGCTAGATGAAGAAAGGCGAGCTAGGCTGCTCCTAGCATAAAGGGTTGTTGTCTTATATTTGTTACTTAGTCAATCTAGGTAGTTTTGTTTCTCTGTTGTAAACTGCCCTGTACTGATCAAAGCTCATGATGAATAAAATATATTTCTTCCTTACTTTCCATATTTCTTTACTTTTTTTATTATGATTACTCATTTTTGCTATTGACAAAAAGGGGAGAATGAATATGATATGATCTTAATAAGAAAATAATATATGAACATGATATGATCAAAGTATGTTCTGATAATTGCTATAATTGCTCTGATAAATCGCAATTAAGATTGCTATGATAATTTCAAAGTAAAACAAGTCAAATATATGTGTGACTAAGTTAACTAGAACATATGATCAAGCCCGTCTGATTAAGAAAATTTCAACCTGTTTGATATATGCTACTTTCATTTGTTGATATTTTCCGAGGTTCATTAAATCATCTCAATGTTTGTCATCATCAAAAAGGGGGAGATTCTTAAGTCTCTAAAATGTCTGATGTGCATTTCCCTAAGTTTTTATGAGAACTAAACATTGGTTAATGATTTAATTAACCTTCATATTGGTTGCTAACCTGTCTATCTAGTGTGCAGATTAAAATAGTAAGAATCACATGTCTGCTCATATAAGTGACTACCTGTTTGGATAAGTGAAAGTCAACCTGTCTGCTGACTAGGATTATTGACTTATTTCAAGATGCGTCTTCAACCTGTCTCTCCACGAGTTCCTACACTCTTTAGAGGTTACTCGTTGAAGAACCAAGGACCTAACAAGCTTTTGTGAGCTGTCCCATAAGAAAGAGACTCGAAGCCTTCTCTCCTACTTAGTCTCACGCTTATCAAGAAAAGTCAGAAGTTACTCTCTCAAGCAACCTCGGATATCAGACCCAAAGACCAGTTAAAGAATGCTTCCAACATGCTTTATTCCCTAGTACCTCTGGTCCTTACATGAAAAGGGAATTGTACTCAGCAAAGTACAAAAAGCTCTTTGCACTACTCTAATATGGCTGTTTCACGATGCATAAAGTCATGATCCTTCAAGTTAGAGTACAACCAACGTTCCTATTGCATTAATGGCTGCCCACAACAACTCTATTGCATTTAATGAAGTTCTGCTTGAAGCCAACATCTGAGGGAATGTCTCTAACGGATCTTAAATGCTTGAAGACTATAAATGCAGAAGTCATTGAAGATGAAGACATAGAGAATACATATAGCATTAAAGAGCCATTACTCTGTGCATTAATATCTTCATCCTTTCATTCTGTATTCTTCAATCATTTGAAGTTATTACACAGACTTTCCTAAGCTTTACATTTAAACCACTCTCTGAGTGTTAGTGAAAGATCTGTCTGTCTGAAGCTGTATTTATTACAAACCAAATTTCTCAAACAAATCTGAGTGAGTCTGAAGAGGCTAGGTGTGCAAAGAATACTTGTCTTGGAGCTTGAAGAGGCTAGGTGTGCAAAGAATACTTGTAGTCTGTAACATGATTAGTTATAGTGGATAAAACTTGGTGCTACCAAGGACTGGACGTAGCTCTTTGCTTTGAAGAGTGAACCAGGATAAATAACTGTGTCAATCTCTCTTTCCTTATAAACTCTTTAGTTGCTTTAGTTTTCTTATCCTTTTATCAAGTGGTGTGTTTGCCTAAGTCCTGTTAAAATTTCATCAGACATATTTACACGTCATCTGTATCCTTCCACTCGTCTGAACCAAGCTTCTGTATGCTAAAGGTTTTCAACTTTGTTTAAATTCTGAAAAACACAATTCAACCCCCCCTTCTCGTGTTTATAGATGTCTATTTCAGTGATTTGATGAAAGCAATAGGGGAAGAAATGTCTTACGGGAGAAGACATTATTGTTGGGGAAAAAGATGCAGGGTCTTTTAATTTGTGTACCATACTGAATTACTGTATGTATAAGTATTTTAGCAAGTCAATAATAACCATCGTATTTTGAAAATAAGTAATACGAAAATGCAGTACAATATGTCATTGAGCTTTGACTACATTCAACTAGGTTGAAAATTTGATTGGCACGCATAGCAATTGGATTGGACAAATAGTATGCCATGTGGGTGGTGCACCACTACACCATTTAGGTGGGTGGTGCACCATAGACTTAACCTAGATTAAGTTATTTTGTTGCTTGACCAGAATAGTTCTAGGTACTTCTAGCTAAGTAAGCTAACCAACGCCAATTGGTTTTAGTGGCAAGGAGCTCGATTCACCTTAATCAAAATCTCATATTCAAGTCCCGTGAATGGAAAAAATTAGTTTTGAAGAGTTTTTCCCTCTTAAACCCATTAGGCAATGCAATCTGGATAGAGCTAAACTGGAAGCTGTGACACCCTGCTACCTCGCAAGTTATAAAGCATAAATATATATGGACAATTAAAAACTTTGTCCATGGGTAGAAAGGTCCCACATGAACGAGTTCACAAAACACAAAATAAAACAAGTTTTAAACAAATAAAACATATCAAGATAACATAAACATAAACACCCAACCCCGATGTCACAATTCAGAGCTGGTACAACTGTTCCGGAAAATATCCTCGGAATACAACTGAACAACTAACTAACAAGAAAGGCCCTAACTATGAGTGGTGGGTCCTCAGAGTCACTCATCTTCGGGCTGCTCGTCATCCTCTGCAATGTGCCAATCAGGCCAACAAACAAACAAAAAGGGGGAGTAAGAATCATGTAAACATATACTGCATAGAGATAGGAAGCAAGGTAAAACATACAGCATAGCATCATCATAACATACATCAACATAAACATATATATCAACATCCAATCAACATCATATCAACTAAGTATGCTATGCAGTGCAATGCAACACTACTCCAACATGCATGTGGATCCACACTAACTCATGATGAACGACTTCAGAGTTAAATATCCACATTGAGAATTGACTCAATGCCGGAGAATCTACTCTTCGGATAGCCAACGCATCAAACCAACAAGTGCATCATCACGGGGGCGCACGGAGAATCTAATCCTACCGTGGATGGCCAGATCGTCGTACTCTCGGGCGACCTCCCCTATGTCGAACATCCCCCAACAACAACAACTACAATGCTCTATGCATATGGCACAACAACAAACAATGGCAACTGCCACCACCTTAGTTCCAACGGAATCAACTGAAGATAACAGCGGAATCTACTGCAAAACCTTTAACCAGCGGAATCGACCGCAGCGGAATCTACCGTAACACCTTAAACCCAATCGGGTCAAGGTCCCCCTTGGAGAAAACTCTCGGCTGCCAAGGTACAACATCAACAACACCTTAGACCTAAACCGCGGGGTCAAGGCTCCCTTGGTCAAAAAGGACCAAGGCACAACTCATCAGCGTGCGGTAACCCAATGAGTACCGGCTTTACAAACTCAACACCCCACCATCTCACCATTTTAATCACCTTTGCTAATCATTGTTAAAGTTATCTAATCCATCACATTAATTGATTGTGTTATCTCTTCATCATTGGGGAATTGGGGTTAGAAACCCCTTAAAAGTCCTTAATTTCATCTCTGGTTTGTAGGGGAGCACGGACGTGATGATCCCCTGCACGGCCGTGCTGGTCACATAAGTGAAGCACGTGCATGCTTCCTATTAGGCACGGTCGTGCTCCTCTGCTGCACAGCCGTGCTTAATGTGCGACCATTTACCAGAATTCATACTGGGAACACGGGCATGCACTTTGTTCAGCACGACTGTGCTCAATGCACGACAATACTGTTCTGAACAGAGTTAGAACACAGTTCTTAGCCAATTATTTCAATGATTAAGTCCATCATTCCTAATCCATTTTAACAACATATTTTCTAGATCCCACATCCTCATCAACTCAATCATAACATCAGCACGGTCATGGCATCAACCATTCAACCAACATAATCAACAACATCAGGAATCAACCAGTATTCAACAGTCATATCTCAACAATCATCCAACATAATCATGCCAATAACCAACAACACAACATCATGTTCATATTAACAATAACAGCATAACCATTGAGAACATATTATGAACATGGGCATTTAAGACAACATGTTAACAATCAAACCTATTATCATAGCAAATCAACCAACATATTAATCATATCATCAAACATAACAAACAGGGGTTATAGGAACCCCTTTACCTTACACTACCCCCAATGCCTATGATATACACTACCCTTCTCCCCATACCTGGATTGAAGGTCGATCCAACGTAAGCTCCAAACAGCAAACTGCCCTCGGTTCCCAAAGCGGGTCAACACAAACTCAACCTTAGCCAAATAAAACACAAACCCATTAGTTTCTCATTCAAAAATTATGAAAGGAAGCCACAGGGGAAGGGAACCTTACCTCTAAACTGAAACAGATCAAACAAGCTTCCCAACCGGCTTCCAAAACTCCACTATAGCAATGGATGAAGAGGAAATAGGAAAGGAGACACACTAGGTCGCAACAGTGGCTGCTGTAACCAGCAAAATAGGGTTTCACATTAACCCTCGGGTTCTGTGCCAAACTTATATAGACTGGACTTGAGCACGGTCGTGCTTAACCTTGAGCACGGTCATGCTGACTTAGCGTCAGCTAGACTCGGTCCACACAGTGAGCACGGGCGTGCTCACTGTTGAGCACGTGCGTGCTGGCTATTGGGCACGAGCATGCTCAACCACCAGAAAGGGACTTTTGAACCAAAAGTCCCACTAAGCTCTTAACCAACTAAACAACTTATAAAAAAACACTTAACGAAAAAGCAGGGTGTTGCATAAGCTACTCTATATGATTGATCGGTTGTTAATTTTACAGGACTATTATTGGCTGACATGATGCAAATACTTACTCCATAATGATAATGAAGCAAATAATATTATTAATTGCCAATTGCTAAATCATACTCCTATTGATCATAATAAAAGTTATTACTTTTTCAACTTACTCCATAATGATAATGAAGCAAATAATATTATTAATTGCCAATTGCTAAATCATACTCCTATTGATCATAATAAAAGTTATTACTTTTTCAACTTACTCCATAATGATAATGAAGCAAATAATATTATTAATTGCCAATTGCTAAATCATACTCCTATTGATCATAATAAAAGTTATTACTTTTTCAATATGGTCTGGACTCTGGTTTATAACATGATTCTCTGCAGATTCATTTTATAATTCACAGTTGTTGCTCACTTAGAAGATTGTTTATGTTTCTCATTTAGCCGTGTGTAAGATTTCTCTTATTCACCTGATTTTTACTTTCTGTCATTTTGGGTTTATATGACCTCAAGCGATATCATCATTTCTGAGTACAAAAAGCTTTTTCCTTTTTGTTGAAAACCCTGTAGGTCTTTGTGTTTGAAATAGATTCTTAAACTCCATTTAGCAAACATAAAATTGACTGTTTCTGCACACCAAATTAACACTGATTCTTGTCGTTTCTTGATGCTTCTTTCCTGAGATGTCACAATTGTAAATTTGCAACTTCCTGGTTTCAAGTTCTTTTTTGATGTCTTCTTAGGACTAAAAAAGGGTAAGAACTAAGAATCTAAATAGTTTAACATGTTACTATGTTAGTAGTCTATTATTTTCTAAATACATAATTCCATTGACAATTACCATTTCAATTAGCTTTGAGAGTTTACTATCTTTAATATTTACTATTTAAAAAATACAAATCTTCATCATTGTTCAGCTTTATGGAATATGGAGGTCTTCAGTGCAAGCAATCAGGTAACCTTAACTGGAAACACAAGTGGTTTTAAGGTTAAAGGAAACAGTGCTCTTCAAATTTCATCATCCCATAAGGAATTGCTGGGTGATGAAAACTTTCATACATGGAAATATAGAATGTTGCCAGTTATGGCCCATATATTCAAACTTCAGATATTCATATCCCATGCTAATTTAGCTTCCCCACCTGCTAAATTTTCACAAAAAGTTGGTGTAAGAGATGAACATTTATGTTCTGTTCTTTCATCCATCAGGGGACATTTCAAAAATCCTTTCAATGGTTTTTTTGGCTAAGAATCCTTTGAACATGGCCTTTCTTTTATGAATTATATTTTTGCTGTCTCTAGTGCAATTCTTTTTCTTGTCCATGACAGGAATGTTAAATAGAATCCTTACTAGGAAGTCATAAAGAAACTCATGGTTTGAGTTCAATAATCAAATTCTTAATGCTCTATTTACTCTCATGTGTCTATATCAGCATCCACAGCAGTCCTACCATCTTGTACTTCATTGTAGGTGGAAGCCAGAGGACATCACAAATTCACAATCCTCATAAAAGTATACTACAAGAATGGTACTTGCAAGTAGGGGTGGCAAAATGATCCATTTGTCCACCATCCATCCGGTCCATCCATGAGAAAATCCATCCAATCCATCCATTTATAGAAAAATAATATAAATGGATTGGATGGATTGGATAATTTTTTTAGCGGATGGTTTATGATCCATCCAATATTTTTTAAAATCCATTGGACCAACAATCAAAAATATAATGGATAAACTTTTATCCATTCCAAAACCAATTTATTTTTTTTTCATATTATTTTTCACCAAATAAAAAAAACCTCCATTTGTAAAAAAAAAACACTCCATCTATTTTTCTCTTCCGTTCTCTATTATTTTTTCTTCACTATTTTTTTTTATTTATCTTTTTTTTTGTTATATTAAATATTAACTAATTAATTGTTCTCGAGCACCAGTAGTAGCCCACGTTATCATGTACTTTTTCTTTTTTCGTTGCTTCTTTTTTTGCTGAGAAACTTAAAAAAAAATGTATTAACTAATTGAAAACACATAAAGTCGTAACAAGTTTCGTAAAATAATGTCATGGAATATTGTGGCAAAACAACCTCTGTGATGCGCATAATCAATAACTCTCATATAATAATAGAAAAATTGTCGTGATACAAAATGGCCGTGAGATAGAGTGGAGAGAGAGTAAAGATATAGAGAGAAGGAAAAGAAGGGAGAGAGAAAGGGTAGAGAGAGGAAGAAAGATGAGAGAGGGGGTATGATAGAGATAATATTTTAATTTTTTTTACAAATTATTTTTTTTTAAAATATTTTATGGATGGATAAAAGAGATATAAAATTATTTAATTTCTTAAAATAAATTTTAGTGGATGGATTGGATATCCATCCATGAAAAGTTGCTAATGGATGGATCGGATGGATTTTATTTAATGGATCATGGATAGATTGGATTTTTTTTAATGAATTTTTAATGGATTATAATGGATTAATGGATTGTTTTTAATCCACCCATTAAAAACCGAATAAAAATTTATCCGATCCATACATTTGCCACCCTTACTTGCAAGCCTCATAAATGGGTCCACATGATAGTGCTTGTCATGTTACTACATGTTAATAGCTTTGCTCAGTATGCCTTGTGTATCCATATTATATTATTAGCATATGCTACTATGAATAGCACACACACCATTTTCAGGACCACCTTTGCCAAACTAATTAGAAAATGAGCCCCCCACTCATAAGCCTTGCTCATCAAATAGGCCTTTCTAATTGCAGCTTGCGTGAACAATCAACACTTCAGCTTTTGTTTACATTCATTTCCATTTTGAGGGGTCTTCCAAGTTCAAAAGTCATTCCAGAAGAATGTAAAGCCAAGCAAACAAGTAGTAAAAAGCAAAGCAAGTACGTTACACACACACATAATATAGCTTTCTTTGCTCTTTAACTTAGATCGATCGATAGTGGAAATCTTCCTACAACATGCATTTATTTTCACTTTTAGAGCATATTAGAATATCTACATTTTGATAATAATTTGACTTTCATTTTATTGAACAGTTGAATTGGTCCACAAGCCAAATGTGTACTGAAACTCTGGTTGAGTGGAACTACATGTCTAATCCGTATGGTCAATAAATACATTTTGTCCCTAGTTGCCACATGACCATAAGTGTGAATAATGGCTAATAATGTGTTTGGTTTCCTGTTCGAAAAGTCTCAAACGGGCTTTCTAGCAAAATTTACTCTATAGAGAGCAATGTTTGTAATATATTCTGTATCACACTTTCTCCTATACATTTTTTATTTTTTGGTTGGATTTTATGTGCGACTCACTAAATATTATTGGATTCCAGATGAAAAATATCCGATAATAGAGTATGTTGAGGATAATATTGTGTTAAAGAGTGTACTGCTAATATCTCTTTTTAATCAAATACAGCTCTGTTGAACATTTCAAACACGAAACCAAACACATATTAAATGGCTAGCACTAGTCCCGGCAGTGACCGGCGATAAAGGTCACGAGGCTGGCTCTGCCACAATGTCATATTATCTTGCCTATGCTCCCACCCCGGTGGCCTCAAACCCTTCACAACAAGCCATGTATTGAAGTACTCCCTGAACTGAGTTATGAGGCCATTTTTCAATGTCCAAACGTGCACCCAGTAAGCTTTTCCTTCCCATCCCTCGGTGACCACACAGTCTCCAATGGCGGCGACGCTCCTCGGCTCGAACCGGAACCCGTTACCATGGGCTGTTTCCCCTGTGAGCACCCTCATCATGTGTTGGCACTGTGGGGGACCGTGGAACCACCACTCAAGATCAGTTGCTAGCAACTTGTCCACCATGTTCATTTGGCCTTGTCCCAACAGTACCTTGTAGAGTGTTTCCACTGTTAACTTGTTTTGCATTTCCACCTTCTGTTGGGTATCATCTCTCATAGGAGCATATTCCAAGTTGCTGGTTGCCATTTCTGAAAATTTGAGGGAGGGAGGAATAAGGGAGTGGCTCTCTCTCTTTTGTGCATGGAATGCTATGTTTTTATAGGCCTAGCTAGGGAGATAAATGTCAATGTGTAATAGACGGTGGAGATTGATTGCTTTATGAGATGGAGGATTGGATGGTGGGGATTGGCTCCTAGAACTAATCGATGTTATTTATGGCTGCACGTTTAAAGTGACAAAATATGTGACACCCAATTTTACATTTAACGAGCAGTCATAAGGTATTAAAGTTGAATGCTCAGCTTTTATGAGGAGATAACGATGTGGACTGTTAGAGGTATATGCATGTCGGAGGCGAAACCAAATTACTAAATTAGGGGTATTTCTAGAATGCCGAATGTACCCTTGGATAGTTGGCCTTCTCATTTCAAAACAACTCATTCTTTGAATATTTTAGCTATACTTTACGAATATGTACCTTACAAAAAGAAATATATAATCTAATATTTGTGTAGGATATCTGATATCAATGTCATTAAATATCGTCGTATACTATACATTATACTTATAAAATTAAAATAGATATACCATACATGAATAAAACATCATCTATATTATGCTATAAAAAAAAAACATCATCTATATTAACCAAATCAACAAGTTCCACATAAAAAAAAAATTAAACAAGATCCGGCATGATTGGTAAGTAGTTGACTTTCTTAAACGTGTTGGCAGAGATTTGATTTACGACAACAAATTATTCTCCGACTATCGACTAGGGATGTCCTTAGTGCATATATACACAAAAAAAAATTTAAATATCATATTTTGATTATTTAAAATTTAAACAGCATAACCCTAATCTAAAAGTGCTATATATTAACGGTTAAATTGACATTTTTGGAATTTTGTATATAGGACTTCGTTTTGTTCAATATTAACTACCAATTATATAATTTGCTTCGAAATATATTAAGTTGATGAAAGATAAAGAGGTATTTTTTTTTATGGAGAATGCTAACGAGTGTCCTAAGAGCACTCGTTAAGGAATCAAGAAAAATAATGTTTCATGGGGAATTGGTGTATTTAATATTTGAAAAGGAGAAATACAATTTTCCAATAAAAACTTACTTTTTTTTGTTCCTTAAAGAGTGTCTTAAGGGCACTTGTTAGCAAGACATTTTTTTATATACCTTATTAGGGCACATGTTAAGAAATAAAAATAACATTATTACTCTTTATTAATTCCTTATATAAAGAAGGAAATATTAAATGCTTTGTATTTTTAATAGAGTCATGCTAATCAGTGCCCTTAGGGCATTGGTTAAGAAAATCCAAAAAAGCAAAAGTTCATTGGAAAAGTAAGTTTATCATTCTTCAAAGTATAAAATACATCAAGTCCCAATGTTAAATTTCTATTTTTAGATGCATAACCAATGTCCTTATGACACTGGTTAACATTCTCCTTTTTAATATATTAAATGCTTCAAACTTTTTATTTAAAGTTTTTTTATTTTGATTGCTGAATATGTTATTTTACCTTTGGACATCAACAAACAGTATATTCGACCACTAAATTCCAAGATCCAACATAAGAGGACAAGTTTAATGGACGACTAGTAGAAGTTCTTGTAGTTTTCTTTTGTCCTAATTTGTATTTTTCTTGTATTTTTGTTCATCGAAATCCATGTCTTTTCTTGATACCAATTTGTACCGACCCAAACTACTAATTCTTGGAAATCATTTATCTACTTTTGGACTGACTATATGCTAATGTGGTTTTTTGATTGTGTCCAAAAATTCCTTCGTGATAAATAATTATAGATCAAATGAGTGTGGGACCTATGAGTTATACGGTAATCTCGTCAAAATAAGTGTGTAAATTATATGCAAAAGTACAAATTTGATAATGATGCCAAATTAAAAATTACTGACAATGACATTGTATCAAAAACAAATATGTAAATTCATCAACAAAAAAAAAAAATACAAAGTGTTGTCAATAATGAATTTTGACAATAAAACAACTTGTGTTTTAAAAGATAATTAAGTTTGAAATTTAAAAAGGAGAAAGTAGTTTCTATTGTAGAAGATAACTTCCTAGTTGCATTAAGTTTGTAATGAAAAGAAACAAGAATTTGAAAGTAAAGTTAAGTAAAATAGGATTTAAGTAACACCATTCACGAAAGGTAAATGAAAATAAGAACATAAACGAAATATTAAGGAATAATGGAGAACAAGTAAAAAACTTTGAAGGATAAAACCAGTACTGTACTGGGTTGTAATATTGAATTGAATTGAAAATGAGAAGGATGGAGGGAGTACTTGAATTAATCCTTCAATCTGCTGTGTGATCAAGATGTGTAGGATGTGTATCAAGTAACCGACCGACCTTGGTTACAATGAGTTTACTACTATTTATAGAAAAATACAATAACTTCCTAGTAGTAACTTCCTATCTAAATGATTGCCACATGTCTTTGGCAGTTCTTTTAGATTCTAAACCTAAATACTTGTCAAAACAGTTCCAATAATTTCTCAATGTCTTGAACCGCTCCGTGTCAACTAACTTGTCTTTGACGGAATTAACTGCTTGAAAACATATTTTAACTGCTTTGTCGACCTTGAGGCTTGATCATTTTTCCTTTTCCACCTTATTGGCGACTCTTTCATGAATATTGTCGAAAAAACCATCCATCAGTCAATATGCACATCTTCTTGCCAACTAAGTATCTTCAATACATTAGAAAAACAATATTTTTAACTTCTCTCCCTTTGTTAACCTGTCAGAATTATTCCTGTCAAGAATTTGAAATTCTTCCATCAATAGATGCCCCCCAAATTTTGCTTTTCAACGATCTTGTCCGAAAGAATAGCAAAATTTTGAATTTTCAAATCTTTAACAGATTTTTAATTCTGGGTTTTAATCTCAGGAATATATTAAATCTTATCAAACTAATCATATCCCTACTTAATAGGAATAATCATAACGTTGCAGTTGTCTTGGAATTCAAACCAACAACTCCCACTTTCTTTAAATGCTCGTCATTCATTATTTTACTCCTTCTGACTTCCTTTGATCTTGCTTTCTCTCTCCGCAAAAATCTCTTCTTTACAAAAGAACCTTCCCTCTTCATCACTTTGCTTAATCTCCATGGCAACATCTTCAAAGATGTCAACTTTAATACCTCAGGCCACGATCGCTGCTCCTAGGGCAGTAGTTCAAGACCAAATCTTGGAAGAATCAGAATTATGGCAGGAATATAAGGTAATTTACCATGTTCATGATTCTTCCGTTGTTTTGAATCCACCTGCTGCATTCTTAGGTCCCCTTATAACCCAAAATAAAATTTCTGAGGATTTACGTGGTTCTTTTTCTTCCGCTAACTCAAATGAGGTTATCTTAGCTTCATTAACTCCAATCCCTATTCACATCTTTAAAAAGATCTAGAATTTTAAGAATGCCCCCTGCTACTCGGTTTGATGCCTACATCAGTTGGCTTGACCGAGTCCAAACTGAGAAACGTAACGTGTGGGAGAAAGCTGGAATTTTTGAGTTTATTCAGCTTTCTCGTCATGTCAAATTAGTAGATTTTTCGCTAATAGGGGCGTCAATCTTTTTCTGGAACAGAACTACAAATAATTTCCATTTCCCCTATGGAATGATGGGTCCGACCTTATTTGATATGTCGGCTATTACGGGCCTTCGTCTAGATGGCCCTACTATGCACTCCAATGTTGAAGTAGAAAACCAGATTGATGTTTATGCTCTAAAGTGCTCCTTTTCTAAATACATAACAGATTTTAGAGGTAAAGACCGAGAACCTGTGACGGATACCGAACACGTAGCCTTTCTATTTCTTTGGCTATGTGCCTATGTCTTCTGCAGCAAGTCTGCTACCCTAATTGCTTCTTATGTCCCTCTTGCTAATCTCTTGTCAATTGGTAAGAGATTAGTATTAGGCCAATGCATTCTTGCCAATCTTTATGATAGCATGAGCATGTTGGTTGATACTGGCAGGTCTAGACAAAAGAAAACCAACATAGGAGGGCCACTCTGGCTTCTTCAATTGTGGTTGAATGCTGTTTTAGAGCGTCGATTCTCATACAAAGCTTCTTTGGATTTGTCAATCAACACTTATGGTTCTTACCTCTGCTACGTCTCTGCTGAATCTTTGTCGAGAGACGAAATTGCCAATTTCAAGTTTTATTTTAAAATCTTTCATTCTCTTTCGTCCACCTTTCCAAAGATCAATTTCACTCCTTTCGTTGATCGAAGATATGGTCCAGAGTGGTTTACTAATCTAAGTACCACTATAACTAAATCTAACAAGTCAATTTGGACCAAATTTCTCTGCCAAAAGGTCATTTTTGTCGATGGTCCTGGTTTCAAAATCCATCGCATTTATCTTCACCTTCCCAATACCACTTCTTGTCAGCTTGGTTTCTGTCAATCTATCCCTGCCCCTTACTCATCAAACTCTGATGAGGACTTCATTGATTCCAAAGCTCCAACATATGAAGACATTATGGTCATCAGTGACAAAGACAAGGCTCGTAGGACTTTCTTACAGCCTGTTCCATTCTCTGTCTTCCATGGAGTAACTCAAAGCTTTGTTGACTGGTGGGTTGAGTACTATTCCAATTATCATCCAAGTCTAAAGGCTTGCTTGAGTTGTATTGAAGACACTGCGGGTAACGGTGATGATTCTTCTATGCAGGAACAGGATTCAGCATCGAAAACTCAAGGTGAACTTCAAAAAGAAATTCAAGCCTTTGAAAAATTTTACAAAATCAAGTGGAATCCCCTGAGACCATATGATATAGTTCGTCATGTTAACAGTGTTTTAGATGAAGCCAAAAGGAAGCATGATAACAAGGAATCCGAAAGGCTTGCCAAATATTGGGACATCCCAAATATGACTAGAAAATTTTTTGACAGCTTAAAGACTCTTTTCCCTAAATCTGTGCCTATTCCTTGTGATCCTTTTGGTTTAGCCGACTCACATCCTGGAAAGCCGACGAAGGGAGGTAACTTCTTCTTTCTAGAGAGCGTAAGTGCTTATGTTGACCCTCTCAAAAAATCGAATCCAGTTACCTTCGCTCGTCGGTTTCTCCAACCTGCTGACGACTTTGAATTCCATTAGCGAATTCTAACTCATAACTCAGGTACTTGCTCGTCAGACAAGTTTTTTATTCTTTCCGCTTTGCTGACAATCAACTTATTCATATTGTTGTTGACAGTTGTTCCTGTTGACAACCCCTCCCTGGTAAGTCCAAATCTGATGTACTGACTGAAGAAGCATTTGAAAATAATGATGAAGATGAAGACGTAATTCCTGTGAAGGCCAAAACTGTCAAGAAAAGCTCATGGCCGACCAAAGCTTCTGTCCCTAAACCTCAAACAGTAAAAGGGGCCAAGAAAAGAAAAGGGAAAGCCGCTGCTTCTGACCTCCCTTCCAAAAAATCAAAATCCACCAAAAGCTCTTCAATCTTGGCAGACTCTGATGCTACCAAGGATTCTACCGCATCTAAGGCTCGTGACATTGTTGTTGGCTCCAACACTTCCCCTTCCAACCGATCCAAGGTAAAATTTTTACTTTTGAGATTGGTCTATCAAGTTATACATATTCGTTCACATCTTCTCATCCTTATTTTGACAGAAAAAGAAAGTTGTCGAAACTATTCAGGCAACTGAAAAGGCAAGTGCTGATGTCGACTTAATGTCTTCAGACTCTAACATGGTATTTCCACTAATCTTGTCAACTTCCTTCATTTATTTTTATAATCATATATATCTCATTTTCCTTCATGTCAGGAAAAATCTCTTCAGATTGAAGACTCAATGACTATTCAAGAAATTGTCAACAAGACTGTCGAACTAGTGAATCGACCTAATCCAGAGGTACAAGTCATTTATTGACTCTTTTTTTTTTTTAATTTTCTAGTATTTGTTTCTTACTTCCTTTCCTTTTTCAGGTTGACAGAAACTTAGAAAGCACTATTGTCGATACTAGAGGTCTGACAAATGATCCTCAAAATCCTGAATCTAATCCGGAATTGCCCCCCAGCCCTCATCATCATACTCCAATCACTCCAACTTCCATAGCTGAACACCAGCTGAGGCTGCCGTCATGATTGAAATTCCATATGAAGGTATTGACATAGAAGCCCTGCTGACTGAAAAAATTCATGTCGTTCCTCCTCCGCCTGTAACCAGACATCCAATCATGAAGTCTCCTGACCCTAAACCGGCTCTTCACTTTAACACTTGGATTAATATGCTGTCGGAAGTAAGCCGGAAAGAATCAACACTTTCTGCCAACTCTTCATCAACTCAACATGACTCTAGTGATTCCCGAGTCGTCAATCTTGTGCATGATCTCAAGGCTCTTCTTGACAATTATTTTAATACACTTTTATCTGACGCTAGTATCCAACAAGAATTGTCACGACTCGTCAAAGAGATCACTCCTCTTCATTCCAATCTCCCCATGTCAAGCCGCACACACTTTCTCTCTATCTATTCAAGGAGCGGTTCTCTCGAAAGTTAGAAATGATGACCTCTGTCATTCCTTCTTACGAGTAGGAAGAAAAGATTAAAGATGACCTCTTAGTTAAGTTCCGAGATCTGGAAACTTCCAAACAAAAGGAACTTGATCTTATTTCCACCGGAACTCATACTAAAGAGAGTCTCCTGGAGTATCGAAAGAAACTGTTGGCAGAAATCGAATTGACAGATATGAAATGTGCCAAGTTTGACAAAGCTCTGGAAAAGAGTAGAGACAAAGTTAAAGCTATTGACGACGAATCTGTTCAACTTGGCCAGAAAGCTGAAAGCGTAGTTGGCAAACTCCGTGCTTTACAGCCCGAATATGAAGCTGCCGCTGCTGACAAAACTGATATTTCCTTTGCATGTGCTTAGTTATCCCTTGATTTCAATTTAAACCAAAGTTGACTATTGTAATTCTTTTCTTTGTCAAATTCTAATCCTGTAATGTCTGACAATTGGTGATTAATTTAAAATGTCTCTTCACTTATTTGCACGTTTGTTTACTGTTCGATTTGACTGCACGTTTCCAACCAACTTTGTAACTCATGCTTATCAAATCATAATAAATGCAATAATAAGTTTCGAAACTTGGGTAAACCACTTTTATTAAATTCGTTGTCTCTCTGGACCAACTATAACTAACGAGGTTTGCAAATCAAACAATTTCATAGTTGAGCATTTCACACAATATGCTTCCATCTGAAAAACGTTTTCATTCATTCTTCTTTCTTCCCCCATGGGAATCTGACCTTACCACATTAAGACCTCAGACCAAAGTTTTTGTTTTAATGGTCATATTCTTAGTGAAGGTCAATAACCAACGTAAAAAACGCAGTGGAGGTCAACAACCAATGTAACATCTAGAGCTGACCTCGCTGCACATCTGGGGAGAAGCCGATCTCATAACGGAACGTGTGCATCTTGCTCTAGTTCCATCATCTTCATCCTGGAAGGTAGTGGTTCTCTCTTGGTGTCATCCTTATTGCACCATAGCAACTACAACCTTCTGGGTTAAATGATGGTGAGATATGCTTCTGCTCATCTCATTCTTCGCGTCTCTGCGCACTCTCGACATATGACGCAAATACAACCTCATTAAATAGGGAATGAAGTCTCAACAAATTATGTTACACTACTGCATTGTCGAAGAGAGGAAGACAAAAGTCACCCGAACTTAGTCTAGTCTTAGACTTTAGGCCTAAGTCAGTCTTAATTGACAATTTGTATTGTTGATAATACATTACTTTTTTGCTAACCTAGATATATATGGCTTAGATTAAATTGAAAATTTGTACCTTTGACGATATATGAATGTATTGCCAATTTAGTGAATGAAAATTTTCATTTCTTTTCACTTGTTGTCAATCTTTACTTCCAGCATTGCCAGTTTATATTCCTTCAAATACTTGCCATTAATTGATTTAATTCTTAGGCTCGTATTGACATCGACAAGTGCATAAGCATTTCCAGAAAATGCTTTGTCAACTTTAAATGGTCCTTCCCATTTAGGTGACCATTTGCCATATTCTCGACAACTTTTATCCATGGGCAATATGACCTTCCATACCAAATCATCTACCTTAAATGATTTGAATTTAACTCGACTATCATAGAACTTTGCAATTCTTTCCTTTTGTCGAATCAAATTTTCTAATGCAATCAATATTTCATCACTCAATTTATCCAATTCATCCAACATTGCATTCCAATATTGGTTGGTAGGCAAGTCATTTTGCCTTTGAATGCAAATAGATTGAAGATTGATTTCAACAGGTAACACAAGATCGTGTCTATAAGTTAGCCGATATGGTGAAGTTCCGATCGACTGCCTGGGTGAATTTCTATATGCCCATAGTATTTGATCAAGAGTATTATGCCAATTCTTAGGTTGTCGGCCCACATGCTTTTAATAAGACTAATAATGATCTTATTTATGGCCTCAACTTGGCCATTGGCTTGTGCATAGTAGGGAGTAGATGTAAGCATCTTTATCTGTCTAGAGCCGGTATATTCTATAATTTTCTTCCCAGTAAAAATTGACCCTTGATCAGTTGTCAACGTTTGTGGAATTCCAAACCGACAAACTATATGATTTTCAATAAAATCAATTACATCTTGCTGGGTAACTACTTTAAGGCAAACTACTTCTACTCATTTGGTAAAATAGTCCACTCCAACTAGAATGAATTGATGCCCTTTAGATGAAGTATGATGTATTTGACCAATCAAATATAAATCCCATCCTCCGAATGGCCAAGGCTTGACGATAGAATGCAATTCGCTGGCCGGTACATTTTGTATATGGCCATGTTTCTGACATTGTTCAAAAGACTTGGCAAACAAAATGCAATCTTTAATCATAGTTGGCCAATAATACAGACTTCGTTGAAGAACCCATTTCATTTTGTTTCCTGCTTGATGGGCTCCACATATGCCCTCATGGACTTCTGACGGAGCCAAATAAACATCTTGCTCACTCAGGCACTTGTGTAGAGTCCTATCAACATACCTTCTATATAACAGTCCTCCTTGCATTATGTAATTCAATGCTTTTTATTTCATTTTCCTATTTACATTCTGACTTGGATTTTCCAAATATTCAATTATTGGCAACCTCCAGTCATTAGGTAGAATTACATCATTAATCAAAATATCTCTTTTTTCTAATGGATATAATAATTCTCTGATTTCCATTAGTCCTGACAAAGTCTTTTGAGATATTGTTGGACGGTTCTGGGCAAGTATACCCAGTCGTGCAAGTAATACGGTGGTGAGACCGGTTATCGTATCCACGGGGATTGGATGTCAAGTACCAATTCACAAACTCAGCAACTATCTAGACTATGAAGAGAATTCAAAACAAACAAAACAAAAGGAATAAAATCTTTTTGAATTTTTGTCTAGCGCTTGGAGTGCGAAAAAGGGTATGTTGGGACTAGACTTCACCAAACCTCTACTTCATGCAATACCAGGACTAGATACCTCCCATTCATGCTTCAGATATTAAAATCAATCCACTAGATTACTCAAGCCCCGATTTCTCGGATGACAAGAGCCTAAGTCCACTAATAGACCCTAATTCCTTAGGTGGCCTAGATTAATGAATTTGCATTAGGGTTAGGGATTACACGATTACTAGTAAACCAAACTCCATTTCTAGACGCAAGGGTTACTAGGTGATTAAATTCAGTTCCGGTTCTAATACGAATTTCTCAATTGCATACCAAAACACTAATCGAGTCATGGGGGTGCTAGCCACAACAAGCATTAAGCATGGAAAATTAATCACTAATATGAAGGCATGAACACAGAATAATCAGTCAAGGCACATACATAATAATCAGTTTGATTACATCTAATCCCAACAAACGGGATTTAGCTACTCATAAAAGAGAAAGCAAAAACTAGAGAAATAGGAGAAGAGGAGAGAAGAAACTCCATTGGAGCTTTCCACTATCGTCACAGCAGCCCCTCTCAGCAGCTCCGTTCTAGGGTTCCAATCCTTCCTTAGCTGCAGCCTCCAAGGTCTCTATAAAGGTCTGAAAGTCTGTGTCAGAGACCCCAGAACCTGAATGCCATCAGAATCCCTTTTTCTGTCTTCTGTGCTCATATTTATAGTGAGGCCACGCGTCACGGCCGTGATGGCCATCACGGCCAGGCCGTGACGTGTTCTGGAGTGGGCGCGCTTTCAAAATTGGATTCTCGCGAGGCGAGATGAAGATTCGCGAGGCAAGACTTCAAATTCTAGTCTGTCACGGCCGTGATTCCTATCACGGCTAGGCCGTGACAGCCTCTGACTTTTGCCTTCTGCTCTACTTGATCATGGCCGTGATGCTCATCACGGCCAGGCCGTCATGGGATCTGTTTGGCTCATATTCTTCACTTTTCAAGCTCTGTTTCATTCAGGCTCCATCATGACTGATTTTGATCATTTTTACATTAATTCCTGCAAAACAACACCAAGAAACCGCTTCACCCGTTCCAAGGGAAAATCTAACTAAAATCAAATAAAGAATGCCTAATCTATATGAAAAATGCATGCAAAAGTGTACAAAAAACATGATGTAAAATCACACTATCAAATCACCCCAAGCTTATTCAATTGCTTGTCCTCAAGCAATCACTAAGGCCAGAAGATCAAAATAATCAAGGCATGGATAGTGAACCAAAAACCCGAGTAAATGATCCAAGTAACAGACATTTCAAATAATTCAGCAAGAGACAATCAATTCAAGTCCAATTAGACGCTTAGGTTTCTTAGACTCATATTCTCACTGATTCGGGCACTCTTTCTCTTCTGAAGATCACCCCAAGCTTGTTCATTTGCTTGGCTCTCTCTCTAACCTCACTCAAGTGTTTAGGGGTATAAGACAATTCGCTCCATTTTCCTCAAGGAATGAATTCTACCATAGGCTTGACTATCAACCAAATCTCTAATTTATTAATGAAAACAATTAAGAATCAAGAGGTCTTTGGCTTTGGTTGTAATGGGGCCATGGGATTTATCGTTAGGTGGGGAAATCAAGGAAGGGATATTTCAAAAGACTACTCAAAACATTAAGCATTACAACTCATGACACCTTCTAAAATACCCTTTTGGGTTTCGATTCACTTTTCCACCTTTCATTCTTTCTTTTCTTTTATTTCTCATTTCTTTTCGTCATCCCTTTCTCCATTTTTATTTCTTTTTCTTTTGTTTGGAGAAGGGGAGATTTTTCAACTCAAGAGAAATATTTTTCTTTTTTTTTTTTGATTCTTTCATCCCAAACTTTTTCAACTACCCTTTTACCCATTTGTAATACTTTAGAAGGTATCCTATCAAGCATTATTTATCAAAACATTTCAAGGTACCAAGAAAAGTATCTTATTCATGTAGGTTCAAAATTGGGCAACTAAGGGGTAGCATTTCATCATTTAAAGCTCAGAAGGCCGGAAAAATACCTAGTGGCTCAATCATTTTCAAAAATGTTTTAAAAAATTTTTAAGCTTCAAAACGGTTTCAAGTCAAGTTCTAGAGAATACAGACCAAGAGGAATAACACTCTAACACAAAGAATAGGGTAGATGTAGTGAATACCCCTTTATGGCTCAAAATCTCACATTTTAGTAGTTCAGAAATCAGTGAGAAACACAAATCTACTGAACCATATGCTAATTATCAACTATCTAAGATTATCTCAAACATTTTTATTTGCAGCCTTATCACAAGAATGAAAAAAATTGGGTTCAACAAATCACTATCACAATTTATTTGGCACTCAGTTTTCACAATTTGGATGAAAAATCTAAGCAAGGGCAATCTAATTGTGTGATCATGCAAAACTATCATGCAAAACTATATGAATGCAACATGTAACATGCAAATGCAAAATACCCCTACCCCAAGCTTGAGAATTTACATTGTCCCCAATGTAAACAATCAAGTTGGAGAGAGAAGAAAAATTGGAACGGCTTACCGAGGCGGTAGCGGGTGCTGGTTCACATTCCAGTCAGAAACTTGTTGGGAAGTTCATCACGACTGTGAGCCTCATCACGGGCAGGCCGTGATCAATTCTGATCCATGGGTGTTGGCCTGTCACGGCCGTGATGCTCTCTGACTTCAGGGTCCTTCCCATCACGCCCGTGATGGGGATCACGGCTAGGCCGTGATCCTTTCTAATCTTCAATTTTGGTTCATCACGGCCGTGACCAGTGTCACGGCCTGGGCGTGATGGCTGCTGCCTCTGCTTTTTTTGCCCTCTTTGCTTCTCCTTCCCTTCTTTCCCTGAAATCACTTGACAATTTTATTAGTAAAAGAAAACTCTTGATCTTCTCAAATTATTCAAGAGTTAAAATCAAAAACAAAAACTAACTAAAGAGAAGGGTTAAAAAAACCTGGGTTGCCTCCCAGTAAGCGCTTCTTTAACGTCACTAGCTTGACTCATTAAGAAACATCCACCTGGATCCCATAACCTGTGGTATAAAGACCAAGGGGTGCTCAAGATGTGAGATCCTCCACCCGGATCCCATGGTTTATTGAGTGGCGATTGCGGAAGTAACATGAATCTATTCACAATCCCACCTAGCCAGTGTGTGAAAACTCCATTGACCTCTGCAATTATGAACTCACTTCCGCTCGGGTCAAGTGGAATTTTCAGGAGGAAGTTTACCAGACAAGTGGAAGGGACTAATTTAGTAGTGTCCACACATGCATGTAAGCCGACATATTTATCTAATGCAGAAAATTCAGATTGCTCAGCAAGCATGGTGGAGTCCACTACCACTTCATCTTCATTTTGAACTATCCCCAAAACCAGATTTTGCTCAAATTGTGCTGCATGTGACTCTTGTTCTAATTGTTGCAAATCTCCTCAACTTGCGTTTTGAAGTTCTGCTTCAAAGCTTTGATACTGTCACAGTTGGTTCTGATTTTGGCCTCGGAGGCGGATAGCTCCTGGGAATATTGTTCTAGAGTAGCCTTCAGAGGTGGTTGCTCATTCCATTCCCATTCCTCAATCTCCCAAGGACTTGTGAAAGGTACTTCCTCTTCTTGTGGCTCTTCCACCATCACCACTTCATCTTCAATTTGATCCGTTCCCACAACCAGATTCTGCTCAACTTCTGCTTCATGTGGCTCTATGGGAATCACAATACACGGTGGTGGAGGTGGAAAATACGAGTAAAAGGTTTCCCAATCCTCCTTGGAGTATATATATATAAGCTCGCCAGTCATAGGATCGACTCGTGATGGAATATTGTGAGATAAAGAAAACTCCTCGAAGAATTCTCCCAAATTTATATCGTCTTCCCAACACAAGTTGTCCTCCCAAATGTGACTTGCGGCTTCCTCATCAGGAGGATAATAATAATTGTCCATGAATTTCGTCCACCTGACACAAGCAAAACTCAAAACAAAAAGATCAAATATATACAGAAAAATAAAAAATAAAAAATAAAAAATGTCTAAATTAGTTGCCTCCTTTATTACTAATGATATTGGCAAAACCAATCCCCGGCAACGGCGCCAAAAACTTGTTGGACGGTTCTGGGCAAGTATACCCAGTCGTGCAAGTAATACGGTGGTGCGACCGGTTATCGTATCCACGGGGATTGGATGTCAAGTACCAATTCACAAACTCAGCAACTATCTAGACTATGAAGAGAATTCAAAACAAACAAAACAAAAGGAATAAAATCTTTTTGTATTTTTGTCGAGCGCTTGGAGTGCGAAAAGGGTATGTTGGGACTAGACTTCACCAAACCTCTACTTCATGCAATACCAGGACTAGATACCTCCCATTCATGCTTCAGATATTAAAATCAATCCACTGGATTACTCAAGCCCCGATTTCTCGGATGACAAGAGCCTAAATCCACTAATAGACCCTAATTCCTTAGGTGGCCTAGATTAATGAATTTGCATTAGGGTTAGGGATTACACGATTACTAGTAAACCAAACTCCATTTCTAGACGCAAGGGTTACTAGGTGATTAAATTCAGTTCCGGTTCTAATACGAATTTCTCAATTGCATACCAAAACACTAATCGAGTCATGGGGGTGCTAGCCACAACAAGCATTAAGCATGGAAAATTAATCACTAATACGAAGGCATGAACACAGAATAATCAGTCAAGGCACATACATAATAATCAGTTTGATTACATCTAATCCCAACAAACGGGATTTAGCTACTCATAAAAGAGAAAGCAAATACCAGAGAAATAGGAGAAGAGGAGAGAAGAAACTCCATGGGAGCTTTCCACTATCGTCACAGCAGCCCCTCTCAGCAGTTCCGTTCTAGGGTTCCAATCCTTCCTTAGCCGTAGCCTCCAAGGTCTCTATAAAGGTCTGAAAGTCTATGTCAGAGACCCTAGAACCTGAATGCCATCAGAATCCCTTTTTCTGTCTTCTGTGCTCATATTTATAGTGAGGCCACGCGTCACGGCCGTGATGGCCATCACGGCCAGGTCGTGACGTGTTCTAGAGTGGGCGCGCTTTCAAAATTGGATTCTCGCGAGGCGAGATGAAGATTCGCGAGGCGAGACTTCAAATTCTAGTCTATCACGGCTGTGATGCCTATCACGGCTAGGCCATGACAGCCTCTGACTTTTGCCTTCTGCTCTGCTTAATCATGGCCGTGATGCTCATCACGGCCAGGCTGTGATGGGCTCTGTTTGGCTCATATTCTTCACTTTTCAAGCTCTGTTTCATCCAGGCTCCATCATGGTTGATTTTGATCATTTTTACATTAATTCCTGCAAAACAACACCAAGAAACCGCTTCACCCGTTCCAAGGGAAAATCTAACTAAAATCAAATAAAGAATGCCTAATCTATATGAAAAATGCATGCAAAAGTATACAGAAAACATGATGTAAAATCACACTATCAGATATCTTGTATCCTGAGGCTATTTGAGCCAAATCATTAGTCTCTTGATTTAAATTTCTGGGAATATATCTGACAATTACGTCATCGAATTTCTTCATTAACTTACTAGCTATGATACAATATTTTGTCAAGTTGTAGTTGACACATTTATATTCTTGAGTAAGTTGTTTGATAACCAATTGAGAATCCCCAAAGATATGCACATTTCGTGCTTTCATTTCTATTAGTATCTCTAATCCGACAATCAAAGCTTCATATTCAGCTTCATTGTTGGAACATGGATACTTAAGTTCAAACATGAACTTAGTAGGAGTTCCTTGTGGAGTCACGATTAAGATTCCTACTCCACTACCTCCTTGATGCCTTGATCCGTCAAAGTAAAGTTTCCAGGGTTGTAAACTGACAACATTTATTTCTGGCACGTCCAATCCTGGATGTTCTACCAAGAAGTCAGCTATTGCCTGTCCTTTGACAGCTTTAGATGGTACGTATTGTAAAGAATATTCTAACAAAACAATGGTCCATTTACCAATACATCCATTAAGGACTGGTTTTGACAGCACATACTTTATTACATCAGTTTTGGAAATAACGAATACATTACATGGCATCATATAATATTTGAGTTTTGTATAAGAAAAATACAATGCTAGACAAAACTTCTCTATTGCACGATATCTTCTTTCAGCATCATTGAGGACTCTGCTTAGATAATATACGGCCCTTTCAACATTGTCATCATGATCCTGGGCCAATAGACATCCTATAGTGTCTTCAGATGCTGATATGTACAACTTCAACAGTCGACGAGGCACTGCTGGCATCATGACCGGTGGATTGACTAGGTATTGGTTGATCTGGTCAAAAGCCTCTTGGTGACAAGTCTCCCATATGAAGCTTTGCTCTGCTTTCAACTTGACCAACGGTGCAAATACTATTATTCTTCCCGACAGATTTGATATAAACCTTCTTAGAAAGTTAACCTTTCCTAGGAAGGATTGTAGTTCCTTTTTATCTGTCGGTGCTGAGGCTTCCATGACCGCTTTGGCTTTATTTTTGTCCACCTCAATTCCTTTTTTGTGAACTAGAAAGCCTAAGAATTTGGCAGCTGACACTCCGAAGCTACACTTCTCTAGGTTCATTTTGAGGTTGTGTCTTCTCATCCTTTCAAACCCTTGCTTCAGGTGCTCCAAATGGTCATCTTTGGTTTTGGATTTGACAACCACGTCATCAATATATACTTCTATAAACTTTCCAATCACATCATGGAAAATAGTATTCATTGCTCGTTGATAGGTGGATCCTGCATTCTTTAAACCGAAAGGCATGACAATCCATTCATATGCCCCAATTGCTCCTGGACACTTGAAGGCACTATTTGACACATCTTATTCGGCTATAAAGATTTGATTATAACTTGCATGGCCATCCATACAACTTAAAATTTCATTTCCTTATGCTGAGTCGACAAGCATGTCGGCTATTGGCATCGGATACTCATCTTTGGGGGTAGTCATATTTAAATTTCTAAAGTCTATGCATACCCTCATTTTGCCATTCTTTTTAATGATAGGAACTACATTAGAAAGCCAGTCGACATACCTAGTCGTTTCTAATGAACTTTGCTTTAAGCAGTTTTTGCACTTCTTCTTTGATTTTATGCACTACCTCTGGAGCAAACCTTCTATTTGCCTGTTTGACAGGCTTGCAATCCTCCTTAAGTGGCAACCGGTGTTCAACAAGATCTCTGCTTAAACCAGGCATTTCATCATAGTCCCATGCAAAGCAATCTTTATATTCTGCAA
This sequence comes from Sophora flavescens, assembly GCA_030762895.1. Lineage (NCBI taxonomy): Eukaryota > Viridiplantae > Streptophyta > Magnoliopsida > Fabales > Fabaceae > Sophora > Sophora flavescens. Next base: position 100,480,114 of record CM061068.1, on the reverse strand, counting down.
TTAATCTGAAAAGTTTTTGTTTGTAATCCTCTGGAAGAAAAGCACTGACAAAAATGGGCCTTTTCTTTTCTTCTGTTCCTAAATTTATTTCTTCCAGAGGATCTTCAACTTCAACGTTTTGCTTAACTTCAGCTCATTTCTCAAAACCCAAAGGGTCGTCGTCAATGATACAATCTGCCAACACACTTTCTGCAGTGTGTACTTCTCTGTCTGCCAGATAGGCCGACAATCTTCTCAGGTGTGTTTCAAGGCTCATTGTCAGAACTGGGCCGAGACTTGTCGGCCTCTTCCTTTATCTTCACGCCAAACTGATCGAGAAGACTTGCTTCTAGCGCATCTTTGTCAATAACTCCTTCGTTGGCAGTCACAGGTCTGACGTTTGGCGAATATACTTTGAAATCCACATGTGACTGCTGGTCATAACACGCGCTATCGTCTGCTTCACGATCTCCACTTGATCTTGCGCGTTCCATAAGATTATTTTCTGATGTACTGTCGAAGGAATTGCTCCCACAGCGTGAATCCAATCCCTGCCAAGTAATAAGTTGTAACTTGATTTGGCTGGAATTATTACGAACAATGTCATTCTCTCGACAGTGCCAACCTGGATATTGTAAAGTACAACACCATCTGATGGAGATGTTTTGCCACTGAAATCAGTGACGACCATGTCTGTCGGAATCAAGCCCGACTGATTTTTTCCTAGCTTTTTAAACATTGCCCTCGGCATTAAATTGACAGCATCTCCTCCATCAATCAGAACTCTATTAGTGGGCCTCCCATCAATTATGGCCTTTACTTGCAATGGCCTTAAATGATTTCTTTGTTCATCAGTGGGCTTCTCCAACTGGGCTATATTATCGAACACGGTGACCAAATTCTCTTGGACATTCATCCAAAAATCATCTGGATTTCTATCATTGTCGACCATATCCTCATCGTCAGAAAAATCCACTTCAGGATATCCTTCGTACTCCGCTGGGATGACGGAAATCAATCCTATATTCATTTTCATGCCCGGTTCCAGGATGATTTCATTCTCTGGATCCTCGTCTAAGAATGCACCTCCTACAGTTCTTCCATGATTTCTCTTCAAATCATTGTCATCGTCTGATCCTGACCTTTCTGACAAAGGCCGGGCTATCCCTGCACCACAGTCATCCAGTGCCTTGATGATGTCAGCAAGATCTTCATTTTGGCTATCCATGTCCATGCCTCTGCTGATGTTAATATCATCATTTGGATTGTTTAATGCCTCAATGACAGCATCAAAAGACAATTCTTCCTTGGTCAAATCACATTCAGGTTTGAATGTTGCCAACTAATGATCTTGCATCCTCGCCTTGAACTTCTTCTCAAGCCCTGCTACCTTTTCAATGTCTACCAATCCAACTGGCCATTTGCCTGTGGATTTTGTTGGCGGTGACGACATTTCTAAGGCCTTCTTTTTCTCTGCTACACAGACCTGGGGTATGCACTTATTTGACCTATTTTGAGTAACAGGCACCCTCATGTCAATATCCATTGGGTGAGCCTCTATCACGCTATTCATTTTGACACCTCCACTCTTGTTAGCTACGTCGTCAGCCATTGCAACCAAACAACCAGTATTTTGCGAAGACATATCTTTTATGGTGACACCTCGTTGCTTGGCAAGCTTCTTATTTTGAGCTTGTCGGAGTCTTTGCAACCTCCTCTTTTGGCTCTTAGAGATGGCCGGCTGAGTTGATGGTCCTGAAAAGCCAGGTCCTGTCATCTGAGCATTCTGAGCTAGTTGGCCTTTTCGGCAATCCTCATTCCAAAAGGGTGGATTGTGGTCATTGAACTTGTTTTTTTTGACCCATTTCCGCTTTCGTAACTCTGGATAACGAGCCGTGGCAGAATTCTTTACCCGTTGATCCACCATTACATTGGACGGGGGTTTCCTAGTCTTGACGGAATTGAATCTACCACCGATAAAGTTGTTACTTCCCACTGATCCTCTGACCGGCTCTTCAAGCCAACCTCTAGTGTGGTGCTGTCTAGGTCTTGTCTGATGCATGTGTTGTTGACGGCTATTTGCCTGCCTGTTAACAACAGGTGCAACACTTTTGTGTACACTGTTAGACCCAGCATGGCTGCTCAAGTACGAAAACATGCCTTGGTTACCACCATTACGAGACTCAGTTCTGTCTTGTGGGTGATATGATGACGTTTTCTGCCCCCTGAATTTCTCGGCAGCCACTTCGTCATAAAATGTTTCGCACCTTGGACAAACTTTAAGTATGCCACCAGATTTCTTGCGTGTTATGAAATCGACAAGAGGTTCTCCCGGCTTTAGATAAATATCAAATGAATCCGACAGATCCATCTGGATATTTTGCCCAGCTCTGATGTTGACCATGCCTATTCCCATAGGGACTTGGCGGTCAGCTGATGTGCTAGATTCCGGCAAGTGTACCGGATTCGTTGCCAAGTAATAAAAAGATATCGATCCCACAGAGACCGTGATCTCAAATCACAACTAATTATGAAATCGATAAAATTGGACTCTAAAGACAGATTTTGAAAAGGTTTTGGTTTTTGAAATAATAATCAAGTAACAATCAAATTTAATATCGCAATTAAACAAAATAGGAAAGCAATTCAAATTGGGGTTTTCAAATACAAAAGGGATTCTTAGGAATTGGGTTACCAACATGATTGTTTACGTTACTAAATTGACCACCCATTGTTAATTATCAAAATTGCTTTAAAGGCGAATTTATCCTAAATGAGTTAATGCTCCCTCTCGGGTTACAAAAATCGTGCCCAATTAAACCAACCCCTACTCTCGTGGTTGTTGAATTTAGATCGAACCCTTTAAGCTTTGTGACAATTCGTTAATCCTTGAAGTACCGCTTCTAACTCTCGTGATTTAAGTCCTAAGTCTGATTCTATAGATCCGATACCTAAGTTCACCGCTAGGTTCCTCCTTAGAATATCTACGACATGCAAATAAGTGGCCACCGAATTTACGAGTAATTAAAACAATAGAAATCAGATCTAAAGTAAAATCGAAATTAACAAAGGTAAAACATCAATTCATAACATAAAAACGGATCTTGGGCATAGCCCCAATCCCTATAAATAAAGCTACTACTCAAGCATTGACATGGTGATGACAAGCTTGATTAGCAACATCATAAAATAAAACTAAGACAAGAGAAGAAGGAGGAGAAGAGAGATCCTAAAAATTTGCCTAAGTGGTAGCAGCCAAAAAGTCCCCCTTAAGTCTCTGCCTGATACCATATTTATAGATTAGGGTAATTTGAATCCCAATCAAACACAAATTCAGATCAAATCAGTTTCTTCAGATCCAAATATTACGCGTCACGGCCGTGATGGCCATCACGGCCAGGCCGTGACGGATTCTGCCTTGGGCGTTGCTTCACTGATTGGTCTGTCATGGCCGTGACCACCATCACGGCTAGGCCGTGATCAGTTCGGCCTGTGAGGGTCTGGTTCAGCTGACATGTCACGGCCGTGATGGGCATCACCACTAGGCCGTGACCAGTTCTGACTTTAGCCTTATTTCTTTTTAGCTATGCTCGATCATGGCCATGATGGTCATCACGGCTAGGCCGTGATGGGTTTTGTTTGACTTATTTTCTTCACTTTTCAAGCTCCTACTTCATGCAAGCTCCATCATGGTAAATCTTGAGCATTTTAATCCTTAATTCCTGCACAACAACACCACAAAACCGCCTTACCCATTCCAAGGTAAAAATTAACAAAAATCAAATTAAATATGCCTAAACTATATGAAAATGCATGCAATATGATAAGCAAATATGAGGTGAAATCACACTCATCATCAGCCTTGTTAACTTCAGGACCAAACGGTTCTGTATCAACCTTCATGTCTGGTTTCTTGTCTGAAAATTTTAGTCTTCCTTCTGCCAAACCTTTCTGAATAATGTCCCTGAAATGCATACAATCATTAGTTACATGACCAAAAGTGTTATGATACTTACAGTACTTCCGATCCTTAAACTCATGGGCTTTCAAAAGCCTATGGTCATCTGACAATTTTAACTGCTTATCTTTGAGTAATTTGTCAAATATTTGATCGGCCTTGGTCACATCAAATGTATACACTTTCTTATTGATGAAAGGGATCTTTTCTTTGGCCCCTGCAGGCTTCAAAGCTTGGCATATATAAGGTGGACCATTTTTTAATTCAACGTAATCTACCTCATATTCCTCAGAATCGTTGCCCTCCTCGTTGGATTCACTACATCCGACAAAGTTAATCTTTTCTTTTTTGAGGTATTTCTTCTGCTTGAAAACCTTTTCGGCTTTCAATTGTTCAATTTGTCGGACTTTATCTCCTAACCGGGCAAGATCAATTAGATGTTGGTTGACCAACTTCTTCCTAATATGATAATCCAGACCCCCAGCAGCAATCTTCACTATTTCCGCCTCAGGGATAGGGGTGAAGCAACGACTCCTCATTTGACGGAATCGGGCAAGGTTGTCATCGACAGACTCGTTATTCATCCTCTTAATGCCAAATAAGTCTGTCAATCCTATCTTTAGGTCACCCCTAAAGAATTGATCATGAAAACTCCTCTGGAATTGATTCCAGGAGTGTATGGACTTAGGTCTTAGGGTCGAAAACCAAGAAAAGCATTCTTAGTCAACGAACTAGGAAATAACTTCATTTTAGTCCATCTTCTAAAGCTAAATCTCCTAACTCGATTGTATATCGGGCAATGTGCTCAACAGTCAATTCCTCGCTTTCTCCTGAAAATTTTGACAACTTGGGTATTTTGTATCCTCGAGGCATTTCTGCCTGTTGGACCCAATCAGGAAATGCCGATGCAAAATGGTTGATTGGCATAACGTATATTAAGACCAAATCTATTCAATGCTTGCTCGACAACTTGGTTAACATTTTGGTTTAGGACATTTTGACGAAGTGCTCCAAGAGCACCCAGGTTTATGACAAAGTCCTCGCCTTCCTCTTGTAAAATATGTACATTTCCACGTCTCAAAGGAATCCGACGATGGACATGTGGCTGCTCGTCATCTTGTTCAGATCCGTCAAGTTGTACAACTTGTGGTTGTTCGACCTGTGGTTAGCTATTCCTTTTGACATTTCTATTAAGATTTCTATTGGTATTTTGGTTATCATCTGGGGCTACAGCGCCCAAGGCTCTATTTAACCTACATATCTCATTTGCCAATGTCAAGCATGCATTATTCGTGTTTTCCATTAATGGCGTGATCACTGTATTCATTTGTTGAGTAAATGTATTTACCATGTCATGGTTACTAGAGTCAATCTGTTGTCGAACATTGGCTAATGTAGCCTCTAACAGACCAACAATATTTTGCGGGGGTTGTCTTAGTGGGGATATATGTGGCCTTACTACTGGTTGCTCTTTTCGAGAATGGGTTACTACCATTGGCCCTGTTATCCCATTCGCATGACAGGGAATTTGCCCCCCAGTCGATGGTCCTGCCTGTCCAGATGCATGGGCAGCCATCGTTATTCCATTTGGATATGGTATGTATGCAAATGGGGTATTTGGATTGACAGCAGTCGAACCATAAGGCATCCCATACAAAGGTTGTGACAGAGGTTTCGTAGACCCTCTTGGGTTTGAATTCACAACACTTCGTGGAGACATTCCGGTAGTTGATGGATTTATTTGTTGTAAAACTGGGGAAGTTGGTGACGGGAGTGTTCCTTGGCCAACTTTGTCAAATCTATTGACAACTTGAGCGTAAGAAACGCCTCTTCTCGCACATAAACTATTAGTGCTATTATTCCTTCCATTAGTAGTGTTAACCCTGGTTGCAGGAATATTGTCAACTGGTGCAACAACATCCATCGTTGACGCAGTGGCGTTAGTGCCTACTACGCCTGCATCACTTGCACTACTCATATTCATAGAGTTTTGGGAAATAGATGATGTTTGAACCACCTTTCCACTCCGTAGACGCATACAATTAAATTTGTATGTCGAATTCATGACACTGTACGAGTTACTCTAAACTTGTCCTACCGGGCGTGCCTCTTTGTTAACGTGGTTTTTTGGTTGTGTCCAAAAATTCCTTCGTGACAAATAATTATAGATCAAACGAGTGTGGGACCTACGAGTTATGCGGTAATCTCGTCAAAATAAGTGTGTGAATTGTCTGCCAAGTACGAATTTGACAATGAAGCTAAATTAGAAATTACCGGCAAAGACTTTGTATAAAAAACAAACATGTAAATTTTTCAACAAAAAAAAATAAATACAAAGTGTTGTCAATAATGAATTTTGACAATAAAACGACTTGTGTTTTAAAAGATAAGTTTGAAATTTAAAAAGGAGAAAGTAGTTTCTATTGTAGAAAATAACTTCCTAGTTACATTAAGTTTGTAATGAAAAGAAACAAGAATTTAAAAGTAAAGTTAAGTAAAATAGGATTTAAGTAACACCATTCACGAAAGGTAAATGAAAATAAGAACATAAACGAAATATTAAGGAATAATGGAAAACAAGTAAAGAACTTTGAAGGATAAAACCAGTATTGTAATGGGTTGTAATATTGAAAATGAGAAGGGTGGAGGGAGTACTTGAATTAATCTGTCAATCTGTTGTATGATTGAGATGTGTAGGATATATATCAAGTAACCGACCGACCCTGGTTACAATGAGTTTACTACTATTTATAGAAAAATACAATAACTTCCTAGTAGTAACTTCCTATCTAAATGACTGTCACATGTCTTTGACAGTTCTTTTAGATTCTAAACCTAACTACTTGTCAAAATAGTTCCAATAATTTCTCAATGTCTTGAACCGCTCCGTGTCAACTAACTTGTCTTTTACGGAATTAACTGCTTGACAACTTTTTTTAACTGCTTTGTCGACCTTGAGGCTTGATCATTTTTCCTTTTCCACCTTATTGGCGACTCTTTCATGAATATTGTCGAAAAAACCATCCATCAGTAAATATGCACATCTTCTGGCCAACTAAGTATCTTCAATACTTTAGAAAAACAATAGTTTTAACTTCTCTCCCTTTGTTAACTTGTCAGAATTATTCCTGTCAAGAATTTGAAATTCTTCCATCAACAATATCCATCAAACAAAAGAAACAAAAGTAACTTTTAAGCTCTGAATCGAGCTTAGATAAACAGGATGATATCACAAAACACAATAAACTCACCACGAAAAATAATGTCTCCAACACATATACATTCACGTAGCAAGAGAGGGAGAAGCTCAGTACTCAATTTTCATTACTAAAAGAAACAATGTCCAATACATGGTGCTCTTTTTATAGGCTGAAAACTAGAATAAAATATTGTCTACTTAGTGATGAAGGAAACTTGTTACCAACCAATCACAGATCATAGAGATGAAGACCAACTTCATAAAAAAAGTAGTGCTTGGAAGCTTGAAAGCTTGGAAAAGAGAAAGATTTCTCAAATGGAATCATATTGAAAAAGATGATGAATTAGGTACATTATGATCTTATTTATAGAGCTTGATTAGGCTAATCATATGTAATTAACTCCTAACCAACTAACTAATCATATATTTTGTTACCCCCCTCAAGCTGATAGGTGGTAGTGCCACAATAAGCTTGAACTACAAGCATCAATAGAAAGAAAAATTTACTATAACCTGTAAAAGAAATGAACAATAAAAAAACTAAAAGAAATGAAGCCAAGTCCAACAAAACAATCTGGTAGCCTAAAAAGGGAAGGGGGAAAAACAAATATCAAGCCCAACAAGACCAATGAGGCCAATTAGCCCATCAGGATGTGCAAGTGACTCATGTGAGCAAATCAACTTCATTCTGGGACTGCAAGCCTTGATTCCAAACCGTAAATCCCATGTGTCCCAAGGTAGCCACAGAAGAGATAGGTTGCCGCCAAAGACAACAACGCATACGTCGGGGAGACCAAAGCACCAGGGTGGTGACGACGCTGGCAAGGCGATGGTGCACTCTACGGGGATTGTGGAGGTGGCATACGACAGAATCTTAGAGTCTATTCCGCCGGGATCGAAGATGAAAGTCGGACGTTGTGGATACGTTGCGGAGACGATGTACTCAATTGTCTTGTCCGGTAATGGCACAATAATTGCGAGTAGAAGTTTCCCGAGCTCGAACCATGTGAGATGATCCGGGTCTGATATGGGGAAGATGAGATCAGCACAAAATCCTGGAATAGTGAATCTGACGACTGAGACGGTGGAGACGACATGCAAGAAAGGTGGCGCGAAGACGATGTCGGCGTCGAAGACATGATGATCGAGACTAGAATCCAACGCTATTTGTGCCTCTGCCGATATTTTCGACCTACGATTTTGGATTTTCTCCGCCAAACATCAACCTCTCTGTTCTGTTCTGTGCTTCTGGAGGAGATCGGTGATGAGCTCTTTTGGTTCCTTGGTTATTTCAGAGACAAGGAAGCAAGCGATTTCCCCGATCTTGATTGTAGAACCTTTGATATCTAGCTTAATTGGCTTGATCAGAACGGGGTTGGAGTAGAAACTGGCAAACTCCATGAATCCAGAATCAAGAACAGAGGTGGCTTCGTCGGAGAGGCTCAATTCTTCCTCCTCTAAATCAGAGTCATAATCTTCGTCACTCTCATTTGCGGAAGCACGGTATCGCTTTGATACCATGTTACCATCCACAGGATCATAGAGATGAAGACCAACTTCATAGGAGAAGTAGTGCTTGGAAGCTTGAAAGCTTGGAAGAGAGAAAGATTTCTCAAATGGAATCATAATGAAAAAGGTGATGAATTAGGTACATTATGCTATTTTTTATAGAGATTGATTAGGCTAACCATATGTAACTGACTCCTAACCATCGGCGACCCAAGAAAAGGTGTCGACGCTCCTGTAGAGGTACTAGAATGGCAGGTCGTGACCACCGTATTCGTCGACGAGATCTATGCCTGGTGTTTTGCTCTCCCCGATGTGTGTGTTGCTGTCTTTGGAGGCAACCTATCTCTTCTGTGGCTACCTTGGGACAAATGGGAGTTAGGGTTTGGAATCATGGCATACAGTCCCAGAATGAAGCTGGTTTCCTTACTTGAGTCAATTGCACATCCTGATGGGCTAATTTACCTCATTAGCGTTGTTGGGCTTTATCTTTGTTTTTTTTTCTCTCCCCTTTTTAGGCTACTGGATTTTTTTGTTGGACTTGTCCTCAGTTCTTTTAGTTGTTTTACTGTTCATTTTCTTTCACAGGTTGTAGTAAATTTTTCTTTCTTTTGATGCTTGTAGTTCAAGCTGATTGTGGCACTACCACCTATCAGCTTGAGGGCGATAACATAATATATAATTAGTTAGTTGGTAAGGAGTTAGTTAAATATGGTTAGCCTAATCAAGCTCTATAAAAAATAGCATAATGTACCTAATTCATTATCTTTTTCAATATGATTCCATTTGAGAAATCTTTCTCTCTTCCAAGCTTTCAAGCTTCCAAGCACTACTTCTCCTATGAAGTTGGTCTTCATCTCTATGATCCTGTGGATGGTAACATGGTATCAAAGCGATACCGTGCTTCCGCAAATGAGAGTGACGAAGATTATGACTCTGATTCAGAGGAGGAAGAATTGAGCCTCTCCGACGAAGCCACCTCTGTTCTTGATTCTGGATTCATGGAGTTTGCCAGTTTCTACTCCGATCCCGTTCTGATCAAGCCAATTAAGCTAGATATCAAAGGTTCTACAATCAAGATCGGGGAAATCGCTTGCTTCCTTGTCTCTGAAATAACCAAGGAACCAAAAGAGCTCATCACCGATCTCCTCCAGAAGCACAGAACAGAACAGAGAGGTTGATGTTTGGCGGAGAAAATCCAAAATCTTAGGTCGGAAATATCGGCAGAGGCACAAATAGCGTTGGATTCTAGTCTCGATCATCATGTCTTCGGCGCAGACATCGTCTTCGCGCGACCTTTCTTGCAAGTCGTCTCTGCCGTCTCAGTCGTCGGATTAACTATTCCAGGATTTTGTGCCGATCTCATCTTCACCGCATCAGACTCGGTTCATCTCACATGGTTCGAGCTCGAGAAACTTCTACTAGAAATCATTGTGCCATCGCCGGACAAGACGATTGAGTGCACCGTCTCTGCAACACATCCACAACGTCCGACTTTCATCTTCGATCCCGATGGAACAAACTCTAGGATTCCATCGTACGCCGCCTCCACAATCCCGGTTAAGCGCACCATCGCCATGCCAATGCCGCCACCACCCCGATCCACAAGCAAAGGAAAATGGTTCAGCTGTTAATTGAGTTTCGCACGTTGTAAACTTGCTAAAATCGAGCTCAATATGTGGTGCAGGTGTTAAACTTAAGACGATGTCCAGTAGCTGAATTTTTTTCACTCTTCTTCGAATCTTGTAGTGCGGCAAGGTGCAATAATTTATTAGCCCAACATGCAGATAAATTGGACAACTTAATTTGCTGGTGATGTAGATTTCTGATTTCTAATTCAATTACTTGGTTTAAATTTTCTGCATTGTCTTCCTCAAACCAAGTTTAGAACTCTATCATTTGAAACATTTTCTTAAACTTGTAAAATAACCCAGTTTTTAATGGCTTCATAAAAATATATGCAAATAAAGTAAAATTGATAATTTTCTCATCAGATAGATTATTATCATTATTTACAATATAATCTTCCAACATAGCTGCTAACTGTTGACACCATTGAGGCCTGTTAGTTGATAACTCGAAATAGTTGAAGTCTATTGTGATGTTTGGATATCGAAAGTCTAAGACCAAAAATTACTCAAACAATAAATTGTGCTTAAAGTAATTTACTAAAACACTTGTTGTTTTTCAAACTAAAAATAAAGAAAGACCATCTACAAAGTTCAAAGCTGTTCGTTGTAGGCTTGTAGCCATAATCTGATGTTCTGAACTGTTACATGACTACAATTTCCTGTACTCTATTTCTGTACTTTTTCTCTGCTAGTTATCCAATTTGCAATTGCTCGGTGACCATATTTGGACTAGTAGTGGACGGATTGTTTATCTGGTCCAAGACTAATGCCATTGGGCTTTCTTGATGTCAAGCAGACCGAGTTTCATTCATCATTCGTCTGCAATTGGGTTTACAAAGGGTATATGATTTGGGTATGCACGTATGACGCAAATATTTTTTTTTTTTTAAAAAAATTTGGTGTAGTGGATGCACCAAGTTAGGGGTGTATGAATGCAATATTTAAATATCAAATTTGAATCTTATAGCGGGTTCTATTATAATTGCACTGTATCTTTCTCTTTTTTAACATGACAAGGTTACATGAAAGGATCAAAATCCTTGAATGTCAATCACTCATTTTGCTTTAAAACGCATCAATGGCCTAAAATCATAACCACCAAGACGTAGGATAGGTAAATTGGAAAATTTAGAGGTGTATAAATGGTTCAGTTCAATGGACTGGCCCGCTTAGCCTCATATAAAGTACAAGTAGAGTTTTAAAATTAAAGTTCAAATCCAATACTATTTTAGCTATTCAACTCAACCCAAAAACAAGTTGGCTTGATATTCTTTTTTTTTTTTTACTTTTTTTATTTTTATTACTTGATGTTATATACATACATACATACATACATACATATATATATATGTATGTATGTATTATACTAGGCAGCTTCTACTGTGAGAAGCCTTGGCAAGTCTCTCACCATGAGAGACTATGAGAAACCCTTATTTGCAAATAAAAAATTTACTTTTCACCACTTATCCTTCTCTCTCTCACTCCCACTCTCTACTCTGCCACCCCTCCAACTCTCCCACCGTCACCCACTCAAATCATGAAACCCGGCTATGCCATCATCGAATGGCCGCATTGGAGCTGTGTGTGTCCAAATGAATGACATGGGCAGTGGAAATGATGGTGAGAATGGGAATGGAGAAAAGAAAGGTGGCGACAGCGGCGGAGGTAACAATCAAGGAGCATACAACGTGAAAATGGCATAAATACAAAAGAAAATGTCAGAGGCATAATTACAAAGGGCAAAGAACAAAATTACAAAATCATAGAACAAAATACTCATAAATCAAAGGGAAAAATTAAGAAAAATTATACAATAACATATTGTAGCCCCCAAGGCCTAATATTTCATTCCCCGGACTGAACCCTCATATTCACAATTCATTCACACAACGTCAGATCCACCTCCTCCAATTTAGATTCTTGAATGGCTACGAAATCAAGCCATTTATTATTGAATAAAAATCTAACTGACTTCTTTACCCTTACTCTCAAACCACAAACATTGAATGTTGCAATATTCATTGAGCACCAACACAACAACCTTCCCTCATATGCGAGGACCCTAAACCATCTCTGAGCTTCATCTCTACGGTGACCAAATATATGTGGGATGATGACAATAGAGGTACTAAGAGGGGTGGGAAGTGTGGGTGTGGGTAGGGGTTGGGGAGGAGAGGGGGAGAGTGAGAGAGAAAGAGAAGGGGTGAAAAGTTATTTCTCTTTTTGAAAATTAGGGCTTGCTTACGGTGAGTGGCTTGTGAAGGTCACTTAACCTAGAATTTGGCTATTATACCATACAACTTTGTTGCTTCATGGGTTATTTATCAGTGACAACATATATATATATATATATATATATATATATATATATATATATATATATATATATATATATATCAAATTTACTTTATATTATATGGGTTTAAAAATTTATGCTTAATTGCGCTTTTGGTCTCTCAACTATAGTCCATCTTTGATGTTCATCCCGCTTTTTTTTTTTTTTACGATATTTGGTCTTCTAAGTTTTGTAAAGTTGCAACGGTAGTCCCTCAGTCAAATATCCATATAAAATTTAACAAAACATTCTTTAATGACTAACAACTTAATTGACTTAAACGATTGTTGTTCTCTAATGTCTTCATCTTTATACGATATAGAATAATAGATATTTGGGACTGCATGTGCGATACCCTCCTTAAGATTTTTTTTAAAAAAAAAGAAAGAGAAAAAGAGTACTATAAATATATAGAATACAAGGGGTACTCAAAAACCCATTTACAAAATTCAACGTTAGCCTCTAATTATAGCAGTAAAAATAAACAACGGAAAACCAAGAAATAGTCAAGGATAGACGACAGAAACTAGCTAACAGGTCATACACTTTGTTGGATCAATACACCAATTAGAAAAGGAACATGATGCACCGTGTGTTCTAGTTGAAAACCACCTCCAAGAACATACCTTTATCTTGTCCAATATATAAACCATATCAGTCTCCCCTAAAATTATCTCATTTCTAAGCTCCCAAATGCACCAGAACACAACATACCATAACATTAACCAACTTCCTAACTTTACAGACCCGTTTGTTGGAACCAAAGTGGTTATTGTTAAATAGTCTCTTAAGTTTTAATGCTAATAAAAAGATTAAAATTTGTATGGCAAAGTTAGGTTACGAACTAAATCGACTTCTCTAGTATGCAGGACTGCTCTCAGTATCGCTAGACGAGGTAACTATTTTAAAGTTCCTTAGAAACAACATAAAAGCTTATCGGGTCCAAGTTTTACTCGCTAGACGAGCCCTCGTAGGTATATGATAAAGAACTAGTCTATAAGGTAATCGCTAGATGAGGCGCTAAAAATAAATAAGCTTAAAAGGCACTAGACGAGAGTCTAAGTATACCCCTATAAGAAGTGCTAGATGAGCTATTAAAATCTATCAGGAAAAGAACAAGTCCAAAGACTTGTAACTAGACAAGTAATTAACTAGACTAGCTGATAAAAACAGATCTAAGCTAAACTAGTCCACTAAGTTAGTCAACTAGACGTCAAGTCAGTAGACTACCCAATTAATCTTTAAAGTTAAAAAATGTGCGTCCAAAGGTATACTAGAACTGAACACGTCTAGTCAAAGCGAATTTATGTCAAATGATTGTTTATTTAATACGAAGGTATCAATGTCTTTTACTTGTGTTACTTGAATTGTTTATAACTTTGTTTCTTGGTAAGAGAAACATAGTACCATTGAAAACACAAAACTTTATACGCTGACACACAAGATGCTGTAAAGTTGAATAAAGTACAAAGAAGGAAAGTCAGAAAGCAACTTCCGGTACAACCGAGAAGTGACAGTACCACTTCGAACATTTCTGATAACCAAGAGCTCATTTCGCAGAAAGCATATCAAGTTATCAGACTCAACAGATCTCGACATTAAATGCTATCTCTAAACGGATATGTGTGAAGAACATTGAATAATATGAGAGCTCAAGCTGAAGATCTTCTATAAATACTGGACGACCCCAGCAAAGAAGGTTACATAAACTGAACAAGCTCAAACTATTGAAAGCGCATAAACTCTGTTAAATCTTTTCAAGATTGCTTTGTAACTTCTTAAACTTTCATACCCTCACACATAGTTAGTTTCTTATATCAAAATCTTTAATCTCTAAGTTAGAGTGATCCTGAAGAGGCTTGGTTGGAAAGAATACTTGTAAGTTGATAACTCTTTGAAATGAGAGTTATCTACTCTTTCTTAGCTTGAGTTTTTGTAATCTTTAAGTATTTTATGTGGATGTTTTAGGTGTTTTAAGTTAGTTTAGTGTAATATGTGTCTTTGTATAAATTTCGTTTAATTCTATGTTTTTGAGTGTCTAGTGATAGCGTGAATCCACAAGTGAACGACTTCGTCGTCAAGTAATAAAAAGATCGAACCCACAGAGACCGTGATCTTAAATAACAATTAATTATTAAATTAATTAAACTAGACAAGAAAAAGATTTGCAAAAGATTTGGTTTTTGAAATAAGATTAACTAACAAATCAAGTATTTAAAACGTAACCAAATCAAATTGCAATCAAATCAAATATGGAGATTTTCAAATTAAAAGAGATTTTCAGGAATTGGATTACCAACAAGACTGCTCATGCTACTAAATTGACTACCCCTCTTGTTAATTATCGAAATCAAATCAAATCGCAATCAAATCAAATCTGGAGATTTTCAAATTAAAAGAGATTTTCAGGAATTGGGTGACCAACAAGACTGCTCATGCTACTAAATTGACTACCCCTCTTGTTAATTATCGAAATTGCTTTGAAGGTGAATTTATCCTAAATAAGTTAATGTTCCCTCTCGAGATACTAGAACCGTGCCCAATTAAACTAACCACTACTCTCGTGGTAATTGTATTTAAATTGAACCCATTAAGATTCGTGACAATTCAATGAACCCTCGAAGGACCGCTTCTAACTCTCGTGATTTAAGTCCTAAGTTCAATCCCTATAGATCCAATACCTAAGTTCACCGTTAGGTTCATCCTTATAGTATCTATGACATATAAATAAGTGCGCACCAAATTCACAAGTAATTCATGCAATAGGAATTAAATCGAAAGCAAAATTGAAATTAACAAGAAGCAAAATATCAATTCATCATATAAAACGAGTCTTGGGCATAGCCTCAATTCCTAGAAATAAAAACAACTACTCACGCATTGTCATATTCATAGCAACCTTGAATAATAAAAACATAAAAATCCTAAGAGAAGAGAAGAAATTGAGAAGAAGAGAAATCCTAATTTTTACCTATGGTAGCAGCCAAGTGATTATATTTTTGAGCCTGAATCCTATTTATAATGTAGGGTAACTTGGGATTAAAGCAATTACAAATTAGATAAAAAAAACAAATCAAAATCCCAGATTTTGCGCGTCACGGCCGTGACAGATTCTTTCTTGGAAAACTCGGCATTGGTTGGCTTGTCACGGCCGTGACAGGTTCTGACTTTTGCGTCCTTTTCTTTTCAGTCTTGCTCGATCATGGCCATGATGGGCTTTGTTTGGCTCATTTTTCTTGCTTTTCAAGCTCCGTCCTCATGCAAGCTCCAACATAACTAATCCTGAGCATTTGAATCTTCAATTCCCACACACAAACATCACAAAACCACCTTACCCGTTCCAAGGTAAAAACTAACAAAAATAAAATTAAAAATGCCGAAACTACATGAAAATACATGCAATATGATAAAGAAATATGAGGTGTAATCACACTCATCATCTAGGAATATGCTTAATGTGTTTCTTGAGTTTTGTTAGGTGTTTGTTGAAGTTTAGACAAGCTGCTGGAAATGCTCTGGGCATGCTGTAACATATGAGCGCGAACTCCTGACAAGCTGTTGGAAAATGCTCTGGTCATGTTGCAGCATAGGGACGCGAACTCTTTATCAGAAAAGGACAAAAGCAGGACCACTTTCTCTCTCCTATGGACTGTCCAAAAAGCTGACAACATGGCCCAGTCACATGCATAGGTTTTCTACTGGTATGATTAATGAAATGGGCCCAAGTCTTATTTTAATATTGTTTTGATGGCCCAAAGGGAAGAAAGAGAAAAGGCCCTTCCAAAACCCTAAAAAGGGGAATATTCTCTTAATATTAAGAAGGAGCTGCCTTATATCAGTGGACAACAGCTAGGGAGCGAAGACAGCAGCTGGGGGGTTGTCTTCCTCCTCTCCATTGTTCATTTTCGTGATCCCATGGCTTCTTCCACTTTTTATTTCATTTCCAGATTTTGTAAGCTCGGTATGTGCTAGTTTGCTGTAGCGCATTGGTATGTTGAACTTGTAATGAATGTTAGTTGCTGCTATGTGATGCTTTGCTTCTGCATTTTCTCTTAATCTGTGTTTCTATGCTGTTTTATTTAAGCTTGCCTATCTTAGGTAGAACTTTAGCTTGCTGAACTTGGAAAAGTGAAGTTAAGTGGATTTGGTCAAGAGATAAGGGTTAAGTCTCTAATTGGAAAATTAGGAGATGTTGAATGGATTAGGAATAATCATTCAAGTCCTTAAGCTAGCTGGAACATGCTTATTAATAAGAGGGTGTAATTAATATGAATCTAGGAATATAAGGCGTTTAATCAACCTTATCTTTCAAGTGTTGGAAAACACAAATTTAATTTCCTGGAGCTAAATGCTACAACATCGCGAAGCATAACTGAAGCTAATTTGAAATTACAAGGGATCGTACCAGGAGCTGTTTTACTATCTCTGTTCACAACCCTATTTTATTATCTTGTTCTCTTATTACTGTCTTTTAATATTGTCATTTTTAATATTTGAGAATCAACACTTTCACACACTATTTGGTTACACCTTAATCTTAACTTCCAAGAACAATTAATCTGAATTTTGGTAATTGCTACAGCATTCTAATCCTCGTGGGAACGATCTCTTACTTACTCTTTATTACTTGTTACGATTGTGTATACTTGCACATTGCACTTTTTATGAGCAACAAGTTTTTGGCGCCGTTGCCGAGGATTAGTAATGTTGTTTAAATTCCAATTTTCAGATTAGTAGTTCTTTTAGTTAGTAAACTAATGTTTGTAGTTGTCGCAACCATCCCGTCCGGGCGCCGCGAAAAGAGACAAGAAAACGAGGAGTCGCCACCAAATTTTTTTTATTGGGAAAATCTTGGAAAACCCATTTATTTAAGGTAAACCGGTCTTAAAAAAAAGATAAAGATTTGGATTCGGGAGTCGGTTACGAGTAGGGAAGGTATTAACACCCTGCATCGCCCGTTTAAAAAACGGTATCCCAAGTTAATTGTGCAAAATAATTTTAATAACCTTTGAAAATATTTATTTTACCCCACATTCTAAATAATATATATATATATATATATATATACACACAACAAAATGAAAAAATTAAATTTTGGCTTGATAGAATGATTGATTCTACTCCTACGTATTCCCGGGTGCGATGGGAAACTCAAAGCCACGTAGTTCTTGTAGAAAAAGTTTGATTGGTTAGTTAATTTTAGTTTTTGGTAAAGCTTTGATATTTTTTATTTTATATTTTAAAAAAAGATTTTATTTCTGAATAAATTCATTTTTTGCACAGGGTTAAAGATAGCGGAGCTATACGATGAACCCTTATAATTCATATGACACTTGAGGATGAAAAATCATACATCAACATCATAGATTGTTGCGTGAAAATAAATTTTTATTTTAACATCATAAATTGTTGCGTGAATTCAAATAAATTTTTATTTTATAAAGTTGAATAAAATTTTGTTAAAAAGAGTAAATTGAAAACATTTATTATTTTATACAAAAGGAATTCACCCTTGCACAGGGTTAAAGATAGCGGAGCTATACGATGAACCCTTACAATTCATATGATACTTGAGGATGAAAAATCATATATCAACGTCATAAATTGTTGCGTGAATTCAAATAAATTTTTATTTTATAAAGTTGAATAAAATTTTGTTAAAAAGAGTAAATTGAAAACATTTATTATTTTATACAAAATGAATTCACCCTTGCACAGGGTTAAAGATAACGGAGCTATACGATGAACCCTTACAATTCGCATGACACTTGAGGATGAAAAATCATACATCAACGTCATAAATTGTTGCATGAACCCAAAAGGAGATTTTTATTTGAAACGAGGGATTGAAAATATTTTATTAACCATTTTTGGTTCATGTTATTTTTTAGAAACAAAATGAGCTAAAACCCTCTCCTTTTTCATATGATTGGGCTCAAAGCAAGAAAAAGACCCAACTTTAGTTTTTATTGTCAAGTATATTTCCTAAATAAAAAGGGGAATGAAGGCCTGGCAGCTGGCCCAAAATCCATACCTTGATACTTAAAGAAACAAATAAAAGAAGGCAAGCAATCAATAGAGAGAGAAAAAAAACGAGACTTGTATTCCCTCACCACTGAAACACAGAAGACAGAGGAGCAAGAGGCGTGGCGGCGCGAGGCTCAAACGACGGTGGGGCGCAAATGGCGGTGGCTCTGCGACTAGTCTTACACGGCGGTGGAGCAGAATCCGTGGTGGCAGGAAGGGGAACACATGACATCTTGCACGGAGCGGATCGGGACGATGCAGAGACTTTCGTGGCGGTGGTGATGGACCTTGGACGGTGGCTCCGCGATGGGTCTCGCACAGTGAACGGACGATGGCGGTCTGTGCGAAGCAATGAGCGTCAGAGCACGGCGGAAAGGAGGAGAAAGCCGGTTCAGGTGGAGGTTGACGGTGGAACGTGGTGGGTTTTGGGACAGTGGTGGCGGAGGGCGCCGGGTTGGAGCAGAGCGGCGGATCGGGGCGGAGATGACAGCTAGTGACCAAGGCAGAGACCTTCTTCTTCTTCTTTCAATATTTATTTGTTATGTTGTTTAGATCTGATTTTGATTTAGAATGGGATGAAGGATTATGGATTGAAATGGAAGATGATGGGTTTTATTCTGAGTTATTGAAGGAGAAGATGATGGGTAGAAGGATGGATCAAGAATGGAGGAAAAAAAATGCCCCCCCTGGAGTTGTTCCCCTATCCCTTTAAATATTCTCTACTGTTGCAAAACTCCAAAACAGGACCCAATGTCCTCTGCCATGGTTGTAATGCAGGGTCCCTTTCACATTTCCAATCTTATTATTCTACATTTTTTTAGTTTTTCCTTGTGCCGTAACTCTCTTTTGTTTTTGTTAAGTATCTTTCCATTGATTCAGGGTTGACTCTGTTTGAGAGGAGGTAGCAGCATTGCTCATTCCAATATTTCCTTCTTGATGCTTAAATTTTGAAAGCCATGTTTATTGCAAAATGCTTAACAATGCCATTTGTCTTTTGGGTGATGATATGCGTTAAAAAAAAAATTTGCCCTCTTGCTTCTTCGTCCTGCACTTGTTTTATCCCATTCTTCTTTTTCTTTTTTTGTTTTGTTTTGTTTTGTTTTTGTTTTTTTTAATGATAGAAATCAGATCTCTTTTCTTCATATATTTTTTGTTTTTCTTTCTTTAAATGGGCTTTGGGATAAAGGAACATGGACCAAGTAGATGGATTTTTTTATTTTTGCAATTTTGGTCTTTTATCCTTTTTGTTGTTTTTTTTATTTTAAATTTTAATCAAATAAAATAAAGTAAAACATAGCATCCGGACAAAATTGGGTATTCACAGTTGCCCCTCTTTACTTGTTTCTTATTAGATAATAGGTGTAACCAAAGTTAGCATATTATCGTTATAAGAAATGAGTAAAGACGTGAATTTCGATTTTGTCTGGAGTACACTGACCAACAAAGGACCTGCGACTACAAAGCTACTTTCTACAAACAACCAGCGGGTTCGATTGCCCATTGAGGTTTACACATAAAAAGCTTGCAGGGTGGATTACCTGCTGAGCTTAAAAACGAGGATAAAGAACTTACAGGGAGGATTGACTGTCAGAGGCTCGAATAAAGAGATAAAGAGCTTACGGGGTGGATTGCCCGTCAGAAGTTCGAACAAAAAGATAAAAAAAAAGCTTACGCGGTGGATTACCCGTTGGAAAAAGGCTTACGGGGTGGATTGTCCGTCAAAAGCTCGAACAGAAAGATAAAAGAGCTTACGGGGTGGATTGCCCGTCAGAAGCTCGAACAAAAAGATAAAAGAGCTTACGAGGTGGATTGCCCTAACAAAGATAAAAAAAGCTTACGGGGTGGATTGCCCGTGAGAAGCTCGAACATAAAGATAAAAGCTTGTAAGGCCCTATAGACAAATGCAATATGAAAGTTGATTTTGCTCATTGATAGAATGATAATGCATAAGATGCCTTTCATTGATGAATGCTAATAAAGAAACCCTTATTATTTTTTGGCACAATGCAAGAGATACTTTTGATGAAATTATTTCCTTTTTGATGTGTCTTTTCGTTATTGGCTCCTTGACCCCTTAAAATCATGGATCACAGTTAGTCTTGAGGATGAACTAAAACAAGTCCCATATTATCAGAAAAGATATCATGCACTTTTATTTTCTGTTGATAGGCGCTCTTGATGATAATTATCTCGATGGTTGATTCTCAATATTCCTTCCTTTCTTCAGTGCCCTTTATAGGGGAAGCATCGTGCCCCGCATGACCTTTCGAGGCTTAAGGAATTCTAATTGCTTAAAAAAACCAATACTTGTTTCACATTTTAGTATATACTTATCAGGATAAATGCACACATACAAATGACAAAAGTTAAGAGAAA
This sequence comes from Sophora flavescens, assembly GCA_030762895.1. Classification (NCBI taxonomy): domain Eukaryota; kingdom Viridiplantae; phylum Streptophyta; class Magnoliopsida; order Fabales; family Fabaceae; genus Sophora; species Sophora flavescens. The sequence continues at coordinate 100,459,103 of CM061068.1, read as the reverse complement.
AGGACCAAGGTAGCGAAATAAAATAAAGGAAGTCAATGTCATTATATTTGGATTGAAAAAGGTGTACAAAGCATAAATTTCAAAACATTGCGGAGTAGAATCGCATCTCTTCAGGTGATGTCTCTCTCAACGACTAATGTTAGTATCCCTCATACAATCTTGACTGCTCATTAATTGGCTTCAGAGATGTTGTTTGCCCCAGTCTTCATACATCCAATCTACTGACTGCCCCTGTTCACTGCTTGACGATACTTCCATTGTGATTTATTTTTATTTTATTTTTTTTGAACCCTAACTTTTGCCTAGACCGCCTTTTCAGGTTTTCAGCCTACCGGGTTACTCTAACTTTTGCCTAGACTGTCTTTTTAGATTTTCAGCCTAGCGAGCTTTTCTTTCTTTTCTTTTCTCTTTTTTTTATTTTTTTATTTTTCACTTTTTCCTTTCTTTTCTTCTTCTTCTTCTTGGGAAGTGTGTTCAAGCATAATACTTTTTGACTGCATCTGAGTTTACAGGGAGTGGAAGATCTTCATCATCCATCCTGGTGAGAATTAAAGCCCCTCCAGAGATTGCCTTTTTCACTACGTAAGGTCCGTCGTAGTTCGGGGTCCACTTCCCTCGATGATCCTTTTGGATTGGTAGGATCTTTTTGAGCACTAGATCACCTTCCCGAAACTGCCGAGGGCGTACTTTCTTCTCGTAAGCTCTCATCAACCTTTTCTAGTACAATTGACCATGACACAATGCTGCTAATCTCTTCTCTTTGATGAGGTTCAATTGGTCTAGTCGATCTTGAACCCACTCAGCTTCTTCCAGTTCTGCTTCTCTCAGTACCCTTAATGAGGGGATCTCTACTTCAATCGGGAGCACTGCCTCCATCCCATACACTAAAGAATATGGTGTTGCCCCTGTCGAGGTGCAAATAGAGGTACGATAGCAGTGCAAAGTAAAGGGTAACATCTCGTGCCAATCTTTATACGTCACTACCATCTTTTGGACAATCTTCTTGATATTTTTATTAGCGGCCTCAACTGCCCCGTTCATCTTTGGGCGGTATGGGGAGGAATTGTGATGCTTTATCTTGAAGTTTTCGCACATCTCCTTCATCATCTTGTTGTTCAAGTTGGTCGTATTAACAGTGATAGTCTCACTCGGCAACCCATAACGACAAATTAATTCCCTTTTTACAAATTTGATCACGACATTCCTGGTCACATTGGGATATGATGCAGCCTCTACCCACTTTGTGAAATAATCAATGGAAACAAGAATGAAGCGATGCCCATTTGAGGCTTTTGGTTCGATTGGACTGATCACATCCATTCCCCACATTGAGAACGGCCAGGGTGCCGACATGACATTCAAGGGAGCTGGCGGCGCATGAACCTTATCAGCATATATTTGACACTTATGGCACTTCTTCGCATAATTAAAGCAATCAGCCTCCATTGTCAACCAATATTGGTCAGTCCTCAAGATTTTCCTGGCCATTGAATGACCGCTCACGTGTGTTCCAAAAGATCCTTCATGTACCTCCTCAATTATCCGTTTAGCTTCTTTTGCGTCAACGCACCTTAACAACACCATGTCATGATTTCTTTTGTAGAGAATACCTCCATCTAAATAGAAACCCATTGCAAGTCTTCTTAGAGTTCTTTTGTCATTTTCTGAAGTGCCCGGAGGGTATTCCCTTATTTGGATGAAGCATTTGTTGTCATGGTACCACGGTTTTTGATCAGACTCTTCCTCTATCACTTGACAATATGCAGGATGATCACGACTTTCCATTTTGATGAATGGTAGGTTCCTCTTGTCACTTATTTTGAACATCGAGGATAAGGTAGATAGCGTGTCAGCTAATTGGTTATCTTCTTAGGGAATATGATGAAATGTGACTTCATCAAACTGCTCAATCAAACCTTTGATGTAATCATGGTACGGGATTAACTTGGCATCTCGGGTTTCCCATTCCCCTCTAAGCTGGTGGATGACTTATGCAGAGTCACCATATACCTCCAGTATCCTTGCTTTTGCCTCTATTGCTGCCAAGATCCCTAGTGCACAAGCTTCGTATTCGGCTATATTGTTTGTACAATCGAAGCAGAGCCTTGCAGTGACAGGGAAATAATCATTTTATGGTGAGATTAAGATTGCCCCGATTCTGTGTCCTAATGCATTAGAAGCTCCGTCAAATAACACGGTCCACTTTTCTTTTTCTGGTGATTGCTCGTGATCAAACAAAGCCATTATATCCTCATCTGGAAAATCACATTGCATCGATCCATAATCTTCTACTGGCTGATTGGCTAGATACTCTGCAAGAGCACTCCCTTTTATTGCTTTTTGGGTGACATAGACAATGTCATATTCTGATAGCAGGACTTGCCAGCGAGCAATTCTTCCAGTCAGAGTAGGCTTATCAAAGATATACTTGATCGGATCCATTTTGGACACCAACCAGGTAGTGTAACACAACATGTAATGCCTCAAACGGCGAGCCGCCCAAGCCAAGGCACATCAAGTGCGTTCTAGATGTGAGTAGTTGGCTTCGTAACTGGTGAATTTCTTACTTAGATAATAGATGGCATGTTCCTTCCATCCTGACTCATCGTGTTGCCCCAATACGCAACCCATCGATTCATCTAGCATAGTCAAATACATGATGAGAGGTCTTCCCGGCACTGGGGAACCCTGACCGGAGGCTCCTGTAGGTATTGTTTGATCTTCTCAAAGGCTTTTTGACAATCTTTATTCCATGTCACAACTTGATTTTTGCACGGCAATTTAAAGATTGGTTCACATGTCGCGGTTAGTTGGGAGATGAACCGGGCAATGTAGTTCAATCCTCCTAAAAACCCACGAACTTCCTTCTCCGTTTGAGGTGCTGGAATGTCCATGATTGCTCGAACCTTTTCAGGATCAACCTCTATTGCTCTTTGACTAACAATGAACCCCGAAAGCTTGCCTGATTTCACTCCAAAAGTGCATTTGGCTGGATTCAATCGGAGCTTAAACTTTCTTAACCGCTCAAAAAGTTTCTGCAGATTATCAACATGGTTGTCTTCGGATCTAGACTTGGCGATCATGTCATCTACATAAACTTCTATCTCCTTATGCATCATGTCATGGAATAAAGCCACCATAGGCCGCTGATATGTTGCCCCGGCATTTTTCAAGCCAAAGGGCATAACCTTGTAGCAAAAGGTTCCCTATAAAGTGACAAATGTAGTTTTCTCCATATCTTCAGGTGCCATCTTAATCTGATTATATCCCGAGAATCCGTCCATAAAAGAGAATAATGCATGTTGAGCAGTATTATCTACAAGAACATCAATGTGAGGCAAAGGAAAGTCATCTTTTGGGCTAGCTCTGTTCAGATCTCGATAGTCAACATACATTCGAACCTTTCCATCTTTCTTGGGAACGGGAACAATGTTAGCAACCCATTGAGGGTACTTTACAACTTCTAGGAAACCTGCATCCAGTTGTTTCTTGACCTCCTCCTTGATCTTTAAAGACATTTCTGCTTTCATCCTTCGTAGCTTCTACTTTACTGGAGGACATTCCGGCTTTAATGGCAATTTGTGTTCTGGTACACTGGGGTCTAACCCTGGCATGTCTTGGTACGACCATACGAAAACATCTTTATAATCCATCAACAACCTGATCAACCTGTTCCGCTCCTTTTCTTTCAAGGAAAGGCCAATCTTGACCTCTTTTTTATCATCTTTGGTTCCCAAATTGATTAGTTCACCCGGCTCTTCATGGGGCCGAATTTCCCTGGCTTCTTGTTCTACCAATCTCAATAGTTCAGGGGGAACTTCCCCGTCATCATCAACAACCTCCTTAGCATGATCAACGGAATAGTCAAAATTATATGATGAATTACTAACACTGTCGTTTTCAAGAGAGCCACTTTTAGATCTGCATTTTGGTAATTATCTGGAAAAGGTGAATGAATAAAGGTTAAAGACGAGAGACTGCATTTATTGGTGAGGAATGGTGAACAAAAACGAAAGTAAAAAAGGAGAGATAACAACACAAAGATGCATGCATTTATTGATAAGTTATACTGAAACAGAAACAAGTAAGCCCATTACAACAAAACTCTTAAAGCCTTGGGCAGAGCTAAAGGATAGGCATTACAGAATTACTTGGAAAAAGACTCTATGGTCCTGGGGAACTCAATGATCTCCCAATTGTTGAGCTATGTATCTGGAGAGCATGGATACACCAGATTGACACCACGATCGACGGGATAATCATCTTCAATAGCTGCCGCTTGGTCCAGGAATGCGAACCCTACGCTTCGGAAGCTCTGTTGAATGTGATAGATGGGAATCCTTTCAGCCTCGTATTGACGATTTTCCAGCCGAGCCATCCTCTTTCTTTTCTTCTCCTCTATAACCTTCATCTTGTCGGCCTTGGTGGGTTTGTATCCCAACCCAAACCTGTCCTTGTTCTCAGTGAGCATGAGGATGTCAGCGACACCTTGGCTATTCTTCCCCAAACCGCCTCCAGGTTGGTATCCTCCTTCGAGCATAACCTTGGCCATCATAATGGAAGCTTTAGATGACTGAGGTTTCAAGAGTGGAGCTCCTTCCCCAACATTAGTGGCATTGGCAATTTCAAGCGACGGGAAGGCGGTCTCGAGAGCTTCCTCGGCAGCTTCAATGTAAGGGGTTGTTGATGACTTACTTACTAACATATCCTCTTCTCCAGAAACAATTATCAACTTACCATCAACAATGAACTTCACCTTCTGGTGCAACGTGGAAGGTACAGCTCCAGACGAATGAATCCATGGTCGTCTTAGGAGACAACTTTAAGTTGGTGTGATGTCCATTACCCGGAAGAGTATTTCAAAGGTGCAAGGGCCAATCTGAATGGGCAATTCGATTTCTCCCATGACTTCCCTTCGGGTGCCATCGAAAGCTCTTATAATCATTGTGCTTGGCTTCATATGAGTTCCATCTAAAGGCAACTTTGCAAGTGTTGACTTTGGCATTACATTCAAAGAAGAGCCATTATTAATGAGAACCCTAGCCATGACATGATCTCGACACTTCACAGAAATGTGCAACGCCTTGTTGTGCCCCATACCTTTAGCTGGTATTTCATCATCGATGAAAGTGACATAATTATCAGCAACGATGTTACCTACAATGTTATCGAGCTTATCAATTGTGATGTCATGGGAGACATGAGCTTGATTTAGCACCTTCATCAGTACTCTCCTATGTGGCTCAGAGTTCATCAATAGAGACAAAAGAGATATTCGAGCCGGAGTTCGATTTAACTGATCCACAACCCTATATTCACTCTGCTTGATGAACTTCAAGAATTCACCGACTTCTTCGTCAGATACCTACTTTTTACCCCCGTTTGCTTCCTTGTCATCTGGAATTCCTTCCACCTTCTCTTTCCCCTTGCGATCCTTTCCTTCCTTTTCTATTTCCTCCCTTCGCAATACCTCTAGAGTGTAAATACGACCACTCCTAGTTATTCCACCAATTCTTGAAATGTTGGTAACCACAGTAGTCCCGTCGGAAGGATTGGGTTGAACCTGCATCTCATATTTCCATGGTACCGCTTTGGTGTCCTTGTAAGGGAAAGGACTTGGAACTCGGATGACGATTGGTGTTGGCCCACTTGGAACCGGCAAAGGTTTCTTCTCAGTATAGTATATCACCACTAGTTTCGGAGTGACTTGCTCAGGAACTGGTTGAGGATTAACCACAACAGTAAAAGGGGTTATCTTAATTGGGGTTGGGGAAATTGTAGATTTAGCAACCATGTTAATGGCATACTCATTTGATTCACAATCAATTAAGATAAACTTCATATATATTAACTGCTGCACAACATGCCGAAACTCTGAACAGTCTTCAATCATTCCATGTTCCCATCGAAGTCACACCTTATCTCTCCATCGAGAGTCTTTTCTTCCATGATCGGGATTTGGATTAATCCACATTTGCACATCTCCCTGAAAAAACCCTCATAGGAGTCCTAACATCGGCCACTTTACTCTTGAGAGTATGTTCCAAGAAGCTTTCAATGGCATTGACTCCCGAACTCCTATGATTTGGCATAGGACCCTGTGCCACATTTGGAGCATCCTTCTGAAAGCTCAACCATTTGGCATTAATCAGGTCTTGCAACTTAAACTTCAAAGCTTTACAACTCTCGGTGGAATGACCTGTGGCCCCATCGTGATATTCACATTGAGCATTTGGGTCATACCACTTTGGATAAGGAGGGTCTATTGGTCTTGTCGGGATAGGAGTTAGCACGGATTTGCTCAAAAGTTGGTGGAGTAGTTCAGTGTAGGTCATGGGTATCGGGTCAAAACGCACTGGCTTTCTTTCCGAGTTATACGGTGGTCTTGTTTGGCTGGTGTTTGGGTTTGGATTTAGGGGTTGGAGTGTTGGACAATTTGAGGTGGCATGGTAGGGTGTGTTTGAGGCTGAGAAGGGTATGATGGTCGGTAAGGAGCCATCTATTGAGGATTTGGAAATTGTGAGGTGGCAGCGATGTATGGCTGGTTGGCTTAGTGATATGGAGGTGGTTGGTAATATGGGGCGTATTGGGCTTGGAAGGCGGGTGTTTGGTTCGGTCTCCATTGGTTCGGTTTCTTTTGTTCAAAGGTTACTGCATGTGCTTCTCGCTCTTTCTTTTTCACAAACGGGGCTTTCTTTGGGCCGTTCCCTACTGAAGTCTCGGTGATCTTGCCATTCCTCATTCCACTTTCATTTCTCTCGCCGATGATGACCATGTCAGAAAAGTTTGATGATACACTCCCAATCATCCTATCATAGAAGGGCGACTGGAGTGTATCAATTAACATTGCTACGATTTCTTTCTCGGCTAAGAGAGGCTCCACCTGAGCAGCCAGTTCCCTCCATCATTGTGCATATTCTTTGAAAGTCTCTACGTCCCTTTTTGACATATTTTGGAGTTGCATCCTATCGGGAGCCATGTCAATATTGTACTTGTACTGCTTCAGGAATGCATCTACTAGATCTTTGAAGGATCGGATGTGTACCCGCTCGAGATGCGTATACCAATTTGAAGTTGCCCCAGTTAAATTGTCTTGGAAGAAGTGAATCAAGAGTTTATCATCTTGGGCATATATCTTCCTAACATACATGGTCAAATGGTTTTTGGGACAAGTGGTTCCCCGATATTTGTCAAAATCGGGCACCTTAAATTTCGGCGGAATTATAACATTTGGCACCAGACAAAGTTCCGAGGCATCCCGAAGACCATAACCATTTACCCCTTCAATGGCCCGCAATCTTTCCTCTAGTACTTCCAACTTTTCTTTAGATTGGGAATTCCCCCTCGACTGATTCATCGGAGTTTCTCCGTACATATTATGGGGAAATGAATATGGCATGGAGGAGGAACCGAAGTTTGGCATCATTTGAGCCCCCTGGGGTCCATAATGTAGGGTGTATTGTGGGGGCTTTGGATTGACATAAGGGGTCACTATCGGGGTGTTACCATCTGTAGGGTTGACAGTTTGTGTTTCCGGTATTTTGACAACGTTGGTGGGGGTTTGTGTCTGAGTGATATGTTTGGAGTTTTGAATGCCATCTTGTGGGCTGGGGGCTATTGGTGACACAAATCCACGAGGCAAACCGTATGGGGGATTGCTCGGGTCAAATGAAAAATGAGTTTGGTTGCTTGGATAAATAGTGAGAGGCATCATGGCCCCTGGTTGGTTGAAGCATTGAATAGGAATCTGAGAAAAACCGGGCGGGATGAGAGGTGTGGCTGGATGTCCTTCGTTCGAGGCTGGAGGGTTCTCCTCTGTGTTCTTTTCCTTCTGCATTGCTTTTAGGTTCTCCATCATCTTAGTCATCTGATCTTTGATTTGACTGTCTTCATCCCTGATCTCTTGGACTTCTTCTAGTTCATCCGCCATGGTCCTTGCCTGTGATCGAGTACGATAAGGGTGTCTTGGAGCAATTGTTCAGAAAAGTCACACTGTTTTAATCAGAACAAAAAAAGTAAGGACATGACAAAAAAGTAAAAGTTTTAGTGTAAACCACCTTTGGAGTTATTATTTATTTAATATATTTTTGTTGTTTTTTTTTTTTTTTTGAGTTGACACCTTGTGACTGACAAGAGATGGTCCCTCCATCCCACACAGAGAGCATTGTGCTCATAAGATGAAATGGAGTTGACAACAAATCCAGGGGAAAAACATCTCTCCACAATAGATGTTGTCTTAAACACACTAGCAATGCGAATTATGAATTGAGACATCCTGACCTACCCTTTGCACAGAAGGAAGAATCCTATAAGGCAAAGATGTAGTTGACAACATACTAAAGGGAGACCATGCTCCACGATAGGTGTCGTCGCAAGTCAAGTGTAAGAGTTGGAGTGCGAAGGAATCATAGAGGCAAGAACAAGTTTCATTAAAAACTCCTCAAAGCAATACATAGATTGGGATTACATCATTGTCTAATCAATATTTCAACATTGTTACAAAATTTCATCCTAAAGTCAACAACTTAGGTCACTTTCTTTTTAGCCCTCGAGCAAACCCTCCACATATTTGCATAAAATCGTCCAATTCATACGGGAGACGAAGCATAGGGTCCGCACAGATTTGTTGTTCTGCCTTCTCAAAGCTTCGAACAAAATTCGGAACGCAATGGCTTAGCTCCAAACTCATGCTCACATATCTCTTTTTCCATATGTCAATATCTATCCCTCGCTCTCGCGCTTCTTCTCTCCACCATTTCATGGCATTCATTGCTTGAACCGCGTGATCATGATAATGCTTTGCCGAGGTCCACCCTAAGTCGCACTGCTTCTTGATTTTGACCATTAGGATATTCAGTTCTTTGACATTTTGTACCAATTCATTAGTCATCCTACTTTGTGCATGAATTTGCTTCTGTAAGTTGCTATTGACTCCCCTTTGTCGATCAACCTCCGCCTCCAATGACTTTCTCATACCTTCTTGCTGAATGACTTCTTCTTCTAACTGACGCTTTTCTTTTCTTAGCCGATGCCTCTCTGTTGTCAAGGACAATACTTTACTTTCAAGATTCTGGACCTTAGCCATGATGCTTGGTGAGACATTGTATGTGTTCTTCTGGACTCTTGAGGTTGTGGAGATATCTGCACACAAATCTTTTAAGTGTTCATTTTCCTTTGCTAACTTCTCACAACGCTTCTGTCCAATGACTATTTTTAACTCGGCATCTTGCTTTTGTTGTTCCATTTCCTTCATTTGTGCTTCTAGAACTTTTAGTTGTTCTGTCATTTGAGTTACCAAAGGGGAGTGATCTTTATCTTTCATGCTTTCTGTCGGAATGTTGACGGGACCTTTCCTTGATTTTCTCCATGCTTCATATTCTGAGACAATGATTAGGATTGGTCGGCCCAATTGTGCTCTCCCTGCCATCTTCACATCTTTCCATGCATTTCTGACTGATTTTGCCAACAACTTGGTATTCTCTCCATCCTCGTACCAAAAACAGCATCCGCCGAGTTGTTCTTCTCTTGGCACGGTTTGCGTCCAACAAAGCTGTTGTAAGACTATGGCGGGTGTGTAGGATATGCACCCTCTTGGACCCATCAAAGGAACATTGGGATAGTCACCACAACTATGAATGATATCTTGCCCCTGCTGACCTTCGTACCATGGGCATACCCACCTAAAAGTGTCCCTTTCCACTTTGTCAAACTCGCTCTTCCATTCCTTTTCATTTAGCTGTCTTATAGGGATGCTATGGAAGCCTCTTAGTGGATCTGAATGGTGGGTGATATAACCTTTTGCATACATGTGAGTCATGTCCCACACATAGAGCAACTGTGCACAACATCGGAGCTTCCCCTTTGGATTCCGCTAGCAAAATTCTAGAGTCAAAAGCGTTTCAGCTAACACTGCCGGCACGGGGTTTTTCTTTCTTTCTACTGTGAAGAATACATCCATTGCCGCTTGATCTATCATGTCTAGCGCTGATGGAAATAGAACCAATCCATATATTGTTAGCACCAATACCCTCTCAAAGGTTTCCCAATCCTACCGATCCATTAGTTTCTTCAAATGATTTTCAAGAAGAGTTCGGGTTAACCCTCGCGAGTTTGAGTGCCCGGTCAACTTCAAATCATTCTCAGGAAGCCCTAGTAACCCTGCTATCCTTGTAGTGGTCAAGTATTGCCCCAAGTGAAAGTACACGACGGGGTTTTTCTGCATTGGCAACCTTAACAGGCAAGCATATTCTTCAATGGTGGGAGTAATGTCCATGTTTTACAATTCAAAACATCTGAGGTGGGGGTTCCAATACTGACATAAGGCACTCAAAGCAGTAGTGTCAACCGGTATGAAAATTAGGTCCAAGATCCCTCCATACTTCTTGGCGAAGCTTTTTCGACGTTCTTGAGGCAAAGATTGGCTCAACTCTTTCAGATTCTCTAATGAGTTCAATATCACCCTGGAGCTCTTGGTGGTGGGAGCATTGCTAGTGTGCCTGACTTTTTCCATCTCTTGTAATCAAAGGTGTTATTTCAAACCAAATTATCTGCGGAGGGAAATTTACTTTGTTAATAACATTTGGAAAGCAAATTTACTTATGCATGAGAGCGTAACAAAATGCATGAATGACATATTAACAATGCATGACTTAAAGTACTACATGCACGAGCGTACAATGAATAATAATGAATGTAACAGAATGCATGAATGAATGGCATATGAAGGCGTCCGTGGAATGCATGCATAAAATCATTATGATGAATGTGATTATTCATGTTGCAGAAAAAAGGTGGAATGCACTCCCTTTTATCCTATATAGGTCATATCCTAACGTTGAACTTCTGAGGTCAAGACCCTAGTTTGGTAGGCTACTAATGGCATTTTAGGTGCATGACTTCCGAGACAGATCTAGATCCCTAAACATATGGTCCCCGGATTACCCTCATCTAAAAATGAGGAACCGAATCCATGAACCTCACCACAGGGACGGAAAAGTCACAATATGGCAGTCCATGTTCCGGTAGCAATCCGAGCGGGAGAATCAATGTCTGTCAGGGACGCAAAAGCATCACAATAACATCACTGAAGCCCCTTCTAATCTTATTACATTCCAAGACTCGGGTATAGAGCCCAAAAGTGTGTGAATATGTGATGGTGATGTGTGTGCTGGGAGCAAGCAAACCTGCACAAAACCTAAAAAACTAACCCCAAACTGTAAAAGAACAGCCAACATTTAAAAGAGTTTTCTACCCTAGGGTTGCAAGAATATACAAAGTCATTTATAAGAACAACTAAAACTATTTACGAAAATAAAAAAAGGGTAAAGTTAATACTTTTAAAGCTATTAAAAGAAATTGCACAAACAACTATGATAGGCCTGACTCTCGAATGTCCCCAGTGGAGTCGCCAGCTGTCGCAACCGTCTCGTCCGGGCGTCGCGAAAAGAGACAAGAAAAGAGGAGTCGCCACCAAAATTTTTTTATTTGGAAAATCTTGGAAAACCCATTTATTTAAGGTAAACTGGTCTTAAAAAAAAGATAGAGATTTGGATTCGGGAGTCGGTTACGAGTAGGGAAGGTGTTAGCACCCTACATCGCCCGTTTAAAAAACGGTACCTCAAGTTAATTTTGCAAAATAATTTTAATAATCTTTGAAAATATTTATTTTATCCCACATTCTAAATAATATATATATATATATATATATATATATATATATATATATATATATATATATACACACACACACACACACAACAAAAGGGAAAATTAATTTTTGGCTTGACAAAATGATTGATTCTGCTCCTACGTATTCCCGGGTACGATGGGAAACTCAAAGCCACGTAGTTCTTGTAGAAAAAGTTTGATTGGTTGGTTAATTTTAGTTTTTGGTAAAGCTTTGATATTTTTTATTTTATATTTTAAAAAAAGATTTTATTTCAGAATAAATTCATTTTTTGCACAGGGTTAAAGATAACGGAGTTATACGATGAACCCTTACAATTCATATGACACTTGAGGAGGAAAAATCATACATCAACATCATAGATTGTTGCGTGAAAATAAATTTTTATTTTAACATCATAAATTGTTGTGTGAATTCAAATAAATTTTTATTTTATAAAGTTGAATAAAATTTTGTTAAAAAGAGTAAATTGAAAACATTTATTATTTTATACAGAAGGAATTCACTCTTGCACAGGGTTAAAGATAGCGGAGCTATACGATGAACCCTTACAATTCATATGACACTTGAGGATGAAAAATCATACATCAACGTCATAAATTGTTGCGTGAATTCAAATAAATTTTTATTTTATAAAGTTGAATAAAATTTTGTTAAAAAGAGTAAATTGAAAACATTTATTATTTTATACAAAAGGAATTCACCCTTGCACAGGGTTAAAGATAACGGAGCTATACGATGAACCCTTACAATTCATATGACACTTGAGGATGAAAAATCATACATCAATGTCATAAATTGTTGCATGAACCCAAAAAGAGATTTTTATTTGAAATGAGGGATTGAAAATATTTTATTAACCATTTTTGGTTCATGTTATTTTTTAGAAACAAAATGAGCTAAAACCCCCTCCTTTTTCATATGATTGGGCTCAAAGCAAGAAAAAGGCCCAACTTCAGTTTTTATTGTCAAGTATATTTCCTAAATAAAAAGGGGAATGAAGGCCTGGCAGCTGGCCCAAAATCCATACCTTGATACTTAAAGAAACAAATAAAAGATGGCAAGCAATCAGTAGAGAGCAAGAAAAAACGAGACTTGTATTCCCTCACCACTGAAACGCAGAAGATAGAGGAGCAAGAGGGGTGGCTGCGGCGAGGCTCGAATGGCGGTGGGGCGCAAACGGCGGTGGCTCTGCGACTGGTCTTGCTCGGCGGTGGAGCAGAATCCGTGGTGGCAGGAAGGGGAACGCACGGCAGCTTGCACGGAGCGGATCGGGACGATGCAGAGACTTCCGTGGCGGCGGTGATGGACCTTGGACGGTGGCTCCGCGATGGGTCTCGCACAGTGAATGGACGACGGCGGTCTGTGCGAAGCAGTGAGCGGTAGAGCACGACGGAAAGGAGCAGAAAGTCGGTTCTGGTGGAGGTTGACGGTGGAACGTGGTGGGTTTTGGGACAGTCGTGGCGGAGGGCGCCGGGTTGGAGCAGCAGCGGCAGATCGGGGCGGAGATGGCAGCTAGTGACCAAGGCAGAGACCTTCTTCTTCTTCTTTCAGTGTTTATTTGTTGTGTTGTTTAGATCTGATTTTGGTTTAGAATGGGATGAAGGATTATGGATTGAAATAGAAGATGATGGGTTTTGTTCGGAGTTATTGAAGGAGAAGATGATGGGTAGAAGGATGGATCAAGAATGGAGAAAAAAAAATGCCCCCCCTGGAGTCGTTCCCCTATCCCTTTAAATATTCTCTACTGTTACAAAACTCCAAAACAGGATGCAATGTCCTCTGCCATGGTTGTAATGCAGGGTCCCTTTCACATTTCCAATCTTATTATTCTGCATTTTTTTAGTTTTTCCTTGTGCTGTAACTCTCTTTTGTTTTTGTTAAGTGCCTTTCCATTGATTCAGGTTTGACTCTGTTTGAGAGGAGGTAGCAGCATTGCTTGTTCCAATATTTCCTTCTTGATGCTTAAATTTTGAAAGCCACGTTTATTGCAAAATGCTTAACAATGCCATTGGTCTTTTGGGTGCTGATATGCATTAAAAAAAAAATTTGGCCTCTTGCTTCTTCGTCCTGCACTTGTTTTGTCCCATTCTTCTTTTTCTTTTTTTGTTTTGTTTTGTTTTTGTTTTGTTTTTTTAATGATAGAAATCAGATCTCTTTTCTTCATATATCTTTTGTTTTTCTTTCTTTAAATGGGCTTTGGGATAAAGGAACATGGACTAAGTAGATGGATTTTTTTATTTTTACAATTTTGTTCTTTTATCCTTTTTGTTTTTTTTTAAATTTTAATCAAATAAAATAAATTAAAACATAGCATCCGGACAAAATTGGGTATTCACAGTAGTGATTGATGTAGCAACAGGTACTTGTTCTGGTTGAAATGGCTGAAACAAAGCAACATGATAGCATGGCATTGGCTAATGATAGGAATAGTGCTATCCGAGGATACGCACTCTTTGATCCATCAACTTTGAACAAAAGGATTGTGAGAACAAAGATCACAGCCCCCCACTTTGAGTTCAAACCTGTCATGTTTCAAATGTTGCAACTAATGGGGCAATTTGGTGGAGTTGTCGATGAAGATCCTCACTTACATCTGAAACAGTTTCTGGATGTGGCTAGTAACTTTAAAAACCCAGGCGTTTCTGATGATGCCATCAAGTTGAGATTGTTTCCATATTCTTTGAGTGGGAAGGCTAAAGCTTGGTTGAATTCTTTAGAGCCCAACTCAGTGGACACATGGAACATGTTAGCTGAAAAGTTCTTTATCAAATACTTCCCCCTAAGTAAAAATGATAGGATGAGGAATGACATAATCTCATTCGAGCAAATGGATGATGAACCACTGTTTGAGGCTTGGGAGATGTTTAAGTTGCTTTTAAGGAGATGCCCTCATCATGGAATTCCTATATGCATTCAAAAGGAGCATTTCTATGATGGATTGTTGCTTGATGCAAGAATGATGTTAGATGCTTCAGCAGGTGGCACATTGCTGACCAAGTCTTATAATGAAGCAGATGCCCTGATTGAAAGCATTGTTGCAAATAGTCATCAATGGCCCACTGCTAGGATATGCTCGAGCAAATCAAGTGCTACAGAAAAAGCTCACAAAGGGACTGAAATTTATGCTATTTCTGCTCAGTTAGCCTCATTGACAAACATGGTGAAAAATTTAACCATGGCTAACCAGAGCATCCCTGCAAACCAAGCTGTAGTGAATGAGCCTATGGGAAATGAGCAACAATATTTCCAAACTGATGCTGTATCATGTATGCACTGTGGAGGGGAGCACTTATTTGAAAGTTGTTTTGGGAATCCTGTATCTGTTAATTATGTTGGGAACAACAACTGGGGTACTAATTAATTCTCCAACACTTACAATCCAGGGTGGAGGCAACATCCAAAGTTCTCATATAGTAACCACAACACTTTGAATCCTTCACTTGGATACTCACCCCAACAACAGAGGCTGCAGCAGCCTCAACAGCAACCACAAGCCCAATCTGCCAATCAAGGCATGTCCTTGGAGTCTGTGTTGAAAGCCTTCATGTCATAAAGCAAAGCTCAGTTTCAGAGTCAAGGTGCAGCAATGAGGAATCTAGAAAATCAAATAGGCCAGTTGGCTAATGCTCTGAACTCAAGGTCAAGTGGTACCTTTCCTGCATCTATTGAGATCCCAAAAACTTCCAGTTCTACTGGAAATGAGCAATGCAAGGCCATTCATTTATAGAGTGGGACTGAATTACATGTGTAACAGAGAAAAAGAAGAAAGCTGAAGATAAAACTGCTCTAGAGAAGAACAAGGCTAGTGCTGAACAACCTGTTGAGAAAATAGAGCCATAACTTGTTGTAGCATCTGAAACACTGCCCAAACTTGTCCCAGAGAGAACTCCCCCTCATTTTCCTCAAAGGTTGAGGAAGGTTCATCAGGACAAACAATTCAGTAAATTTCTAGAGATTCTAAAGTATCCAGATGAGGGAATGGAAGAATGTTCATTTGTACAGTCAGTTGACACTTTGGTGTAGAAATAGTTTTTGGAAGATCAAGTTGCTATGACTGATGTTGTAGCACTGAATGAGAATGAGTCCTTATCTGATGAGAAAATTGTTGTTTTGATAGAAGGGAAGCCAACATCACCAAAATGGGCTCGCAGATCTAAATCATTAGAGGAAGCGATCTTGATTGTTGCTTTGAAGAGGCAACTCAAGCATATGAGGGGGAAGAAAAGGAGGTGGCCATTACCAAAGAGGTCAAAGTCCAGGGAAAGAAAATATTTAGGAAAATGGCTAAATTTTCTCAGAGGAGGATCTACTTATGTCTGGCCCAGCTGTGAAGAATTTATGCACCCAGGATGCTGCAGCATGCGGCAACATCAAAACAAGGGATGTTTCTCTCTTTACCCTTTTTGCTGTTTTGGAAGTTTCTATTATGTTTTATGTTACCCTTCTAGTAGTACTGTAGTTTATGTTATGTTTGGTAGTGGTTGTCTGTTTGTTGTTTTAGTATGTTTGTCTCTGATTGGACCACAAATGATTAATGAACAACCCCCTTAGGGGGTTCTTTTGAACAGTAACTGAAGTTGTTTGAATCACAACCTTAATTTATGAACCTTTGTCATGACTGTTGAACTTTTTAGCTGTTTGGATTGACTGAAATTGTTTGAGGTTTAAACATATGCTTCAGCATTTTGATATAACCTGTGAGATTTTGACCCTCAACGGTTTATTTGATTGTGAGTTCCATTCATGTGCCTTCTTTGTAAAGTTTGACTTGATTCTTGCTTGTACATATCACTGCTACACACACTTTTGCTTGAGGCATGTTTGATTTTTCTTAATCCTAGTCTTAGCCTAAATAACCTATCCTTTGATTTTAACTTTGTGTATGAGCCATTTGAGCTTGAGCCCCTTATTCTATTATTAGCCACATTACAAGCCCTATAACTTGAAAAACAATAATTGCCCTATCTAGGTGGAGTTTAGGGATAGTTTTCTTGACAATATGCTTGTAACATTAGTTTGGGGGTGGTTTGAGGACAAGCACCATTTTAAGTTTTTTTTTTTGGGGGGGGGGGGGGGGTGTGCTATACAGCAAAGTGGTGTATTGACTGAGTTTTGCTGTTTTATTTACAAAAATTTTGTTTTTGAGAGAAAAAAAAAAAGAAAAAAAGAAAAGAGAACATGAATAGGACAAAGGCCTTCAAATGTGAAAAATGTTCTCTGTTTAAAAAAAAGAAAGAAAGAAAGAAAAGAAAGGTAATAAGGAAAGGAATGAAAGGATAAGGAAACTAAAAAAAAAGGGAGTACCCCATCCTTGGTATTGAGATTTTTCTGGTGGTTTGTGGAGAGCATTTGGTGTTGAACACATTGTAGGGAAAGCATTTATGAACTCCACCTAGTGTTAGCCACTTCCCAAAAATGTATCCTACCTTGACCTAAGCCTCATTACAACTCAATAAAAGTCCTCTAGCAGTGTAAAGCTTTGATATTGTGCTAGTGAGTTTAGATATTTGTCAAGCTTATGATAGGGTTGCATCTGAATGATGATTGAGTGCACCCACTTAATTGTGTGAGTGAGGAAGAACACACTGTTCTGAGTGCATAATGCTGTAGCATGTTGTTCTGGGCTGAAAATGATTGATTTTATAAAAATATGCTGATTTGTGATGCATGAATGTTGAGAAAGTAAGAGGTTTTGGTTTGTGGTGCATGACATTGCTTTTGAAGAAAAAAAAATTGTGGTCTATCAGTCTTGTGTCCATGTTTAGGTCTTTGTTGATTTTTGTGTGTGTCTTTTTTCTTTTGTGTCTTTCTTTCCATTACTTGAGGACAGGCAATGATTCAAGTTTGGGGGTGTGATAACTCTTAGAAATGAGAGTTATCTACTCTTTCTTAGCTTGAGTTTTTGTAATCTTTAAGTATTTTATGTGGATGTTTTAGGTGTTTTAAGTTAGTTTAGTGTAATATGTGTCTTTGTATAAATTTCATTTAATTTTGTTTTTGAGTGTCTAGGAATATGCTTAATGTGTTTCTTGAGTTTTGTTAGGTTTTTGTTGAAGTTTAGACAAGTTGTTGGAAATGCTCTGGGCATGCTGTAATATATGAGCGCGAACTCCTGACAAGCTGCTGGAAAATGCTCAGGTCATGCTGCAACAAAGGGACGCGAACTCTTTATCAGAAAAGGACAAAAGAGGAACCACTTTCTCTTTCTTGTGGGCTGTCCTGAAAGCTGATGACGTGGCCCAGTCACATTCATGGGTTTTCTGCGGGTACGATTAATGAAATGGGCCCAAGTATTTATTTTAATATTGTTTTGATGGCCCAAAAGGAAGAAAGAGAAGAAGGGTCCTTCCAAAACCCTAAATAGGGGAATATTCTCTTAATATTAAGAGGGGGTTGCCTCATATCAGTGGACAATAGCTAAGGAGCGAAGACAACAACTGGGGGGTTGTCTTCCTCCTCTCCATTGTTCATTTTCGTGCTCCCATGACTTCTTCTTCCATTTTTTATTTCATTTCCAGATTTTGTAAGCTCAGTATGAGATAGTTTGCTGCAGCGCACTGGTATGCTGAACTTGTAATAAATGTTAGTTGTTATTATGTGATGCTTTGCTTCTACATATTCTCTTAATCTGTGTTTATATATTGTTTTATTTAAGCTTGGCTATCTTAAGTAGAACTTTAGCTTGCTGAACTTGGAAAAGTGAAGTTAAGTTGATTTGGTTAAGAGATAAGGGTTAAGTCTCTAATTGGAAAATTAGGAGATGTTGAATGGATTAGGAATAATCATTCCAGTCCTTAAACTAGCTGGAACATGCTTATTATTAAGAAGGTTTAATTAATATGAATCTAGGAATAGAAGGCGTTTAATGAACCTTATCTTTCAAGTGTTAGAAAACACAAATTTAATTTCCTGGAGCTAAATCGTACAACATCGCGAAGCATAACTGAAGCTAATTTGAAATTACAAGGGATCATACCAGGAGCTGTTTTACTATCTCTGTTCACAACCCCATTTTATTATCTTGTTCTCTTATTACTGTCTTTTAATATTGTCATTTTTAATATTTGAAAATCAACACTTTCACACACTATTTGGTTACCCCTTAATCTTAACTTCCAAGAACAATTAATCTGAATTTTGGTAATTGCTACAACATTCTAATCCTCGTGGGAACGATCTCTTGCTTACTCTTTATTACTTGTGACGATTGTGTATACTTGCACATTTCACTTTTTATGAGCAACATAATCCTGAAGATGTGTTGAGTACTTGTTGTTGTTAGCCTGAAGAGGTGTTGAATACTTGTAAGCTATTGGATTATAGTGGAGAAAACCTTCAAGTAGAAGGGACTGGACGTAGCTCTTGGTTGGACAAGAGTGAATCGGGATAACTGTGGGGATTTGGATTTAAGTTTGTTAACTCTTTTGAAAAGATATTTATTTTCTTGCTTTCAAAAAGGTTTTAAGTAAAGGATTTTCTAAAAACTATTAAGAAACACAATTCAACCCCCTTCTTGTGTTTTCCTGTGTCAACTTCACCATTAACAGTATCCTCAAACCAAACAAAAAATTGGAACCTCTGAGATGGGCAAGGGATTTTAGCACCCTGCCAATGAAGGATCAAAGACCAAAGATTTGAAGAAAATGTGCACTCTAAAAATAAGTATGCAGTAATTTCAAGATTCAATTTACAAAAACAACAACTCAAGTCACTAATATCAACAATCACTTTCCTATTATACAAGTTACACCTAGTTGGGGTTCTATCTAGCAACAATTGCCAAGTGAAAGCAATAACCTTATAAGGGCTATACTTTTCTTCAAAATTTTAACCACCATTTCCTCAAAAATCGATTGTTGGACAGACCTCAAATGAGGAAATCATAAGCTGATTTAACATTATAAGTCCCTGAAGAATATAACTTTCAAATCCAACTATCCTCCTATGAAACAAATTAAGAAACAGATTATGGGACATTTTGAAATTCTAGCAACATATCCTCCACCCAAACAAATAGTTGTCTCCTTAAGATTTGTCTTCTCGTCTTGACTTTAAAAAAGTATGATAATTATGAAAGTAAATGAAAAAATGAGCAAATTTGTGTCATTAAATCATATACAAATGATCGGGATTAGAGTTCGTTAGGATCATATAATCACTTAAAAAAGTCACATGACTTTAGTTTTAATTATGACCATTCATATGTGATCTAAAAGTCCGGATTTACTCATCACACTCTCATAAAAAAAATATATCATTCTCACTTGATACATCTCATACAAAACTAGTGTGCAAGTATTATTGCATTCTTAATTTTTGTTGACAAAAACCTTATTTAGCTTTTTTCGATAATTGAAAATGTATTGATAAAATGTCCAGCTACAACATCATAGAGAGCAAACTCCACCCACCTTCTAGGAGGGGATGTAAAGAGCACACACTAACATTTGCTAGACACCTAGACTAAAAAAAAGAACAAATCTATTTTGAGTACAAGTACCCCCAATCTAAGAGAACAACATGACGCCGTGTAAGGAAACTAATGAAGTTTTAGACTCTGCCCTTTCTCCATCTCCCCCTCTTTGTATCTTCTCTTCTTAACAGATCTTATCTGTTAGTTCCTTCTTTTCCTTCTTTCTGTTAGCTAGTATTTAGGATTGTTGGTTAGTCTGTTTTTCCTTGTAGCTATAAGTATAGCATCCTTCTTTGTACCAATCATTCATTCATTTCATTCAATAAGAAGTATTATTCAGTAACTGCTTTCTTTATATGGCACCAGAGCGCGACGATTCTGGGAAGAATGACGAAGAGTCATCGGAGAAGAAGGAGAATGCCTTTTCCGATGGCAGGAACAACACGCCCTCCAATCCTGCATTTCATCTCAACGCCTCTGATAACCCCGGAACCCCCTTGGTTGCTGCTGTGCTCAACGGGGAGAACTATCGCACATGGGCCCGTTCAATGAAGACAGCGCTGCGTGCAAAATCAAAATTAGGGTTCATCAATGGAACCGTCAAGAACCCAAACATCGATAGCTCCGATTATCCACATTGGGAGAAGGCTGACTCTATAGTCATGGCGTGGGTCATCAATTCTGTTGATCCTAGCCTGCATGCAAGCATTTCACATGCTACCACTGCGAAGGATGTATGGGACGATCTTGAGGAACGTTTTGCTCAGACAAACGCACCTAAGGTTCATCGGTTATGGAGAACCCTGTGCTTGATTCAACAAGAATCGGGTGTAAGCATTAAAGACTTCTACACCCAATTCAAGAGCTATCTTGATGAGCTCTCAGAACTGCAGCCCCTTCCGGAATGCACCTGTGGAGCTGCAAAGGCATTGATGCAGAGAGAAGAAGAAAATGGGGTCCACTTGTTTCTTGGAAGTCTTGAAAATGAGCAATTTACTCATATCAAGGCAACAATCCTAAATACAGATCCTTTACCTTCCTTTCGTGCTACCTTCAACCATGTTCTAAGGGAGGAATCCAGATTCATGGTAGAGAAGGAAAGGAGCATAAAGATTGAGTATGCTGCAGCTTTTTACACAAACAACACCAACAGCCAAAAGAATCGAGATGGGGGGAAACCCAGGTGTGATCACTGTGGGAAGATTGGTCATGTAAAGGCCAAATGCTTCGAAATTGTGGGATATCCCCCAAATTGGGATACTCGAAGGACTCGAAGGAACAACAACAAATCTGGAGGATAAAACTCAGCCCATTTTGCCTGTGCTAAAAAAGATAAAGGGGCTGAAACAGAAGGAAATTCAGTAGGGTATGCCCTGCATGGCATTCATATGGGAAATGGTCATGAATATATGGCAGGTAATGTAGGCCTAAGTAAAAGCCAACAATGGGTTCTAGACAGTGGTGCCTCACACCACATGACCCATTTGCTTTCTCAATTAGAGGAAGTAAAGGTTTTAGAAAGACCTTTCCACATATTAGTTCCCACAGGGGACTCTGTTCTAGTAGAAAAGAAGGGTTCCATTACCCTCAGTAAAAGCATAAGGCTGCACAATGTTCTTTTTGTTCCTGGTTAACGTTTTAACTGCAATTTAATTTAAATTTATAGATTAACCTTTGATTTAAACTGCATAGTTACTTATCAGCTTAATTCTTGTCTCATTCAGGACCAAGCCACGAAGATGATGATTGGCTCGGGTAAATTGCTAAATGGAGTTTATGTCTTCCATCCAGAAGAAGCAGGATCTTGCTCAGTTGCTCATGGAAAGGAAGATCATACACTTCTATGGCATGCTAGGATGGGGCACCCCTTAAGTCAATCACTACAGCGTATTTCTTCTTTTCTTAGTAGTAGTTTAGATTTTAGTAGACTGAATTGTTGTGATGTTTGCCACAGGGCCAAACAGTGTAGGTTATCTTTTGATCAAAGTGACAATAAAGCTGTTGAACCATTCAATCTAATACATTGTGACTTATGGGGCAAATATCACATACCTACACATAATGGTGCACAATTCTTTCTCACTATTGTTGATGATTGCACTCGTGGGACATGGGCCTATCTGATGAAAGAAAAGTCTGAAACAACGAAGATTCTAATTGATTTTCATAGCATGATTAAAACACAGTTTAATAAAAGGATTAAGAGGGTAAGGAGTGATAAAGGAACTGAGTTTGTAAATTTCACTCTTCAAGAATACTTTAAACAAGAAGGAATTCTTCATGAGACTTCATGTGTTGCTACCCCTCAACAAAATGGAAGGGTAGAAAGGAAACATAGGCATATACTAAATATTGCTAGGGCTTTGAGATTTCAAAGTAATGTTCCCATAAAATTTTGGGGAGAATGTGTCTTGACTGCCACATATATCATCAATAGAACACCAACCATAGCCAATAAAGGTCTTACTCCTTATGAGTTACTTTTTAACAAGGTCCCTACCTATAATCATATGAAAGTCTTTGGATGTTTATGCTATGCTAGAAATGCCTCAAAACATAACGATAAATTTGATTCAAGAGCAGAAAAATGTATCTTTATAGGCTATCCTTTAGGTCAAAAAGGATGGAGGGTGTACAACCTAAACACTAGGGAGTTTCTAGTATCTAGGGATGTTTTATTTTATGAGACAGAATTTCCTTATGCTGAAAAACAGAACAAGAAAACTAATGAGCATCTCAGGCCAACTTTCATTCACTGGCCAGAAGTTGCTGAAAGTGAAGGAACCATGAGTAGAGACAGTCCAAAGGATTTAAGGACTAATAGAGCCTTAGATCTCACTGAAATTGAAAATGATGCACAAAACAGTGAGGCTCAAACTGGGAATTTTCACAGTGAGGGGGAGAACCAGGGTCAGATACATGAAGCTGACCATCCACGAACTAGGACAAGACAACCCCCTAGTTACTTAAAAGACTACTACTGTCACTCAGCTATTTGTAACCCGACATATAGATCCTTGATGCCCTCATTTGAATCTGACTTGAACTATCTTATTTCTAAATACATAAATTATGAGCAGTTTTCTAGGAAGCACATAGCTTACTTGGATTCCATTGCTCAAGAAGAACTGAAATCATATATGGAAGCCATTAAGAAAATAGAATGGTGCGATGCCATGAATAAGGAATTGAAAGCCTTAGAAGAAAATAGGACTTGGGACCTAGTACACTTGCCTAAGAAAAAGAGAACTGTGGGTTGTAAGTGGGTGTACAAACTTAAATATAAAGCCGATGTAGAAATAGAAAAGTATAAGGCAAGGCTTGTGGCTAAGGGATATACACAAGTAGAAGGAGAGGACTTCAATGAGACCTTTGCACCAGTTGCAAAAATGACAACTATTAGGTGTCTCTTGTCCATAGCTATAGCAAAAGGTTGGGGACTCCATCAAATGGATGTGAGTAATGCTTTCCTTCATGGAGATCTTGATGAGGAAGTTTATATGGAACCTCCACAAGGATATAAACTTCCAGAAAAAGGCATGGTTTGTAAATTGAGAAAGTCTATCTACGGTTTAAAACAAGCTTCAAGGAATTGGTACTCCAAACTCTCACAATCTCTCACAGCCTATGGTGTTATTGAATTTGAGTCTGATCACAGCCTGTTTACATATTGTTTCAAATCAGTTTTTATTGCTGTTCTTGTGTATGTTGATGATTTAATCATAGCTGCAAATGATTCTGCTGCATGTGAGAACTTTAAACATCATTTAAGTGATTGTTTTCATATGAAGGATTTGGGATCTCTTAAATACTTCCTTGGCATAGAATTAGCTCGTGGAAAGCAGGGCCTGTTTTTATGTCAAAGAAAGTATACCTTAGATATATTAGAAGAGTGTGGCATGTTGGGATGCAAACCATCCAATTTTCCTTTGGAACAGAACCATGCTCTTGCTTTAGATAAAAAGGATCCTTACTTTAACCCTCCTCGGTAAAGGATATTAATTGGACGACTAATCTATTTGACAATAACAAGGCCAGAACTAACTTACAGTGTGCACATCTTAAGTCAATTCATGCAGGAACCTCGACAGGGACATTGGGAAGCTGCCATGAGGGTTCTCAGATACCTTAAATCAACTCCTGGACAGGGGATTGTCCTACCAAAATAAAATGATCTAAAGTTGGTGACCTACTGTGATTCAGATTGGGCAGCATGCCCCCTAACTAGAAGGTCTATCTCGGGCTACTTGTTCAAATTGGGGAATGTTCCTATATCTTGGAAAACAAAGAAGCAAGTGATTGTCTCAAGGTCATCAAGTGAAGTCGAGTACAGAGCTCTAGCACATGCTACAAGTGAAGTTCTGTGTCTTAGGAGCTTGCTGAAGTGTCTACAGGTTGAGAATGATTCTCCAACTATTATTCACTGTGACAATCAGGCAGCCATTCACCAAGCAACAAACCCAGTCTTTCATGAAAGAACCAAGCACATAGAGGTCAACTACCACTTCATCAGACAACACATTCAAGCTGGCCACATCTCTCCTCAATACATTCCAACTCAGGAACAGGAAGCTGACATCTTTACTAAAGCCCTAGGAGCAAGAGTTTTTCAGAAGATTGTTGACAAGATAGGAGTTCACAATCCTTCTACCTCCAATCTTGAGGGGGAGTAATGAAGTTTTAGACTCTGCCCTTTCTCCATTTTCCCCTCTTTGTATCTTCTCTTCTTAACAGATCTTATCTGTTAGTTCCTTCTTTTCCTGCTTTCTGTTAGCTAGTTTTTAGGATTGTTGGTTAGTCTGTTTTTCCTTGTAGCTATAAGTATAGCATCCTTCTTTGTACCAATCATTCATTCATTTCATTCAATAAGAAGTATTATTCAGCAACTGCTTTCTTTATAGAAACACACCACAAAGAACATAAAACAACATCCTTTGCCTCTTGCTGCAAGCATCGCCTTCCATGTTTTCAACCCATTTCAAAAATGACAGCACTCACAGAGATAATAGCCTTATGCTTCTCATTGCAGCTCCACCAAGCTTGCAAAACAAGTCCACATAGTGCATTTGCATGTCGACAAAGTGAATTGATCTTCCATTTCAGCTCCCTTTATTGCCAAAGCACCCTGTTCTTAATCCAGCAAAAACAAAACCAAACATTAACTCCCATTACATCCATTACCCTTTGCCTGTTATAGAAAAATCCTAAGACACAATCCATCACAGATTTAAAAACACTCAAGCCAAACTACATACAACAAATAAACCATTTTCATCATTCACTAAGTTCATGTTTTGTAATCATTAAAACCATCCAACCAAAATATTACCTCCATTGATTCCTTGTTTTGTTCAGTTTTTTATAGCCTCAACACCATTTCCACGGGTATACCACTCCTTTTCGAGTTGTACTTCAGAGGAACTCCTTTTTCATGTCCACATTAACCATGTGCCCTCCCTTTGATATCCTTCTTTTGCTAGATCATCTCTCTGGAACGTCAGATCCCCTTTGAGGATGACTTATTCCTCTGTCTACTGCTCCTCCTCAGGTTGACTAACCTTTGTAACACTTCTTTTTGATCTCGCGCCACCAGATTTAGCTCCCTCCCAGTGTCCCATGTTCTTCTTGTTTCATGATCCTCATCACCGGTGAGAAACACATGGTAGGCACATACCCAACACATCATCTTTGGGCATAGCCAATGATGATGTGACACGTCATTGAAAAATAAAAAATTAAATTATTAAAATTAAAACTAAAAAGTAACAAAACTTAACTAACAACACAGAAGCTCTGTTTTCCTTCTTTTCACCTCTTTCGTTAGTCGTGGACCTAGAGAGGAAACGTTGCTGCCATTGCCACCCACCTTGCATGCTTCTCTACCTCTCCTTGTCACCCTTGCTCACAAAATATTCCAAATAACAAAAGTTTCAGCATACCCATTGGCATAGGTGTATATGACAAGAAAATAATGCTTGGGCATATACATATATCTGACAATTACTATTATTGGCACCATTTTGTTTCTACCTATTGGTATCTTCTTTTATCTTATATGCATAATGTAGAGTACATATTTCAATAACTAGTTCAACATCAGTCAAAAAAAATAACCAGTTCAACAAGAAGCTACAATTGCATTTACATATATAGGAACAATTTAGAGTACAAAGCTAAAATGAAATAGACAACTATAAACACAAGAAGGGGGTTGAATTATGTTTATCAGAAATTAAAACAAAGTTAAAAACTTTTCGCACACGGAAGCTAAGTTCAGAGAAGTGTGAAAAACAAGGCACAGACAGGTGACCTGTCTGGTGTGGTTTTACCAGAAAAGCACACAAACACACAACTTGAAAACAAGTTTGATATTCACACCTTAACCCCTTTAGTTAGATAACAAATAATATAATCAAAGCAACTAAATAGTTTAAGGGAAGAGAGATAAACACAGCAATATATCATGGTTCACCCTTTAACAACTAGGGCTACGTCCAGTCCTTGGCAGCACCAAGTTTTCTCCACTATAACTGATCGGGTTACAGACTCCACTTATTTTTTGCACACCTAGCCTCTTCAGGCTCCAAGACAAGTATTCTTTGCTCACCTAGCCTCTTCAGGCTCACTCAGGTTTGTTTGAGAAAAGGGGTTACAATTAATACAACAAGCAGTTCTTTTCACAAACACTCAGACGAGTGAATTAAAAGTAAGCTTAGAAAGACTGCGTAATAATTTCAAATGATTGAAGAATACAGATTGAAAGATTGAAGAATTAAATGCGCAAAGCAATGGCTCTTTAATGCAGTGTGTTATATATCTTCACCTTCAATGACTTCTGTATTTATAGCCTTCAAGCATTTAAGATCCGTTAGAGACATTCCTTCAAAATTTGGCTTTAAGCAGAGCTCCATTAAATGCAATAGAGTCATTTTGAGCAGCCATTAATGCAATAGGAACGTTGGTTGTTCTCTAACACGGAAGATCAGAGCTTTATACTTTGTGCAGCAGCCAAATCAAGTTGTGCAGGTTGCTTATGTACTTTGCAGATCACATTTCCATTTTCATGTAATAACTAGTAGTACTAGGGAATAAAGTATGTTGTAAACATTCTTTAACTGGACTTCGTTTCCGAGCTCCTGGGTTTCTTGTGAATATGACCTTCTAACTTTCTTGATATGCGTGAGAGAGAAAGCTTCAGAGACTTCTGCATGAGGGGACAGCTCTCAAAAGTTCTTTGTACTTGTGGTCCTCACAGACGGACCACGGACGAGTGTGAGAGCTTCGCATAGACAAGTTGAATCTTCAATGCAGACAGTCAACAACCTAGTCAGTAGACAGGTTGACTTTTACTCAACAGACAGGTGGTCTTCTATGTGGGTAGACAGGTGATATGAGTTCTTTCTTTAGAGATATGCACACTAGATAGACAGGTCAGTAACCAATATGAAAGTTAATTAAATCTTTAACAAATGTTTAATTTTCATCAAAACTTAGGACAAACGCACATCAGACGTTGTAGAGACTTAACATAAAATACATATGTATATATAAGTATATGTCTAGTCACAATTTGGTATTGCCAATCCATTTGTTTCACTATGTTGCTCAATTTGGGACACTTCATTCACAATTCAGAACCTTGAGTCTTGGGTATACATGGTGGCCTTCCTGATAAGATTCTTCTTTGTAACAATATCAGAAAAGCAACCTTAATTCCAAATGCTTGATTGTAGTCTTCTCTGTAAAAAACAAAAAAAAAAAACCCTTAATTCCAAATGCTTATGAGGAGTACAAGTCTCTATGGCAGAAAAATGAAACCATGCACCCTAATAAACCAATAAATGTCTAAACCAATACCCTAATACAACATTTGCCTACCTTAATTCCGGAGTTCAAGAATCCTATCAATGTCTAAACCAATAAACCAATAAAAAAAATATTTGCTGAAGGAGTCATGATTAACAATGACAGTAGTGGCAGGGAAGGAAGGAAGAAAATAGGCAGAAACCCTTTTCATTATTTGAGTACGAAGGAACGAAGAGAAGAGGAGAAGCAGAATTACTTTGGTGAATTTTGATTTTTTTTTTTATTTGTGTTTCAATATTTTAATTTCTTGATGACATGTCACATCATCATTGGCTGTGTCCAAAGATGATGTGTTGGGTATGTGCCTAACCAAGTGCTTCTCCATCACTGGTTGCGTCATCTGTACTTAGGTTAGCTGCACTCTCTGAATTCGCCCCTCCTTTCTTTTTGCTTTGCTTCATTTTTCTTTTGCCATGTTTTGCCCTAATTTCATTCCTTATCGCTACTTGAGATTCTTTAACTGGACTGCAACCCACTATTTATGCTTCACTTAGAAAGCTTCTTCTATTTTGTGGGCTATATAATGTAAATCCTAGAGGCCCATAATCAGTATTTATCCATTGGTCCAATAGCTCCTTCTCTTGATCCAAGTCATAGCTTACAAGAACCTTATTTAGCTATCTATATATAAACGAAGATGATAAAATATACTTGACCATGTCTTTTTTTTTTCTTTTGTAAAAGTTGACCATGTCTTACAAGTCAATATATATAAATAATACTCTGGTTTACTGACATGTGCTGAACCCATCAAAATTAATAGAACCGAATTACAACCCTACTTACAGTAAGTGTGTCAACCCGAATCGTCTCTCAAAGGACCAACTCAGAAATTCAATCAAAATAAGCAACAAAATTAAAAGGTTGGGGGTTTATAAACACGTAAATTAACAAGACAAAGACTAACTAAAATAGGAAACAATTACGTAAAAACAACCAATCCAAGGGGTTCAACAATTATTGGGGTTTAATCAATCATTAACCACAAGCAAACATCATGTTAATTTCATCCTTGGTTTTGAATTACAGCAATACGCCTAACCATAATCCACAATTTAACAACTAGAAACACTTCTAGAATGAAGATTAATCAAGGTAAATGAATTACGCAAACATCCAACCAAGATTAAATTTAAGAACCAAAATTAACCAAGCTAGGCAATTCATCAAACAGCTTCGATGCATAACCTAGAATATGATTTTCTCTCTTTAAAAATATGTTAATGAAGCCACTAACATATACATTCAAGATTCTAATTCATTTAAGCAAAAAAACAAAGAATCAAGAATGAAAGAGAGGAAAAACAATGAAAACCGAAATTAACCATGAACAAACCAAATAGAGTAAGGTTTCATAAATCAAACCTCAATAATGTCTACACCCAAGGATTGATTGAGATAGTTTAGCCCTCGATTAATATGTAGGAACAGCTCATAAAACAAAAATGAAATAAAAGCTAAAAACCTAGAAGGAGCCTAATCCTATGAGTTTTTTTATTATATTAATAGATAGATATGAATACAATTATTTAATATATTTTGTTTCCATTTTAATTATTTGTATACAATGTTTAATTTTTAATATGTAAAATATTTATTAAGTATTTTTTTACAACCTTTATTAATAATGTAGTTCTAAAAATTATTGGTTTAGGTTTTTAGGGGATCATTTATTTAAGTTTTATTATTTATTTTCTACTTCAATATTTAATTATGTCTTTGAAAGGGTAATGTGAATGTACTAACTTTGTCTTCAAATAATTTGTTTATATTTAATTTTTATTGCTTTATATTTAAAAATATATATAGATTTAGATTTTTTAAATCGAGTGTAACGCCAGTAACATAGTCTACCAACCCAAGTGAGTTATGGGGATATATTACGTAGAAGAAAAATGTTAATTTCACAATCCGTCAAGGTAATAAAAATTATTATTTTGTTTGTATTATTGTATAACTTTTTCCTACTTGTATTTCAGATTTTTATTTAATTGGTTAATTGTTATTGATATTATAGAAATGCATTTTCAAGTTCATGATGGAGAGAATCATTTATTTGTTGAAGATGAATGTGAATGTATTTATTTAGATATCAACGTTTATTTGCATATATTAATTTAATTTATTTTTGTCACTTTTTTTAATTTTTTTACATGTCGACTAACTTGTTAAACTTTTTCTAGATTGTTTAGACTTTGGACGAAAGAACCGGTGTGGTGAACATTGTGGCACGATGGTTGGTTTGAGGAGTCAGGAAAAAATAAAAATGGTTTCAGAGTAGAATTGTGTTGTTTTAATAAATAGATATGAATATAATTATTTAATATATTTTGTTTGAACCTTATTTGTATACAATGTTTAATTTTTAATATGTAAAATATTTATTAAGTATCTTTTACAACCTTTATTAATTGTGTAGTTCTAAAAATTATCGGTCTAGGTTAGGGGATCATTTATTTAAGTTTTATTATTTATTTTTTAATTCAATATTTAATTATATTTTTGAAAGGGTAATATGAACGTACTAACTTTGTTTTTGAACACTTTGTTTATATTTAATTTTTTTTGCTTTATTTTTTTTAAAAACAAATAGATTTAGATTTTTTAAGTCTAGTGGAATGCCAGCAACATAGTCTACCAACCCTAGTGAGTTATGGGGATATACTACGTAGAAAAAAGAATTTTAATTTCACAATATTTCAAGGTAATATAAATTGTTATTTTGTTTGTATTATTGTATAACTTTTTCCCACTTGTATTTCAGTTTTTTATTTAATTGGTTCATTGTTATTGATATTATAGAAATGAATTTTCAAGTTCATAATGGAGATACTCCTTTATTTGTTGAAGATGAACATGAAGGTATTTATTTAGTAATCAATGTCTATTTTACAAATATTAATTTAATTTATTTTTGTCACTTTTTTATTTTTTACATGTCGTCTGATTTGTTAAACTTTTTTCTAGATTGTGTAGACTTTGAACGAATGAACCGGTGTTGTGAACATTGTGGCGCAATGATTTGGTTTGAGGACCGGTCAGGAAAACATAAAAATAGTTTCAGAGTAGAATTGTTTTGTTTTAATAAATAGATATGAATGTAATTATTTAATATATTTTGTTTGGACTTTATTTGTATACAATTTTTAATTTTTAGTATGTAAAATATTTATTAAGTATTTTTTACAACATTTATTAATTGTGTAGTTCTAAAATTTATTGGTCTTGGTTTTTAGGGTATCATATATTAAATTCTTATTATTTATTTTCTAATTTAATATTTTATTATGATTTTAAAAGGGTAATGTGAATGTATTAACTTTGTCTTTGAATACTTTGTTTATATTTAATTTTTTGCTTTATTTTTTTTAAAACAAATAGATTTAAATTTTTTAAGTCCATTGGAATGCCAGCAACATAGTCTACCAACCCAAGTAAGTTATGAGGATATACCACGTAGAAGAAAGAATGTTAATTTCACAATCCGTCTAGGTAATAGAAATTGTTATTTTATTTATATTATTGTATAACTTTTTTCCTCTTACATTCCAGGTTTTTGTTTAATTGGTTCATTGTTATTGATATTATAAAAATGCATTTTCAAGTTCATGATCGAGAGAATCCTTTATTTGTTGAAGATGAACATGAATGTATTTATTTAGTAATTATTGTCTATTTGCATATATTAAATTTTTTTATTTGCCACTTTTTTATTTTTTACATGTCGGCTGATTTGTTAAATTTTTTCTAGATTGTCTAAACTTTGGAGCAATGAATCGGCGAACATTGTGGCGTAATGGTTTTGTTTGAGGAGCTAGCGGTCAAGAAAAAATAAAAATGGTTCCAGAGTAGAATTTTGTATATGTTGTATGAATGGAAAGGTGAAGTTACCATATTTGGTCAGGCCACCTACTTTGCTTTGGAGTTTGATACATGGAGTAATAATGAAAATAATTTTATTTGTGATATTAATATTAATTATTATGATAATGAAACTAATGTACAGTAAATTAAAGTAATACGTATAATGTCGATATTTTTATAATAAAGTTTTAAGCTTATATGTATTAAGAAAAAAATAAATTGTACAAGCTATTAGTTTAACGATTTTTATATTGCTTGGTAATTATATGGTGATGCATTGTTAAAAAATATTCATTCTATAAATTTTTCTACACTATCACAAATTTAATATACGCATAACATTGTCTATATATTTTTATAATAATGTAATTTTTTTAATTATCAATATTATAAAATTTGAAAGAAATTTTTTTAATAGAAAATTTACCCGCGCATTTGTACGGGTGCTAAAAACTAATATATATATATATATATATATATATATGTTGTTGTGGGGATAATTTTGTAACTTTTTATCGGGGCAATTTGATAATTAGAATGGTGACCTGGGAGTAATTTTAACAAACATACTTTAAGAAGTCTTAAAAGGATTATAATAAACATATTTTATTTATTTATCATTTTTATATTAAATATGATTAATTAATTATAATTAATATTATATATATATATATATATATATATATATGAATTTATTTATTAAAAGTTATGTAAATTGTCGAGAGAGTTAAATAATTAGTATTCGGTAATTTATTCATGCAAAGATTTTTAAAAAAATCCTTTTTTTAATTTCATTCACACTTAAAAATATTTGAAAGTATTTTTTTTATAAAAATGATTATTTAAATAAAAAACTAAACCTCGCAAATGATTTCTTATTCATCTATGATGCTGCTTGTAATCACTATATGCGTGTTCTTAAAGATCCCAGGAAACATATCAGGCACTAAATATTTTTATTTAAATATCCACTAGTGCAAAATATGTAATAAACGGGAAAGATTAAAGTCTGTTAACCAAAAGTTGGACATTAAAAAGGAGGCGGTGACAGAATTGTAATTATCAGAGTCACTTAAATCACCTTTAACGTCAGTTTTATACACAACTGATGTTAAAAGTGATGTGGGTCACTTTTAACATCAGTTGTTTAAACAACTAACGTTAAAAGTGGATCAAATGTTTTTAGAATGTATACGTTATAACACAAACCCACGCGCCTTCCTCTTCACTCTCTGCCTCTACTCTTTTACTCTCCGCCTCTGCACTTTCACCTCTTCTGCCCTAACCCTTCTCCACCACTGCGAGCTCCATTGCACCGCCACCACCGCGAGGTCACTTCCACCATCACCGCGAGGCGTAACACCCCCCTTGGGCATTACTTATTAATATGTGCGGAAATAAATAAAAAAGTTATTTACTGGTTGCTTTCGGAAAATTAATTTACTTTAAGTCAGAAAACTTGGGTGTGAAAATTTTCTTTTTGAATACTTCAGCAAAGTGATACACACAACAAAAACAAAATCACATGATACTTGACGATACACATAAACCGGGTTCATTCATAGATCAAGTCACCACAACATATAAGTTTTCTTGAAATTATTTTCATACTGAGAAATTTCAAAAACATACCAAGGGTTTCAGAATCCCATAAGCCGATTTTCTCAAAAATTACACAACACAAAGAAGAATCCTAAGCTGGTCACTCTACAAAACACCTAATGGAAGAACTCTATAGTTCTCACCACTATTACCAACCTCTTCAAGAATCGAGACTAGTATTCTCGATTGAAGTTAAGACTTCCTCTGCACCATCTACTACCAATACCAAGGTACAGCAGCAATAACGAGTAAAACCTGATATATTGTAAGAGTGAGACACCAATATATGGATATAAGCACGATAACTACATGCGTGACACACAAAACAACATATAGGCATATATAGTCATAGAACATAAACTTCTCAGAAATAACAAGTAAATTTACCAATGGGTTTTATACCCGAACAATCATTGTCCTTTATAAAAAGATTCATGACACTTCACAGTTTAACATCTAATCTTTATACCTAATCTCCGGAGATTCCAGACCTCTTTTCATTTTGAACAGATTAGGCTCTTGCATGGCACATTGTCAACGAAAGAAACAATGGTCAACACAATCCATGGCACACTGTCCAACTTCTTGGTACAATGGTCAACACAGATCATGGCACACTGTCCGAACTCCTGGCACAATGGTCAACACAATAAATGGCACATCGTCTAAAACTCCCGGTATGATGGTCAACACAATACATGACACATCGTCCAAAACTCCCGGCACGATGGTCAACACAGAACATGGCACATTGCCCATTAAGGCACAATGGTCAACGCAAGAAATGGGGCATTGTCCAGAACTGCTGGCGTGATGGTCAACAAGGCACATGGCGCATCGTCCAAAACTCATGGCACGATGGTCATCACGATAAATGGAACATTTGTCCATAAAAAAACACATTGCCACTAGGGTACAATAATCAAATTTACATGACGCATTGTCCGTCCAGGTACAATGATCATCGCGATAAATAGAATATTTATCCATAAAAATACATTGTCCATTATGGAGCAATAAAAAGTCGTGTCATGAATACCTTGTCCGTCAAGATATCATGATAAATCAAGTAGGCACATCTACCGATTAATACATGTAAAACATTTTGTTCTGTGAAATACCAGTTCAAAACCAAAACCTCCGTAACTTATTCAAGTTATCGGAAATAACACCGTTGAGTAACACTCATTTACAGAAAATCATTTTGGTTTGAAATTCATTTATAAATCATCAAATCACAGAGAAATTCATTTTCCTCTGAAAATCTTTTTTTTTCCTGTAAAACTTTAATTCTTGAGAAATAAGTGATCTATACCTAAATCCATGTGTGAATGATTACTACTGTTTTTAAGAATGCTTTCCTTAAATATTTTTGGAATTAACTGTCGTTTAGCATTTTAAAAACGTTTAAGTCGAAATTTGACCTTTCCCCTTAGAATAATTTTCTAAGATAGAAATTAAGTTATTTTCGAAGATTATTTTCTCAAAATAACTTTTTATAATATTTTGGAATTTCACACGTAAAAATTAGCAATGCTAAAATAATTTCACAGTTACGTCCTCGCTGTGACTCAAAGTTCACTCCTACACTGTTAAATCATTAAAATAATAGTATTTCAACTATTTCTCGTTTTCATCGAATCAAATATTTAAATGTTATTATATCCTAATATTTCTCAATTAAATATTGAATATTCTTCATGAAGCTTTTTATCTGATTAATTAAATGAGCACTGACCACTGTCAGGCTTCTCAATCAACAATCCACGTCATCAAATATTTCACATCAATGCTATAACGGATAATACAGTTCATATAATGTATTAAAACATATTATAACGCATAATTGCAGATAATCAAACATAGATAAAATAACAGCTTAGCACAGAATTAAACAACCACCACGAATTTCAATCAAATATTACCAATCATACACTAAATCACACATAATTATCGGGAAAAATCCCTCAGGTAAGCTCCCCTTACCTCTTGAAGTTACAGTTTTCCTTAGTAAATTTCTTCTCGGAATCCTGATTCCTCCATGAAACTCACAACGACAAACAATACTTGTCCTTCACAACAAATTAAATCCAAATCAACAAATGAAACAACAAAATTCATCTCTAATTCCTATGTTGAAGTTTCGGTCATGAGTGATTAATTTGGCTAAAGATTTCAAAAATTCACAAGCTCTTGGATTAGTGATCATTAAGCATTAGAAAGACTAGATCTATGATCATAACTTAAAAATTGAAACAAAATCCTCTAACTCAATCATGAGCTAGTTTCGGCCTTTACTAGAAAAATAGGCTAGGGATTTTATTTTGTTTCAATCTCTTGGATTCAATACACATAGGTAATAGAAAGATAAAATCAAGTATCACTTTCTAAAAATTTAAACAAAATTTCCTCCACCCTAAAAATTAGGGTTTCGGACATAACAATAAGAATAGGAAGAAAATTTTATTTTGATTCATGCTCTTGACTGATGAACATAGAGATCATGATGAGTTCATAGAAATTGGAATCACATTAAAATGATTTTTCTATGATTTTCTAGAAATCTTTGAAGATTGGATCTAGAAATAGGAAAATGATGTTCATGGCATGAAAATCATGAAATGAATGAAAAAGAAGACATGCTTGATCATGTAGAAGAGAGGTTACCTCTTGATGAAGAGTAACGATCAAAACAAGCTTAGTTGAAAATTTGGCAGCTTTGAGGGTGTGGTGGTGTTATTAGCATATCTTACGATTTACTCGTCTAAAAATTACAAACTTTGGATTGTTAGAAAGGTAAGAAGGAGAGGCACAACTTTTATGTTTAAGGTTTTGTTTGATTCACACCATAACAGGGGCGTAAAAGACCTTCTTTTCACTGTTCTCGTGTGATGCTGATGATTTTGAGCTGTTTTGGTAATTTGGGCATATCTCCCAATATACTAATCCATTTTTTATGATATTTAGCTCGTTGTAAAAAAGCGATGAAGAGGAAAAACTTTCATGTAGAAAGTTGTCCGAGTTTCAGAACATAAAAGGGTCAGAATATTGGTACAGTTTCAGATGAGTATGAGCATCAATGAAGTCTTTATATGTTCTATAGAGAAAATGATGAACTTGATGAAGAAGAAGGCATAAAATGAGTTGAAATTTGTCTAAATGTGGGTTATGGGAGGTGGAAACGTGGGTTAGGGGGTTATTTTGGTCCAAAATGTCGATGGCACAACTTGTAATAACCATGGAAACTCAAGGGTAAAATGGTCATTTCCATAAATAAATATCTAGATATTAAGAAAATCATCATTACTAATGTGTGGTGGAGAATTTGTAGATGGGTGACTGATTTATGGCCACAAGAATAGGAAGAAACCAATTTGAATTTGTCTTACCTTAACCATGGTTAATATTTAACTAGGTTAGGTTGGGGCATTTTGGTCTTTTCACCCTTAAACTCATCATTACGTTCATTAATTGCTAGGTGAGTCAACCCCATGAGTCATCATGGATGACTCATTGTCTTCATCCCTCTGGTGTCGGATTTTGTCTCTGCACGTCCGTTCTCGACTCTGTCGATTACCCGATTTAGGTTTTTACACCCGAATCAAGTATAATAACCTATTTATTTTGAAAATTTTCAAAATAACCTATATCGTTGGAAATGAGATATAAAATCTATTCATTTCGTTCTAGATTCAAAATTAGGTTTTCTGATCAGTAAAATCTTACTGTCAGTGAAAATGCAGACCAGGTTCCGTTTGAATTTTCAACCAAAAATTTAACCGTATACTTATAAAAATAAGTATAATATGAATATGACTTTGGTTTTCCCAAAATCATTTTCTAAGTTTCAGATAAAAATATAAACGTTTATTTATATTTATACTGATCTTAGAAAGCAGAAAAATCGGGGTGCTACACGAGTTACATTGTGACACCCTTAACCTGGGCATCACATTAATTACTTTATTAAGCGGAAAATTAGACATTTAATAGATTATCAATTACTTTCGAAAATACATATTTGATAAATTAACTTCATCCTTAGTCATTATAAGACTTTCTCATTCATGCATCAAATAACATAAATAAATAAAACGTAGTTGAGTCAAAGATACAAAACACGTTATATATATATTAGACAAAAGGCCTTCTTGGAGACAGGCCACTTGACAAAACTTACACGAGTGAAAAGTCGGTTTGTATAGTGAGAGAGAGTTAAAGGTTGAACATACACTAACAAAGTCAAACTGATTTAACAAGTTCTAAGCCAAAAGAAACTACAGTTTTCCGAGGAAAGAAACGACTATCCTAACAACATTACCCCAAAAGACAAAATGAATCCTAAAGCTGGTCAGACAGACTACCAGTACCCATTAGGGAGACCGTGATGGTCATCCCCATCCTCTAGAGGCATGTTTGGTGAAGACACATCTCCTCCAACTCCCGTATCAGGAGAATAATCATCATCATCACTGAGCGGGTAGTACTGTGGGTCCTCCTCTATAACCTCAGCAGGGTCCTCCTCAACCATCTCCTGAGGATCCTCATCTACAGGAGGAGCTGGTGCTGCATCTGGTTGATGAACGTCCAAGAGATGATTTAGCACCAAAAGTCCCTGAGCGGCCATATGCTGCAAATAGGATTCCATCGGTTGTAACGAAGTCTGAATAGTCTCAAAGGTATGCACTCTCCTCTCGGGTCCACCTACCTTAGTGCCATCAACCATGCAGACAGGGCCAGTATACTCACCCATCTGGGCCCCCTGATGAAAGACCCATTGATGATCCACTATATTATGTGAATTATGTGTGCTTATTTGATGGATTTTACTCCTAATAATACTAATTGATTGAGTTTTGTCCCTAAGTTTAGGTAGTTTAGTTTTTAATAGTGTTTTTAATTTTTTAGTTTAATTTCATGTTTTTAGTATTAATCTAATATTGTTTTCACTTCTTTTTACTTTTGTAGGAAATAATCAAAATAAAATGGAAATACAAAGAAACCTTGGTCCACATGAAATAAAGATTCCCAGACTTTGGCAATTGAAGACAACTTCAGGCGCAACTAAAGTGATACAAGGGTCTTATGTATTGGAATAGTCCAAATGGACTTGGATTAAAAGTAGCCACCAGGACCCAAGTTTAAGGAATTGAAATTTCAATTTGGATTTGTGTTGGTAAATTAATTGAAAGCACAATAGCTTGGCCAGTAATAGAGAACGTGAAACAAGAATAAGTGGCCGTATTTAATTTGAGATGGA
This sequence comes from Sophora flavescens, assembly GCA_030762895.1. Lineage (NCBI taxonomy): Eukaryota > Viridiplantae > Streptophyta > Magnoliopsida > Fabales > Fabaceae > Sophora > Sophora flavescens. The sequence continues at coordinate 100,420,409 of CM061068.1, read as the reverse complement.
ATTGGAGGCCTGCGTCAGAGGCTTAGAGGGTTGCACGATAAAAGGGAGGTAGCAACGTGCAATTAAGGAAGCAGCATGAAATAATAATCCAAAGGTCCCACATAATTGAGATTCTCTTGTGATTTGGAAATAAATGCTTGACCATAATCAGATAAAATCAGAAGAATGATTGCAATTGAAGCTTGTAAATTAATGGGAGAATCCATTTAAATCAGGGACATACTAATTTAAAGGAAATATGATTCCTATATTCTGGAGCTAGTTATTTGCCATTTATAAAAAATAAATTGAATTGATAGAAGAATCCCACGTGAAGCATTACCTATTGAACGATTTTTGTTCTCACCCTTGCTTCTTGAATGATGATTACCATGTTTATTCCAACTTGAGGATACGAGAGCATTGGTGAATTGCTTGTGGACAAGCAAAGACTTTGGTTTGGGGGAGAGAGTAATGAAATATAGTGAGAAGCTTTGAAAAAAAAAAGATGAAAAAAAAAAGACATGAAAAAGTGGGGAAAAAATTGATACCCACAAGAAAAAAAAAATTGAAAAAATGGAAGTTGAAACAAAGAAAAAAAAAAGAAAAAGAAGTTTGAAAAAAAAAAGAGATTTATGTGAATAAGGTTGAGGAATAAAGTTGAAAGAAGCTTCAAAGAAGGGAAAGGAGAAATGGAAGAAAAAAATTCAATTATAGCAATTGGGAATTTGTGCTTTACATTGAAACATTTGAGTTGTTGTACTTGCTCTCCTATTCTCTTGGACATTTTTCTATTTGTTTCTCACCTCACTTGTTTTCCACTTAGCCAAGTTACAACCCAAAATAAACTCCCTTTGATTTGTGCATGCTTGTGGTTTGTGATTTTTTTTTTTTTGGAGTTAGATGAAAAGTAAATCTATGGTTCCATGACTCTAATGTGTGCTTTGAGGGAAACACTTCACCGCCATATACTTGAGTGATTATTTGATGAGTGTGTATCATGTGAGGACTAAAGTTCTATTTTTTCTTCCCTTGCCAAATTTCCATGATTTTTAATTTTGAAGAATATGGAGATTGCAAAGTTGTTATGCTTTTTGCTTCTTGGAATTTTTGGAATTGAGCTTGCTTTTGGTTGATGCTTCTGTTTTAGGAATTATTCATTGTGCAATTTTGCCTTATAGTGATTTTGTTTAATTGGGCGCTCTTTCGGTTTTCCCAAATCATATAAGAGCCTGGTCTGTTGTCCTGAGTGTTTTGTGTGTTAGTTTGTGTTACTTTTGCTTGGGGACAAGCAAAGTCTTAGGTTTGGGGGTGTGATGAACCACTATATTATGTGAATTATGTGTGCTTATTTGATGGATTTTTACTCCTAATAATACTAATTGATTGAGTTTTGTCCCTAAGTTTAGGTAATTTAGTTTTTAATAGTAATTTTAATTTTTGTTTAATTTCATGTTTTTAGTATTAATCTAATATTGTTTTCAGTTCTTTTTACTTTTTTAGGAAATAATCAAAATAAAATGGAAATAAAGAAGAAACCTTGGTCCACATGAAATAAAGATTCCCATACTTTGGCAATTGAAGACAACTCCAGGCGCAACTAAAGTGATACAAGGGTCTTATGTATTGGAATAGTCCAAATGGGCTTGGATTAAAAGTAGCCACCAGGACCCAAGTTTAAGGAATTGAAATTTCAATTTGGATTTGTGTTGGTAAATTAATTGAAAGCACAATAGCTTGGCCAGTAATAGAGAACGTGAAACAAGAATAAGTGGCCATATTTAATTTGAGATGGAATTGGAGGCCTGCGTCAGAGGCTTAGAGGGTTGCACGATAAAAGGGAGGTAGCAACATGCAATTAAGGAAGCAGCATGAAATAATAATCCAAAGGTCCCACATAATTGAGATTCTCTTGTGATTTGGAAATAAATGCTTGACCATAATCAGATAAAATCAGAAGAATGATTGCAATTGAAGCTTGTAAATTAATGGGAGAATCCATTTAAATCAGGGACATACTAATTTAAAGGAAATATGATTCCTATATTCTGGAGCTAGTTATTTGCCATTAATAAAAAATAAATTGAATTGATAGAAGAATCCCACGTGAAGCATTACCTATTGAATGATTTTGGAATCATGTGATCAATTTGAATCCAATAGAGATTGAAAATTGGATCGAAAGATATGGCAAAATTAGCAGCAGGGCCCACGCATTATTATTGTTTTTGATTCTTATTAATTGAAATAGCAACCTAAGTGGGGCAGCACGAAAAATATAAAGAGTGACAACGTGAAAAACACAAGGATGACAGCTAGTAGAAAAATAATAAAAAAGAAGGATAAGGGCTTCTGGAATGGGGAACCAGACGAACAAGAAGTAGAAACGGCAGCGTGGAAACGGTGCTGCGAAGTTATACTGCTGGGATCAGTTCATTTTTATGGAGTTTTCTCTTTTCTCCTCTTTCTCTTTATTTTATTTTAAGGTTTAGTATGTCTAGCTAAATTCCTTTTTACTGGGGTTTTGATGTAATCATTTTATGATGAAGTTTTATCTGATAGTTTGATTATTTTATGAACAATTGAAATTGTTGATGTGATGTTTATTGTGCTTCCTTACATTTGAATGCTTAGCTACCATTCTTGTGTTTTGAGGTTGAATAGTGATTTTTGGACTTTGCCTCTTGTAATAATCACTGTTAATTTGGTTAATCTAGGAATAGATAACTGATTAATGTGGGCATTTCACAAACATATGTAGATAGGGAGCGACAACTCGAGTGTCGTCTCACAAGGACTCTTGGGTTGTTGTTATTAACACAAAATCAGTTTTTTTTGGGGGGGGGGGGGGGGGGGGTTGGGTTGGATTGGAATAAAATAAAGGAAACAAAACAGAAACAGAGCAATAAAAACAAAGCAATTAAAGGATTATCAAATAAATTAAAGCTTAACCTACTGTTCTCGGTTTCCCACTATCATTGGTTCATGTAAATTCCAAGCCCTAAGCAGATTCTAATCCCTTTTCGATTGTAGCATCAATTAACAAGCGAAATCAATACTACGAGACATATGTTCCTATTCCCGAATTAAGCAAACGGGGTGAAGCACTCATGAACTAAGCGAACATGATTGAACACACGCGAATTAAGCAAACGCGATTAAATATAGGAACATACAATCATCGAAATAAATCAATACTAATCCTATACATATATAAATTAAGCAAACAGAAACATATAGAACAGTATTGAAAAGGAATAGCAATTCAAATAGGAATTACAAAACCTCAAGTGTGGTAATGGAAACCAATTGCAGTAGATTAATCCTAGGAGACTAGCTCTCCATTACAAGGGAAAACAAAACATATCTAAGAAAAGAAGATAAACTACTACTACTAAAGCTAACTAACTCCTCAATTCTGCCTTCAAACAGGCTTATATACACGTTCTGGATTCCGCTGTCTCACGAGGCGAACACTGTCTCGCGAGGCGAATATCATGAACAGTCTGCATCGTTTGGTCTTCTCGCGAGGCGAAGAACGGCTCACGTGGCGAGGAATGGAAAAGTCATGGCTTCTGGTCTTCAGTCTCGCGAGGCGAGGAAGGTATCCGCGGGGCGAGACAGAAAGGACTGCAAATTCTGGAACAGTCGCGCTTCAGGTTCGCGAGGCGAATGCCTTCTCGCGGGGTGAAGGACTCCAGAATTATTTCTTTTTATTACCTGAAAACAAGAAATAGCATAAGTGCTTTATTTGACTCTAAATCAACTAAATTAACCTAAAAATACTTTACAGACTCAAAATGCTGCTTAAAGACAATCAAGTCTAATTTGGGCGAAAATGATATATAATTAGCACAAAACCACGGTCATACTAGTCATAAAACTAGATGAGCCAGCGGCTGATCAAAATACCCCAAACTTAAACTTTGCTTGTCCCCAAGCAAAATAAAACTCAAAAACTCAAAAAGAACTCAAGACATGGCAAGCTTAAAGATTCAATCAAATTTGTGCACAAATTTCATGCAATTCATCAAAACAGTTTTCTTCAATGTTCCCCCCTCCCAAACAAAGCAATCCCCACAATCATTTATTCTAAACAATTGAGAATTTCGTCATTCAAACAATCATTAATCTAAGCAAGGGATCCAAGTTACACACAAGAGGGAGATCACCAAATTCAAACAACTGCCTTCCTCACAAGGGAATTTAGTGTTTCACTCAATCGCTCAGTTTGTCTAGGCTATCAACATTTCACTCAATTCACTTTTCAAGAACACTTCCCATGAATTTGATTTTCATCTCAAAATGGTTCCCACAGAAAACATGCATGCAACATCAAAAGGTCTTTTATGGTTGTAATGGGGCCTGGCTAAGGGTAGGATATACAAGGGTACTAGGCTAAATCCCTAGGAACTAAGAGAGCATGAAACACTTCAAAACATTGAAATTCCACTCAAGTTCCTTTTCTCATTCTTCTTTTTATTTTGGGTGACTACAGCCATTTCTTCTAATACTTTTATTTTTATCATTTTTACACTTTTCTTCTCTTCTCTTCTTTTTTTTTTCTTTTTGGCTCCAACCTTTTTATTATATTTTTTTCTTTTCCTTTTTCTCAATCCCAACCAACACATCATATCCTTGTAGCCACCCCAAACTTAGTTTCTTGCAACCATTCTCTTTGCTAAGATTCCATGCTCTCCTAATCCTAAGATCGGGTTAACATGGTTTTTCAGATTTTAGGCTCATAACATAAGGTTATCAAGAATTAACATGCTAATTAGGCTCAAAGGGGCTAACTAGGAAACATGCATTAGGAAGGGTTATTTTTAGGCTAAGTAGCTATTTACAAAGAAAATGCCTAAATCATTTGAAGCAAACACATAAGCATGCAAACCATAAAGAGGCTCAAGCAAATTCGGGAAAGTGCAACTTAAAAGTGATTTCACACAGTTAAAAACATGTTGGAGGCTCAAATCCTCACCTGGACAATTTTTGCAAATTGTTTGACTGAGATTCTATCCCTAGTGTGTGCTTCCTATCACCCCAAACTTATCATAAATCATGCCATCATAACAAAATATCTCAAAGTTCAGTTTTCAATTTTTCATGTGGGGATCAAATTTTCAAATCCTAGGGGGAAAACAGTCAACACATAACATGCAATCCATCTATGCAAATTCAATTAAAATCCAGCAAACTTGCCGACACAAGACTCAACACACAAATACTCCCGATCTTCTCAAATTATTCATGAGCTTTATTGAAGACAAAACAGACATAAAGCAAGGCAAAGAAGAAACTAACAAGAAAATGAAAGTAAACTAAAGAGAAAGGGTTTAAGAAAACTCATTGGGGGTGATTCCACCAGGATCCCACTGTCTGTGATACAGTGGCCACGGAATGCCCAAATTACAGTATGATCCTCCCGGATCCCATGGCCAACAGCATAAATATGAGAGCGGGCGCCTGATAATCATGGTAACTCCGCCAAGTGCGGCGGACTTCTCACTCCCTCTCAGGTCACAGTTGACCTCTTTCTCAACCTTGTCAATAAAGTCCTCCCAATAGAAGTGGGATTCAACCTCTTGGACTGGCCATGGTGCAAAATCCAGCGGCTTGAACTCCATCACTGGTGGTTCCACAGGGGGAGGTGGCAAATAGGTAGAGAGTGTTACTAGTGCTGCTTCAACTTCTGAACGATCTTCATTCACTGCACTGACAAATCCATCACCTGTTATACCTGCAGAATTCTCAGCACACACCATAGAAAGGTTAGAGTTAGTACAGTCAGTAGATATATTACAATAAACTGAATCAGTAAAGGTCTGAATATCTGGACTTTCAACACACGGTTCATCCACCCCATTGCTTTCAACACATGCATATGAATTAATTGAATCCTCTACTTCCAAAGGTTCTTCATCATCCTCAAGCATGGTGAAGCAGATGTCCTCCTGATCCATATGGATGTTTTGATCTTCATACCTTTCAAAACATGCTATACACAAAGCAGTGTCAGTACAATCAGCACATGAAGTATAATAGATAGAATCAGGAAAGGTATGAATATCTGGAGATTCAACACACAGTTCATCAACAGAAGTATTCTCAAAATCATCCTCCGAGGAAGCATTGTCAAGAACAACTAATTGTGAATCTGTATGTTCTTCAAGGGGATGTGAAGTTTGCAGTGTAGTCCCGCTGACTTGCTGAAAAGTATTAATGCTAGCATCTGTTTTCTTCTTTGAAACCGCGTCCTGTGAGGCGCTGGAATCGTGCCTGGAACTGTCCAATTTGCTGCTGCAACTGTAGATTTTGTTCAGTCAATTGCTTGAACATGTCCTCTAGTGAAAGTCCGGAAGGTGCAGAGGTGGTCGCTTGGGGAGGATTCTATGGTGGTGCCAGTGGTAACATCAGTTGTGAGTCCCCATACCAAGGGTTTGGATGGTTTCCCCAGCTGAGGTGGTACTCATCAGTGGAGAAGTCAGGAACGCTATACCGGTTCTGATTGTTGCCTTGATTGTAAGGATGGACTGCATAAGCTTGAGGCAAATCAGTAACTGATCCTTCTTTCAGAATGGGGCATGCATCAAACAGGTGCTCAGGAGAGCCGCACATGCCACACAACATTGCCGACTGAACCTTATCCATTACCAATTTCTCCACCAAATAAGTGAGCCTATCAATTCTATCATCAACGACCTGGTTGGAAGAAGAACTATGGACCTCATTCACACCAATCATGTCAAAACCACTGCTAGACTCATAACTTCCAGCAAAATTAGGATAATTTATGCATGGTGGTGGTTTACTAAAGTTAGGATAATATATGCATGGTGGTGGCTTATAATCAACATTAGGCATATCACCAAACATGATATTATCCATAGCAGTACTAAGATTCATAACCAGACAAATTCAGCAAAATGTTTTTTTTTTATTTAATTTTCTGTTAATAACAAACAAGAGTCCCCGGCAACGGCGCCAATTTTTGATCGCGCTGTCGCGCACGCGCCAAAAAGCGAGCGATTTACAAAATATGTAGATAGGGAGCGACAACTCGAGTATCGTCTCACAAGGACTCTTGGGTTGTTGTTATTAACACAAAATCAGTTTGGGGGGGGGGGGGGGGGGGGGTTTGGATTGGAATAAAATAAAGGAAACAAAACAGAAACAGAGCAATAAAAACAAAGCAGTTAAAGGATTATCAAATAAACTAAAGCGATTAACCTACTGTTCTCGGTATCCCACTATCATTGGTTCATGTAAATTCCAAGTCCTAAGTAGATTCTAGTCCCTTTTCGATTGTAGCATCAATTAACAAGCGAAATCAATACTACGAGACATATGTTCCTATTCCCGAATTAAGCAAACGGGGTGAAGCACTCATGAACTAAGAGAACATGATTGAACACACGTGAATTAAGCAAACGCGATTAAATATAGGAACATACAATCATCGAAATAAATCAATACTAATCCTATACATATCTGAATTAAGCAAACAAAAACATATAGAACAGTATTGAAAAGGAATAGCAATTCAAATAGGAATTACAAAACCTCAAGTGTGGTAATGGAAACCAATTGCAGTAGATTAATCCTAGGAGACTAGCTCTCCATTACAAGGGAAAACAAAACATATCTAAGAAAAGAAGATAAACTACTACTACTAAAGCTAACTAACTCCTCAGTTCTGCCTTCAAACAGGCTTATATACACATTCTAGATTCCGCTGTCTCACGAGGCAAACACTGTCTCGCGAGGCGAATATCATGAATAGTCTGCATCGTTTGGTCTTCTCCCGAGGCGAAGAACGGCTCACGTGGCGAGTAATGAAAAAGTCATTGCTTCTGGTCTTCAATCTCGCGAGGCGAGGAAGGTATCCGCGGGGCGAGACAGAAAGGACTGCAAATTCTGGAACAGTGACGCTTCAGGTTCGCGAGGCGAATGCCTTCTCGCGGGGCGAAGGACTCCAGAATTATTTCTTTTTATTACCTGAAAACAAGAAATAGCATAAGTGCTTTATTTGACTCTAAATCAACCAAATTAACCTAAAAATACTTTACAGACTCAAAATGCTGCTTAAAGACAATCAAGTCTAATTTGGGTGAAAATGATATATAATTAGCACAAAACCACGGTCATACTAGTCATAAAACTAGATGAGCTAGCGGCTGATCAGCTATAATCATCATGCTTTGTTAATTAGACCTAAGGAATTAGGGTAATTAGTAATGTTTGATAGAATTGATTCACTAAGGAATTAGGCTTCAATTAATTAAGGGAATTTGTCCTACAACATGCCAATTGAGATTAAGATAATTAGAGTGTCGGTAATTCATAGGATTCCTTGTCTATGAGGAATCCAGATTCATAATTGGATGAAATCAAATCCCTAGCATTTTTATTTCTATTTTATCTAAACAAAAGTTCCAAAAATATTTTACTGCTCTTTTGTTTTATTTTTATTTATTTTGAGCTCTCTTCATACCAAATTTTAGTGTAAATAGTTGTTTAATTTGTGAATTGGTACTTGGTAACTAATCCCTGTGGATGATATCCGGTTCTTACCGATTTATTACTTACAACGATCCGATACACTTGCCGACATCATCAACAAGTTTTTTGAGCCGTTGCCGGGGATTGGTTTTGCCAATATCGTTAGTAACAAAGTAGGCAACTAATTTAGACATTTTTATTTTTTGTATAAATTTGATCTTTTCTTTTGAGTTTTGTTTGTGCAAGGTGGATGCAATTCATGGACAACTATTATTATCCATCTGATGAGGAAGCCTCAAGTCACACTTTAGAGAACAACTTGTGTTGGGGAGACTACATAGATTTGGAAAATCATGATATTCCAACACAAGTTGATTGTATGACAAGTAAGCTTGTATATAGAGGCTCCAAGGAGGAATGGGAAACCTTTTGTTCGTATTTACCACCACCACCACTATGTTTACAAGTGATTCCCAAAGAGCCACGTGAAGCAAAATTTGAGCAAAATATGGTTGTGGGGATGGATCAAAATGAAGATGAAGTGGTGGTGGTAGACGAGTCACAAGAAGAGGAATTACCTTTCACAAATCCTTGGGAAATAACAATTGAGAAGACAAGTCATTTGGAAAACATTCACTCCACCATGCTTGCTAAGAAACCTGAAATTGCTGCATTGGATAAATATGTTGGCTTACATGCATGTGTGGACACTGCAAAGTTAGTCCCTTCCACTTGTCTGTCAAATTTCCTTGTGAAAATACCATTTGACCCGAGAGGAAGTGAGTTCATTATTGTAGTTAAAAAGGTCAATGGAGTCTCCACACACTTGCCAGGAGGAATTGTGGATAGAGTCATATTGCTTCTACAATTGCCATTCTTCAAACCATGGGATCCGGGAGGAGGATCTTACATATTGAGCATCTCTTGGCCCTTATGCTATAAGCAATGGGATCCTGGTGGAAGCTTCTCAATGTGTTTTTCTGAACCCTGCACTTTAATTTATTTTTATTTTTTTGTTGTTAGTTGTGTGTTTCACATGTTTTAGTTAGTTTGTGTTAGAATAAAAACAGGCCAAGCACTTAAATATTTAGGATGCTGTTTTGAGATGTCACTTTTAGCATTCTCATTATTTTGTGCATTTTGTCTGGCTATTTTCTTTCTTTGGAAGTTCTTCTTGTAGTATAGTCTTAATTTTTCAAATTTGTTCATAGCAATTTTCATAACCTCTTTGCATATTTTTGTTTCTTTTTTGTTAAATTCATGGCAATAAGGTATTGAACGAAATTTTGGAATCTTAGTTATAACTTTAGTGAGATATTGGGCTTGATTGTTAATTCTTTGAGTGTGCACCATTGAGTTGATGTGCTGACATTTTCTTGATTCTTTTATCTAAGAGTCATGAATTGCATGTTTTGCATAAAAATGATTTGGGCCATTTTTCATAAGCCACTTGAGCCAAAAAGCCAACCTTGCATGAAAAATTCCCTTGCTAACCCCTTTGAGCTTATTGTTACTTTTTGTTCTCACCCTTGCTTCTTGAATGATGATTACCATGTTTATTCCAACTTGAGGATACGAGATCATTGGTGAATTGCTTGTGGACAAGCAAAGACTTTGGTTTCGGGGAGAGAGTAATGAAATATAGTTAGAAGCTTTGAAAAAAAAAAGATGAAAAAAAAAACATGAAAAAGTGGGGAAAAATTTGATACCCACAAGAAAAAAAATTGAAAAAATGGAAGTTGAAACAAAGAAAAAAAAAGAGATTTATGTGAATAAGGTTGAGGAATAAAGTTGAAAGAAGCTTCAAAGAAGGGAAAGGAGAAATGGAAGAAAAAAATTCAATTATAGCAATTGGGAATTTGTGCTTTACATTGAAACATTTGAGTTGTTGTACTTGCTCTCCTATTCTCTTGGACATTTTTCTATTTGTTTCTCACCTCACTTGTTTTCCACTTAGCCAAGTTACAACCCAAAATAAACTCCCTTTGATTTGTGCATGCTTGTGGTTTGTGATTTTTTTTTTGGAGTTAGATGAAAAGCAAATCTATGGTTCTATGACTCTAATGTGTGCTTTGAGGGAAACACTTCACCACCATATAATTGAGTGATTATTTGATGAGTGTGTATCCTGTGAGGACTAAAGTTCTATTTTTTCTTCCCTTGCCAAATTGCCATGATTTTTAATTTTGAATAATATGGAGATTGCAAAGTTGTTATGCTTTTTGCTTCTTGGCATTTTTGGAATTGAGCTTGCTTTTGGTTGATGCTTCTGTTTTAGGAATTATTCACTGTGCAATTTTGCCTTATAGTGATTTTGTTTAATTGGGCGCTCTTTTGGTTTTCCCAAATCATATAAGAGCCTGGTCTGTTGTCCTGAGTGTTTTGTGTGTTAGTTTGTGTTACTTTTGCTTGGGGACAAGCAAAGTCTTAGGTTTGGGGGTGTGATGAACCACTATATTATGTGAATTATGTGTGCTTATTTGATGGATTTTTACTCCTAATAATACTAATTGATTGAGTTTTGTCCCTAAGTTTAGGTAATTTAGTTTTTAATAGTAATTTTAATTTTTTAGTTTAATTTCATGTTTTTAGTATTAATCTAATATTGTTTTCAATTCTTTTTACTTTTTTAGGAAATAATCAAAATAAAATGGAAATAAAGAAGAAACCTTGGTCCACATGAAATAAAGATTCCCAGACTTTGGCAATTGAAGACAACTCCAGGCGCAACTAAAGTGATACAAGGGTCTTATGTATTGGAATAGTCCAAATGGGCTTGGATTAAAAGTAGCCACCAGGACCCAAGTTTAAGGAATTGAAATTTCAATTTGGATTTGTGTTGGTAAATTAATTGAAAGCACAATAGCTTGGCCAGTAATAGAGAACGTGAAACAAGAATAAGTGGCCATATTTAATTTGAGATGGAATTGGAGGCCTGCGTCAGAGGCTTAGAGGGTTGCATGATAAAAGCGAGGTAGCAACGTGCAATTAAGGAAGCAGCATGAAATAATAATCCAAAGGTCCCACATAATTGAGATTCTCTTGTGATTTGGAAATAAATGCTTGACCATAATCAGATAAAATCAGAAGAAGGATTGCAATTGAAGCTTGCAAATTAATGGGAGAATCCAATTAAATTAGGGACATGCTAATTTAAAGGAAATATGATTCCTATATTCTGGAGCTAGTTATTTGCCATTAATAAAAAATCAATTGAATTGATAGAAGAATCCCACGTGAAGCATTACCTATTGAATGATTTTGGAATCTTGTGATCAATTTGAATCCAATAGAGATGGAAAATTGGATCGAAAGATATGGCAAAATCAGCAGCAGGACCCACGCATTATTATTATTTTTGATTCTAATTAATTGAAATAGTAGCCTAAGTGGGGCTGCACGAAAAATATAAAGAGTGACAGCGTGAAAAACGCAAGGACGACAACTAGTAGAAAAATAATAAAAAAGAGGGATAGGGACTTCTGGAACGGGGAACCAGACGAACAGGAAGTAGAAACGACAGCGTGGAAACGGTGCTGTGAAGCTATACTGCTGGGATCAGTTCATTTTTATGGAGTTTTCTCTTTTATCCTCTTTCTCTATATTTTATTTTATTTTATTTTATTTTAAGGTTTAGCATGTCTAGCTAAATTCCTTTTTGCTGGGGTTTTGATGTGATCATTTTATGATGAAGTTTTATCTAATAGTTTGATTATTTTATGAACAATTGAAATTGTTGATGTGATGTTTATTGTGCTTCCTTACATTTGAATGCTTAGCTACCATTCTTGTGTTTTGAGGGTTCAATAATATGCTAGGAATAGTGATTTTTGGACTTTGCCTCTTGTAATAATCACTGTTAATTTGGTTAATCTAGGAATAGATAACTGATTATGTGGGCATTTCACAAATTCCATAGAGCTATAATCATCATGCTCTGTTAATTAGACCTAAGGAATTAGGGTAATTAGTAAGGTTTGATAGAATTGATTCACTAAGGAATTAGGCTTCAATTAATTAAGGGAATTTGTCCTTCAACATGGCAATTGAGATTAAGATAATTAGAGCGTCGATAATTCATAGGATTCCTTGTCTATGAGGAATCCAGATTCATAATTGGATGAAATCAAATCCCTAGCATTTTTATTTCTATTTTATCTAAACAAAAATTCCAAAAATATTTTATTTCTCTTTTGTTTTATTTTATTTATTTTGAGCTCTCTTCATACCAAATTTTAGTGTAAATAGTTGTTTAATTTGTGAATTGGTACTTGGTAACTAATCCCTGTGGACGATATCCGGTTCTTACCGATTTATTACTTGCAACGATCCGGTATACTTGCCGACATCGTCAACACCCATGCATCCGAATCATGCACATTATCAAAGATAATGGCCCGCACCCTCGAGTGCGCTAGGGGCATGTCCGGATCCATCTATATTCAAGCAGATATAGGTACCAGTTAGAGAAAAGAAAATGCAAGGGTGAGATACCAATATATGGATGATTTATGACAACTACATGTACTACACACAAAACAAAATGTACAAATAAGCAGTTACATACAGCATAAGATTTTCAACATAATACAGTAACATCTACAATCATCATTATTTTGGAAAATCCATGGCACTTCTATAATTCACAATCTATCCTAAATCTCCGCAGGTCCCAACTTCATTTTAAAAAAAACAGTGAGCTGATCAGGCTCAAATAGCCAACACATGGCGCAACTTCATTCCCACAACACTGTTCAACTCATGGCACAATGATCAACACCTGTGGGTTCCAGATCACACTGTCCTACATAAGGTACAGCGAACAAGGCCCTTGGAAATAATGGTCCATCAAGGCACCTTGGATACAACGTCGCATGAGATACCTTCCCCTTAAAGGTATTCACACAAAACAACTTGGGCTTGTCTGCCAAATGCATGTAAAAACGTTTTTGTTTTCGTTGTTTTTCTTTGTGTTTCATTCTTTCCTTCGTCGAGGCTCAAGGCTCACGACCACCCAAAATCTTTCAACGTTTTAAACTTTTATTATCAACACAGGACATGAAAGTCCGAGTTTTTAATCACTATGATCCTAAACCGATGCACCAGTTTTGGACGTTGTGGTCATAGAAAACAACTTTCACCTTTTTCCAACATTCACCACGTTTTAATATAACGTGTATAGGACACACAGTCCACAATAACGTATATAGGACACACAGTCCACAACAACATGACACGGATCATAGATCAACGTGTTTAAAAACTCTACTATCCCGACGTCTCAGTTACTAGGTTCACTTTTCAACGTTACTTTTCGTTCAGTGAAATCTAAATACAAAACAAAATATTTTTCTGTAACTTATTCAAGTTATCAGATATTTTCATTTAAATAACGCTTTAAAGGAGAACTCATTGCTTGAAATTCATTTTAAATAAAAGAAAACTCTAAGTTTATAGGAAATCCATTCCTTAAAAATCTAATTTTATTTGGAAAATTTTATTTTTCTGAAAACATTTGAAGTTTTCAAATAAAATCTTTTTAGAACTAAAAAATCAATTTGTTTTCTCTTCACGTTTTCTCTTCATAAAATATTTTCAAAAATTGTTTATTCTAGCGTAAAATCATTTAAATTCTTATTCAAATAAATTTTTCTTTTTCCAAAATATTTCTTCAGATGAGATGTTTATTCTTAATATTCTTCATATAGTTTTATTAATGCTTTTATCATGAGAATTTTTAATTGAGCACTAACACTAGTTAGGCTTTCCATGCAACAACCAAAGCATTATTATAATACACATAACAAGTAATCAATTAATTTAAATCTAACAATCCCAAACACATATTCATGAATATTCATCAAATCATAAAACATATATATATATATATATATATATATATATATATATATATACAAAAATAAATCAAATAAACACCTCGAGTTAAACATAACAAATAATAAAATTTCAAACAAAACACATATAAACACATACAAATGCATATAGTTATCATAATTAAATATCCCTCAGTCTGTCTCCCCTTACCTCAAAACGAGTAGTAAAGAGACCGTAGTCCTTTCGTGTTCGAGGAAAACGAACATGATTTCGAAGTCGCGGGCTCGGATCTAAGCAAGATTAAGTTTACAAGTAAAAATTTGATAAAAATTACTTCAAAACTCTTATGCATGTTTCGGTTGTAACATGCTAATAAATGTAAAAATTCTAGATTTTCACAAGCATTTTGGATTTAAAATCCTTAAACATCATAGAGATAAAATAAAGGTTTAAAACTTAGAAACAAATTTTAATCTCTTAACTTCATTTAAAAATGATTTTCGGCCTACACATAAAAGTGTGTAAAATTTTTGATTTCTAATTTTCTAACTACATGCATGTAATTAAAATGATGTTTTAAGTAAACATCCTCCTAAACCAAATTGAACAAGGCCTCCTTAACTCTTCTAATGGAGTTTCGGCCTCCATGAAAATAAAAGGTTTGGAGCTTGATTTTCTAACTTTGCACTTGCATGCATGTCACCAAAATGATAGTTTTCAACACATGAACTTTCTAAAAATTTTAAAACAACACTTTCTTAACCTCAAAAACATTACATTTGGCCTACTCAAAATCATAGGCTAGAATTCAATTTTTTCAACATTTATCAACACATGCATGCATCAAAATAAAGCTAATAGTAAGTATTTTTATTAAAACCACTATAACTCAAAATTTCTACAACTTTTCATCAACATGCAAGGAATCAATAAAGTGTTTGAAATACTTTTTCATTCTAAAAAACTCAAGAACAACTACTTTCACATTTAGCATTACATGCATGTTGGAAACATAAGGATCAAAGCAACAAAGTTTCATGAAAATCAAAGTTGAGTCTTTTTAATCCAAACAATTAGGGTTTCGGCCCTAATCAACTCAAATAGAAGGAAAACTTAATTTTTATGAAACTCATAAACCCAAAATTCACATGCAATTAGGTTTTAAGGACATGCAAGTTGAAAATAGAACAAAAACTCCACCTTTTCTCCTTATAGGGTTTCGTTCATACCCTTAATTGGCTTTGAAGAATGTTGTAGTTACATGCAAGTTTAGAAATTGAAAGTAAGGATGATAATGAGTTGAAATAAATTGGTTTAATGAACATGCATCGATAGAAAATTAATTTGCAATAGAAATCACTAACATGCATGTTGATAACACTAGGCTTAAAATATTTTCTTCATCACATGCATTCCCTAAAGATGAAAGTAAAGATGATGATGAGTTAAAAAATTCATCTCTTGTTAAAAAAAAAGAATTTTCTTTAAGTTAAGAACATGAACATAAAGTTAAAGAAAAATCATGCATGTATGAATTTCTATGTTCTTAAGAGAGAAAAGAGTAAGAGTAGAGAGTTTATACCCTCTAGATGATGATGAAGATGAGATAGCTCCTTGGCCTTCAAGTTTTTAAAGAAAATCTAGAGGTTGAAGATGATGAATAGTAACTTAGAATTTTTGAGAGAATTTAGAGAAAATGTAAAAAGTGAATGAAAGTGGTGGTGAGGGGTATTTGGGAGAAGGGGGATATTTTTCAATTTTTTTCTTTATTTAAACTTAAAACAAAAACAAAAACAATTAAATAAGGTTTTTCTTGCAAAAATGGAGAAAATGATGATGGCTTTAATGGCAAGAACTATTCATTTCAACCCATCAAAGTCACTATTCACATCAAATCTGAAAAATATGCATCAATTTTGTTTAATAAAAATCCTCTTTGTTAGAGCAAAATTGTACATTTGGTGAAAATGATGGATTTCTTGTAAAAATAGATGAAATCATTATATGAAAAATAATGATGGTGTGATTTGGAGGCTACACTATTCAAGATCACATCCAACTGCATAAAATTTATTTTAGATAAATTTTTCTCATCCCGGTTTCATTTATCTCTTAACCGTAAAAACCGATCGTATTTTACTTCGTCAATTTTCCCCCGAAAATTTTTTATATTAAAAGAAATAAATTCAAAAAAATCATGAAATTAATCAAGATTGGGTTATAGAAATTAAAATTTTATTTTGCATAAAGAAAATTATTATCGGGTCAGTAGAGTTTTACTGACAGTGAAAAACTTAGACTAGAAACATTTGAAATTTTTCTATTGGAAAATTCAACTGCACAATAAATTATAATAATGAAATTTGGTCTATCAAAATAATTCTTCATAATTTATAATAATTTAACACTTAATTATTCATATAATCACAGATTAACAGACAAAAAGAAAAATCGAGGCGTTACATACACTCTTTCTCTCTCTCTCTCTCTGAATCACACACTGTCTTTCCCACTCACTCTCAGCCACAACGAACGGCGGCCGCCTTGATAGCACCGCCGCTAAGCCACTCTCCTTCTCCTCTCTCTGTACTCAGGTAACTCCCTAAACCCTCAAAGTTTCATTTTCATTTTCGGTTTTGCTTCTCTTCTCTCTTCTCTCTTCCCTCTTCTCTCTTCCCTCTTCTCTCTACTCTGTCTCATTTAAGGGTTTTTGGTCTCATTTAAGGTTCTCCACACGCAAGAAAAGAATCCAAACAAAAGCCACTCTCCTTCACCACTGAGCCACTCTTCTTCTCCTCTCTGTGAATGCGGTAATGCCATAAACTTTGTATTTAGTTTGCTCCATGTCATTTTTCTTTATGTTTGGTTGCTTTGCCTTTTTTTGGTAAGCCAAAAATTATATTGATTAAGGGTAAATGAACAAGATAACCCCATCATTGGTACAGGTTGTCAGATGGAGTTACCAGTTTTTTGCCTTGGCTGCCTTCAGATTACAGGGTGTTGGGTTGGATTAAAGTGGTGGTGTTTGTTTTGTATTAGGTTATTATACTGGAATGATAAATTTTGCTCTTCTTTGGTTGGTCTCTGTCCCAAATGTGATTGGGGTGGTTTATTTGGAGAAATTTGCTATCAGGGTAGTACATAGTGATACAACACATTGGCTTTATACTGATAGCATATTGTATTGATGTTGGTTCTGCCTTTAGTATACTTTAACACAAGAAAAATGCATTTCATTATAGCAATTCTCCCCTCAATACATAACACACGTCCTATTTAAATATGACTACTGATAGTTTGAAATCATCAAACAATCTGATATGATAATGACAGGTAAAAAGAACTAAGAAGATAACTACTTAAGATAACGTATAATTATCTTAAGAATAATATAATTATATGCTATTTTGTCAACAACTAATTGAATTAGAGCAATGTATAGGACATACCTTTTTCCTGAGACGGCTTTTCCTTGCAGCCTCTCTGTTTTGTGCTAAACGTCTCAATGTCTGAGGCAAATAAAAAATGGTACCTTAGCTCCTATATAAAATCACATAATAAAAAAAGTGCCACATAAAATATACTTTGGAAAAATTATATATATGTATGTATCTTGTCATATTCTAAAACCTTTGCATCAAGTGGCACTACAAAAAAAACATATTTAGCGACCAACAAATTCGGTCGCTACACATGATAATTCGGTCGCGATTCGTTTTAGCGACCGATTCATGGTGGTGGCTGAAACCTTAGTCGCTAAGGTTTTAGGGACCGAATTATAATTTCGGTCGCCAAATAACGACTGATATTTCGGTCGCTAAGTTATAAATGCCGTCGCTAATTAGTTGGTCGCATGATTGTGGTAACCACGTTTGGCGATCGCGGTTCCGTAGCTAAATCAGTCGTTAATTTTGGTTACCATTAACCAATTTAGCGACCGATAGACCACAATTTTTTTTATTTCCCTGTATCTAAAGTTTAGCGGCCGAATTGTGGGTTGCTAATTCGGTCGCAAAACAAATTTTTTTTTGAAAATTTAATTTCTAAAATAGTATTTATTTATTTTTTTGCTTTAAAGATTAGCAAAATTACTAATGAAACCCACCAAATTACTAATGAAACACACAATTATAAAAAATATTGAATCTATATATAAAAAAATAATCCAAAGTGTCGTACAGTAATCGTTTAGAAATCTAAAAAATGAAAAAAAAAATCAATCATGATGCGGAGGTGGTGGCGGAAACCAATCATCCTCAGCATCTATATCGCCAACGTCTGCCATCTAATCGTCCTCTGCAACAGCATCATCGGTACCAGGAGGCGGCGGAACTGGAGGAGCGACAACGGGCGGCACAACTGCCAGAGCACGACCATCAACAACTGGAGGCTGGATCCTCATCTGCTGCAACACCAGCTGTAGTGTCTGGTCCTACTCGAGGGACCTCTGCATCAGCTGCTGGTGTGCCTGAGTTAACTGTGCAATCTGCTCCTCCATCCGTCGCTCAGTCTCCCTCTTCTCTCGAAGCTCCACGTTCAGCTGCATGATGATGTCCTGCATCTGGCTGAATTGCTCCGGAGGGATGGTATCCGCATAAGAAGAAGTAGGCGTGCCGGACGATGAAGCCATAAACTCGTTGCCCAAGTGTCTGAGGCCATACATGTGCCCCTTCTTGTTCCTGCCCCAGACTACCTCCAAATAAATGGAATTATCATCGACGGAGACAGGAGAGCCGGGCCCCTCACCAGTCAAGGCCTCATCCTCTCACTGTGAGGGACGTGATATGACATCATCCTTCTTCTCATTGAAGCCCGTCTGCAAAGTATAGATGAACATATTTAGTTACAATTATTATAAATATTAACAAATCAATAATAATAAATTAGAATTATATGTTTTTTACTTACAACATAGTTACGGGCCTTGTCGTTGACCCATTCCCCCGACTTCAACTTCTTCGTCCTCTCCATCAACTCCATAGCAGTGGGGGCCCGCTGTTTCTGTGCTTTCTTCACAAAAAAATATAATATTAAATTCATAACAATATTTAAAAATAAAAACTCATGAAATAGAAGAACTATGTTATTAAAGTTTTAAGTATTACCAGCTCGTCGAAGTGGGTGACGGCTGATTTAGAGCTGCGAGTCCAAGCACATGCGCCACCATCAGAAGCTCGATTACGCCGAGCTGTGGCCTGAATCTCCTGGAACTCCTAGGTAGCCCAGTACTGGTCCAACTACTTCCTGATCTCAGGATCCACCCACTTCCCCTTATTCTTACCCTTCCTCAGCTTGTTCGTCAGAATCTTCATGACCAGTGAGCCTTTATGCTCAAATATGTCCCCGACGATCCCCGCTAAAGCCGCGTCCCACCTATACTCTTTCTGCAACTTACAGTTGTTAGGTTATTCATGTGTGTGTGTGTGTATATATATATATATATATAATGTAAATTTAATTTCAATAACTTAATAAATTGTTACCTTAAACTCTTTAAACAACTGATCCCCATGGCCCCCTGGGATGGCCTTCCATGTAGGCCATGGACCATAAAACTTGCGTTACAGGATCTTTGATATCGAATTAGAAGGGCCCTTCGCGGGCAGAAAACTGCAGCAAAATTAGAGCATTAATAAATGTTATAAATAAATAAATAAAAAACAAGTAAATAGAATTTAACGATACTTTATATATTAAAAAATTAAATTAGCTTACTCGTTATCCCCCCGGGGATAAAAATAATCCTCCTGTCGGATGGACCACGGCTCTCCTGCCCCGATGATGTTGATGGTCCTGGCATAGTTGTGGATTATGACGGTGTAGCCTGTGTCCCGACCACATGAGGCTGGGTAGGGGGTGCAACTCCATCACCCTGATGTGGCCCGTCCATAGAGGTGCTGGCAGGGTGGTCTCGATCTGAAGTTTGTTGGTCGGTCGGTGAAGGGACTCTAGCAGCACGACCTCTACCACGACCTCCACGACGACCACCACGCTGCCCTCTACCTCTAGAGGAATCTGCCATCTGTGTAAAAAATGAAAAGATGATTACACCACAGTGTAAATAGTACAAAGCTAAGTAGGATGAGCATTACACAATGAATTATGACATAAATAAATTACCTAAGTATAATTTCCGTCATTAAATTCACCCTCACTCTCATCAGTCTCACTTGATTGGAATGTGTCTTCGCTAGATGCGTCCAACTCAGATTGATCCATTAACTCTCTTTCAACTTCTTCCCTAATGCCGGAAATGTCCGCTAGAGAATTAACAATAATGTCTGGCGTAATTTGCAACGGTACGTGGGGTCTTGAAAACTCATCATCTTGGTATGAGCATCTTTTTCAGGCTGGTGGATTACATTATCATTAATTGTACTGCGAGCCTTTATCTTAATAACACCCAACCAGCCTTGATGTCCTTCGGGATATGGCGAGTAATAAACCTGATGTGCCTGTTGTAAAAAAATGAATGGGTCGTATGCCTTATTATACCTACGAGATAGCCTAACTTGATAATACCATATTTTTTATCGATTTTTGTCCCTACGTCAAGAGTAAGATCAAACCAATCACACTTTAAGAGAACTAACTTCATCACGGGGAAACTGGTATAATCGAGTTCAAGGATGTCAGTTAGAACCCCATAGAAATCATCCTCTGCATTGCCATCAGTGGCTCACAAACAAACACCATAGTTACACATTCGCATTCCTTCACTGCATGTTTTTGTGTTAAATTTATATCCATTTACAATGTAAGTATTCCATGATGTAACCCATCTGTTAGACCCCCATGTCAAATTTGTCAACAATGGATTTTGAACATTGTTTACTGGATCTAGTACCTAAAAAATCGAATATTATATTATTCTTATACACGCTATATATTTAAGGAGATAAAATGTACCGTAACAAATGAAGATGCTTAACCTACATATTTACTGAACCACGTAGCAAAGTGAGAAGTAATTTCTCGATCAACCTGATCGTTCGAAATGTCAAGTTAGAGATCCCTTAGAAAATTGTCGTACATCCTACATATGGGAGATTAACAGCAGGACGATTAATAATCATAAATGTCAATTGAACTTA
Source organism: Sophora flavescens (assembly GCA_030762895.1). NCBI lineage: Eukaryota > Viridiplantae > Streptophyta > Magnoliopsida > Fabales > Fabaceae > Sophora > Sophora flavescens. The sequence continues at coordinate 100,398,999 of CM061068.1, read as the reverse complement.
TAAAAGACATTGTAGAAACTTACTCTAAATATGGTGCCACCTCATCACAATTTTGAAGGATATACAGATGAGCAGCATTAATGTCAAGCTGCTCCAAGAAATATCCTTTTGATTTGCCACTAAATCTGCCTGGATAGTTGAATATTGATATAGGAGGACTAGTTGAACTTCCTTCACCCGGATCAACGTTTCTAGGCATCCTTGTCCTTCTCATGTCAACTTCGTCTGGATAGTAATAAGAGGCAAAAGTGGAAGTCTCCTCTACTAAGTATGCTTCACAAATGGAACCCTCCACTCGTGCCTTGTTCTTGACTTTGAGTTTAAGGGGGTGCAGGAACCTATTAAAGAGGGATACATACAAATAATTACTAGTTTTGAGGAAAGCTAAACTACGATTTGGTGTTCGTGAATTTAATATGTATTAAGTAAAATAGTTGATGTTGTATACCTCTAAAATGGATACATCCCGTGGTATTGGACTGGACCACCAACTCTTGCTTCTTAAGGTAGATGAACTGGAAGGTGTTCCATTGAATCAAAAAAACTCGGCGGGAAGATTTGCTCCAGCTTACATAACAAAACGGGTATCTTGACTTCCATATCCTTTAATTGATTCAAATTTAGTGTTGTCGACGTAAGCTCCCTGAAAAAGTGGCTAAGCTCAACAAGTGGGTTCCATTTGGTTTTGGTAATGCGTCGAACACAATTGGAAGCAACCGTTGCATGAACACGTGGCAATCATGACTCTTCATTCCATGTAACTTCGCTTCCTTAATGTCAACACATCTACCCAGATTGGAAGCATACCCATGGGGTAACTTTAGTTCTTTAACCCACTTACAGACAGCTACTTTATGTGTCTTGCTTAGTGTATAACTTGCCTTCGGTTTGATAAGTCTGCCACGACCACCGTCCTGCAACTCAAGCTCTTTCCGATTGCAAATTTCAGCCAAATCCAATCAGGCTTTATTTGAATCCTTGGTCCTCCCCTTGATGTCATCACAGTGTCAAACACATTCATAAACACATTCCTCTCAGTATGCATGACATCAATGTTGTGATGGAGTAGGTACGTCCTCCAATATGGCAACCTCCAAAATATACTTTGTTTCAACCAATTATGCTTGACGCCATAATCACGAATATGTTCTCCTTGGGATTCATGGACGAGGGGTAAGTACTGTACCCTCCGCCATACATTAGGACCAGATAAACGTGGTGGAGGCGGTGTTGTCTCCGCACAACGCTTCTTGAATGCATTCTTGTTCCTCCTATAAGGATGATCTTCTGGAAGGAATTGACGATAACAATCAAAATATGAGATCTTAATACTGTTTTTAAGTGTGAATGCCTTCGACGCTCCATACATATTGGGCAACCAAGCTTCCCCGCGGTCATCCAACCCGACATCATCCCATAGGCGGGAAAGTCGTTGATCGTCCACATCAAAGCTGCTTTCATCATGAAATTCTGCCTCAAAGATACCTCATTTGTCAACACACCATCATGCCACATCATTGTCAACTCATCTATCAGCGGCTACAAGTACACATCAATCTTCCCTTTTGGATTAGACGGACCCGAAATTATGACTGTTAGGAACATAAACTCCTGCTTCATGCACATCTTCGGGGGAAGATTGTATGGAGTCAGGATAACCGGCCAACAAGAGTACGCTTTTCCAGACTGCCGAAAGGATTAAATCCATCCGTACATAATCCCAATTGGACGTTCCGAGGGTCTTGCGAAAATGCCATATTGACCCTATCAAAATGCTTCCAAGCTTCCCCATCCGATGGATGACACAAGACATCTTGCTCCTTCTCATGCTCAATATGCCACCTCATGTGAGCTGCAGTGGCCCATCGAAGAGTACAATCTTGAAAGTCTTGGCACGAGCGGAAAGTACCACATCTTTTTTAGAGCGGTCTTCTTCTCAATGCCCCTCCAAGTGGTTGTCTTATACCGATCCGCACCACAAAATTGACAACATGTTATGCTCTCCGCTGAATCGTCCTTGTAGTACAACATACATCCATTCGGGCAACAATCAATTTTCAAACACCCAAGACCCAAATTCTCCACAGACTTCTTAGCATGATAAAAACTAGTAGGCATCTGATTGTCTTCCGGCAACGCCTTGGACACTGACATGGTGAGGCGATTAAAATAGCCTTCTTGCATATTGTAGTCAGATTTGAGACTCAACCTTTCCATACACATCGACAACTTCGTGTACTACCAACATCCTTCCCACAACGGAGATCGTGCAGCACTTAGCATGTAATAGAATCTTTGAGCTTCGGGATTCGGATTCTACTCTATGTATTGGGAACTCATTCCACCATATTCTCCCCCATATTCTTCTAGTGCAACACCAACCGAGGGTCCAGCATGATCCATTATCATCTGCTTGTATGGATTCAATTCTTCCCTCCGCTCATCACTTCCATAGTATGAACCTTCAAACACAGCCAGGTTAAAATCGGGCAACGTCTCACCATGGTTACTCCACCGATAGTAATCAGGCATGAAGCCCTTCGCATAAATATCGGCCACAATTCCATCGACGCTTTTGAAAGATTGACACTTGCATCTCTTGCAAGGACACCTCAAATGATCATCCCCCCGCCTTATAAATCTTTCCTGGCTAACAACAAACTCTATAAACTCACCCACTCCAACTCTATACTCTTCCCTAAGACGTTTATTCCGATCCAACCTACGATACATCCATTTGCGATTCTCCAGAATATCCATTCTTTTGCCAATTAAATAGGTGACTAACCATACAACGACATTTATATATTACGATACATTCCAATAACTCCATCTATCTCGTTCTTATGACAAGTTATGAACCTATCCCATTCGAGAAGAAACCTTTACCACACTCGATTAATAATAGTTATTCCCTTTTTCAAATGCCTTATACTTAACGAATTTTGGCAAGCATTTCTCATCGGTCTCCAAGTACACGAATCGAGCACGGTGAGAATCACCACAATCAAGTATGCACCCAGAGAACAAAAGGAAATGCATCGGAATCGACATTTCATCAAGTATATAAGGCATTCGAACATGGAAATGACTATTGTACGAGTGTGAAAAAGGTTTGTTCCCAAAGCATCCCACTTGGAAAATTCAAGATTCAATACAATGAGCATGCCTACCTTGAGAAGGTACGCATGCTCATTAATATTGAATCTCAAACAGGAAACTAAGGCTTTTGTAAATTAATAATTAACTCTAACAGAAAATAAAACCATTAACCTATAAATATTAATTGCAGCATAGTTGAGCAAATATATATTGAAGCGTAATTCAATACAAACTTAGATAAAATATTGTACCAAACATCCTATTGAGCTCCGCTCTCCACTAACAAGTAACACATAATTGTCAAACACATGCATAACTTCTAAATTATCAGCAACAACCAGCATCCCGCCTTTCGGACATGACACATCCTATTGAGCTCCGCTCTCCACTAACAAACAACACATATTGGCAAACACATACATAAACGTTAAATTATCAGCACACAACCATATTCCTGTCTTTTAGACAGGATCACATCCTATTGAGCTCAGCTCTCCACTAACAAACAACAACACAATTCATACAACACATTACAATTACAACACAAGCTATCAGACAATGCATAAGCAAATTAATAGAGTGTTGCGACAACTTACCTGTGAGAGAAAACACAGTCCCAAGTAGGGATAAGGGGAGGATCCGAAGGCAACAAAGAGAAGAAGAATATCACAGCAAGGACCTATTGTGCATAAATGAAATTAGTCCTCTCAAATTAAATCACTTTTCTATATATACAGATTCCGGTACGTGTGTGTGTGTGTGTGTGTGTATAAGACTAGAAATGGATAATTAATATAAAACAAAAGAAATAACCTACAGGGACATGTAAGTTAATTAAGTAGTCTGCAAGCACACATTGATAAAAAAAAAACAACCACATCCATATTAATTCATGCTGATATCAATATCCAAACTTCCTATTTGTAGTTTACAGTGAACCAAACCTACTGCATTATGCTCCTTCCCTCTAAGTCTGTCATATTTAGTAATTTGGAAATTAGAGCATTAAGGAAGCTTAAGCTTAATTACACCATTATTCATGGAAACTCATCATCAAAACCATGACCATGTTGAAAATGATGAATCTTGGAGGGTTTCTATGGACTCTCAAAGCAAGAGTCTAACCCAAGGTTCCATGTAGGAACATATTTCATTGCAAACAATCAAATCCCTGGCATTGACTTTGCAACAGTTCACTCATACCCTAATCAATGGTGTGGATTTTTAATTCTATTCTTTATAAAACCACAATGATGTGCAGTAACATATACGCTTAGACCATCATTCCAAAAGAAAAAACTTGATTGCTTTAAAGATACCATCTTTTACCAAGCCAAAGAGAAGAAGATTGTAGATTAGAAGACTTTCTCTTCTTTTATTGTAAGCTATTTAGGTTAGAAGACTTAACAATTAGAATAATAAATAAGATTAACAATTCAATATAAAATAAACTAAGTAGTAGAATAACTAATGGTTAAGGTAAAATTAAAAAGCATTCAACCAACTTTTATAAAGAACACAAGCATAAGATTCAGTCTAATTCAAAGGTTTAAAAAATAATTAGAACCATGACTACATATTCATCATGCACTTGCTGCATGTACAGAGCCATAGTGATAAAGCCAAAGAATGATCAATATTAAAGAGGTTCAAAACTGGATATCATGTCAGTAAAATGAGAATATGTCATATAACTATATAATTCACCAAAAATACTCAACAGATTATTCAACCAATATGTACCAACATAAACCTTGAATTTTTTATGTTCTTTATACAGAGAACACTAACAGCAACAAAAATGACAAGAATTAACCTTAGTTCCCTATTTCTAATTATTCAACAATCCATTCAGCCTAGTACAAATCTTTAAAGGGTATTCCAAAAAGACCGAGTTTCTTGAGAGAAGAGAGACAGGGAGGGAGAGAAGAGAAGAGAGGAGAAAAGGAGGGAGATCGAGAAAGAGAGAAGAGAAGAGAGACAGAGAAGAAGATTAGAGAGAGAGAGATAAAGAGAAGAGAGAACTTACCTAACAGTGGGGGAGGACGACGACGTCGTGGGGTGGTGGTGCGGCGTGCGGTGGGGGAGCGGCCAAACGGAGAACCAAAATATGAGGGAGAGAAAGAAACGGAGTAGTGAGGGAGAGAAAAGGTTCAGAATGAGGAAGAAGAGGATAATTTCATGATTTAGTATTTAGCGACCGAATATTTCGGTCCCAAAATCGGTCGTCGTTTACTTAAAAAACATTTCGATCGCAGGGTCGGTCGCAAATGGGCTCTTTTTTAAATTTCAATTTATTTGGCTTAACAACCAAACTCACTTCGGTCACTAGTTGGACCCAATTTGACCGTTACATTTTACACGGTCGCTAATTCAGTCGCTATACGGTCAACAAAAAATTAATTAGAAGTCAACACTTTGGCGACCGAATTAGCGACCGCATAGTTTGCCACCACCAATTTCAGTCGTCATTTTGGTCGCAATTAGAGACCGATAATATCGGTCGTAAAAATTTGGTTGCTGAATGAACTTTTTTTGTAGTGTGGTTTCTCTGATGTGGTACCAGCAGTTCCCTTCCTCTGAAACAGAATAAAGAACCCCAAAAAAATTATTTAAAAGAAAATGATGATTTCAGAAGGGAAAAGAAAGAAAATAGAAAGATAAACACAGATGTAAGGGGCCAACTCAGTGTAGAATTTGAGACTAGAGAACAAGAAAAATGTACCCCATAAATGAGGGAAATGATGAGAATTGTTACTTAAACATGACTTAACTTCATCCTAGCTTTGAGCTTGGTAAAAGCAATGGTAGCTTAAAGAGGTGCTATGTTTTCAATCCAAAATGAAAGATAACATGATTAGAGTGCTCACAGCATTTCTAGGAAGCATTTCTGAATGCTGAGGCCCCTTGGACCATTTCTCGAGGCATGCAATCATCAATATGATATTGGTAGCAAAAAGCACCATTATCTTCCATTGTTTTTGGTGTGTGCTTTGTGACTTAGATTTGGCACTCCAAATTTGGCCAGGAAATTTAAAAAATAAAACTAGATGCCCAACACTTTACATGTTTGAAAGGAAATGCTAAGAAAATAAGATAGAGTTAAGTGTAGTTAAACAATAAAAATTGTGTTAATACAAAATGACTTGCAATGGTTAAAAGATGAAATCCTGAGGGATGGTATACTGCTTCTGACGAATTAAAATGGCTAGCACGTGGACCTAGCTTTAATGTCATATGTTGGAGCGGATACGACATCAATAACTTTTCCTTTTATACAAAGGAACAATATAACAAGAGTACCACGCAAAATAGTGGGGTTATGATCGTGGCCGAATCAATGGACTTCTCTAGTTCAAAAGATACAAACCCCGTTATTGCATCGATACCTTACTTTGGAGTCATTGAAGAGATTTGGGTGCTCGATTACACCAAGCTTACGGTACCGGTTTTTAAATGTAAGTAGTTGATAGTAAAGGTGGTGTACAAACTGACGAATGGGGGTTTACATTGGTAGAAATTTACAAGTTAGGTCATTCAAATGAGCCTTTCATCATGGCTTCCCAAGCAAAACAAGTGTTTTACATCACTGATCCTTCTAACAAAAGGTTGTCTGTGGTTCTCCAAGGAAAAAGCATGAATAATGGTAGTGATGAAAATCAAGATTCAACTCTTGATATTCCTGAGACTCCTTCTTTCTCAACAAACATGCCTTCTATCATTGAGGAAATACAGGTGGACGATGTACATGCCACTCGTGATGATCATTACGAAGGGATATTGATATAGCTAAACTTGAACATAGTGTAAGTTTAGATTTATTTTTATTTATCCATGTTAGTTTAGATTTATTTTTATTTATCCATCTATATTTATCTTTATCTTTATTTATCCATGTTAAAATAACCTAATTTATTAATTTTTGTTTCTGAACAAGCATACACATGGATAAAGCTGACATCCCACATGCACGGGAGGGGTTGGTGGCACCTACGCCCGTTGATAGTGCAAGTTTTATTTATACATATAATTTAATTAATTAGGCTCATATTCTTTATTTATCCATGTTATACATAACCCTCTAATTTAATATTTATTTGTCCAAACAGGCATCACAGTAAGAAAAAAAGGGGGTAGAGCAGCAACTAGTCTGAAAAAGTTAGAAGAGGCTAGGCTCAGTGGTCAGAAGCTTGAGGTGTGGTTTGATGATAAACTGAATCCCCAGGGACCCTATTCTAATCAATTTACAACTTGGGTGGCAAAGGAAGCTAAGTAGCACACTAGCATCCTACATAAGGATTGGGAAGAAGTGCCACAGAACGTTAAGGATCAGATTTGAGAGGCTATCACGGTATTTTACTTTTACACTCTTTTGTTGTATATTATTAAAGAATTATTTGAGTTCTAATTCCTCCTCTTTGTTATGTATTTAATGTGTAGATAGCATGGACCATGCTGAATACGGAAGTGCATACGGTGAAATGGCTCTCACTGGCGGCAAAACGTTGGAATGGGTTTAAGCACGATCTTACTAGGCACTACGTATTCGGACTGAGAGACCATGAAGAACTTTTTATAAACTACCCGTATGTTGATAGGGAGACGTGAGATAGTTTTGTTAGGAGCCGACATACAACTTCATTTCTGGTTAGTTGAAGTTAATTTACTTATCCACTTTAGAGTACATTTAAGTAAATAAAATTTATTTAACTAAATTTATTATGTGTTTTTGTTTTAATAGGCTAAAAGGGAAAGGGGTAAGAGGAATCAAACAAAGAAAATTCACACCCACACATTGTCTCAGGGTGGTTACTCCACTAAGATTAATGAGATGTTGGTGGATAAGTTGATGGACTTACAGGAGAAGCTGAATGAGAGGGTAGCAGCTGGAGAGGTGCTTGAGGGCACAGTTCTTGATCCTCCATCTCCTATCGCCCGCGAGGATGTTTGGTTGGAGGGCCGAAGGACAAAAAAAAGGAGATTTTAAAGTTGAAGCCACACGCACTGTGGCAGAAAAGATTGTAAGTAACAAACTAACTGCATTTGTAGTTGATATTTGTATATATTGATTTCTTTAACACATTGTCTTACACGTTTTTAATTTCTTCATTGTAGGAGGAGCTTAAGGAAAAATGCTCCCAGGGCTCATTCGTCCCACATGGACGCCGAGATATCTTGATCATTGACCTAGGCAAAGACGACTATCCTGGTCGGGTGATTGGTGTTCCAGGGACGGTGGGCATCAAAAAATTTTATGGCACAAGTGCTTCAAGTAGCTTTGATGATGACTTGAGTTAATGTTATTGTTAATTATTTGAATTTGTGCAGGTTTTTAGCGATCAATCTCCTCTTAAAAAAGGAGAGTTTACAGACTTGAGGATGCAACTTTCAGAATTTTTCTTCAAGTATGCTGCAGAAAAAGAAGTAAAAAAAAACCTCCTACGTACTTAGAAGATGTGTAATTAATTATATTTGTATTTTTTTTTTTTGAAAAGCCAAAAACTTTTACTAATGAAGAGCTGGCTAAAGCACAAGGTGTTCCCCAGCTGAAAAAACAACCAACCAGAATCCTTACAATCAACAGACCGCAACATGAACCAGCTCTAAATTACAAAATAAACCAATTGACAAGGACATGATCAATTTAGCGCATAGTAGGCATGAATCACAATGGGCATCCAACTCCAGATATCAAACACGCACGGATTGAAAAATTGGAAACATCACGGGTTCAAAATTAACTCCACGCATGACAGAATTATGCACCGACAGCAAATCCAACACGCTAAAAGTAACAGATTTCACCTACACAGCATCCCAACATTCAAATGTGAAGTAAAATATGATATAGCTGCACACTAAAGGCATTTTCCACCACCACAGATACCACTTGAACAACCCTGCAGCAGGAAAGCAACCATACAAGAAGCAGTCCACAAATGTAAAATAGTTCAACCATGTGGGTTTACATTTATATACTTAAAAGCTAATAGTTATGTTTTTTCTATCAATGGGTTTTGGTTTTTTGTCCCCCTATTGATTCTTTGTATTTCTTTTCTTTTGATAAAATTTAAGGGTACTCTTTTCCTTAATGATGTTTTTATCCGTAAGGAGGGTTTTTCATCATAAGGTTTTAACGAAGCCCTTTTTTGCTAAATTTGAGTGTGTGCAAATTCTGTAATGTATGCATTATTCTGTATTTTGGACTGTTTACTGAATGCAGGATAGTTGGGAGAAGGGATATATTGTAACAGAAATATAAATTAAAAAAATACTTTTAACGTCGATTATCTATTTAACTGACTTTAAAAGTAATTTATTAAATAAAAAAATACTTATAACGTCTGTTGTTAAACAACAGACGTTATATGTATTACTTTTAACATCTGTTAAATTAAATAATTGAAGTTAAAAGTATCACTTTTAACGTCGGTTAACTTAAAAAACTGACGTTAAATGTGAACTTTTACGTTAGTTGTTAACAACATACACTTTTAACGTCTGCTGGAATAACATCAGACTTTTTTTAGATGTCAAAAAGCACTTTTAATTGACGTAAAAAGTGTTTCATGCACTAGTGATCATGTAAAGTCTCAATTAGTATTATAATTAAGTTAGTGAAAATTTAATGAATTGGTAATATGAACTATTGCATTTAAAGAGGAGCTATAGGATTGTTTGTACTCCATAGGAAGATTTTGCAGAACAAATGAACGAGTATCTCAACAAAGAGAGAAAGAGTAGTCCGGTTATAGTTTGGCAACTCCCTATTGGGATAATTTGGTGATTAGAATGGTGACCTGTGAATAATTTGGACAAATATACTTCAAGAAGCTTTAAAGTACAATAACTAAATTTAGATCATAAAAAGTTTATATTAAAATATGATAAATTAATTATAGTTAATTAATATTCGAAAGTATTTTTTTAAATATAGTATTGAGGTATTGCTTTTAATTAATACATATTTTTTATGCAATATAATTCATTGTCTAGCTCACTAAGAGGTGTATAATTTTGATAGGATGATGATGTAGAAGATGAGGTTGATTTTAGCAAAATAAAATAAAATTGTTGACTTGTTGAATGATTATATGATGCCTTTGATTCCCAGAGAGATAAAAAAAAAACTACTTATCTTAATTTTGACAGTCATTGCATGATGAGTATATATTGATAGACTAGAGATGATGTTCATAAAATTGAGTTTTTGAACACGATTACTTCACCGGACTTCCAATACATGAGTTAAAGCTCACAATTGGTGTCACACTATGTTGTTAAGAAATATAGATCAATCTTTAGGACTATAGAATGATACTCAACTTATACTTTAATGGAAAACTATTTCAGAATAAAAAGTCATCTTAGGAAGCAATATTCGCCAAAACGTATTTATTCTGAGATTGTCAACGACTCCTTCTGATAAAAGGATTCCATTCTAATTTCAATGTAGGCAATTTCTTATTGTTGTTTCTTTTGCAATGACTACAAATAAAAGTTAGGGACAACCTCTTAAGCACGTGGAAATTTATCTTCCATATAACCAATCTTTTTACACAGACAATTGTATGCCGTAATGTCAAGCGTTACCTCGTGTTGTGGAATATTGAAACTACATATATGTGATAATCAATGTCAAAATTCATACACTACTTCAAATGTTATTTATAAAAAAGTCTTTCAGAATTTAAAATTAAGTTACTCCTAAATTATTATATTTCTTGACTGTTTCAGTTTTTATCTAGCCCATTTAGTTATCTTTTCTTTTTCAGGAAATAAAATTTACATTTAATTAATTTACATTTGTGCCATTGTTTTTGACTTTTAAGTCATAACAACTTATTTAATACATATTATAAATTTATTTCAATATTTCCTACTTCAAATAAAACTAATATATATATATATATATATATATATATCGTTATATGAATCAATTTGAACATGATATTTTCCACATGGTTATGTCAAACCTTTTCTTTACTTATTTCACACTTTGCCTTCAATCTTTTCATTTAAGGGGTTGACCTCTCCCAACAGATACTCTCCATACGTGTGAGCCAGGAATCGAACCTCTGACCACATGCTTCAGGGGCTCAGTTATCTACCAATTGTGTTACATCATGTTGGTATCTCCAAGGCTTTTATTTATAAACAGAAGTGATCAGCAAAAACCTTGAAACAATTTTATCTATAATTTGAGTGCAAAAATTTGAATATTTTTTATTTTAAAATGATATTACAATACGTAATGTAACATTATGTGTTATGTGTTCCTCTTTGATTATTACTAATGATCAACTAATCCTCTTAAATCATGTGGTGCTGACACGTGTCTCTTTATTAGAAAATCGGCAATTCCCTTTATTAATTAGTATAAATATAGATTTATTATTTAAAATAGCAAAAACAAAGGCAAGGATGTAGCAAAAAATATATATTAGAAAATATGAATAGCTCTGCCTCAATTTATGTCAATTCAGAGATTGTCGTGTTTGACTCCCAAAACAATATACTTTTACAGGTTTGTAAATATTTTAAAACAAAAAATATATAGATTTTAGAAAATAAATAAATAAATAAATAAATAATAAATAAAAATTTCATAACTCAACATGTGACTTTGACTATTGTGCTATACTAAAATCAGAATTTCCCCTTATTAATTAGTATATATATAGATTTATTATTTAAAATAAAAAAAACAAAGACAATGATATAGCCAAAAAAAAATAGAAAAAAATATATTTAAAAAAATATTAGTAAAAAAAATTTAAAAATTAGTAAAAAGTATTAACAAAAATTAGGAAAAAAGTAATTATAAAAACATATATAATAAAATTATAAAAAAATATATTTAAAAAAGGAAAAAATGGAAAAAAATAATTAGAAAATTAAAATTAATTATTTTATTTCCAATTGAATTTCTTAAAATATTTATCTTTATATTTAAATTTTTATATATTTTTTTATAATTATTTTAAATATTTTTTAATAACTATTTTTATTTTTCTATTTTTTTTATCAGGAAAAAATATTTACAAATTTTTTTTAAAAATTAATTAAAAAAATTAAAAGGAAAAATAAAAAATTTAAATTAGAAAAAAATTAATTGGAACAAAAATTAATTAGGAAAAAATATTTAAAAAAATTATGAAAAATTAGAAAAATAAAATTAATTATTAAAAATGTTTAAATTAGAAAAATAAATATTTTAAAAATTTTAAAACAAAAAAATAATTAGGAAAAAAATATATTTAAAAAAATTAGAAAAAATATTAATTAAAAAAATTTAAAAAAAAGAAAAGGTAAATTAGAAAAAAGTAATTCGGGAAAAAATTAGAAAAAAATAATAGGGAAAAAATATTTTAAAAAATTTAGGAAAAAATTAATTAAAAAAATTAGAAAAAAAATATTTACAAAAATTTAATTATAAAAATAAACATTAAAAAAATGTAAATTTGAAAAAAATAAATCGGAAAAAAGGATTTTAAAAAATATTAGAAAAAATTTAATTATAAAAAAATAGTTTAAAAAAAGGAAAAAGGAAGTGTCGACACATGTAATATACAATAAAAAATGCATCTCCGATTTTGTAATGCGATTGCACTTTACATCGATGGCAATAATATTTTAAGATTTAAACGGTGGTTGACAATTTTGGAATTTATATAACGTTTACTTTTGAGAATGTTTATATTGTCGTGTAAATTAGATTTTTGGGAACCTCCTTTCATAGAATAACTTTTTATCTCTTGTACAAAACATGAAAAAATTTATTCTCATCCCACTTTTTCTAGGAATCTGGAACTATATCTTATATCAAATGCCATCTCAATTAATTGTATTTTATTATATCTATCATATTTTCTTCTCCCTTGAAAAATCTATTAAATTGTTTCTTCTCATTTCCCTTTCAAGTTAAGTATTATTTTTTTAAGTCAAAAAAATATGTGTCTATCATATTCACTTTTTCCCTTAAAAATCTATTTGATTTCTTTCTATCCTTTTTCCGTGCAAGTCATTCCTTTTTAGAAAATATATTTATCTATCATTTTTATTTTCCTTCCTTTTGAAAAATATATTTGATTTATTTCTCATCTTTTCCTCGTCAAATTAACCATTTAAAAAAAACATATTTATCTTTCACGACTTGAGATAAGTTGGTCCTCTGCAAACTTACAAAGAAAATTTGGCTAACTGGTCATACCATTTTTTTCAACATTCCAAAATCCAATATTTAGTTTATTGATAAAGTTGCACTTCCACTATTGACACTACATTGGAGAACATTAACAATTATTCCTAAGAGTTGTGTTCTTTCCATGCCCTTCATTTTTCTTGTTTCTTCCAATGTATTCAGACAATTCACTCACTTTCCCAAATTCACTTAATGCTCTATGAATCAAGGGTCGTTTCCCTTTCATTCCCTATCGTTATTTGTATTTTTGTTTTTTGTTTTTTTAATGCATTAGAACCCAGCGTGTTTAAACACCTTTCTCAAATTCAGACAACTAAAATATGTTTTAGTAACAAAGGTTTTCTACTAACTCACGTTGAAATGATCCAATCAAAATGAAGATATATATAGAAATCATTTTAGATTCTATTACAAATTCATATACTCATTTAGAAAATTATTCTCGTGGATAGTAAATATTAAATTATTATCTTTACATTTCAAACATTAACTTCAATATAAAATATTATACATTATACATAATTATATACATCTAGATATACATATAAGTATGCTTTTATGTAACGTTTTCAACTCATAAGATGGTTCAAATTAGAATCATGAAGTCAAATAATAATAATGTTATCTGGGAAGAATTTCTTTCAGCTACTTTCAAATTTTACATTCTTTTTCTTCCCCGCTTAATTTAAATCTGTTCACATAACTTTCATTCTAATAGGGCCTTTGGGCTCTAGCTTTTGGTGTTTCCCAATAGTTGTGTTCTTTTCATTTCCTTTCATTCACTTTTCATTCACTTTAATTTTTTTTTTTTGGACTGAAATAACTAAATATGTTTTAGTAACATAGTTTTTCTGTTTGGTTATAGTATCTAACACAATCATAACTTATACAAAAATTTAAAAGAGTACAAAGTACAAAAAAATGTTGATTGATATAATAACTAATAACTATATAATTGTTATAACACATATTATGAAAAGATGATCAAATGTTATATTAATAACACTTATCCAACGTTATCTAGATAAGCAACCCACTTTCTTAAGTGGACCCTACTCTGGACCTCATTGTTTGATATCAATTTAAGCAATCCATTCATTTTTTACTACAACGATACATCATTAATGCTTTGTTTGGTATGAAAGAAAAATTGAGAAGAGAGAATATGGAAAAAGAGAATATGAGAAGAGAGAAGATGGTAAAAAAATAGTGAATTTTAAGACTTATTTGATACGAGAGAAATGTGTGAGAAAATGATAAGGAAGAAGTTGAGAGAAAATTTAAAAAAAGATGATGATGAATATGCAAAATGACATAAGTACCCATAATTAAAAAAGTAACATATTATATGTATTATATTTTTTTAAAAAAAGTAATATATAATATATATTTTTTATTTTTTATTTTATAATTAATATATTATAAAAATTTATTTATAATAAATATTAATAAATATTATAAAGCAACCCACTTTGGTTTCTTAAGTGGACCATACTCTGGACCTCATTATGTGACATCAATTTAAGCAATGTGAACACCTAATTTTGTCCAGATGTCGTTTTTAATAAATTTTTTTATAAAAAAATAGTAAATAACTTTGCAAAAAAATGATTTTTGTTTTTAATGAGCCCAATTTCATTCCATTGTTGAAAACATCTTTTTAGCCCACTTCATCCTTGGCCCAATAACCAACCCCCTTTGGTAGTAAGCCCAATAGCTAGTTTAAATAAAACAAAAAAGTTACATATGATGTCTAAAAAAAAAAGACATACTCCCCCAGACGTACAATACGTCATTTTTTCTCATTCCCCAACAAACACAATCTCCATGATGCTCTTTCTCCTTTAGTTTATTTCTTTAACCAACATACTCCCATGTTTTTTTTGAGCTTAACAAGAAAGTAACAGTCATTGGGAAGTTAGTCCAACCACCAGAACATTTCCCCACAAGGCTCAAGTCATCAAACACCATTTTTGGATAAGTTTTCAAAGGTCATGTGCATATTTAAGAGGAAGAGAATACATAAATGGAAAATTGAAATGGGACTAGAGGAAGTTGAGCCTCTGCACACAGAAAAATCATCTGGTCCCAAGGTGAAAGTAGATGAGATCTTCCTCTATAAAAAGAGAACAACAACAACACAGAGTGGGGGGTGGAGAAAAATTGCTAAGAACAAGAGAAGACCTTTGTGTAAGAATAGAGAAAAACCAAATCAGATTACCATACTATAGTTCTACCCCATTACATAAACATCATCAACCATGCCCATACCATAACAACACTTGACTCCTCTTACCTACACCCACCAAATAGCACCCCCACTGTTTCGCCCGCTCCGCCGTGTCCAGACGTGTCGCCGTACGTGGAGCTGAATACCGCACTAGACGCAGCCGCGTCGTCATCCGCTCCGCTGTCCATACACGAATCGTTTCAGATCGTCACCCGGCCTGGTAGTTCGAACGTGCCTCCCACGACAACACCACTGAACCGCCTCCATCTCTACTGCGGACTCCGCCTCGGACCACCGGCCTTCGTTTTCCAATCGTTGTAGCGCCGCCACGAACGGCAAAACGGAGATACGCCTCAGAACCTCCGGCGCGTCCCCTGCCTCGCTCCAGTCACGATCCGCCAGATCTGCTACACACCTCCACCTTGCCGCTCGACCACCACGCTTCCGAAACTTCCAGATCTACTACACTCCTCTACCTCGCCACTCGACCACCACGCTTCCAGAACCGCCACCGCTCACCATAGTGTTCGGATCCCAACACCGCACGAGACAACAGTGCCTCCAAGAATCGCCGCCGCCTGCCTCGCGCGCCGCCGCTCGAGTTCACTCTCCACCATGCCCTTGTTTTCAACCTCCCATGTGTTGTTTGGTTGGTAACGATGGAGGCTTCTAGCCTCTGATTTTTTTTCTCCTTTGTTTTCCTTTGTATTTTATTTTTATTCCTTTGTTTCTATTATTATGTTGTGGGTTTGTGCTGACAGCATGTGGCCCAAGTTGCAGCTTTTGTTATTTGTTTTATTCATTTGGTGTTGTATTAGAACATTGGGCCAAGCTTAAAATCGTTTTGCGCCATATCTATTTTTTTTAAAAAAAAATTGTTTTCAAGCCTTTAAAACTAAAAAAAAGAAAAGAAAAGAAAGACTTCTCTGATCATGGGCTTTCTAGAATTGGGTCAAACTTGTGTTCTTGTCTCATTAAGAAAAATGCATCTTCAAATAGTATAATTTCTTTTATAAAAATAAAATAGAACAAAATCTTTTAAGTAAAATAAAATTCTTTGAATTCACGCAACAATCTATGACGTTGATGTATGATTTTCATCCTCAAGTGTCATATGAATTGTAAGGGTTTATCATATAGCTTGACTATCTTTAACCATGTGCAAGAGTGAATTCCATTTTTGTTAAAAGATAATAAAATATTTTGAATCTGCTCTCTTATCAAATTTTAACATTTTTTTATAAAATAAAATTTTTTGAATTCACGCAACAATCTATGACGTTGATTTATGATTTTCATCCTCAAGTGTCATATGAATTGTAAGGGTTTATCGTATAGCTTGACTTTCTTTAACCATGTGCAAGAGTGAATTCCATTTTTGTTAAAAGATAATAAAATATTTTCAATTTGCTCTCTTATCAAATTTTAACATTTTTTTATAAAATAAAATCTTTGTGGATTCACGCAACAATCTACGATGTTGATGTATGAATTTCTCATCTTCAAGTGGCGTATGCATTGTAAGGGTTTATCGTATAGCACTGCTATCTTGGACCCCGTGCAAGAGTGAATTTATTTCAAAATAAAACCTCTTTTTAAAAAAAATCTCTTCAAAAAAAAATCATTTTCAAAAAGTTAAAATCAACAAATCAAACATTTTCTCAAAGAACTACGTGGCTTTGAGTTTTCCATTGCACCCGGGAATACGTAGGAGCAAGATAAATCATCTTGTCAAGCCAAAACTAAAGTTTCCTTTTTTGTGTCTCTTTTTATGTTAAAATAATTAATCAAAATAATTAAACTTTTCTATTTTTAGGGATGCTCTATGGACACGGTGTCATATCCAGTCCCTTAGATTTGAGGTTACCCTGTGGACTGATGTGCCATGTTCAACCTCATTTAGTTTTTATAAATAATAAATTTAAAAATATAAAAATTAATAAAAATTTAAAATATTTAAAATTAAAAATTAAAAATAATTCTTTCTTGTAAATAATTTTTGGGGTAAAATAAATATTTAAAAGGTCATTAAAATATTTTTGCACAATTAACTTGAGGTGCCGTTTTTTAAACGAGCGATGTGGGGTGCTAACACCTTCCCTACTCGTAACCGACTCTCGGACTCATCTCTCTCTTTTTTTAGACCAGTTTACCTTAAAATAATTGGGTTTTCTAAGATTTTCCCAATAAAAATTTTAGTGGCGACTCCTCTGTTTTTTTTTACCTTCTTTTCATGGCGCCCGGACGGGACGGTCGCGACAGCTGGCGACTCCACTGTGGACTAGGAGAGTCGAGCCTATCATAGTTAGTTGTGCTTTTTAATGATTTTTATTTGACTTACCCCTCTCTTTTTTTATTTTTTTTTTGTTTAATTTGTTTTTATAAATATGCTTTTATATGCCTTTGTATATATTGTGGCAACCCTAGGATAGAAAACTATTGTGTTGTTTGTTCTTTTTACAGGTTTGGGTAGTGTTGTTTTAGTAGGTTCTTGTGCAGGTTTACTTGCTCCCAGCACACACGTCACCATCACATATTCACACACTTTTGGGCTCTATACCCGAGTCTTGGAATACCGTAAGTTTAGAAAGGGCTTCAGTGATGTTATTGTGATGCTTTTGCATCCCTGACAGACATTGATTCTCACTTTGGATTGCTATCGGAACATGGACTGTCATATTGTGACTTATTGGTCCCTGTGGTGAGGTTCATGGATTCGGGTCCTCATCTTTTCAGATGAGGGTAATTCGAGGACCATATGTTTAGGGGTCTAGATCTGTCCCGGAAGTCATGCACATAAAGTGCCATTAGTACGAAACTAGGGTCTTGGCCTCAAGTTCAAACTTTAGGATATGACCCATGTAGGACAAAAGGGAGCGCATTGCACCTTTTTCTGTAACATGAATAATCACATTTATATCTCATGCATCATAATGATTTTCTGCATGCATTCGACAGACGCCTTAATATGCCATTCATTCATGCATCATGTTACACTCATTATTATTCATTGTATGCTCGTGCATGTAGTACTTTAAGTCATGCATTGTTAATATGTCATTCATGCATTTTGTCACACTCTCATGCATAAGTAAATTTGCTTAACAAATGTTATTAACAAAGTAGAATTTCCCTCCACAGATAATTTGGTTTGAGATAACACCTTTGATTACAAGAGATGGAAAAAGTAAGACACACTGGCAATGCTCCCACCACCAAGAGCTCTAGGGTGATATTGAACTCGTTAGAGAACTCCGAAAGAGTTGAGCCAATCTCTGCCTCAAGAACGTCGAAGAAGCTTCGCCAAGAAGTATGGAGGGATCTTGGACCTAATTTTCATACCGGTTGAGACTGCTTCTTTGAGTGCTTTGTATCAATATTGGAACCCCCACCTCATATGTTTTGAATTGCCAAACATGGACATTACTCCCACCATTGAAGAATATGCTTGCCTGTTAAGGTTGCCAATGCAGAAAAACCCCATCGTGTACTTTCACTTGGGGCAATACGTGACCATTACAAGCATAGCAGGGTTACTAGGGCTTCCTGAAAATGATGTGAAGTTGACCGGGAACTCAAACTCGCGAGGGTTAACCCGAACTCTTCTTGAAAATCATTTGAAGAAATTAATGGATCAGCAAGATTGGGAAACCTTTGAGAGGGTATTGGCGCTAACAATATATGGGTTGGTTCTATTTCCATCAGTGCTAGACATGATAGATCAAGCGGCAATGGATGTATTCTTCACACTAGAAAGAAAGAAAAACCCCATGCTGGCAGTGTTAGCTGAAACACTTTTGACTCTAGAATTTTGCCAAAGGCATCCAAAGGGGAAGCTCCGATGTTGTGCACAGTTGCTCTATGTGTAGGCCATGACTCACATGTATGCAAAAGGTTATATCACTCACCATTCAGATCCACTAAGAGGCTTCCATAACATCCCTATAAAACAGCTAAATGAAGAGGAATGGAAGAGCGAGTTTGACAAAGTGGAAAGGGACTCTTTTAAGTGGGTGTGCCCATGGTACGAAGGTCAGCAGGGGCAAGATATCATTTATAGTTGTGGTGACTATCCCAATGTTCCTTTGATGGGCCTAAGAGGGTGCATATCCTACACACCCGCCATAGTCTTACGACAACTTTGTTGGACGCAAACCGTGCCAAGAGAAGAACACCTCGGCGGATGCTGTTTCCGGTACGAGGATGGAGAGAACACCAAGTTGTTGGCAAAATCAGTTAGAAATGCATGGAAAGATGTGAAGATGGTAGGGAGAGCACAATTGGTCCGGCCAATCCTAATCATTGTCTCAAAATATGAAGCATGGAGAAAGTCAAGGAAAGGTCCCGTTAACATTCCGGCAGAAAGCACAAAAGATAAAGATTACTCCCCTTTGGTAACTCAAATGACAGAACAACTGAAAGTTCTAGAAGTACAAATGAAGGAAATGGAACAACAAAAGCAAGATGCCGAGTTAAAATAGCCATTGGGCAGAAGCGTTGTGAGAAGTTAGCAAAGGAAAATGAGCACTCAAAAGATTTGTGTGCCGATATCTCCACAACCTCAAGAGTCCAGAAGAATACAGACAATGTCTCACCAAGCATCATGACTAAGATCCAGAACCTTGAAAGTAAAGTATTGTCCTTGACAGCGGAGAGGCATCAGCTAAGAAAAGAAAAATGTCAGTTAGAAGAAGAATTCATCCAGCAAGAAGGTATGAGAAAGTCATTGGAGGTGGAGGTTGATCGACAAAGGGGAGTCAATAGCAACTTACAAAAGCAAATTTGTGCACAAAGTAGGATGACTGATGAATTGGTACAAAAGGTCAAAGAACTGAATATCCTAACGGTCAAAATCAAGAAGCAGTGCCATTTAGGGTGGACCTCGGCAAAGCATTATCATGATCACGTTGTTCAAGCAATGAATGTCGTGAAATGGTGGAGAGAAGAAGCACGAGAGTGAGGGATGGATATTGACATATGGAAAAAGAGATATGTGAGCATGAGTTTGGAGCTAAGCCATTGCGTTCCGAATTTTGTCCGAAGCTTTGAGAAGGCAGAACAACAAATCTGTGCGGACCCTATGCTTCGTCTCTCGTCTGAATTTGACGATTTTATGCAAATGTGTGGAGGGTTTACTTGAGGGCTAAAGAGAAAGAGACCTAAGCTGTTGACTTTAGGATGAAAATGTTGTGACAATGTTGAAAATTATGATTTGACAATGATGTCATCCCAATCTATGTATTGCTTTGAGGAGCTTTTAATGAAATCTGTTCTTGCCTCTATGATTCCTTCGCACTCCAACTCTCACACTTGACTTGCGACGACATCTATCGTGGAGCATGGTCTCCCTTTAGTATGTTGTCAACTACACCTTTGCCTTATAGGATTCCTCCTTCTGCGCAAAGGGTAGGTCGGGATGTCTCAATTCAGAATTCGCAATGCTATCAGATTTATTGTCAACTCCATTTCATCTTATGAGCACAATGCTCTCTGTGTGGGATGGAGGGACCATCTCTTGTCAGTCACAAGGTGTTAACTCAAGGAAAAAAAAACAAAAATATATTAAATAAATAATAACTCCAAAGGTGGTTTTCACTAAAGCTTTTACTTTTTTTGTCATGTTCTTACTTTTTTTGTTTTGATCAAAACAGTGTGACTCTTCTGAACAATTTCTCCAAGACACCCTTATCGCACTCGATCACAGGCAAGGGCCATGGCGGATGAACTAGAAGAAGTCCAAGAGATCAGGGATGAAATCAGTCAAATCAAGGATCAGATGACTAAGATGATGGAGATTCTACAAGCAATGCAGAAGGAAAAGAACACAGAGGAGAACCCTCCAGCCTCTAACGAAGGACATTCAGCCACACCTCTCATCCCGTCCGGTTTTTCTCAGATTCCTATTCAAGGCTTCAACCAACTAGGGGCCATGATGCCTCTCACTATTTATCCAAGCAACCAAAGTCATCCTTCATTTGACCCGAACAATCCCCCATACGGTTGGTCTCGTGGATTTGTGCCACCAACAGCCCCCAGCCCACAAGATGGCATTCAAAACTCCTAACATATCACTCAAACACAAACCTCCACCAATGATGTCGAAATACCGCAAACACAAACTGTCAACCCTACAGATGGTAACACCCCGATAGTGACACCTTATGTCAATCCAAAGCCCCCACAATACGCCCTACATTATGGACCCCAGGGGGCTCAAATGATGCCAAACTTCGGTTCCTCCTCCATGCCATGTTCATTTCCCCATAATATGTACGGAGAAACTCCAGTGAATCAGTCGGGAGGGAATTCCCAATCTAAAGAAAAGTTGAAAGTACTAGAGGAAAGATTGCGGGCCATTGAAGGGGTAAATAGTTATGGTCTTCGGGATGCCTCGGAACTTTGTCTGGTGCCAAATGTTGTAATTCTGTCGAAATTTAAGGTGCCCGATTTTGACAAATATCGGGGAACCACTTGTCCCAAAAACCATTTGACCATGTATGTTAGGAAGATGGCATCATACGCCCAAGATGATAAGCTCTTGATTCACTTCTTCCAAGAAAGTTTAACTGGGGCAACTTCAAATTGGTATACGCATCTCGAGCGGGCACACATTCGATCCTTCAAAGATCTAGCAGATGCATTCCTGAAGCAATACAAGTACAATATTGACATGGCTCCCGATAGGATGCAACACCAAAATATGTCAAAAAGGGACACAGAGACTTTCAAAGAGTATGCACAACGATGGAGGGAATTGGCTGCTCAGGTGGAGCCTCCATTAGCCGAGAAAGAAATCGTAGCAATGTTCATTGATACACTCCAGTCGCCCTTATATGATAGGATGATTGGGAGTGTGTCATCAAACTTTTCTGACATGGTCATCATCGGTGAGAGAATTGAGAGTGGAATGAGGAATGGCAAGATCACCGAGACTTCAGTAGGGAACGGCCCAAAGAAAGCCCCGTTTGTGAAAAAGAAAGAAGGAGAGTCACATGCAATAACCTTTGAACAAAAGAAACCAAACCAATATAGACCAAACCAAACACTTGCCTTCCAAGCCCAATACACCCTATATTATCAACCACCTCCATATCACCAAGCCAACCAGCCATACATCGCTGCCACCTCACAATTTCCAAATCCTCAACAGATAGCTCCTTACCGACCACCATACCCTTATCGACCTCAAACACACCCTACCATGCCACCTCAAATTGTTCAACCCCTAAATCCAAACCCAAACACCAGCCAAACAAGACCACCGTATTACTCGGAAAGAAAGCCAGTGCGTTTTGACCCGATACCCATGACCTACACTGAACTATTCCGCCAACTTGTGAGAAAATCCGAGCTAACTCCTATCCCACAAGACCAATAGACCCTCCTTATCCAAAGTAGTATGACCCAAATGCTCAATGTGAATATCACGATGGGGCCACAGGTCATTCCACCGAGAGTTGTAAAGCTTTGAAGTTTAAGGTGCAAGACCTGATTAATGCCAAATGGTTGAGCTTTCAGAAGGATGCTCCGAATGTGGCACAGGGTCCTATGCCAAATCATGTCCAATGTTAGGACTCCTATGAGAGTTGTTTTTAGAGAGCTGTGCAAACGCGGATTGAACCAAATCCCAATCATGGAAGAAAAGGCTCTCGATGGAGAGATAAAGTGTGACTTCGACGGGAATATGGGGCATTCGATTGAAGACTGTGCAGAGTTTCGGCAAGTTGTGCAGCAGTTAATAGATATGAAGATTATATTAATTGGTTGGGAATCAAATGAGTATGCCATTAATATGGTTATTGAATCTACAATTTCCCCAATCCCAATTAAGATAACCCCTTTTACTGTTGTGGTTAATCCTCAACCAGTTCTTGAGCAAGTCACTCCAAAACCAGTGGTGATATACTATACTGAGAAGAAACCTTTGCCGGTTCCAAGTAGGCCAACACCAATCGTCATCCGAGTTCCAAGTCCTTTCCCTTACAAGGACACCAAAGCGGTACCATGGAAATATGAGATGCAGGTTAAACCCAATCCTTCCGAAGGGACTACTGTGGTTACCAACATTTCAAGAATTGGTGGAATGACTAGGAGTGGTCGCATTTACACTCCAGAGGTATTGCGAAGGGAGGAAACAGAAAAGGAAGGAAATGTGAACACCTAATTTTGTCCGGATGGCTTTTTAATTAAAGTTTTGAAAAAAAATAAAAAAATAAATGAATACATAAATAAATAAAATAAATGAAATCAAAAAATCAAATTGCTTCTGAAATCTTTCTTCTCCACTAGTTCACTCCACCACAGCACAAGGCTCAAGCAAGTAAATACCATTTTGGGTAATTTTCCAGAGCTTAGG
This sequence comes from Sophora flavescens, assembly GCA_030762895.1. Lineage (NCBI taxonomy): Eukaryota > Viridiplantae > Streptophyta > Magnoliopsida > Fabales > Fabaceae > Sophora > Sophora flavescens. The sequence goes on along the minus strand of CM061068.1, from coordinate 100,375,107 downwards.
GAAGGGGTTTGTGCCTAGATCAGAAAAATGGACACATAAAAGGAAATTGAAAGGGGACTAGAGGAAGATAAATCACTGCAACACTCCATCAATCTGGTCCCAAGGAGGAGGACTCCATTAATCTGGTCCCAAGGAGGAGGCAGAATTCATCTACTTCTCTATAAATACCAAATCAGAAATACAGGTAAAGGGGGAGGAGGATAGCAAAAATACTCTCTTATACCAAAGAGGAAAAGATAAAAAAAAAAAAAAACTTTTTCTTCTTTTTCTCTCCTGCGTCTTCTTCCTCCCTTCTTTTTCTTTCTTTTTGTCTCTTCCCTTCGATTCTTTCTCTTCCTCACCCATCCATCTCTTCCACCACTTTTTTCACAACCCCAGAGATCATCAACCAAACCCATCACCCTCATCTTTCTCCTCTCATCCTTCATCTTCTTCAACAACCCAACAACAACAAAACAGAAAAAAACCGGAAAAGCCACATACACACACAACTCGGATCCGTTTCTGGTTCGTCCTCCACCACGCGTTCGGCCCTGCACCGCCGCCTCTTCCGCCCGCACGCCGCACCAGATCCACCGAACCGCCACCATCCCCATCACGAGCTCGCCATCTACCACGCGTTCCACCAACCTACACAACCTCGAACCACCACTCGGATCCGCGCACAGAGGAGACCCCAGCTGCCGCCGCGACGTCGCTTTCCGGAACCACCGCGAGATGCAGCTGCTCGCCGCTCGGACCCACCGTTCGGAGGATCGCCACTGCTGCACGGATCTGCCACTGTAGCTCTCCCTCATCTTCTTCGTTGGTAAAAATGGAGAAGCTCAAAACAAGCTTCTGATTCAGTCTTTTTTTTTGTTGTTTTACTTCACCTTTTCATATATATCATATCATGAGAGTTGTTAGTGTATTTGGGTCAGAGTTTGGGCTTTTAAACGTTTTTTTATTTGAATTTTTTGGGTCAAAACAAAAAAGGATTCAGAATTTCTCAATAAAATAAAAACAAACAAAACAAAGATTCAAAAAAGGAGCTTTCTGATTATGGGCCTTCCATAATTAGATCCAAGTTTTTTTTGTCATTGTCTCATAAAAAATGTATCTTTTCAAAGAATAGATATATATATAAATTTTTGGGGTTTATGCAACAATCTACAATATTGATGTATGATTTTTTCATCCTCAAGCGTTGTATGAATTGTAAGGGTTCATCGTATAGCTTGGTTATCTTTAACCCTGTGCAAGAGTGAATCCCCTTTAAAAATATTAAATGTTTTTTTAATTTATACTTTTAATCAATTTTACCCAATTTCATTTTTTATTAAAAAAAATATATTTTTAATTCACGCAACAATCTACGACGTTGATGTATGGACTTATTCATCCTCAAGTGTCGTGTGAGTTGTAAGGGTTTATCGTATAGCACTGCTATCTTGGACTCTAAGCAAAAGTGAATTCATTTTTAAAATAAAATCCCTTTCTTTAACAAAAATCAAAGATAAAATAAATTCAAAAAAAATTTAAAAATTAATCAACCAATCAAATCTTTTCTAAAGAACTACGTGGCTTTGAGTTTCCCATCGCACCCGGGAATACGTAGGAGCAAGATAAATCATCTTGTCGGGCCAAAACTATTTTTTCCCTTTTTTTGTCTCTTTTTATGTTAAAATAATTAATCAAAGTAATTAAACTTGTCTGTTTTTAGGGATGCTCTATGGACACGGTGCCATGTTCAGTCCCTTAGATTTGAGGTTGCCCTGTGGACTCATGTGCCATGTTCAACCTCATTTAGTTTTTATAAATAATAAATTTAAAAAATGAAAAAAATTAATAAAAATTTTAAACATTACAAGTTAAAAAATAATTCTTTCTTGTAAATAATTTTTGGGGCAAAATAAATATTTAAAAGGTTATTTAAATGGTTTTTGCACAATTAACTTGAGGTACCGTTTTTTTAAACGGGCGATGTAGGGTGCTAATACCTTCCCTACTCGTAACCGACTCCCGGACTCATCTCTCTTTTTCTTTTCTTTTTAGACCAGTTAACCTTTAAATAATTGGGTTTTCTAAGATTTTCCCAATAAAAATCTTAGTGGCGACTCCTCTGTTTTTTATCTCTTTTCGCGGCTCCCGGACGGGACGGTCGCGACAGCTGGCGACTCCACTGGGGACTTTAGAGAGTCAGGCCTATCATAGTTGGTTGTGCAACTTCTTTTAATAACTTTGAAAATATTAGTTTTACCCCTCTTTGTTTTATTGTTTTGTAAATTGTTATATGCTTTAATATATGCCTTTGTATATTCTTGCAACCCTAGGGTAGAGAATTATTATGTTGTTGGCTGTTCTTTTTGCATGTGTGATGTAGTTTTCATTTTAATAGGTTTGGAGCAGGTTTGTATGCTCCCAGCACACACATCACTTACACTTATTTCACACACTTTCAGCTCTATACCCGAGCTAGTGGAAACTTAAGGATTAGGCGGTGTGTCGATATTATCATTGAAGAGGTCTTGTACCCCCCTGATATTTGTCGATTCACCACTCAGGTTGTACCCGATATCGTGGGATGGTCATATTGAGAGGGTTTATCCCTACTTGTGGCTAGACTCATGAGTCGGATCCTTATCTTTCGGGATAGGGGCAATCTGGGGACCATGGATTTTAGAAGTCTAGAACCTACCCAATTTTCACTGATAGAGCAAACTTAGGGGCCAACCAATTAGAGTTATGGCTTCAGCTTTGTCCGACCCTAAGTTTTAACCGTTTTAAGACACAAAAGGGGGCATGATTATTCTCTACCTTTCTCTTCATATTCATACATCCATTTCAATTTTCAAAATAGGAAACCACACATTTAAAAAAAAAAAAACCATTTCATGCATTCACAAAAGAAAAAAAAAAAGAACTTTTTTTTTCTTCATTTGTCTCTAAACAAAGAATTCTCATTTGTCTCCAAACAAAGAAAATAAATTCATTCATCTCATGCATTTATAAAAAATGATTCTTCTAAAAAAAAAAAATAAGATGCTCATTTCATGTATCACTGTTTTGATAGAAGTTCCTTCATGCATCTCATGTATTAAAATTTGGGTAAGTATAAAAATAAAAAATCTTTTCCATGCAACCCATGCATTAACACCTTCTTGGGTCAAGAAAAATCTTTTTCATGCATCTCAAAAGGTTATCTTCAGTAAACTTTCACAAATAAGGATTTAATCCCTTTTCCCCAAACTTCACAGTGACTTTTTGAATAATTGCTCTGCGGCACCCTTATTGGACTCGATCACAAGCCAAAATCATGGATGAGGAAGAGCAAACTCAAAAGTTCATAGAAGATTGGAGTCAACTCAAAGAGAAGATGACCCAAATGATGGTAATGTTGCAAGTCATGCAGAAGGAAAAGAACACGAATGAGAATCCTTCAGCCTCAACTGAAGAGCAGTCGGCCATACCTCTTCTCACTCATGAGAACAACCAACAAGGGGTCGTGATGCCTTTCACTGGCTACCCAAGCAATCCCCCATATGGTCTCCCTCGAGGATTTGTGCCTTGATCGCTCCTGGTCCAACAAATGGCAATCCAAACTCACAAAACACAACCCAGACACAGATCCCCACCAATTATATGGTGCATTCCGTTAACCCAAACACTCCACCATTCACCTTCCACATTGGTGCCAATGGGATCCAAGTGGCACAGAGCTTCGCTTCCCCACAGTATGTTCCTGTGAATCAGTCGTGTGGGAATCCTCAATCCATAGAAAAGCTGGAGGTTCTAGAGGAAAGACTGCGAACTATTGAAGGGGCAAACAGTCATGGTCTCCGGGATGCCTCTGAACTCTGTCTAGTGCCCAATGTCGTAATACCTCCAAAATTCAAAGTGCCAGATTTTGACAAATACATAGGAACCACTTGTCCAAAAAGCCACTTAACCATGTACGTCAGGAAGATGGCATCACATGCCCAGGATGATAAGCTCTTGATTCATTTCTTCCAAGATAGTTTGGTAGGGCAGCCTCAAATTGGTACATACACCTCGAGCGGGCCCATATTCGATCCTTCAAAGACCTAGCAGATGCATTCCTGAAACAATACAAGTATAATATTGACATGGCTCCTGATAGGACGCAACTTCAAAATATGTTAAAAAGGGATACAGAAACCTTCAAGGAGTATGCTCAACGATGGAGAGAATTGGCTGCTCAGGTAGAACCCCCATTAACTGAGAAGGAAATTATAGCAATGTTCATTGATACACTTCAGCCACCCTTGTATGATAGAATGATTGGAAGTGTATCATCAAACTTTTCTGACATGGTTATCATTGGAGAAAGAATTGAGAATGGGATGAGAAATGGTAAGATTGTTGAAAGTTCTGTGGGGGTAGCCGGGATGACAAAAGCTCCATTTGTCAAGAAGAATGAAGAAGAGGCACATGTTATGGCATCTGAGCAAGAGTCTGAGTGGTTTGGGCATTGGATACCGGGTCAAATATCTGTCAACTCTCAACCGTCTTTTCAAATAACCTACACTCCATATTATCCACCACATCACCAACCTAACCATCCATATGTAGCCACCATCTCACAATTTCCAACCCAATCCTATCCTATGAGGACACCATACCACCCATCAAACCCTTTCCAACATCAAACCTTTCCCGCCATACCGCCCCAACAAAACCTAAATGCAAATCAAAGGAGACAACCTTACAACCCAGAAAAGAAGCCCATGCAGTTTGACCCTATACCTATGACTTACACGGAGCTATTGCACAGCCTTATTGAAAAATCTTTGTTGGTCCCGGCCCCGACCAGGGTGCAACCCCATACCCAAAATGGTTTGACCCAAATGTCAAGTGTGACTATCATGGGGGAGTGATAGGTCATTCAACTGAAAATTGCAAGACCTTAAAGTATAAAGTGCAAGATCTGATCAATGCAAATGTGCTAAGTTTCCAACGAGACACTCTTGATGCAGGAGGTTCTGGAGTCCATGCCGTAGAGGACACTTTGGAACATGACCTTTGAATCTTGTGTAGAGTAATTCATTGATGCTAATCCTTTAGCTCTGCCCAAGGCTTTAGGAAGTTTTTCATAATGGGCTTACTTGTTTCCATTTCAGTATGAATAAATGAATGCATTGAGTTTCCTTCCTTTCCTTCATCTTCTGATTTTACCTTCATCCTTCTTCTTTTTTCTTGAAAGTTACCAATAAAGCAGATCTGAAGGTGATTCTCTTTAAAAATAAAATAAAATAATAAGTGCTAGAACCTCATCGTATGATGCTGATCACCTCATTAACCATGCTGGTTCGGACAACTATGGAAAGTTTCCTCATGAGATCAACCGAAGATGATTGAGGCAATCAAAGGAAATCTTTTGATTCAAGCTAGACTCCATGATTTGAAGAAAAAAAAAATTAAAAGGGAAATCGAGAAAGAGCACCCGGTTATGCTTTTGCAAGTACTATCATTTTTTGTCTTACTTTTAAAATTTATGAAAATTAACAATCAAAATTTGAAATGAAGAATGGCCATCTTTCTATATCTTTCACATGCTTGTACTATCCCTTGTTACTCCGTTTGAGCTTGAAATTCTTTCAAAGAACCCGGGACAAGGATCACCCCTAAGCAAGGGGCAAGCACGAAAGAATCGATGATTATGAAGCAAAAAAAAAGAGAAGAAAAAAAAGGATAAAAAAAAAAACTTCATGCAAAGGCAAAAAAAAAGGGAGGAAATAAAAAGGAAAGTTAGAGGAAAACAAATGTTCTTAGAAATCGAAAAGATCGTGGATCCTCGGTCCTATTCAACCTTAAAACATTTGTTTGAGCCTTATATCCTTTCCTTCATGACTCTCAACCATTGGCCGCGTTATGAGCCTAAAAAGTCCATTCTGATCAATGAAAGATTGTTATCATTTTCATTAACTTTAATTGTGAGACAAAATGTATGTGCTTTTTCAATGCATCGCTCTCGGAAAAAGGAAAAGAAAGAAAAAAAAGAGAGAAAATGAAAAAACATAAAAAAAAGGAGGCTCGCTGGGTTGAAAACCTGCAAGGGCGACCTAGGCAAAATTAGAGCAACCTACGCAAAAGTTAGCGTCAAACAGATTCCTCGAAGCAACAAACTGGGGCAGTTTGAATTTAAAGGCAAATCATGTCCTCGGAAGGAGATTAAAGCAATACTCGAGATCATACGAGTGTCTCTTGAAGAAATGCGAACTGAAAACTGGGGCAGTTTGAAGGCGAGTCATGAAATTCTCAATACATGAAGACTGGAACAAACCATGTTCTTGAAAGCTGATTAAAGCGGTGCTCGAGATTATACGCATGAGAAGCTAGCACTTATCATCTTAAAAGAGTATCACCTGAAGAAAAATGTGAACTCCATCCCGTCATTGTTTCCTTCCTTCTAACAACCTTTCAATTCTTTCGCTCATATCCTTACCATTTTCCACATATTGTTACTCCCTGTCCATCCTCTATCATACCCCTCTTTCTACCATAGACTCAATTTGCATTCTTTAATACATACTGAAAGGTGAAGCAAGTATCAATAATGATATCATTTAGAGTTTCTCTCAGGATGCAAAGGTCATGGAAAGTACATCAATCTCCTGACAAAGGGCAATGTTGGAAAAGATAGAGAAATCAAGCAGTCTCATCCATCGGGATAATCATTAGAAATAGGCATATTTGTGACAAGGGGCAAAGCATCGATGGGGCAAGAAAATGACAATCCGGATCAATGAGTGACATTCCAATTCTTCCTTAAATTTGGTTGTGATCGAAGCTTTAAGGGGCTAGAAATCAAAGAGTGGTTTGCGAAAAATGATCAAAGTTCATTATCAATCACTGAAAGAATCTCTTGCATCATGCATTATTTCATGCACCAGAATCAACATCATTGCATCACATTTAGGCATAGGGCCCATAAGCTCCCATTTTACTGGCTTTTACGGGCTTGGAGCCCATAAGCTTTGTTTTGTTAGCTTTAGCAGACGTAGGGTCTCTAAGCTTTCGTTTGTTTTAACGGGCACAAGGCCCCAAAAGTCATGTTTTGTTAGCTTTAGCAGGCATAGGGCCTCTTAAATTTTGTTTTGTTGTAGTTTGGCTTTAGTGGGCACAGGGCCCCAAAAGTCATGTCTTGTCAGCTTTAGCAGCATAGGGCCTCTTAAGTTTTGTTTTGTTGTAGTTTGGCTTTACCGGGCACAGGGCCCCAAAAGTCATGTCTTGTCAGCTTTAGCAGGCATAGGGCCTCTTAAGTTTTGTTTTGTTGTAGTTTGGCTTTAGTGGGCACAGGGCCCCAAAAGTCATGTCTTGGTTGGCTTCTGTAGGCATAGGGTCTCGTAAGCTTTTTTATCTTTCGATTCGAGCTTGAGCGGGCAATCCACCCCGTAGGCTCTTTTATCCTTGATTCGAGCTTCTGACGGGCAATCCACCCCGTGAGCTCTTTTATCTTTCGATTCGAGCTTCGACGGGCAATCCACCCCGTAAGCTCTTTTATCTTTCGATTCGAGCTTCGACGGGCAATCCACCCCGTGAGCTCTTTTTATCTTCGATTCGAGCTTCTAACGGGCAATCCACCCCGTAGGCTCTTTTATCTTTCGATTCGAGCTTCTCACGGGCAATCCACCCCGTAGGCTCTTTTCTTTCGGTTCGAGCTTCGACGGGCAATCCACCCCGTAGGCTCATTTATCTTTCAGTTCGAGCTTCTGACGGGCAATCCACCCCGTAGGCTCTTTTATCTTTCAGTTCGAGCTTCTCACGGGCAATCCACCCCGTAAGCTCATTTATCTTTCAGTTCGAGCTTCTCACGGGCAATCCACCCCGTAAGCTCTTTTATCTTTCAGTTCGAGCTTCTAACGGGCAATCCACCCCGTAGGCTCTTTTATCTTTCAGTTCGAGCTTCTCACGGGCAATCCACCCCGTAAGCTCTTTTATCTTTCAGTTCGAGCTTCTGACGGATGATCCACCCCGTAAGCTCTTTTATCTTTGTGCTCGAGCTTCAGACGGGCAATCCACCCCGTAAGCTCTTTTATCTTTCTGTTTAAGCTCGGCAGGCAATCCACCCTGCAAGTTTTCATGTGTAAACCTCAGTAGGCGATCCAACCCGCGGATTCTTTAAAGGAAATTGGTTTGTAAACACAAGTCCTTTGCTTATAAGAATAACCCGGACAAAATTGGAGTTCGTGTCTTTACTAATTTCTTATAACGATAATTGGTTAACTACGGTTACACCTATTATCTAATAAGAAACAAGTAAAGAGGGGCAGCTGTGAACACCTAATTTTGTCCGGATGGCTTTTTAATTAAAGTTTTGAAAAAAAATAAATGAATACATAAATAAATAAAATAAATGAAATCAAAAAATCAAATTGCTTCTGAAATCTTTCTTCTCCACTAGTTCACTCCACCACAGCACAAGGCTCAAGCAAGTAAATACCATTTTGGGTAATTTTCCAGAGCTTAGGGAAGGGGTTTGTGCCTAGATCAGAAAAATGGACACATAAAAGGAAATTGAAAGGGGACTAGAGGAAGATAAATCACTGCAACACTCCATCAATCTGGTCCCAAGGAGGAGGACTCCATTAATCTGGTCCCAAGGAGGAGGCAGAATTCATCTACTTCTCTATAAATACCAAATCAGAAATACAGGTAAAGGGGGAGGAGGATAGCAAAAATACTCTCTGATACCAAAGAGGAAAAGATAAAAAAAAAAAAAAAACTTTTTCTTCTGTTCTCTCCTGCGTCTTCTTCCTCCCTTCTTTTTCTTTCTTTTTTCTCTCTTCCCTTCTGATTCTTTCTCTTCCTCACCCATCCATCTCTTCCACCACTTTTTTCACAACCCAGAGATCATCAACCAAACCCATCACCCTCATCTTTCTCCTCTCATCCTTCATCTTCTTCAACAACCCAACAACAACAAAACAGAAAAAACCAGAAAAGCCACATACACACACAACTCAGATCCGTTTCTGGTTCGTCCTCCACCACGCGTTCTGGCCCTGCACCGCCGGCCGTCCGCCACTGCACGCCGCACCAGATCCACCGAACCGCCACCATCCCCATCACGAGCTCGCCATCTACCACGCGTTCCACCAACCTTCACAACCTCGAACCACCACTCAGATCCGCGCACCAGAGACGGCCCACGCTGCCGCCGCGACGTCGCTTTCCGGAACCACCGCGAGATGCAGCTGCTCGCCGCTCGGACCCACCGTTCGGAGGATCGCCACTGCTGCACGGATCTGCCACTGTAGCTCTCCCTCATCTTCTTCGTTGGTAAAAATGGAGAAGCTCAAAACAAGCTTCTGATTCAGTCTTTTTTTTGTTGTTTTACTTCACCTTTTCATATATATCATATCATGAGAGTTGTTAGTGTATTTGGGTCAGAGTTTGGGCTTTTAAACGTTTTTTTATTTGAATTTTTTGGGTCAAAACAAAAAAGGATTCAGAATTTCTCAATAAAATAAAAACAAACAAAACAAAGATTCAAAAAAGGAGCTTTCTGATTATGGGCCTTCCATAATTAGATCCAAGTTTTTTTTGTCATTGTCTCATAAAAAATGTATCTTTTCAAAGAATAGATATATATATATAAATTTTTGGGGTTTATGCAACAATCTACAATATTGATGTATGATTTTTTCATCCTCAAGCGTTGTATGAATTGTAAGGGTTCATCGTATAGCTTGGTTATCTTTAACCCTGTGCAAGAGTGAATCCCCTTTAAAAATATTAAATGTTTTTTTAATTTATACTTTTAATCAATTTTACCCAATTTCATTTTTTATAAAAAAAAAATATATTTTTAATTCACGCAACAATCTACGACGTTGATGTATGGACTTATTCATCCTCAAGTGTCGTGTGAGTTGTAAGGGTTTATCGTATAGCACTGCTATCTTGGACTCTAAGCAAAAGTGAATTCATTTTTAAAATAAAATCCCTTTCTTTAACAAAAATCAAAGATAAAATAAATTCAAAAAAAATTTAAAAATTAATCAACCAATCAAATCTTTTCTAAAGAACTACGTGGCTTTGAGTTTCCCATCCTTCACGGAATACGTACGAGCAAGAAAAATCATCTTCACGGGCACCAACCAATTTTTCCCTTTTTTTGTCTCTTTTTATGTTAAAATAATTAATCAAAGTAATTAAACTTGTCTGTTTTTAGGGATGCTCTATGGACACGGTGCCATGTTCAGTCCCTTAGATTTGAGGTTGCCCTGTGGACTCATGTGCCATGTTCAACCTCATTTAGTTTTTATAAATAATAAATTTAAAAAATGAAAAAAATTAATAAAAATTTTAAACATTACAAGTTAAAAAATAATTCTTTCTTGTAAATAATTTTTGGGGCAAAATAAATATTTAAAAGGTTATTTAAATGGTTTTTGCACAATTAACTTGAGGTACCGTTTTTTTAAACGGGCGATGTAGGGTGCTAATACCTTCCCTACTCGTAACCGACTCCCGGACTCATCTCTCTTTTTCTTTTCTTTTTAGACCAGTTAACCTTTAAATAATTGGGTTTTCTAAGATTTTCCCATTAAAAATCTTAGTGGCGACTCCTCTGTTTTTTATCTCTTTTCGCGGCTCCCGGACGGGACGGTCGCGACAGGAAAGGATCACGAGGGGAAAGAGAAAGTGGAAGGAATTCTAGATGACAAGGAAGCAAACGGTGGTGAGAATAAAAAGGAGGTATCTGATGAAGAAGTCGATGAATTCTTGAAGTTCATCAAGCAGAGTGAATATAGGGTTGTGGATCAGTTAAATCGAACTTTGGCTCAGATATCTCTTTTGTCTCTATTGATGAACTCTGAGCCACATAGGAGAGTACTGATGAAGGTGTTAAATCAAGCTCATGTCTCCCATGACATCACATTTGATAATCTCGATAACATTGTAGGTAACATAATCGCTGATAATTATGTCACTTTCACCGATGATGAAATACCAGCTGAAGGTATGGGGCACAACAAGGCGTTGCACATTTCTGTGAAGTGTCGAGATCATGTCATGGCTAGGGTTCTCATTGATAATGGATCTTCTTTGAATGTAATGCCAAAGTCAACACTGGCAAAGTTGCCTTTCGATGTAACTCATATGAAGCCAAGCACAGTGATTGTAAGAGCTTCTGATGGCACCCGAAGGGAAGTCATGGGAGAAATTTAATTGCCCATTCAGATTGGCCCTTGAACCTTTGAAATACTCTTCCAGGTAATGGACATCACACCAACTTACAGCTGTCTCTTAGGACGACCATGGATCCATTCGTCTGGAGCTGTACCTTCCACATTGCACCAGAAAGTGAAGTTCATTGTTGATAGTAAGTTGATAATTGTTTCTGGAGAGGAGGATATGTTAGTAAGTAAGCCATCAACAACCCCTTACATCGAAGCTGCCGAGGAAGCTCTCGAGACCGCCTTCCAGTCGCTTGAAATTGCCAATGCCACTTATGTTGGGGAGGGAGCTTCACTATTGAAACCTCAGTCATCTAAAGCATCCATTATGATGGCCAAGGTTATGCTCGAAGGAGGATACCAACCTGGAAGTGGTTTGGGGAAGAATAGCCAAGGTGTCGCTGACATCCTTATGCTCACTGAGAACAAGGACAGGTTTGGATTGGGATACAAACCCACCAAGGCAGACAAGATGAGGGTTATAGAAGAGAAGAAAAGAAAGAGGTTGGCTCGGCTGGAAAATCGTGAATACGAGGCTGAAAGGGTTCCCATCTGTGACATTCGACAGAGCTTCCAAAGCGTAGGGTTCGCATTCCTGGACCAAGCAGCAGCTATTGAAGATGATTATCCCGCCGATCATGGTGTCAATCTGGTGTATCCATGTTCTCCAGATACAGAGCTCAACAATTGGGAGATCATTGAGTTCCCCAGGACCATAGAGTCTTTTTCCAAGTAATTCTGTAATGCTTATCCTTTAGCTCTGCCCAAGGCTTTAGGAATTTGGTTGTAATGGGCTTACTTGTTTCCGCTTCAGTATGACTTATTAATAAATGCATGCATTCAGTATCTGTGTTTGTTATCTCATTTATTTTTTTACTTTCGCCTTTACCCATTGTTTTCCCACCAATAAATGAAGTCTTTTGAATTATTTTTGGCTTTAACCTTTATTCATTTATCTTTCCCTGATAACTATCAAAATGCAGATCTAAAAGTGACTCTCTCGAAAATGACAGTGTTAGTAACTCAACGTACAATTTTGAATATCACATCGATCATACTGACGAGGTTGTTGATGATGACGGGGAAGTCCCTCCTGAACTATTGAGGTTGGTAGAACAAGAAGCCAGGGAAATTCGACCCCATGAAGAGCCGAGTGAACTAATCAATTTGGGAACCAAAGATGATAAAAAAGAGGTCAAGATTGGCCTTTCACTCAAAGAAAAAGAGCGAAGCAGGTTAATCAGGTTGTTGATGGATTATAAAGATGTTTTCGCATGGTCGTATCAAGACATACCAGGGTTAGACCCCAGTGTAGCAGAACACAAATTGCCATTAAAGCCGGAGTGTCCTCCAGTAAAGCAGAAGCTACGAAGGATGAAAGCAGAAATGTCTCTAAAGATCAAGGAGGAGGTCAAGAAACAACTGGATGCAGGTTTCCTAGAAGTTTTAAAGTACCCTCAATGGGTTGCTAACATTGTTCCTGTTCTTAAGAAAGATGGAAAGGTTCGGATGTGTGTTGACTATCGAGATCTGAACAGAGCTAGCCCAAAAGATGACTTTCCTCTGCCACACATTGATGTTCTTGTAGACAATACTGCTCAACATGCATTATTCTCTTTCATGGATGGATTCTCGAGATATAATAAAATCAAGATGGCTCCCAAAGATATGGAGAAGACCACATTTGTCACTTTATGGGGAACCTTTTGCTACAAGGTTATGCCCTTTGGCTTGAAAAATGCTAGAGCAACATATCAACGAGCTATGGTGGCTTTGTTCCATGACATGATGCACAAGGAGATAGAAGTTTATGTAGATGATATGATCGCCAAGTCCAGATCCGAAAATGAGCATGTTGATAATCTGCAGAAACTTTTTGAGCGGTTAAGGAAGTTTAAGCTCCGACTGAATCCGGCCGAATGCACTTTTGGGGTGTAATCAGTCAAGCTTCTGGGCTTCATAGTTAGTCAAAGAGGAATAGAGGTTGATCCCGAAAAAGTTCGTGCAATCATCGATATGCCAGCACCTCGAACAGAGAAAGAAGTTCGTTGATTTTTAGGAAGATTGAACTACATTGCCAGGTTCATCTCCCAATTAACAGCGACATGTGAACCAATCTTTAAACTGATGTGCAAAAATCAGGCAGTAACATGGAATGAAGATTGTCAAAAAGCTTTTGAGAAGATCAAACAGTACCTACAAGAGCCTCCAGTCTTGGTTCCCCCGGTGCCAGGAAGACCTCTCATCATGTATTTGATTGTGCTAGATGAATCTATGGGTTGTGTACTGGGGCAGTATGATGAGTCAGGAAGAAAGGAACATGCCATCTATTATCTAAGTAAGAAATTCACCAGTTGCGAAGCCAACTACTCACTGCTAGAACGCACTTGTTGTGCTTTGGCTTGGGCGGCTCGCCGTTTGAGGCATTATATGTTGTGTTACACTACCTGGTTGGTGTCCAAAATGGATCCAATCAAGTATATCTTTAATAAGCCTGCTCTGACTGGAAGAATTGCTCGCTGGCAAGTCCTGCTATCAGAATATGACATTGTCTATGTCACCCAAAAAATAATGAAAGGGAGTGCTCTTGCAGAATACCTAGCCAATCGCCAGTAGAAGATTATGGATCGATGCAATGTGATTTTCCAGATGAAGATATAATGGCTTTGTTTGATCGCGAGCAATCACCAGAAAAATAAAAATGGACTTTGTTGTTTGACGGAGCTTCTAATGCATTGGGACATGGAATTGGGGCAATACTAATCTCACCGTAAAATGATTATTTCCCTGTCACCGCAAGGCTTTGTTTTGATTGTACAAACAATATAGTCGAATATGAAGCTTGTGCGCTCGGGATCCTGGCAGCAATAGAATCGAAGGCAAGGATACTGGAGGTATATGGGGACTCTGCATTAGTCATCCACCAGCTAAGAGGGGAATGGGAAACCCGAAATGCCAAGTTAATCCCGTACCATGATTACATCAAAGGTTTGATTGAGCAGTTTGATGAAGTCACATTTCATCATATTCCCCGAGAAGATAACCAATTAGGCGACGCTGTTGTCTACCTTGTCCTCGATGTTCAAAGTAAGTGACGAGAGGAACCTACCACTCATCAAAATGGAAAGTCATACTCACCCTGCATATTGTCAAGTGATAGAGGAAGAGTTTGATAAAAAATCGTGGTACCATGACATCAAATGCTTCATCCAAAGAAGGGAATACCCTCCGGGCACTTCAGAAAATGACAAAAGAACCCTAAGAAGACTAGAAATGGGTTTCTATCTAGATGGAGGTATTCTCTACAAGAGCAATCATGACATGGTGTTGTTGAGGTGCGTTGACACAAAAAAAGCTAAACGAATAATTGATGAGGTACATGAAGGATCTTTTGGAACACACGCGAGCGGTCATGCAATGGCCAGGAAAATCTTGAGGGCTAGCCAATACTGCTTGAAAATGGAGGCTAATTGCTTTAATTATGCGAAGAAGTGCCATAAGTGTCAAATATATGCTGATAAGGTTCATGCGCCGCCAGCTCCCTTGAATGTCATGTCAGCACCCTGGCCGTTCTCAATGTGGGGAATGGATGTGACCGGGCCAATCGAACCAAAATCCTCAAATGGGCATCGCTTCATTCTTGTTGCCATTGATTATTTCACAAAGTGGGTTGAGGCTGCATCATATGCCAACGTGACCAGGAATGTCGTGGTCAAATTTGTAAAAAGAGAATTAATTTGTTGTTATGGGTTGCCGAGTGAGATTATTACTGATAATGTGACCAACTTGAACAACAAGATAATGAAGGATATGTGCGAAAACTTCAAGATAAAGCATCACAATTCCTCCCCGTACCGCCCAAAGATGAATGGAGCAGTTGAGGCTGCTAATAAAAATATCAAGAAGATTGTCCAAAAGATGGTGGTGACGTATAAGGATTGGCATGAGATGTTACCTTTTGCTTTACACGGCTATCGTACCTCTATTCGCACCTCGACAGGGGCAACGCCATATTCTTTAGTTTATGGGATGAAGGCAGTGCTCCCGATTGAAGTAGAGATCCCCTCATTAAGAGTACTGAGAGAAGCAGAATTGGAAGAAGCTGAGTGGGTCCAGGATCGACTAGACCAATTGAACCTCATTGAATAGAAAAGATTAGGGGCATTGTGTCACGGACAATTGTACCAGAGAAGGTTGATGAGAGCTTATGAGAAGAAGGTACACCCGCGACAGTTTCGGGAGGGTGACCTGGTGCTTAAAAAGATTCTACCAATCCAAAAGGATCACCGAGGGAAGTGGACTCCAAACTACGAAGGACCTTACGTTGTGATAAAGGCCTTCTCGGGAGGAGCTTTAATTCTCACCAGGATGGATGGGGAAGATCTTTCGCTCCCTGTAAACTCAGATGCAGTCAAAAGGTATTATGCTTGAACGCACTTCCCAAGAAGAAGAAGAAAAGAAAAGAAAAAGTGAATAATGAAAAAAAGAAAGAAAGAAAAGCTCACTAGGCTGAAAATATGAAAAGCCAGTCTAGGCAAAAGTTAGAGCAACCCGCTAGACTGAAAACCTGAAAAGGCAGTCTAGGCAAAAGTTAGGGTTAAAAGAAAATGAACATAACAAAGGAAGTGTCATCGAGCTAATAAACTGGGGAAATGAGTGTCTAAGATGCATGAAGACTGGACAAACAACATTCTCTGAAGCCAATTGATGAGAAGCCAAGACTGTATGAGGGATTCTAACACTAGTCATTGAGAGAGATGTCACTTGAAGAAATATGATTCTACTTCATAACGTTTTACAATTCCATATTCCATTGTAATATCTGCCTTGTACACATTTTCGATTCTGATATAGTGACAATGACTTCCAATTTTGTTGTTTAATCTTGTCCTTCTATTTCACTTTTGTCAATTGAATGCATCCATCATGATAAGTCTATCTTGAAATGTGAAACAAGTATTGGTGTCTTTAAGTAGTTAGAATTCCTTGGAAAACCTCAAAAGGTCATAGGGGCACGATGGTTCCCTGATGAAGGGCACTAAAGAAAAAGAAAAGAATATTAAAGATCAACCACTGGGATAATTATCATCAAAGACGTCTACCATCAGAAAATAAAAGTGCATGATATATTTTCTCTGATAATATGGTACTTGTTTTAGTTCATCCTCAAGACTAACTGTGAACGATGCTTTTAAGGGGTCAAGGAGCCAATAACGAAAAGACACAACAAAGAGGAAATAATTTCATCAAAAGTATCTCTTGCATTATGCCAAAAAATAATAAGGATTTTCTTCATTAGCATTCATCAATGAAAGGCATCTTATGAATTATCATTCTATCAATGAGTAAAATCAACATTCATGCATTGCATTTGTCTTTATGGCCTCATTCGAGCTTCTGACGGGCAATCCACCCTGTAAGCTCTTTTATCCTTCTATTCGAGCTTTTGACGGGCAATCCACCCCGTAAGATTTTTTTTAATCTTTTCGTTCGAGCTTCTGTCGGGCAATCCATCTCGTAAGCTCTTTTACCTTTATGTCTGACCTTCTGGCGGGCAATCCACTCCGTAAGCTCTTTTATCTTTATGTTCGAGCTTCTGACGGGCAATCCACCCCGTGAGCTTCTTATCTTTGTTTTTTAAGCTCAGCAAGCAATCCACCCCGTAAGCTTCTTATCTTTGTTTTTTAAGCTCATCAAGCAATCCACCCCGTAAGCTCTTTTATCTTTTTGTTTGAAGCTTCTGATGGGCAATCCAACTCGTAAGCTTCTTTACCTTTCTATTTGAGCTTCTGACGGGCAATCCACGTCGTAAGCTTCTTTACCTTTCTATTCGAGCTTATGACAGGTAATCCACCCCGTAAGCTCTTTTATCTTTATGTTCGAGCTTCTGACGGGCAATCCACCTTGTAAGCTTTTTATCTTTGTTTTTTTAAGCTCAGCAAGTAATCCACCCTGTAAGCTCTTTACCTTCGTTTTTAAGCTCAGTGGGCAATCCAACCTGCGGGTTCTTTATAGGAAATCGTGTCACAAGTCCTTTGCATGTTATTATACCCTAGACAAAATTGGAGTTCATGTCTTTACTAGTTTCTTACAACAATAATTGGTTAACTACGGTTACATCTATTATATAATAAGAAACAAGTAAAGAGGGGCAGCTGTGAACACCTAATTTTGTCCGGATGTCGTTTTTAATAATTTTTTTTTAAAAAAATAGTAAATAACTTTGCAAAAAAATGATTTTTGTTTTTAATGAGCCCAATTTCATTCCATTGTTGAAAACATCTTTTTAGCCCACTTCATCCTTGGCCCAATAACCAACCTTTTTCGGTAGTAAACCCAATAGCTAGTTTAAATAAAACAAAAAGTTACATATGATGTCTAAAAAAAAAAATACTCCCCCAGACGTACAATACGTCATTTTCCCTAATTCCCCAACAAACACAATCTCCATGATGCTCTTTCTCCTTTAGTTTATTTCTTTAACCAACATACTCCCAAGTTTTTTTTGAGCTTAAGAAGAAAGCAACAGTCATTGGGAAACTAGTCCAACCACCAGAACATTTCCCCACAAGGCTCAAGTCATCAAACACCATTTTTGGATAAGTTTTCAGAGGTCATGTACATAGTTAAGAGGAAGAGAATACATAAATGGAAAATTGAAAAAGGACTAGAGGAAGTTGAGCCTCTGCACACAGAAAAATCATCTGGTCCTAAGGTGAAAGTAGATGAGATCTTCCTCTATAAAAAGAGAACAACAACAACACAGAGTGGGGGGTGGAGAAAAATTGCTAAGAAAAAGAGAAGACCTTTGTGTAAGAATAGAGAAAAACCAAATCAAATTACCATACTATAGTTCTACCCCATTACATAAACATCAACAACCATGCCCATACCATAACAACACTTGACTCCTCTTACCTACACCCACCAAACAGCACCCCCACCGTTTCGCCTGCTTCGCCGTGTCCAGACGCACCGCCGCTCGTGGAGCTGACAACTGCACCAGACGCAGCTGCATCGTCATCCGCTCCACCGTCCAGACGCGAATCGTTTCAGATCATCACCCGGCCTGCTAGTTCGAACGTGCCTCCCACGACAACACCACTGAACCGCCTCCATCTCTACTGCGGACTCCGCCTCGGACCGCCGGCCTTCGTTTTCCAATCGCTGTAGCGCCGCCACGAACGGCAAAATGCAGATACGTCTCAAAACCTCCGGCGCATCCCCAGTCTTGCTCCAGTTACGATCCGCCAGATCTGCTACACGCCTCCGCCTTGCCGCTCGACCACCACGCTTCCAAAACTTCCAGATCTACTACACTCCTCTGCCTCGCCACTCGACCACCACGCTTCCAGAACCGCCACCTCTCACCACAGCGTTCGGATCCCAGCACCACACCAGACAACGGCGCCTCCAAGAACCGCCGCTGCCCGCCTCGCGCGCCGCCGCTCGAGTTCACTCTCCACCATGCCCTTGCTTTCAACCCCCCCTGTGTTGTTTGGTTGGTAACGATGGAGGCTTCTAGCCTCTGATTTTTTTCTCCTTTGTTTTCCTTTGTATTTTATTTTTATTCCTTTGTTTCTATTATTATGTTGTGGGTTTGTGCTGACAGCATGTGGCCCAAGTTGCAGCTTTTGTTATTTGTTTTGTTCATTTGGTGTTGTGTTGGAACATTGGGCCGAGCTTAAAATTGTTTTGGGCCATATATGTATTTTTTTTAAAAATTGTTTTCAAGCCTTTAAAACTTTAAAAAAAAAAAAAAAAGACTTCTCTGATCATGGACTTTCTAGAATTGGGTCAAATTTGTGTTCTTGTCTCATTAAGAAAAATGTATCTTCAAATAGTATAATTTCTTTTATAAAAATACAATAGAACAAAATCTTTTAAGTAAAATAAAATTCTTTGAATTCACGCAACAATCTATGATGTTGATGTATGATTTTCATCCTCAAGTATCATATGAATTGTAAGGGTTTATCATATAGCTTGACTGTCTTTAACCATGTGCAAGAGTGAATTCCATTTTTGCTAAAAGATAATAAAATATTTTCAATCTGCTCTCTTATCAAATTTTAACATTTTTTTATAAAATAAAATTCTTTGAATTCACGCAACAATCTATGACGTTGATGTATGATTTTCATCCTCAAGTGTCATATGAATTGTAAGGGTTTATCGTATAGCTTGACTATCTTTAACCATGTGCAAGAATGAATTCCATTTTTGTTAAAAGATAATAAAATATTTTCAATTTGCTCTCTTATCAAATTTTAACATTTTTTTATAAAATAAATTTTTTTTGGATTCACGCGACAATCTACGACGTTGATGTATGAATTTCTCATCTTCAAGTGGCGTATGGATTGTAAGGGTTTATCGTATAACACTTCTATTTTGGACCCCGTGCAAGAGTGAATTTATTTCAAAATAAAACCTCTTTTTAAAAAAAAATCTCTTCAAAAAAAATCATTTTCAAAAAGTTAAAATCAACAAATCAAACATTTTCTAAAAGAACTACGTGGCTTTGAGTTTCCCATCGCACTCGGGAATACGTAGGAGCAAGATAAATCATCTTGTCAAGCCAAAACTAATTTTTCCTTTTTTGTGTCTATTTTTATGTTAAAATAATTAATCAAAATAATTAAACTTTTCTATTTTTAGGGATGCTCTATGGACACGGTGACACATCCAGTCCCTTAGATTTGAGGTTTCCCTGTGGACTCATGTGCCATGTTCAACCTCATTTAGTTTTTATAAACAATAAATTTAAAAATATAAAAATTAATAAAAATTTAAAATATTAAAAATTAAAAATAATTCTTTCTTGTAAATAATTTATGGGTTAAAATAAATATTTAAAAGGTTATTAAAATATTTTTGCACAATTAACTTGAGGTACCGTTTTTTTTTAAACGGGCGATGTGGGGTGCTAACACCTTCCCTACTCGTAACCGACTCCCGGACTCATCTCTAATTTTTAAGACCAGTTTACCTTTAAATAATTGGGTTTTCTAAGATTTTCCCAATAAAAATTTTAGTGGCGACTCATCTGTATTTTTTTTACCTTCTTTTCGCGGCGCCTGGACAGGTCGGTCGCAACAAGCAATCCATTCATTTTTTAATACAACGATACATCATTAATACTTTGTTTGGTATGAAAGAGAAATTGAGAAGAGAGAAGATGAAAAAAGAGAATATGAGAAGAGAGAAGATGATAAAAAAAATAGAGAATTTTAAGATTTATTTTATATGAGAGAAATATGTGAGAAAATGATAAGAAAAAAGTTGAGAGAATTTTTTTAAAAAGATGATGATGAATATCCAAAATAATACAAGTACCCCTAATTAAAAAGTAACATATTATTTGTATTTTATACATTTTTTTAAAAAAAGTAATATATAATTTTATATTTTATATTTTATAATTAAATATATTATAAAATAATTTTATTTATAATAAATATTAATAAATATTATTTTTATTTCTCACCCCTTTCACCTATCCCCCCCTTCCCCCCTTTCCTATCACCCTCCTCACCTAACTCTCCCCACCTACCCTAAACCCTTATAACACGCCTTTCCCACATTATAAAATATATATAAATTATAAAAAGTAAGTAATAAAATAATACAAAAAAATATATAACTTGTCAAGTGGAAGTACAGTAAAAATAGCTATTCATCTTTAATATCAGTATAGATTTTTTTAGAAGTTAGTTTTGTCAGGGTAAAAAGGGAAGAGAGTTTTGAGAATGAAAAATAATCAAATCACAATAATCTTAAGCTAAAACAAACTAGATGGCATAAAATAGTTTTTTTTCCCAAAAAAAAAAAGTTTTTTTATAAATTTAAACAATGTATCAAACATGTTAGATTATTTTGAAAACAACTTTTGGAGATAAAACGGCTGAAATGGAAAAAAAAAATAAAGCTTTTCCAAACACACTCTCAACAGATTAAATGACTAACATATCTTTTCAAGCTCGAATAGTATATAGAGTTGTGCTATCCGGACACAGATTTTTGCACACCGTATTTGACACTTCTACAGTGCATACATATTTTGAGCCGTTGGATCTATTGTTCCCCTTGATCTATCCATAAACTTAGTTTATTAATTATAATTTTTATTAAATCTATTTTTCTATCATATTCTTCACAGTCACAATACTCACAGTGATATTCCATGTGTTTATTACATGTATCAGTTGCTTCATCTTTTAATTCTTGTATTAATTCTTTTAGTCTGTCTTGATTTGTTAAGCCTATCATACTTAAATGGTGAACAAATTTTTCTATGTTTCGAGAACTCATTAGTAATAACTAGTACTTAGCTCGATATCAGGTTTGGTACCACTCTATAAAAATATTTTTATTTTTATATTCAGAGTAGTATTTATACATAATTTGGGTAGTTTTTGTGCATAATTTGAGTTACTAATAATTCATAGCCATAATCCATTATGGATTCGTCTATTTTCATCAATTCTTGAATTATCTGGTTTCTTTCTTCTTCACAAAATGCTAATTGTACTCTTTGTTGAATTTGTTTTAGATAAAGTTTTTCTTGCCAATATTGGTGTTATATTTTATTAATTATTATTTGTTTACAATCTTTGGGTATTTTCATAACTAAAATACTTAATATTTCTTGATCTATTTTAATCATCTAATAAGTCCCACTCCTCATATATGTCAGAATCAGATAATCTATCATATTCAAAGGCTAGTCCTATTTCTTCCATGTAATTCCATTCTATATCTAGCGAAATAACTGCTAGATAATAATCTTCTTGTCTAACTTGGGCTTTTATTTTTTCAATTATTAATTATTTACAATCAGTAGACAAATTCATTACCAGTACACTTATTATTTCCTTTTCAGTTTGATCATCAAATTCAGAATATATTTCCATTATTTTATTCAATATCTTCAAAGGATGGTGCTGTTATCTTAAAATAACTAGATGATTTATGAGTTCCTATTGATATCATTTTTTCTATTTTTTCTATTTTTTCCATTATTTATTTTTTATGTTCTTCTCTTTTATTTCTTATATTAATAAGTTCTTTATCTTTTTTCATAATATACATTTCTATCTGTTTTCGATTTTTATCTTCTTTATCCCTTTTAAGATGATTATCATAGATATTCATGAAGTCTTTTATATTCCTTTTATCTTGATTTATTTTATTATAAGAGTTTTCATAAATATTTCTTAATTCTTTTCCTTTATTCATATTCTACTTATTAAATATTGAGCTAAATCTCTTACTTGGTTTGACAATTTATTTATATTTTCGTCTTCCTTATTATTTTCTGTTTCAGGAAAAGTAATTGGTTTAGGGATCTGTCTAAAACTTAGTGACTTTGGATTTCTTATAGAAATTCCTAGTTCAGTTAATTCATTTCTTTTAGTAAATTTTTCCTATTTCTTCAAAAAGTCTTGGTATATCTATTCTATCATTATTTCGGAAAGTAATACTATGATGAGAATTTGTTAGTGCATAATTAACACAGTAAGTAATTGAGAAGATTTTGTCTCCTGGTCTCATTAAGTTATTTCTTAAAAATCTATGTTTCATAGTTAAAGATTGATCTAATCTTTGAGTATCTAATGGTATTCCAATATTTGGATGTATTTCGAATTTTAGCTTAACATAAGCTAAGTTTCCTTCAATCACTCCTAATATTTTGTCTTTCGGATCTGTTATTCTATCATCTTTTAATACTAGTTCTATAGGTGAATTTATTCCTTCCTGGAAAGTTGCTTTAATTAAAACTTGTATAGCTCCTATATGAATATAGCCGATCTTTCTTCTATGTGCCTCTTTCTTTAAACTTCTTTTTAGATCTATTAATTTCTTTTTATTTAATAATTGTATACAAGTATTTCCTTGTGTCTCTGATATGTCTATCGGAGTTTCATTAATTATCTTTCCATAGTATATTATATTTTCCTTCTGATTAAATCGTTTCATTATTCCTCCTAGTTTCTTCATGTTTGCATCTTTAGTTAAGTTTAAGTCTTCTTTTTGAATTTTCTGAAATAATTTTGGATCTATTAAAATACTTCCTTCATAATTTCCATCTTCTTCAGTAATTTGTATATGTTCAACATCAGTGTTATCAATCTTTTTTCTTTCTATTTCAGACATGATTAATTTCTAGTAAGAACTGAATGAAATAGGTGATGAGTCATACCTGATTTGGTGTTCTTTGAAATTATCTTTGGATTCTTTGGTCCACCGTTGCTTCCGTTTCAGTTGAATTGGAGTTTAATCACAACGAGTAGTTGAAAGTAATGAAAGTATAAGAAGTAATAAGAAGTGGAGAAATATATGAAAGTTGTTTATTTATGATCAGTGGTGAAAGTACATAGAACTATTTTTGAATCCACTCTCAAGGATTCGCTAGCAAAGCTAGAACTTCTCAGAGAGAAGAGAGGTGAGGTGAGAATTGAAATTCTAAAACCTGCCTCTTGCCTCATCATAAGAGGTCTTATTTATATACGTAAAGGGCTAGGTAAATTACAAGAAAGTCCCTGTATCATTACAATCTATCAGACTTCTCAATAATTCATAATGACGTCATTGCCTACGTCATCCCCCTATTATTGCTTGATGACGTCAGTGCTTACGTCATTCTTCAATAATGGCTTCGTCTGAATCTTTATCTTCTTGCCGACAGTCTTCTTTCTTTATGCATCTTTCACATGCGTGGTTCCCATTCTCCTTAATCATTGAGCACAGCAAGTCGAGGACAACTAGCTGATAATTCATTGACAATCCTTGGAGTGTGTAGAAAGGTAGTTCAAAGTTCGTTAGTAGTGCCAAGTCCATTTCTCTAATCAATCTTCCACTAGTTTTGCTAAGAAGCAAAATATGTGGTCCTTTGTACATGGCTTTTATGAAGGAATCTTTACCAATAATTTGGCATTGAGTAAAGATACTCGCCAGTTGATTTGCTAGGATTGTGACAATCTTTTCTTCATTGTAATCTTCTCCAGTAGGTTCATCTCTCATGGAAAAGCTATTGTTTCTTACTCCAATGAAGATTAAATTCTTTGTGGGTTGTTTAGTGGCAAAGTCTGGATAAGTCGAATAGAACTTCAAGAAGATAGTTCTATCTTTTGCAACGTTCTTCTTGTAATTTTGGATGGCTTCTTTCAGACTATATGGGAATAATTTAATTTCTTCCAAGTCTTGGCTTAGGTAGAGACATTCAATAAGTCCAAATTAGAACATATTAAATGTAAGAATCGATGATGCTCTGGGAGTAATTATGACTTTTACACCGAAAATGTTTCGGTTTACCATGTAAAAACAATTAATTTTTTATTTTTCGGACCAGTTGGTTAGTCTTTTGAGATTTTCATGAAATTTTTCTTTAGAAAATTGGACCTGTATTTCATGGTCTTTTCTTGAAGTAATTTGGTAGTCATCAATGGAGGAAGGAACTCTTCCGAGTATCCTTAAAGAAGTCTTTTGGGCTTGTGGAGTTTTATGGTTTCAGGAAAAGTTCTTGGGCCAAGATAAACTTCTTTGCCCTTGTCGTGTTCTTTTTTATAGTCTATCAAAGCTTTCTCAGCTTCTTCCTTGGTACGAAATCCTTTGCGATGAACTCCTGAGAGTCCAATGCAATGAGGGGCTGCTTTGTGCCATTCATCATAAATACCTGGGCGTGGTCCATTAAAAATGGTGTACCACTTTTCTTTAGTATTTTCCCGTATCTGTTGTTTTATATTCTTCATAGGATCTTCATTGACAGATTCTCCTTTAGCTTGTAATTGAAACTCCAGTACTTCAATGTTGGATTTAATCAAGTCTAGCTCCATTATTTTCTTCTTCTCGAGCACTCTTTGATATTGAATATGCTTCTTTATATCTTCAGTTGTTTGCTTCTCCATTCTCTTGATAATATATCTGCAAGAACATTTTTATCTCCCTTAATGTGAGAGATTGAGTAATTTTATTCGGCAAGTTTCATTTGCCATCTAATCAATCGTCCTTGTTTGTAAGTGCCTTTATGATTTATGTTCTTAAAACCTGCAACATAAGTAGAATCGGTTCGGACAATAAAGTCCTTATCCGGTATATAAATCCGATGTTTTTCTAACATACGGATCAAAGCCAATGTTTCTTTTTCATGAGTAGGATAATTAATCTCACTGTCTGAAAAAGTTCCAGACATGTATCGACATAGTAATTCATTTTTGTATCCAGGGGGTTTTGCTTTCATAACACCTCCCCAACAGTCATTTGAGGCATTAGTCTCAATAATTATTATATCATCATCCGATGGATGATAAAGCTCAGGAAGATCCTGGCATATGTCTTTCATTTTTATAATTAGTCTATCGTCTTCATCAGTCCATGTCCAAGGGACATCTTTCTTCAGCTTTTGTTGGAGGATCCTTCTTTCCTCTGCAAGATTCCTGATGAAACCTTCATTTGAAATATATGTTAATAGTCCAAGAAATTTTTATAAATCCTTTTTATCCTTTAATTTCGTTGGAAAATTCTGAAGTTTTTCTAATACATGTCGTTGCATTATAATTTTTCCCTTTTCAATTTCTAATCCTAAGTAATTAATTCTGTTTTGGGCTAAAACAACTTTCTTTTTACTTAAAACTATTCCATTTTCATAACATTTATTAAGAGATAATTTTATTCTTTCAAAATGATCATTTAATCCTTTATTAGAAAAGATTCATATATCATCAATATAAATAAGACAAAAATATTTAAATTCTTTAAGAATTGAATCAATCCTTCGCTGGAAGATTCCTGGTGATTGCTTTAATCCAATTGGCAGCACATTCCATTCATATTGTCCTTGAGGACAACTAAATGCTGTTAATGCTTTTGATTCTTCAGTCAATCTAATTTGATAAAATCCTGATTTACAATCAAAAGTGCTAAACCAATCCATATTTCTAATTCTTTCAATAATCAAGTCTTTTCTCGGGAGGAAATAAGCATCTCCTTCCATAGCATCATTAATTTGCTTATAATTAATTACCACCCTTCTTTTACCTCTTTTTATTTCATTATGGTTTTCTACATAAAAAGCTGGTGCTGAGTGTTTGCTATTTGATGGTCTAATTAATCCTTTTTTACACATTTCTTCAATGTCTTTTGTAAATTCATCTCTATCTATTTTTGTATAAATCATTGGTTTACATTTTACTTCTTTAGTCGGATCTTTTAGTTTTAATTCAACTAATTCAGTGTTTTTGTTAATTTTTGGGTCTAAAGGGTTTTCACTACAAACGTTTTCCAAAAGTTCTTCTGTATGGGCCGGAATTATTCTATTGGGTTATAAATTCATTAGTACATGACGAATTTTTGTACAAATTAAACTAATAATCTCACCACGTTTCAGCTGTTGAAACTTTGATGAATAAGTACATGCAGAAAAATGAATAATTGGTATTTTTATGATTTCACGTTTTTGATTCTGATAAATATATGGTGTTTTTAGAGTAATATATTTCAGATGTTGGGAAAATGGTCCATAAAGTCTTAAGAAATTATTTCCAATAATTATATCTATTCCAGTTTCTTGTTTATATATTGTTGGTACAATAAATATCTTGTCTTGTATTACCAAAGTAATTCTTTTTGCTATCCAATATAGAGGATGTATTGATCCATCTACAATTTGTATTTTTAATGGCTTTTCTAGTCTTTCCCAATTATCTATAAGGGCTTCTGTTGCAAGGCAAAGACTTGCTCCAGTATCTATATAGGCTTCTGATTCTTTATTACCTTTTTCTATCAATATTTTTATATATGTATTATTTGGATTCTCTTTCTTGAAGATAATTCATCTTCGAATATTCATATATACTTACCTATGAATTACTTAATTCTTCTTCTAATGGTTCAAGTTCATATATCTGGAAAACTTGTTTTATTAATTTTGATTTTTCTTTAAAATCTTTTCCTTTCTTTGAGGGCATTCATTGGCATAATGTCCTTCAACATTACATATCCAACAAACACATTTCTTTTTCCCCTTCGGGCAGTATTTTCTTGGTGTTGATTTCTTTCTCCTAAAATTTTCTTTTTATTATTTTTATAATAATTCTTTTTTCTAGGATAAGTTTTTCGTAAGTTTGATTTCTTATAATTTTTTCTTTTTCTTCTTATTGTTTTATCACAACCATATTTCCCTAGTTTTTCTATCTCTGGGATGTCACAACAAATGACAGTACTTCCTCTATTCAGCTGTCTAATTGTTTCTCTATTCAAACATTGCTCCCTTAGTTCTTGGTATAAGAGTTTAATAACTCCTCCTAAAGTATTTGCTGTTTCTTCAGGTCTTGACTCCCATAATCTATTAATCTTTGAATTAAGTGGATATGGTAGTTTATCTATAAAGATATATTTATATATTTCTTTAGTTTCTTCATCCAATTGATAATAGTATTTTTGATATTCGCAGATAAAACTTTCAATGTGGCACATATCACAAATCTGCATTCTATTTAAATGTGATTTAACATTTTCAAGTAGGGTTTTATTAGTCTTTTCTCTTTGTTCCATTAGATTATATCCTAAAAATTCTTGATGTATTAGTGTCATTATTAATTTAACATAATCTGAGCTGGTGTCAACCATTCTTCCGAATCTAATCCAATCTTCATCTTTAATTCCTACTAAAAACTTTTTTACATTTCCAGATGTTTTAAATGTTACAAAGTTCTTGGTTTCTAGAAAGTTTAATTGTTTAAATATTCCATCAGTCAGAATCATTAATATTATTTCATTAGTCCATTTTATCAATACTACTTCTTCTTTATTTCTTATACAATCAAGGTCTAGAATATTTCCTATATTATTATATCGAGGTTTAAATTCTTCTTGAATTTTTGTCCATTTATTATTATTTTTTCTTGCGTATCCTTTATTATACATAGATTCTTCTTCATATTTATCCCAAGCTCCATCGGGTGTATATTTATATTCTTTCCATTTTCTTTTAGGGCTTTTTCCACTATACACTAGTGCAAAATATACTTTTTACATCGGGGTTTTAACATCGGTTTTAAAAAAACCGATATGAAAAAGGAGGCAGTGACATTTTTGAAATTAAATTGAAAATTTTTAACATCGGTTTTATATTTAACCGATGTTATAAAGGTTTTAACATCCGTTTTTTTTAAACCGATATTGAAAATTGAACCAAAAATAAAAATTAAAAAATGCATACTTTAACACATCGGTTTTGTGATAAACCGATGTGGAAATGTGTATGTTTTCACATCGGTTTTTTAAAAACCGATGTGGAAAAACGAATAAAAAAATTAAGGAAATAAATAATATAACTTTTAACATCGGTTGTAAAATAACCGATGTGTAAAACTTTATAACATCGATTTTTTATTAATCGATGTGTATTGTTATCTGTCATTTTTAATTCCCTCTTCCCCCTTTTCATTTTCGCGCTGAGACCTTTTCTTCTGTCCTTTTCATCTGCATGCCTGTGAGGTCACTCTCCCTCCTTTTCGTTTTGATTTCTTTGAATATTTGCGCCAGTTCTTCAACCCTAGCTTACACCAACAGCGGCGGCCGTGAAAGTCCTGACCTCTAACCCTAGCTTATACTGGTTGCTGTGCCTGCAACTTAAGGAGACCCACCACTCCGTTGGTGCTTCCGCCAAGAGGACCGTTACGAACCACCACTCCGGTCTCTTAGCATCTCACAACTCTGGTATGTTCTCTCTGCTGAAAATATTGTCTAGGCTCTGTCATGAGTGTGTTAGTGCCTTGTTGTGACCCCTTTGATGAAGTTTGTGTCTTGAGTCCTTGTTCTGTGTATACTTGTGTTGTTCTGTGTGTGAAGTGTTATAAAGTGGGAATCTATGTCTAATCTACCATAGTGGAAATGGCTCCAAGATTGGATTTTTCCAGTGGTGGTATCACGCGTCACGTCCGTGATGCCTGTCACGGCTAGGCCGTGACGGATTCTGCCTTGGAGGTTGCTTCACTGGTTGGTCTGTCACGGTCGTGACCACCATCACGGCTAGGCCATGATCAGTTCTGCCTGCGAGGGTCTGGTTCAGATGGCATGTCACGGCCGTGATGGACATCACGGGCTGGCCGTGACCAGTTCTGACTTTTTCAGCTCTACTGTATCATGGCCGTGATGGCTGTCACGGCTAGGCCGTGATGGACTCTGTTTGGCTCATTTTCTTCACTTTTCAAGCTCCATCTTCATGCAAGCTACATAATTAGTAAAGCCTTAGTTTCCCGTTTGAGATGCAATACTAATGAGCACACGTGTATGTGCTTAATGTACCGCTCATTGTGTTGGATCTTGAATTGTCCAAAGTTGGACAGTTTGGGAAAAAACTTTTTCTTAATTCAGTTAAAATAGTTATTCGTTGATTCAAATTTTATATACTTGATGAAAGTTCGGATTGATACATTTCCTTTCGTTCTCCGGGTGCATACTTTATCGTGGTGGATGTCATCGCGTTCAAGTAGTGTACGTCGGAGACCGAAGGGAAATGCTGCCTAAATTTTGTCGAGTATGAGCATGAGAGTTAAGGACTAACTGTTAACCGAATGTTGAAAAAGTTTATTCTCGAATGGGATAGGGTCATACCCTGTCATAAGAAGTGGTTGATGAATATGTTGGACTAAGTACGAAGTTATTGGTTTAGTCATGGATCGCGGTTGGATGAGTGCTAGACGAACAAGTGATGAGTATGAGAATGGAGTGGAAGATTTTCTACAGTTTGCAAAAACAAATGCTCCTGATAGTGGTAACGGAAGGTTTTATTGTCCTTGTGTTAACTGTTTGAATGAGAGACGACTAGAAGCTGAGGAGATGTGTGATCATCTTATTTGTGAGGGGATTTACAAGAGTTATACAACATGGATATGTCATGGTGAATCGTTAGACAGGCCGAGGGTGTCGGATAGAGAGGAAGTTGATGACGTGGAAATGGACGATGGACTAGAGGACATGATCCGTGATGTTGGGCAAGAGTCTTTTCGGCGCGCACATGTGTATGATACTTTGTGCAATGATGCGGAAGTGACTTTGTATCCGGGGTGCACTAATTTCACACGGTTGTCAGCGGTGTTAAGATTGTTCAATGTGAAGGCGAGAAATGGGTGGAGCGATAAAAGCTTTACCGAATTGCTTGAGTTATTGAAAGACATACTTCCAGAAGGCAACACATTGCCATCTCGAAACTATGAGGCGAAGAAGATATTGTGTCCGATGGGTATGAAGTATAAGAAAATACACGCTTGCCCCAATGATTACATATTGTACAGGAAAGAGTTTGAAGAGATGCACGAGTGCCCCAGGTGTGGGGTATCACGCTACAAAGTGAAGGATGCTGATTCTAGTTGTGATGTGGTCACCAAAGGTCCTGCTGCGAAGGTGTTATGATATCTTCCCGTGCTTCCGCGGTTCAAGCGATTGTTTGCTAATGTAAATGACGCAAAGAACATTAGATGGCATGCAGATGAGAGGAAGTGTGATGGACAGCTTCGGCATCCGGCCGATTCTTTGCAATGGAAGATAATTGATAGTTTGTTTCCGGATTTCGGCAATGAGCCCAGAAACCTCCGGCTTGGACTTGCTACCAATGGAATGAATCCATATGGAAACTTAAGTAGTATTCATAGTTCATGGCCTGTTCTCCTGGTAATTTACAACATGTCTCCTTGGTTGTGCATGAAGCGCAAATACATTATGTTAAGTATGATGATTTCTGGTCCTAAACAGCCAGGAAATGATATTGATGTTTATCTGAGTCCCTTGATTGAAGACTTGAGAATGTTGTGGGATGAAGGCGTTGATGTGATCGACGGGTATTGCCGTGAGACATTCAGATTGTGTGCCATGTTATTTTGCACCATCAATGACTTTCCAGCATATGGGAACCTGTGTGGGTATAGTGTTAAGGGGCATAAAGCATGTCCAATATGTGAATAAGGCACATGTTACCATCAACTGCAACATGGAAGGAAGATGGTTTACCTTGGGCATCGGAGATTTCTCCGACGTAATCATCCTTATCGTAGATTGAGAAAAGCTTTCAATGGACTTCCGGAGAATGAAATTGCTCCGGTGGCCTTGACTGGAGAACAAGTT
The DNA here is from genome assembly GCA_030762895.1 of Sophora flavescens. Taxonomy (NCBI): domain Eukaryota; kingdom Viridiplantae; phylum Streptophyta; class Magnoliopsida; order Fabales; family Fabaceae; genus Sophora; species Sophora flavescens. The sequence goes on along the minus strand of CM061068.1, from coordinate 100,343,797 downwards.
TATGAAAAGGTGAACAACACTAATGTTATCTATGGGAAGACCCAGAAGAAGGCTACCGAGAATAAAATATGGAAGAAGAGGTCAATCTTCTTTGATCTTCCATACTGGTGCAAGCTTGATGTAAGACATTGTATTGATGTGATGCATGTGGAGAAAAATGTGTGAGACAGTTTAATCGGAATGCTTCTCAACATTCAAGGCAAGACAAAGGATGGTGTGAATGCTCGTCTGGATCTAGTTGTGATGGGTATATGAGAGCAGTTAGCTCCACTTAAAGTGGGGGATAAGAAGACTTATTTGCCCCCAGCATGTCATACTTTATCAAAAAAAGAGAAAAGAAGTTTCTGTGAATGTCTACGGGGAGTCAAAGTGCCACAGGGTTACTCTTCAAATATCAAAAGACTTGTCTCAATGAAAGATCTCAAATTAGTTGGCTTAAAGTCTCATGATTGTCATGTCTTGATGCAACAACTACTACCGGTGGCCATTCGTGACATATTGCCTAAAAAAGTCAGACATGCCATTACTAGGTTATGCTTATTCTTCAATGCTATATGTAGCAAGGTCATTGACACTAAAAAGTTGGATGACTTGGAAAATGAGGCAGCCATTATATTGTGCCAATTGGAGATGTATTTTCCACCTTCATTTTTTGACATCATGGTTCATTTGATTGTTCATCTAGTGAGGGAGATTAGATTGTGCGGCCCCGTTTATTTAAGGTGGATGTACCCGGTTGAGCGATACATGAAGATCTTGAAAGGATATATGAAAAATCCACACCGTCCCGAAGCATCTATTGTTGAAAGGTATGTTGCAGAAGAAGCTATTGAGTTTTGTACAGACTACATGTCAGAAGCGGAACCTGTAGGGCTTTCGAAGTCTCATCACGAAGGAAGATATGATGGTAAGGGTACACGAGGTATCACTGTTAAGAGCATGGATCGGGAGGAAGTGCTTCAAGCACATTTGTATATATTGAATAACACTGATGAGGTTGAACCATACTTATGTGAGCATAAAAGCATCATCAATGAAACTTACCCTAGAATGAATGAAAAATGGTGTTTGAACAAGCATAACAAGACTTTCTTGAACTGGTTTAAAGAAAAAATTGCAAAGGATGATATTGCTTCTGATACATTAAAATGGCTAGCACAGGGGCCTAACTTTGATGTCATATGCCGGAGTGGGTACGATATCAATAAGTTTTTCTTCTATACAAAGTCCCAGGATGACAAAAGTACAATGCAAAACAGTGGGGTTATGGTCGTCGCTGAGTCCATGCATTTCTCTAGTTCGAAAGATAAAAACCCTATTATGACATCCATTTCATACTTTGGAATCATTGAAGAGATATGGGAGGTTGATTACACGAAGTTTAGAGTACCTGTTTTTAAATGTCAGTGGGTCGATAGTAACAATGGTGTGCAAACCAAGCAGAACAAGTGTTTTATATCCGTGATCCTTCTAACAAAAGGTGGTCAGTGGTTCTCCAGGGAAAAAACATGTATAATGGTAGTGAGGGAAATCACGATTCAACTCTTGATATTTCTGATACTCCTTCTTTCTCAACACGAGTGCCTAATTTCAATGAGGAAAATGAAGTGGATGATGTACATGCTACTCGTAATGATCACCAAGAAGGGTTATGGGAGAACTTTACTAATTGACCACAAAGTAAGTTTAGTTTGAGTTATGTTTAAAGGCATATTATATGTTTACGTTGATATTTATAAGTTATGTTTACGTACGTTGATCGATATTTATAAGTTATGTTTGATATTTATCCTGACATACTAACAAGTTTTTTTTTTGTTTAAACAGGTATACATGGTTGATCGTGAGGATATCCCTCCTTCATGCAGCGGGTCGGAGACCCCGTCTACTGGTAGAAAGGGTAGACGTGCCACACGAATGAGGAATTTGACTGCCAACCATGGTTCAAATCAAAGGATAAGAATAGACTTTGATAATAACCGCAATCCTATTGAGCCAATTGCATAGCAGTTTAACAGTTTTGTGGCGTGTCTTGCTAGGAGCAGGCCTAGTATACTCATTGATATTTGGAAAGATGCACCGGCGGACGTGAAGGATCAGATATGGGAGAGTATTCTGGTATCTATACTTTTACGTCCTGTGTTTGTCTGTATCTACTTTATTTTTATCTTAATAATATCATACAGTAATTCGTTGATTCTTTTGGTCTTAATGTAGCTGACCTTTGACATACCGGATACGTACGTTATGAAGAAGCGTTTGCTAAAGTATGCTGGTGAGCGTTGGAGGGGTTTTAAGGCCGACCTGGGCAGATACTATGTATTCAATCCAAAATGTAAAAAGAACCCACTTGAGGTGTACCCGTTTCTTGACCAGGCGACGTGGGATCGCTTTGTTCAGAGCCGACATGATCCCAGCTTTCAGGTTAACTTATTTGATTTGTCTCTAAATTTATGTAATTTCATTAATTTTATTTACTTATGTAATTTAATTGTCTTCTATTTATAACAGGAGAAGAGGAAAAAGGGGCAGAAAAACCAAAGCAAGAATGTCTACCCCCATGTCATGTCTCGTGGGGGATATAAAAAGCTTGGTCAGATAATGGTTGAAGAGGAAAAGAAAGCACGTCAGGAAGCAGCATCTCAGGCGGATCCTAATGCTGAAAATCGTCCAGAGGTTGTTGATCCACCTCCACCCCCACGCTATCGTAAATGGAAGAGGGCCCGACAAATAAAAACGGGACAATATACATCTGAGGAGGCCCGCCAAGTAGCTGAGAAGATTGTAAGTATAGTTTGAATTGTAATTGTCATTTTAAGATTGTTACCGAATTGTAATGTGACCTGATATTTTATGTGATAGGATACCTTAGACGAGCAGGTAACCCAAGGAACCTTTGTTCCTAGAGGACGCGAGGATATTTTAGTTGCTGCCATCGGTAAACCAGACCACCCGGGCCGTGTCATTGGTGTTGGATGGGGCGTCGGCATTCGCCAATACCATGGTTCATCTTCACACCAATGCCACAGGGATGTTGATGCAGATAGAGCACGGCTAAAACAGGAGATTGCAGCTGAGCTTCGACAGGAGATGGCCGAGCAGTTTGCCCAGCAGATGGCAATATTGACTTCTATGTCCCAGCAGATGACAGCCGGTGTCCAACCCTCTGTCCAACCCTCTGTCCATGTGAGCACTAAAGGCTCATGTTATCCTCCTCATCAGCCTGAAAATGATGATGATGGTGATGGTGATGATGATGATGATGATGATGATGACGACGACCCTGATAGGTGTGAGCTGTATGTTGATGATCATCATCATCGCCGCTTAGTGGCATTGGGGAGGGCACATAATAAGTTAGGTAATACCATACACCATCGTTTATTACCGGATGATCAGCTGAGGGTCGTTGTTGAGATTATTCGAGATGCTGATGCTCGAGTCCCTGTGCCCACTGAGGAGGTTCAAACAGTGGGTCAGGCCCCCGGTAACTTCATCCTTTGGCCAAGAAGACTGGTCAGCTTTATTGTTGCATCTGAGGTATTCAGTTAGTTGTGTTTTTCTATATTCATAGTTGAAATAATTTATTATTGTTTAAAGATAATGCTTTATTTTTATTCGTTATAGGATGTTGGAAATGATATTGTGCCTAAAAGGTCGGATCCAGGAAGACCAGAGATGTCTGCTCCTGCCAAGGTATTCATTTGACCATTTAGTTAATTACGAATTAAATAACTTAATTATCCGTGATTACTAATATATATCTATGTTGTTTAGGGGATCGACAAAGGGGCACCTGGTCATGGTGATGTTTTTAAAGTTCTGGCTATACAGGTTGTCACCATGGAGAATGACGCAGCCTTGGTAAGGTTGGAACATGATGCCAGTCCAGGTGATGAACTGTATATCCCAAAGAAGGAACTTATGGAGATGGTACTCAATAAAGAAATGACTAATTCTGCACACATATCGTTATGGTGCACGTAAGTACATTTTATTCATAAGTTAAGTAATTAATTTTTACATACTAAGATAATTAACATGTTTTTCCAATATATTAGGTATCTGCATCGTATGTTAGTTGATCAGGGTAACCTCGCCCTTTATGGGTTCATTGACCCCATGTTCATTCAGGGTAATGTTCTCCTAGCATCAGAAGACCCGTCACCACCATACGTGATATACTTGCCCGAGACGATCATCAAATCTACCTTGCGCTTTATCTCAATAAGTAAGTACCAGTTATTTAAGTATAACTATATATGACTTAGTCACTAACTGTTCCGCAAATACAGCCAGCATTGACAACTGTTGATCTTGTACCCTAGGATGAACGTCGTGGTCTTCTTCTGCTCATTGGGAAATAAGCCGGCGAATGCACTGAAGACGATCATCGAAACGTAAGCATTAAAATACTTTATAATCAGTAATGCATGCAGTTGTTTTAATTATCTGAAATCTATTAGATATACTTTAATTAATGTTTTTGTCATGATAGGTCTATTACTGCAAATCACATGTTGCGTGGTGAAAGGCGTACTCGGGCTATCAGATGGATTATTCCTAGCATAAGATATTTATTAGTTCAAATGCATCAAATGCAGTGGGTATAATTATTGATTTCTATTTAATTGCTCATATTCTAATTGGGTTTCATTTGTACGTAGTCACGTATACAACGTGGATCATGGGAATGTGGCTACTATGTGATGCAGTGGATGTTGGAAATTATCTCCTCCAGGATCACTGAAAGATGGCATGAGGTAAATGTTAATTGACACAATTAGAAGTAATAGTTATAGATTCGTTATATGTTTTATGTTAGTTTATTACTTAAAAGATATAATCTTTTGTCCAATTAAACTTGCAGATATTCAACAATCCAACTCCATTATCTGATTCCGACATCATCAACATAAAGAGGCGTTGGGCAACTTTCTTTCTTGAAGTATACCAACCATAGTTTGTATATATGTAGTTAGTTTAAAAACTTATCATGTACTAGCTATAGTGTACTTTTGACTGATCATATGTATTTTGATATGAAATCTATAATATATCATGTAGCTTTTTGGTTTCTAATTATCTTTGTTGTCTGAATGTAATTGAACGTACATATGTATTGTTCATAATAAATTCAGTATATATTAGTTGTGTTTTTGTCGTACAAAAGTGATTGTGTTTAGAATATTTACAGTATGTTATTCTGGTATTGATCTGCATTACTGAAATAGGGGAAATGAATGATAGAAATGTAAATAACAGAATTAAAAAAAATGAGACTTTACACATCCGTTTTTCCAAAACCGATGTGAAAATTTCACTTTCCACATCGGTTTTTATAAAAACCGATGTGGAAATTTCACTTTACACATCGGTTCAAATTAAAACCGATGTGGAAAGTGAAATTTCCAATAGGTTACCAATTGACAAATTAATTTTCCACATCGGTTAGACACAAAACCGCTTTAAAAATATACTATTAACATTGGTTTTAAAACCGATATGAAAAGTGACAATAAACCACATCAGTCATTTCAACATCAGTTTGAAAACCGATGTGAAAAGCCAAAAATAACCGATGTGGAATCCCTTTTCTGCACTAGTGATATTCTCCTTTTTCCATTCTTATATGGTTTTCTTCGGATTCTGAAGATGAATTATAATTTAGAATTATTTCTTCGTTTTCATTTTCTATATCTTTTTTATTGATCTTTTCAATTTTGTGTATTTGTTTATTTTCTTCTTCAACTATTTTAGGTTGCTCTAGTAGCTGATGTATTTCTTCTAAATCATTCGACTTTCCTAATTCCTCTTTTGTTATATATCTGTTATTTTCTTCGTAATTTAAAAGGGTTTCTAGTTGTTCTAGAATAATTTTTATTCTAATAATATCTTTATTTTCATCTGTTTCTTTTCCTTTTCTTATATTGGTTAGTGTTTCTCTAATATTTTTTTTTTTCATATTGTCCCTTTTGTACTCTATTGCAAGTGTAATTTGCAAAAAAAAATTCTGTATTTTCAATTAATTGAATAATATTTCTATTTATTTCTTTCATAAGTCTTTTTAATTCTTTGAATCCTGATTCTATTTCTTCGGATAGTCCCATTATCCTATGTATTTTTCTAATTCTTGTTTTAATCTTTTTATTCTTTTTCTAACTAACTCTTGTTGGTGAATAACATGGTTATTTTGTTCTAATTTTTCTAGTGTTTTTAAGTATTTTCTTAACTCGTAAATACTTTGTTTTATTGTTAAAACTCTATTCATTATTAAAACAATATTTTTGTAATAGTTTTATACTATATACGATGTAAAGTGTCGGAGATTTGTGTTCGTTTAGCATTAGCCTAGTATATATTTGATGACGGGAAGATATTATCTCAGATATATGAGGTCTGAGAGAGCCTCCTAAAGCATAATGGAAGAGGGGAAATGTTTTCATAAAATTTTCATTGATACCTTTCCACTAGGGAAAATACTGAATATAAAGCAACAATCCAAATCTAGTGCTAGATACTACAGACAAAGCAATCATAACAGAATCTTTGATTCACACGATTTCTAGAAGCAAAAGGAAGTACAGAATGAAAGAAATAGAAACGGCAATTTATTCTCATTTGTAAGTGATATAGTCTTGATACTTGTTTGGTAGCTGAATAGTACGCTTGGGCCTTGTAGTGGGCTGCTCTAACGGGCTGGAAGTGTCTGGATTAGCAGCATCAATGTTACTATCAGCACCTCTAGTATCCACAGCTGTATCAATACTTACCCCATCAAGAACAACCTTGTCCTCAAGGTTGTAAGATTGGCATAGCTCTTGGAAATCTTCCCATGAGGTATCATCAGGAGGAAGGCCTAATCACTGCACCAGTACTTGTTTACGCTCCTGTCCATTTACTTGCACAGAACGAGAATCAATGACAGCAAGTGGAGAAAGTAATGGACAATTATCAACTGCATCAGGAGGTAACAGCTCAACCGGTGGAGGAAGGGGGCCATGGTAAGGTTTCAAGAGAGAACAATGAAACACATTGTGAATCTTTGAATATGAAGGGAGCTCCAATTTGTAAGCCACAGCGCCAACACGCTCAATAACACGATATGGGCCATAATATCGTTTATGCAGCTTGCTATACTTCTGTCCGATCAAAGAAGATTGTTGGTAAGGCTGAAGTTTGACAAATACCCAAGCATTTGGTTCAAAGGAAACTTCCCTGCGCTTGCTGTCAGCGAAAGTCTTCATTCTTGCTTGAGCTTTGGCCAAGTTCCTCCGCAATAGAGCTAGCATTTCCTCACGAGTGGCCGATGGTCGTCGCAGCAGCAATCGCAGAAGAGCCTGGCACATAGCAAGGGATGGTGGGAGGTGGTTTCCCATACACGATCTCATAAGGAGTCATTCCCGCCGATGAATGGAAGGACGTGTTGTAGTGATATTCAGCCCAAGGTAAATAACGGTGCCACAAAGATGGTTTGTGATGCACAAAGGCACGCAGATATTGCTCAATTGTCCGGTTGGTAACCTCAGTTTGCCCGTCGGACTGTGGATGATAGGCGGAACTCATTCTAAGTAAAGTGCCACTGAATTTGAACAAATCAGTCCAGAATTTGCTGATGAAGACCGGGTCACGGTCAGAAACAATGCTGCGAGGTAGTCCATGGTGCTTACAAACTAACTGGACAAATAGCTCAGCCACTTTGTACGCCGTATAATGAGCAGGTAAGGCACCCAAATGCACATATTTGGAGAACCGATCAACCACTACAAACAACACAGAATACCCTCCAGAGAGTGGTAGCCCTGTAACGAAGTCCATAGAGATATCCTCCCAAACATTGGAAGGTATTGGCAAAGGCTGCAAAAGACCCCCTGGTTTGGCAGGGACATATTTTGTCTGCTGACAGACAAGACAATTAGCGATAAACGCCTTGATATCCTTGCGCATGGAGTCCCAATAGAAGTTAGCTGAGAGGCGCTTCAAAGTCTTAACAACCCCTGCATGGCCACCAATCAAGGTTTCATGAAATTCTTTCATTAGCAACAATTTAAAACGTGAGTTACTAGGAACCCAGATTCTGCCCTTCCTCAATAATAGACCATTCTGCAAAGTGTACTCAGGGAAACTCAAAGGCTCAGCAAGAACCTTGCGACATAGATCCTGATAAGGCACATCAGCAGCTAATTCTTGGCGCAATTCCTCAATGAAAAGAAACTGAGGAGTAGACAATAACTGCAATTCAGCCGTAGGAATCTCAGGGCCCCGAGAAAGAGCATCAGCTACAACATTGCTCTTCCCGGAACGATAATGAATTTCATAATGATAGCCCAATAATTTTGACAAATAAAGCTGCTGCTCAGGCGTTTGGATGACCTGTGTGAGTAATTCTTTGAGGCTCCGGTGATCCGTTTGGATAATGAAAAAATTGCCCAACAGATACTGACGCCAACGTTTCACTGCACAAGTAATAGCATGTAATTCCCGGAGATAAGTAGATGCCTTGGCCATCCGAGGACAAAACAACTTACTAAAATAAGCTATAGGGTGATTGTTCTGCAACAACACTGCACCCATAGCATAACCAGACGCATCAGATTGTATCACAAAAGGAATGTTAAAGTCAGGCAATGATAGTATCGGAGCGAAGCTAAAGCCAATTTTAATGCCTCAAATGCATCCTGAGCACCAACAGACCATTCAAAAGAATTTTTCTTTAATAAGGAAGTAAGGGGGTGAGCAATGCTAGCATATCCCTTCACAAAACGACGATAAAACCCAGATAAGCCCAAAAACCCGCGCAAGTTCTTAGTGGACTTAGGAGTGGGCCAATCAATAACCCCTTGAATCTTACTAGGGTCAGGAGCCACTGTCCCATCAGCTACAATATGGCCAAGATAGGCAATGCTGCCCGCCCAAATGAGCACTTAGAGGGCTTAAGATGGAACTGATGAGTGTTAAGGATAGAGAATACCTGAGAGAGATGCCCCGCATGTTCATCCATAGAAGAACTGAATACCAGGATGTCGTCAAAAAACACAATCACAGTCTTGCGAAGCAGAGAACGAAAAATGTCATTCATAGTGGCTTGGAAAGTGGACGGAGCGTTGCAAAGACCGAACGGCATTACTCGATACTCATAGTGTCCGTCGTGAGTGCGAAACGCCGTCTTGTGTACGTCCTCTGGTGCCACTCTAATCTGATGAAAACCCGAGGTCAAATCAAGCTTGGAAAACACACGAGCTTTGCCCAACTCATCCAACAATTCGTCAATTGTAGGTAAAGGAAAACGGTCACGAACAGTGATTGCATTAAGAGCTCGATAGTCGACACACATACGCCAAGAGCCGTCTTTCTTCTTAAGTAACAGGACCGGTGAGGAAAAGGGACTCGTGCTGGGTTGAATCCAGCTGTCTTCGATGAGCTTAGCCACCTGTTTTTCAATTTCATGTTTTTGTGAATGTGGGTAACGGTAGGGTCGCACCTTGACTGGTGAAGCATGAGGAGCCAAAGGGATGGTGTGGTCAGTGATTCTAGGAGGGGGGAGAGCGGAAGGTTCAGAGAAGAGATGAGAGTATTGGGTGATTATAGTTTGCACTTGGGGCTCAAGGGTGGCTAAGTCGGGAAGGGTGGGAATTGGTTCGGGTTCAGTATTAGGGGGTGGGTGTATCAGGTTAGTATCTGGGTTGGAGATGTGGAGGGAAAAAAGTTGGGCCTCTGGTTCGATTCGGGTTAGTTTGTTAAAGGAGTGAAGGCTCATAGAGTGGGGGGTGGTGTCGCCATGCAATTCTATGGTGGAATTATTATAAAGGAAGGTGAGTGACATGGTGGAATAATTCATCAGTACAGGCCCGATGTGTTTAAGCCATTGGGCCCCCAACACGAGATCTGTTTCACGCAAGTCCAGAACAAACAAATCCAAGCAAAATTTGTGACCTTGAATTAACACAGTTACCTCCCTATAAGCATGAGAACAGAGGAGGACTTGGCCACTGCCCACCATAACGCGGAAGGAGGTGATTGGATCAAGAGACAATCCCAATTTATCAGCAACAGAACCTCTGATAAAATTATTCGTACTCCCCCCGTCAACCAGCACGCTAACAGAGTGGGATCCGATGATGCCTTTGACCCGGAATGTGTCGCTGGCCTGGTCGTCGGAGAGGGCGTGCAAACTTAACTGAGCAGCCTCCGAGACAACCTCGACATCCCCGGAATCGAGTTGAGCCGCCGCAGAGTCCAAATCACCTGTTACAACATCATTATCATCATTAGTAAGCATGAGGAATATACGGGCACCACACTTATGATTGCGTGACCAGCGTTGGTCGCAATTAAAACAAAGCCCTTTCTCCCTGCGTTCATCCATCTCTGGCCCAGAGAGATGCCGGAAACGAGGTTTCCCTGGAGGAGTAGGGAGCAATCCCGCAGTGGTTTTGGGTGGCGCCGATGGATCTGACGTGCTCTTCGGAGGGGGTGGTTGCCAAGACGAGATCTGTTGGAACGTGTAATGTCTTGTTGTTTCTCCTCCTGTAAGCATGCGAGACCGGCCGCCTGAGAAAGAGAAGACGGTCGTAATGCCAGAATTTCACGGCGTATCTCGGTCTTGAGGCCGGATATAAAACAACTCAGCAGATCCGCTGGTGAGAGCCCCTCCAAGCGATTCGCCAGTGCTTCAAACTCCGTCAAGTAAGCAGCTACGGTGGTGGAGTGGGTGAGCTTGAAGAGCTTTCCCGAGGGTCATCGTGAGACCGTTGGAGCAAAACGAGTCTCTAACGCCGTGAGAAACTGCGCCCACGACACAATTTGTTGATTCGGTGCATCCATTGATACCACGCAAGGGCTGGGCCGTCGAGGTAAAACGACGCTATTGTGATACGATCCTCCTCCAACGTCTGATGGTAAGTAAAAAATTGGGAGATCTTGAAGATCCACCCGTGAGCATCGGAGCCGTCAAAACGAGGTACATCGAGCTTCATACGAGGTCGATTTGCAGAATCGGCGGTAGAAGAAGAAGACACCGTGGAAGCGGGATCGTTCATCTGTTTGCGCATCTGCCCGACCTGGGTGGAGAGGAGAGCAACCTGACGTGTAAGCTCAGCGACGGGATCTGGTGTGGTTGGGGAAGGGCGAGTCATGGAGGTGAGGTCCGAGATGAAAGCACCAGTGATGACGGGAAGATATTATCTCAGATATATGAGGTCTGAGAGAGCCTCCTAAAGCATAATGGAAGAGGGGAAATGTTTTCATAAAATTTTCATTGATACCTTTCCACTAGGGAAAATACTGAATATAAAGCAACAATCCAATTCTAGTGCTAGATACTACAGCTCAGCAATCATAACAGAATGCTGATTCACACAGTTTCTAGAAGCAAAAGGAAGTACAGAATGAAAGAAATAGAAACGGCAATTTATTCTCATTTGTAAGTGATATAGTCTTGATACTTGTTTGGTAGCTGAATAGTACGCTTGGGCCTTGTAGTGGGCTGCTCTAACGGGCTGGAAGTGTCTGGATTAGCTGCATCAATGTTACTATCAGCACCTCTAGTATCCACAGCTGTATCAATATTAGTGGTTGAATTGAAAAGCCACTCAGCCAAAGAGAGAGAATGGAAAAAAGATGTTGACGTGGCTGAATGAAAGAAATTTGAAAAGTTAACATGACAACACTAGAATGCAACAACAATATTATATAAGATAATTTTCAGATATGCTAATACCAATTATTGTTTTAAACAATTATTGAAATATATGCAGTAAATCATGTAAGAGTTGCCCATTTTTTAGTTTTCCCAGGTTTCCCACACCCTTGGGTACGAGACTGATCACATAAGAGTTGCCTAGCTATACCATCCAGATACGTGTACCTTTCTGTTAATGACAATATCTCTAGCATAGCTAAACTACTACTTCATGTTCATGGTTTACAAGGTTGATACACAACTACCCATTATGGTGGGGTCATGCTCTAAATAATTCTGATTTTTACTGTATCCATATCACCTTAGAGACATGATATCTAAGAAAAATGAGATATTTTAATAATATTTGCCTTCATTTTCCTTTGATCGGACAAAATGAGCAATCGTGCTTTTCATCTTGTCCCTACCCTAAAAGCTATATAATCAATATATATTCTCACTCACTAGTCAATGAGTTAAGCAACCAGGAGAGAATTTAGCAGACTTCTTGATCAGCTTGCGTTACCATGACGATATGATAGTGTCAAATGCTAAGCCTTTTTTTTTGTTCCAAACTTTGGCAGAACATAAAGTGTGCATGTGTCGGTAAATTAATTATGTCAGGGTAACTAGACCCACAATGTGGTTGTAATTGTAATTAAATTGAGCATAGGTTATAGATTTAAGTTGTCATGGTAATAAGCTAATAATAAAAATTTAAAACTATCGTATACCAAGAAAAAAGAAAAGAAAAAGAAAATCAGGTTCGAAACTATCAAGATCTACTAATTAAATCATATACATTGTTGATTAGCTGCAGAGAATGTTGCCCACTCAACTCTTTATACGAGTAAATAACTAAACAGGCACATGATGTTGTTTTGTTTTCATGGTGTAGGCCTTATAAAATGTTTAATCAATTCCCACTATTATTTAAGGTAGTTTTTATTACTATTATTTGGCTCCACTATTACACATTGTGCTTGTGAGTGTTATGCCCATTAAGCAGAGTGTCTAATGGCACATTACCTACTTCCTTGGTTGTCTGCTCTTCCCTCCCTTCTTGATAGACACCTCATAAACCACTAATTTCATTTGTTAGTTAACTATTTCTTTTAGAATGTGATGTCAAGTGTAGATTACGAAATTGACATGTCTGAAATATTATAATTATAAATCCAAAAAGGCTTTTCAAAATGTATCTTTCTTTTCCTATGTTCCTATTTTTTTATCTTATAATCTATTTGGTTAATATTGTCTTCTACTACTCACATCCCTATCAGTGTCCTGGTGGAGTGGAATGCCAGGTCAATGGGCAGCCTCTAACATATCATTAAGCACATGACAGCAAGGACCATCTAGCCAAAAAGTAACCCGTATGGTTGGACCATGAAACTATCAATTACACGGTTAATTAAATTAGTGGTAATCTTATTTTAATAATATAATATAATAAATACAAGTTTAGGCCACACCGTTGCAGTGTTACTCCATCCTCTCTGGTTGGCCTTCATTGTCAAATTTGTCAAATGTCATGCCTTGGTTAGTTCTCAATATACCGATGTATGTGAGGTGCCTCGATCCAGAAATTATGAATTTGGATTCCACACATCGACACATTCACTGATATATATGCACCAATGGATATATTTGAGCATACGTTAAAAAAATGAAACAACACTAGTACAACGATATATCTAGTGATTACGTGAATGTAATTATTTCAAATCCAGAAATTCCGTACTCCTGAAACTTAATCAAGAGAGACTCCAAAACAAAATCTCTATGGTTGATTTTAAATAAACTTAATTAAATTTTAGGTCATCAATTTAAAAGTAAAACAAATGTGAACAGATGTCACATGATACTAGTTGAAGGAATAAAACTCCTCTAAAGTGAGTCTTCTCAATGCATTATAGCTAATTAACAGTGAATATATTCTTACTTATTCAATTTATATTCAAGCTCACTTTAATCCGAGGAAGTTTTTCCCTAGTCCTACATACCATTTATTAAGTCCCTAAAAGTAATGAGAGGCATACATTTAATGGTCTTCCAAAAACATTCAATAATTTCTTGCAGGGTAATTCTCCTGTGCAAGTCCTACGAGAATTAATTTTCAGGCTCCTATACTTTAATACATAGCATGTCCTCTAAGGTCGTGATGGGCGAAAACATGTCCCACCAATACCTTAACAATTACCATGACCCCTTCTTGTGAAGCAAAATAGAAAGGCACCATCTTAACATCTACGTGTGTTGGTGTGGAACAGCACAAACTTTTTCTAGATCAAACCATCATCTATAGAACTTACAGTAAAACAAATATATAGAAACCTATACATTAGATAGGACATACATGTGTCTGCATATTGATTCTACATCCTTCTACCTAGCTAGACCATAGATTGTTCCAGATTAGGCGCATTACTGGCTTCTTTTTATATCTCAAAAGGCTCCAGCAGATTTCCTTGACCCTCTTAAGCTACTGTGGATGGCTGCTAGTACTACTGTTCCCTATGCAAATGTGACTTATCAAAAATTCAAAAACATGGAATTCTAGTTTTTCGTTTTAAGCAGTGTTTTAAATTACGGTCTCGGTCACAACGGCAGCCACATTGCGTTTTTTCATTATTATGAATAATTGTAGGAAAATTCAATCGATGTGGTCGTAATTACGGACATGATATAGTTTTGGAGACTATCAGAACCGTAACGTCATATCCTGTATTCCAATTTTGGACCCAAATTTAAAATATTGGTGAAATCACATTTTTCACCTTTAGTATGGCACTCAGGTTACTACATAGCCAAAGCTCAAGCGGAGAATTCCAGGTTTTGATGGAAAGACCCAAAATTCTTCTACCTGATTCTAAACATATATATTATCATATTTGGCTAAACTAATAAGAATCAACAACTTTGAGTGTGTGTTCGGTTTAGATTCGGTGCAAGTAAACAGGGAAAAATGCTTCCCGACACATTTTTATTAAAGCAACCATGATGTTGCTTCAGTCAAAAGCTGGTTAGAAGTGCATTGAAAAGCGTTTTTTTCCCGTTTGCTTCCACATAATCTAAATAAATAGACCCTAAATTGTGTTCTAACCAAACAAAGGGGATTGTGTCACTTTCTCTTAGCTGGTCCTACATAAAAATATTTAATTCCCTTTAAAACTCTGAAATTAAGTTTTCCTCAAAGGAAAAACTATGAGATTAGTAGCATAAACACTTAAAAGAACTTTGTCTATAATCATAAACTTCTGAATTAAAAGAGATGAGGAAATGAAAAAGTTCTCCTTTTGCTTTCTATATTCTTCCTAGTAGTA
This sequence comes from Sophora flavescens, assembly GCA_030762895.1. NCBI lineage: Eukaryota > Viridiplantae > Streptophyta > Magnoliopsida > Fabales > Fabaceae > Sophora > Sophora flavescens. The sequence continues at coordinate 100,328,791 of CM061068.1, read as the reverse complement.
TGGCATGGAAAACTTCAGTGGTCTTCTTAAGGGGAGTGGATTTGGAAAGAGACATGGCAGTCAATTGAGAGAAAGTGGGTCTAGTAAAAAAGAGAATAAGTACAATTATGAAGCTTTAAAACCTTACCACATCCACATCAACCTCCTCAGCAAGAAAAAAAGAAAAAGAATCATATGCTATAATTAGGCAAGTTATAGAAGCCACATAACCCTGTCTGCTTATGTTCCATAGACCCACTATTCTGTATGTGATCTTTTTGAATTGTTCAATTTAAATAATGGAAGTGACTGCTTGAGATTGGAGAATAAAATTCATGGGCAAAAAAATGCTAATAGGTGATTGATTACAAAGCAATTCTACTATGCAACTACTTTGATTGTTTGACAAATCCTGCATTTGGAAAACATGATAAATGCAATGTAGATACCATACAAAAGTGTTATCTATAGTTCCTAGTACAGTAGCAATTTCGCTTTCAAACATGGTGGAACAATAATGCAAATAATTGAACATTTTTGCTTAATTATAGTTGGGCTGCTAATTTTCTAGCAATATATATATATATATATATATATATATATATATATATATATATATATAATATGTGCTTTTGAATTGAAGTATTGAACTACTGTTCAACTTTTCGATAGAGTGGTTTACCTTCTACCCTTATTTTTTTCTTATGATTTTTCATATTCTTCATGTTCTCACTTACAGTAATTTTTCACGAAAACAAGTGTCCCCGAACTTCAGACAGTAACATTTCTGTTTACGACACAGAATTAGGCATGTTCTGTGACAAGCAGACGTTTGGAGATTCATGAACATGAAAAAAAAAAAAGAAATATTAATTCATTGACATTTATCAGCATAATTGATGAGTGACATAACGTAAAAATTCAAAAGTTCCCACTATGATATTTATATTAAGTCGTGATTCTTGTGATTATCACATACATCTTGCCAAACTTACACTCCAACTAAGCAAGGGATTAGACCAATAAATATTGCAGTTATTGTAGGAAATTAAACCAAGCTGTCCATCATAAATATCCTGCCCCGTATATCTCAATGCAAACTTAATTACCAAATTGCTGTGTCTTTATAGGCTGTAGTATTTTACCTCACCTATTGGGTTTGCAACTACATTACACCCATCTTTATGGAGAATAAGGAATAAGAAAAGAAATATTGGAAAATGATGTATTTAATATTTTAAGAAGTGTTATACTCTTTCTGGTCAACAATTTAAGCAAAAATTTCCAAATCTTTTTGGTCCTAAATATAAACAAATTTCAACTACTTTCATCCTATTTAATAAAGTTATTTTCAAAATACCCTTTATTTAATACAAATTGTGTTTTCCAATGACTCATTTTATTCTCAACAACACAAGCTTAATAAATAAGAGGAATGGCAATTTAGGTAACAAACTTAATTTTTTATTCCTATTGACTCTTTTAAATGAGATTAACTAATCACCTTAATATGCGTGTTCCATTAAATTTTTGCTTATAATAGTGACCGGATGGAGTATATATTTAGTTTTCCAATAAAAACTTGGTACTGTTTGATTCTTTAACCAGTGTCCCAAGGATCCTAATTAGCAAGATCTTTACTTTTTTTTGTGCATCAAGGTAATCCCTAACCGATAACCAAAGACTAATTCCTTTCGAGGCATAAAGATCACGAGTGGATTTTTCCTACAAAGGTTTTTCCATACACACAACATGAGTCGAATATCTGAAAACATACTTAAAGAACTCAGTTATCTACTAATTATGTTCGGCCTTCGAGTAATCGAACCTCTTATAGCATGCTTTATTTGACCATTAAAAACAGTCAAAGGCAAGCTATTGTATAGTGAATGTGTGAAACAATTCAAAACAATTGCTACTAAAGAAAAAAGTTATTAAACATAAAAATAATAAAACAAACACACAAACACACACAGACTCAAAAGTCTAGGTGGAAACTCACCTCAAACAACAGCGAGCAACCCAACAAAGAAGTGATTGTACCATGCACATCCATACCCAGATAAATTAGTTGCAACTTGCTATGGTCATTGAGATAGAACATCAGAAGCCAACATAGAAAGATTTAGTTTTCATCAACTTCCCCCAACAATTTAATGAAACAATTCAAAACAATTGCTACTAAAGAAAAAAGTTATTAAACATAAAAATAATAAAACAAACACACAAACACACACAGACTCAAAAGTCTAGGTGGAAACTCACCTCAAACAACAGCGAGCAACCCAACAAAGAAGTGATTGTACCATGCACATCCATACCCAGATAAATTAGTTGCAACTTGCTATGGTCATTGAGATAGAACATCAGAAGCCAACATAGAAAGGTTTAGTTTTCATCAACTTCCCCCAACAATTTAATCCAATGAAAATCTGAACAGACTGCTAAAACCCAAAACATAAACGAGAAGAGTTGTTACCTGTAAAAGGGAAATCAAACCGAAAGAAGCAACTTCGAGATTTTGGAAACTTGAAACTGAAAAGTGAAAACACACTCTCTTAATAAAGGAATTTCGAGAAAGAAGCACACGGACGACTCAAAGAATGACGAAGACAACGCACGAATGGTGGAGACAGCGAGCAATGAGAGGGGACGAGCTCTCTGGATGCAATGCGAGGATGAATCTGCAATGGCAACCCTAGACTTGAACTGAGGTCAGTGATGAACTGAGGATGCACTAGTGCAGAAAAGGGATTCCACATCGGTTATTTTTGGCTTTACACATCGGTTTTAAAACTGATGTTGAAACGACCGATGTGGTTTATTGCCACTTTACACATCGGTTTTAAAACCGATGTTTATAATATTTTATACAGCGGTTACCTCTTAACCGATGTGGAAAATTAATTTGTCAATTGGTATCCTATTGGGAAATTTCACTTTACACATCGGTTTTATATAAAACCGATGTGTAAAGTGAAATTTCACATCGGTTTTGTTGAAAACCGATGTGGAAATTTCACTTTCCACATCGGTTTTCATTAAAACCGATGTGTAAAGTGAAATTTCCACATCGGTTTTAATAAAACCGATGTGTAAAGTCTCATTTTTTTTCCTGTTATTTACATTTCTATCATTCATTTCCCCCTGTTTCAGTAATGCAGATCAATATATACCAGAATAACATACTGTAAATATTCTCAACACAACTAATATATATTGAATTTATTACGAACAATACATATATATATATATATACGTTCAATTACATTCAGAGACAACAAAAATAATTAGAAACCAAAAAGCTACATGATATATTATAGATTTCATATCAAAATACATATGATCAGTCAAAAGTAATAGCTAGTACATGATAAGTTTTTAAACTAACTACATATATACAAACTATGGTTGGTACACTTCAAGAAAGAAAGTTTCCCAACGCCTCTTTATGTTGTTGATGTCGGAATCAGATAATGGAGTTGGATTGTTGAATATCTGCAAGTTTAATTGGACAAAAGATTATATCTTTTAAGTAATAAACTAACATAAAACATATAACAAATCTATACTATTACTTCTAATTGTGTCAATTAACATTTACCTCGTGCCATCTTTCAGTGATCCTGGAGGAGATAATTTCCAACATCCACTGCATCACATAGTAGCCACATTCCCATGATCCACGTTGTATACGTGACTACGTACAAATGAAACCCAATTAGAATATGAGGAATTAAATAAAATAGAAATCAATTATTGTACCCACTGCATTTGATGCATTTGAACTAATAAATATCTTACGCTGGGAATAATCCATCTGATAGCCCGAGTACGGCTTTCACCACGCAACATGTGGGTTGCATTAATAGACCTATCATGACAAAACATTAATTAAAGTATATCTAATAGATTTCAGATAATTAAAACAACTGCATTACTGATTATAAAGTATTTTAATGCTTACGTTTCGATGATCGTCTTGATTGATTCGCGGCTTATTTCCCAATGAGCGTAAGAAGACCACGAAGTTCATTCTTGGGTACAAGAGCAACAGTTGCCAATGCAGGCTGTATTTATGAACAGATTAGTGACTAAGTCATATATAGTTATACTTAAATAACCTGGTACTTACTTATTGAGATAAGGCGCAAGATAGAATTGATGATTGTCTCGGGCAAGTATATCACGTATGGTAGTGACCAGGTCTTCGATGCTAGGAGAACATCACCCCTGAATGAACATGGGGTCAATGAACCCATAAAGGGCGAGGTTACCCTGATCGACTAACATACGATGCAAATACCTAATATATTGGAAAAACATGTTAATTATCATAGTATTTAAAAATTAATTACTTAACTTATAAATAAAATGTACTTACGTGCACCATAACGATATGTGTGCAGAACTAGCCATTTCTTTATTGAGTACCATCTCCATAAGTTCCTTCTTTGGGATATACAGTTCATCGCCAGGGCTGGCATCATGTTCCAACCTTACCAAGGTTGCGTCATTCTCCATGGTGACAACCTGTATAGCCAGAACTTTAAAAACATCATCATGGCCAGGTGCCCCTTTGTCGATCCCCTAAACAACATAGATATATATTAGTAATCACGGATAATTAAGTTATTTAATTCGTTATTAACTAAATGGTCAAATGAATACCTTGGCAGGAGCAGACATCTCTGGTCTTCCTAGATCCGACCTTTTAGGCACAATATCATTTCCAACATCCTATAACGAATAAAAATAAAGTATTATCTTTAAACAATAATAAATTATTTCAACTATGAATATAGAAAAACACAACTAACCGAATACCTCAGATGCAACAAGAAAGCTGACCAGTCTTCTTGGCCAGAGGATGAAGTTACCGGGGGCCTGACCCACTGTTTGAACCTCCTCAGCGGGCACAGGGACTCGAGCATCAGCATCTCGAATAATCTCAACAACGACCCTCAGCTGATCATCCGGTAATAAATGATGGTGTATGGTATTACCTAAGTTATTATGTGCCCTACCCAATGCCACTAAGCGGCGATCATGATGATCATCAACATACAGCTCACACCTATCAGGGTTATCATCATCATCATCATCATCATCATCATCATCATCATCATCACCACCATCATCATCATTTTCAGGATGATGAGGAGGATCACATGAGCCCTTAGTGCTCACATGGACAGAGGGTTGGACACCGGCTGTCATCTGCTGGGACATAGAAGTCAATATTGCCATCTCTTTGGGCAAACCGCTCGGCAATCTCCTGTCGAAGCTCAGCTGCAATTCCTGTTTTAGTCGTGCTCTATCTGCTTCAACATCCCTGTGGCATTGGTGTGAAGATGAACCATGGTATTGGCGAATGCCGACTCCCCATCCAACACCAATGACACGGCCCGGGTGGTCTGGTTTACCGATGGCAGCAGATAAGATATCATCGCGTCCTCTAGGAACAAAGGTTCCTTGGGTTAGCTGATCATCCAAGGCATCTTATCACATAAAATATCAGGTCACATTACAATTCGGTAAAAATCTTAAAATGACAATTACAACAAACTATGCTTACAATCTTCTCAGCTACTTGGCGGGCCTCCTCAGATGTATATTGTCCCGTTTTTCTTTGTCGGGCCCTCTTCCATTTATGATGGTGTGGGGGTGGAGGTGGATCAACAACCTCTGGACGATTTTTAGCATTAGGATCCGCCTGAGATGCTGCTTCCTGACGTGCTTTCTTTTCCTCTTCAACCATTTTCTGAACAAGCTTTTTATATCCCCCACGAGACATGACATTGGGGTAGACATTCTTGCTTTGGTTTTTCTGCCCCTTTTTCCTCTTCTCCTGTTATAAATAAAAGACAACTAAATTACATAAGTAAATAAAATTAATACAATTACATAAATTTAGAGACAAATCAAATAAGTTAACCTGAAAGCTGGGATCATGTCGGCTCTGAACAAAGCGATCCCACGTCGCCTTGTCAAGAAACGGATACACCTCAAGTGGGTTCTTTTTACTTTTTGGATTGAATACATAGTATCTGCCCTTGTCGGCCTTAAAAGCCCTCCAACGCTCTCCAGCATACTTTAGCAAACGCTTCTTCATAACGTACATATCCGGTATGTCAAAGGTCAACTACATTAAGACCAAAAGAATCAACGAATTACTGTATGATATTATTAAGATAAAAATAAAGTAGATACAGACAAACACAGGACGTAGAAGTATAGATACTAGAATACTCTCTCATATCTGATCCTTCACGTCCGCCGGTACATCTTTCCACCTATCAATGAGTATACTAGGCCTGTTCCTAGCAAGGGTCGCCACAAAAATGTTAAAATGATCTGCCATTGGCCCAATAGTATTGAGGTTATTATCAAAGTCTACTCTTATCCTTTGATTTGAACCACGGTTGGCAGTCAAATTCCTGATTCGTGTGGCACGTCTACCCTTTCTACCAGTAGACGGGGTCTCCGACCCGCTGCATGAAGGAGGGATATCCTCACGATCAGCCATGTATACCTGTTTAAACAAAAAAAAAAACTTGTTAGTATGTCAGGATAAATATCAAACATAACTTATAAATATCGATCAACGTACATAAACATAACTTATAAATATCAACGTAAACATATAATATGCCAAACTTGATGGTAATATCAAACTAAACTTACTTTGTGGTCAATTAGTAAAGTTCTCCCATAACCCTTCTTGGTTATCATTACGAGTAGCAAGTACATCATCCACTTCATTTTCCTCATTGAAATTAGGCACTCGTGTTGAGAAAGAAGGAGTATCAGAAATATCAAGAGTTGAATCGTGATTTCCCTCACTACCATTATACATGTTTTTTCCCTGGAGAACCACTGACCACCTTTTGTTAGAAGGATCACGGATATAAAACACTTGTTTTGCTTGGGATGCCGTGATGAAAGGTTCCTCTTTATTACCTACCTTATTAAGGTCCACCAATTTGAATCCTAACTCATCGGTTTTCACACCATTGTTACTGTCGACCCACTGACATTTAAAAACAGGTACTCTAAACTTCGTGTAATCAACCTCCCATATCTCTTCAATGATTCCAAAGTATGAAACCGATGCCATAACAGGGTTTTTATCTTTCGAACTAGAGAAATGCATGGACTCAGCGACGACCATAACCCCACTGTTTTGCATAGTACTTTTGTCATCCTGGGACTTTGTATAGAAGGAAAACTTATTGATATCGTACCTACTCCAGCATATGACATCAAAGTTAGGCCCCTGTGCTAGCCATTTTAATGTATCAGAAGCAATACCATCCTTTGCATTTTTTTCTTTAAACCAGTTCAAGAAAGTCTTGTTATGCTTGTTCAAACACCATTTTTCATTCATTCTAGGGTAAGTTTCATTGATGATGCTTTTATGCTCACATAAGTATGGTTCAACCTCATCAGTGTTATTCAATATATACAAATGTGCTTGAAGCACTTCCTCCTGATCCATGCTCTTAACAGTGATACCTCGTGTACCCTTAGCATCATATCTTCCTTCGTGACAAGACTTCGGAAGCCCTACAGGTTCCGCTTCTGACATGTAGTCTGTACAAAACTCAATAGCTTCTTATGCAACATACCTTTCAACAATAGATGCTTCGGGACGGTGTGGATTTTTCATATATCCTTTCAAGATCTTCATGTATCGCTCAACCGGGTACATCCACCTTAAATAAACGAGGCCGCACAATCTAATCTCCCTCACTAGATGAACAATCAAATGAACCATGATGTCAAAAAATGAAGGTGGAAAATACATCTCCAATTGGCACAAGACAATGGCTGCCTCATTTTACAACTCATCCAAATTTTTAGTGTCAATGACCTTGCTACATATAGCATTGAAGAATAATCATAACCTAGTAATGACATGTCTGACTTTTTTAGGCAATATGTCACGAATGGCCACCGGTAGTAGTTGTTGCATCATGACATGACAATCATGAGACTTTAAGCCAACTAATTTGAGATCTTTCATTGAGACAAGTCTTCTAATATTTGAAGAGTAACCCCGTGGTACTTTGACTCCCCGTAGACATCCACAGAAACTTCTTTTCTCTATTTTTGATAAAGTATGACATGCTGAGGGCAAATAAGTCTTCTTATCCCCCACTTTAAGTGGAGCTAACTACTCTTGTATACCCATCGCAACTAGATCCAGACGAGCATTCACACCATCCTTTGTCTTGCCTTGAATGTTGAGAAGCGTTCCGATTAAACTGTCACACACATTTTTCTCTACATGCATCACATCAATACAATGTCTTACATCAAGCTTGCACCAGTATGGAAGATCAAAGAAGATCGACCTCTTCTTCCATATTTTCTTCTCGGTAGCCTTCTTCTGGGTCTTCCCATAGATAACATTAGTGTTGTTCACCCTTTCATAAACTTGCTCTCCAATCAAGGCCACCGGAGCAATTTCATTCTCCGGAAGTCCATTGAAAGCTTTTCTCAATCTACGATAAGGATGATTACGTCGGAGAAATCTCCGATGCCTAAGGTAAACCGTCTTCCTTCCATGTTGCAGTTGATGGTAACATGTGCCTTCTTCACATATTGGACATGCTTTATTCCCCTTAACACTATACCCACACAGGTTCCCGTATGCTGGAAAGTCATTGATGGTGCAAAATAACATGGCACGCAATCTGAATGTCTCACGGAAATACCCGTCGATCACATCAACGCCTTCATCCCACAACATTCTCAAGTCTTCAATCAAGGGACTCAGATAAACATCAATATCATTTCCTGGCTGTTTAGGACCCGAAATCATCATACTTAACATAATGTATTTGCGCTTCATGCACAACCAAGGAGACAGGTTGTAAATTACAAGGAGAACAGGCCATGAACTATGAATACTACTTAAGTTTCCATATGGATTCATTCCATCGGTAGAAAGTCCAAGCCTGAGGTTTCTGGGCTCATTGCCGAAATCCGGAAACAAACTATCAATTCTCTTCCATTGCAAAGAATCGGCCGGATGGCGAAGCTGTCCATCACACTTCCTCTCATCTGCATGCCATCTAATGTTTTTTGCGTCATTTACATTAGCAAACAATCGCTTGAACCGCAGAATCACGGGAAGATACCATAACACCTTCGCAGGAGGACCTTTGGTGACCACATCACAACTAGAATCACCATCCTTCACTTTGTAGCATGATACCCCACACCTGGGGCACTCGTGCATCTCTTCAAACTCTTTCCTGTACAATATGCAATCATTGGGGCAAGCGTGTATTTTCTTATACTCCATACCTATTGGACACAATATCTTCTTCACCTCATAGTTTCGAGATGGCAATGTGTTGCCTTCTGGAAGCATTTCTTTCAACAACTCAAGCAATTCAGTAAAGCTTTTATCGCTCCACCCATTTCTCGCCTTCACATTGAGCAATCTTAACACCGCTGACAACCGTGTGAAATTAGTGCACCCCGGATACAAAGCCACTTGCGCATCACTGCACAAAGTATCATACACATGTGCGCGTCGAAAAGACTCTTGCCCAACATCACGGATCATGTCCTCTAGTCCATCGTCCATTTCCACGTCATCAACTTCCTCTCTATCCGACACCCTCGACCTGTCTAACGATTCACCATGACATATCCATGTTTTATAACTCTTGAAAATCCCCTCACAAATAAGATGATCACGTATCTCCTCAGCTTCTAGTCGTCTCTCATTCAAACAGTTAACACAAGGACAATAAAACCTTCCGTTACCACTAACAGGAGCATTTGTTTTTGCAAACTGTAGAAAATATTCCACTCCATTCTCATACTCATCACTTGTCCGTCTAGCAATCATCCAACCGCGATCCATGACTAAACCAATACCTTCGTACTTAGTCCAACATATTCATCAACCACTTCTGATGACAGGGTATGGCCCTATCCCATTCGAGAAGAAACTTTTTCAACATTCGGTTAACGGTTAGTCCTTAACTCTCATGCTCATACTCGACAAAATTTTTGACAACATTTCTCTGCGGTCTCCGACGTACACTACTTGAACGCGATGACATCCACCACGATAAAGTATGCACCCGGAGAACGAAAGGAAATGTATCAATCCGAACTTTCATCAAGTATATAACATTAGAATCAATGAATAACTATTTTAACTGAATTAAGAAAAAGTTTTTTCCCAAACTGTCCAACTTTGGACAATTCAAGATCCAACACAATGAGCGGTACATTAAGCACATACACGTACGCTCATTAGTACTGCATCTCAAACGGGAAACTAAGGCTTTACTAATTATTGTGGGCATATTCTCGAATCAAATAAATTTTCAAGAAAATACATTAAAACTCCAATGAAAGCTTTTCAGCCAAAACGTACCTTCTGAGAGACACGTCTAGTTGTTATTGTGCAAAGACAAGCAGAGAAGTGAAGAAACCAGAGGCAAGAGCACTATGCAACGGAGTCAAAGACACTCCTCAAATCAAATCCCCAGTCCAGGAAAACAACACCTGTCAATTTCTTGTTCTGCAAATAGAGTAAGAAAGTTGGTCAGCGGCAATGATTGGTAGAAATGCTAAATGTTAGAAATGCTTAAAAATGAGTCATATAGGATATGTATGAAGAACTCCGTCAGTAATTCAGTATATAGGTCAATGGCCAAAAAGATCTAACTACTAGAAATTTTATTTAGACGAGCATTAGACATTTTTTACACTTGACAAGAAGATGCATGCTGACAAGAAGTTACTCTGAAGTGATTCACATAAATAATACACAAAATCAAACAAATACTATTTACATGAAGAAGGCACTTATTGGCACCACACAAGTTGTATATCTGCCACAAAGAAATGTGCTTTTTAGAAAGAAGTTTGAAAAGAACATGTAAAGCTCGAGAAGTATTCAAATCAATGGCACACTCACATTTCAAATGTCATTTTGAAAAGAGACACAACCTGCAATTACAGAACAAAGAAATATAATATGTTACAGAACAACCCGCGTCTGTCACGAAACAGGAAATGCCACAAGAAAATTTAGAAGCACATAAGCTATGAGGGGGCATGTGAATGTAAATGGGATGGTAGGTGATAGAGACTTGCACTTTTAAGTTTAAAGTAAAAATCTGACAAAACCTCACCAATTAAACACAGAAGCCAAAAGAAAAAAAAATCAATTTTAAAGTTATGTCAGTGTACATGAGCCAATTTTGGAAATAAGAAGTTCCCATCACAACCATATACAAAAATCATCACAAGTTCACAACCAGGTAAAACTAAATCAATAATTAGTCGTAGCTTTCCATGATGCATACTTCTATACTTGAGTAATAAGGTAAAAGTAAATAAATAATTAGTTATCAAGTTCAATCATTAAGGTGTAGTTTTTCCACTCGATAGTGTTGCTCCTGCCATACTGCAATGCACAAGTATGTCATGCCAAGGTCTATTCCCACTGCACATCCTTTGTATCTTTTGGTCATTCTTTCAAGCAAATGAAATAAGGTCAAAAAAATTGAAGGCAGGCTTGGCAACATCTGTGTGTGTGTGTAGCATGTAAAAATTTAGACAATTTGGAGAAGTTTTAATCATAAGTAATAAAATTTGGTTCACCATAAATTAAGAGCAATACATGCATTCCTCATTGTTTATGTCCTTCACACCCAAGTTATACTATTTTAACACATTATAAACCACAAAAGTAGGGTAATGGACCCATTAAAAGAAACCAGAAAGTAATTGTAAAGGAGGAGGGAAAAAAGCTTCAAAAGTAACATGTCAATGTCGTGTTTAAAATCCTCATATGCATCTTTCTATTCATCACCAAGTCTTTACAGTTTGCACAATGCTGATTTTACTTTTTCCATTCAATATGGATTCAACAATTAAAACAGTTGGCAAATTTTGAGAATCAATATATGCATACTAAAGCAATATCACATTTGATTTCAATCCAGCATACAAGCTTTGAGCATTATGTCTTTCACTACCAAAATATTCAATAACCGGCACAAGATAAATCTTGGCATGACCGATGAGACTCCATCCCCAAGCAAGAGAAACCACAAGTGAACCTGTTCACAAATGGAGGGTATTACTGGCCTTGCTCCATGTGAAGTTCAACATTACATGTCTTTCAAATAAAAATATGATTACATTTCAAGAAAGCAATCAAACTCAAACTAACAAAAATTTGGAGAAAGGTTACCTCATAGTATAATTCAACAAATTCGAGTTTGTAGTTGTTTTCAACATCCCATGGCAGTGGCTGATCTTCTCCAAATATGTTTGCTAGTTAAGGGTATAACACGTCCACATACATAAATAAAATCAATTATATATGAAGCGCATAAACCATTTCATAGAAAAGGATATCATATCCAGGTGAACTGAAAACTTGCCGTTCTAGAAGCTCCACACAGCCATCGCACCAATGTCCTACTCCGCCACGCACAACAACCCACGCCGTCGGTTTTATGAGTAATGCTAATATTAAACAATAGGATTTCAGCCAAAGAAAAAAAGTAAACAAAAATACCTTTCACGCGGAGGGAGAAGCAGAAGCAGAAGTGGAGGCAGAAGCGGAGACAGGCCGGCGAGCTGGGAGGCCGCGCGTTAGCAGAGGAGATGAACTTCGAGGAGGAGATGAGGGAGGAGATGAACTTCGAGCTGGGATTGCGTGAAGGAAGAAGCCGCGCGTTAGCAGAGGGAGGGAGTGTTTTCTGTTTTAGGGTTCATAAACTGAAGAATGAGAGAGGGCGCGGAACAGAAGGAGGGAATGACAAAAATTAGGAATATTACACATCGGTTATAGGAAAAACCGATGTGGTTAACCATATTATATATACACATCGGTTATGGTAAAACCGATGTGGAAAAAGTAAACTTTTAAATTCTAAATTTTTTTTTTATAATTTTATACATCGGTTACTAAAACCGATGTGAAAAAGTAAAATTTTAAATTCAATTTTTTTTTATAATTTTATACATCTGTTAGATAGAAATCCATGTGGTTAATCACTATTTTACACATTGGTTCATAAAGAACCGATGTTAAATGTTAAAAATTCTGACTTTAAATTTTTTTTATTTTAATTTTAAACATCGGTTAGAAATAACCGATGTGGAAATGTTTTACACATCGGTTAATCTCTAAACCGATGTGTAATACTTTGATTTTAATTTCAAAAATGCCACCGCCTCGTTTTACACATCGGTTTACAAGAAACCGATGTGTAAACTCCGATGTGGAATCCCTTTTCTACACTAGTGATGTTAGGGTACGCAGAAACTGAGAATCGAAGGATCAAAGCAACGTGCGTGCAGGTAGTTCTAAAACAACAGTCACCTAAGATAGCGTTTCTAACTTTAAACGCTATCTAAAGGTTACCTTTTAATAGCATTTCATTTTACAAATGCTATTAAAAGTTGATTTTATTTTATTTATTTATTTCAAATTAGAAAAGATAGTGTTTCCGTGTGGAACCGCTATCTTAGGTTGTTAGTTAAGATAGCGCTTCCTGATGGAAGCGCTATCTTTTCCTGCAGCTTCACTTTTAATAGCGGTTCCTTAAGGAAACACTATCTTAGGTGATACCTAAGATAGCGTTTCTTTAAGGAACCGCTATTAAAAGTCTCCCAATCACTTTTAATAGCATTTCCACACTGAAATGCTATAAAATGTGCGTTATTAAAAGTCTAATCTGTTGTAGTGTGAGTGTGCGAGAAAAAAATATATTCTTGAGTGAGTTATGTGTTTGTGACATCGGTTATAGTGGTTAAAGAAGCTTTACCTTTAATCTTAAGAATAATACCTACTTACTCGGTCATGTATCACAGTGAGATATGAAAATGACAAGGCTTTCCATATTGGCAACATCTTCAATTAATTGATGATAAACAATTAAGTCATGGTCTTGAAATCTTAGTACAATGTGGGAAGGAGCGTTCTACTTTCTATTTTCTTCTTTAATAATTTTTCCACATTAGAAAATTACCATTTTGAAGCTCAAGTGTAGTGTGTTGCTTTGTTTTTTGGCCCAATGAAAAGTGTTATAATTGCTACCATGAATTTTTATATCCAACCCCATGAGCTAATCTGCGGTGGCATACAAATATTATGCAGCAGGTCCCTTTTTTAATTTTCCCACTTTTCTGTGGAGGTGCTAAATAGATAACCTTGATAACTTTCTCTGTGTGGTTTTTCCCCCAAGATGTAAATATTGGACAGTAGTTTATATATGTCTTGATCCCTCAATCCTAATTCATCAGCCTTCTCAGGGAAACTTTGACGTTTAACATGAATAAAACTTATGCCCACTGAGTGAATCACAAAGAGAATCACAAAAACGCATAGAAAAAAAAAAACATACAAAGCAGAAAACCCAGAAGCTGAGAGAGATAGGGGATGGATCTTTGAGTTTTCTTTTCTTTTTGTTGGGAGAGGGACTTTTGTTTTGTATTTTGGGGAATCTCCTGTTTTTCTTTTTTCGTCATTTGTTTAAATTCTAAAAGTATAGGCAATTTGAGAAAAATATTGGGTCTGAAATGTAATTCCTTTTTGTTTTGTTTCTTTTCTTCTACCATTATCATGTTGAAAAGGTTGATTCCTGAGAAATATGTATTCTATTTCCGAATATTATGAGTGTGACTTTGTGTGAACCTTATCGTTATTGCATGAAATATGAAAGAAATGTCAAATTCTGATTTTTTTAAAAAGAATTCCCAGCATTTGCATCCCTGTTTCATCTTCACGGCCTATCCATATCCTTTGATTCAAAGTTTCAAACTGCACCATCATTATGCATGCTCAACTACTTCGTGGCAGCATGCAAAGGGAAGTTTCTTACTTTATGAAGAAAATAAAATTAGAAAAGTAGAATTAAGGTAGTTTTTCAAAGTTTTTCTCATTAATGTTTATTTATTTTTATTACTATTTTTATTTTTTGTGGTTCTCGAAAAATAGAAAGAAAATAACAGTGTTTAGTTTTTATTAGAGCAGATCTCTTGGTTTGAGCGGTAATTAGTCAATAAAACATTTTTTTTACAAAATTAGTTAATAAAACATTTAAAAAATAAAAAATTAATTCTTTTAAAGTCTTCTTTTTATGACATGATCTCTTTCAAATTCATTTTATAATAATTAGGGTAAGATAAATATTTTGGAATTTATTCGTCATTTGTACAACTAATTTGGGTAACCGTTTTTTAATGGGTATGTCAGGGGTGCAGTGGGGTTAAGTCCTCACCCTCCCCAAAGTGCAATAGGCTCCCGAACTCGATTTTGGTTCCAAAGACCAAATTTAAAGGTTTTCCAATTTTTACCTTAAATATAATATATATATATATATATATATATATATATATATATATTTCATTATAATAAATTTAATTGAACATATCCTTTAATATTTTTTCTTATCAATATAGAATTATGTAATATTCTCCGTAAATTCCTCTCCTGTATGTTCTATAGCATTCCCTCAAAAAAAAAAAAAGTCTGATATATGTCGCAACCTCAGGCATCTGATGTCCACAATTATTGTTTGTAAAATTAGTCTATCATTTTTTTAAGGGGGGGTTTTGATTTATTTATTGTATTTATGGAATGTTTTAATTTAATTGCATGAATTTGATTTTAATCTCTGATTTAAAAAATGTGGGAATAATCAATGTAATAATAGTATTTCTAAAGATAGCTAACTTGCATGGGGAAAAGATGGGAAAAAGTCAAATAAATTATCAAGTGATAAGAAAAAATGATATGATAGCTAAATATATTTTCTAAAAAGGGTTAATTAGCTCAGGGAAAATAAAATAAACAAATAAAATAAACTTTCAAGAGAGAAAAAAATGATATATAGATAAATATATTTTTCAAAAGTGATTAACTTTCACGGGAAAAGAGGATAAATAAATCACAATATTTCATGAAATAAGATTTTTTTGGTTCATATGATAGATAAACATATTTTCTGAAAATGATTAACTTGCATGATAAAAAAATGATAAATAAATCTATTAGATTGCCAACAGAGCATAAAAAATAATATGATAGGTAAATATATTTTATAAAAATAGTTAACTTGCACGGGAAAATTGGATAAATAAATCAAATATATTTTCAAGAAATATTTATAATAATATGATACATAAATATATTTTCTAAAAATGATTAACTTCAATAGGAAAAAGAAGAGGAAAAAATAAATAGATTCTCAAGAGAGAATAAAAAAAAATGTGGTAGATAAATATATTTTCTTAAAATGGTTATCTTGTACGGGAAAATATGAGAAATAAATCAATAGGTTTTTAAAGACAATAAATAAATAATATGATAGGTAAATATATTTTATAAAAATAGTTAACTTGCACAAGGAAAATAGGAGAAATAAATCGAATAGACTTTTAGGAGAGAATAGTGATAATATAGTACATAAATATATTTTCTAAAGATTTTTCACTTCAATAGAAAAAAGTGGAGAAATAAATTAAATAGATTTTCAAAAGAGAATAATAAATTTTATATGATTACCAAGATATTGGGAAGAGTTTGGCATTAGAGTTTAAATAAATAACATGTAATTGAAAAATAATTAATTAGCTTCAAATATTGTTGTAGCTTTCAGAACATATATTTGCTATTGAATATGATACAAAGGTAGTGGAAGAAAGAGACAACATCTTTTTTATTAATCACAATATTTTTTATTTTGTTTATAGGATTTAATTGATATGTACTGACAGTGTAAAGATTTTTTACACTGTCAACCAATCAGAATTTGATAAATCATTAAAAATCTTTGACTCTCATCCTAAGCACCTTAAAAGTCATTTATACCATGAATTCTGATTGGTGATTGACGGTGTAAAAAACTTTACACTGGCAGTGTATAACAATTAAACTCTTGTTTATATACCTCCTCATCTTTTTGTATTATCATTGAATTTAATTTCTTTTCAAATGAACCTCTTTTTTCATATAATAAAATTTTTCCTTTATTTTTTCTTCACATGCAAACATTTTTTATATCTATCTTTTTATATTGCATAAATTTTGTGATATTCCATGTGCGTCACAGGGATAACAGGTTAAAGTACATATTTACAAGGGGAAAAGCTTAATAGTACGAAAAAGATTTCGTAAAACGACGTGTGAATATATCTTTAATGAACAAGATCATCTGCGTTTTTGGTTTACCATTTTTTCTCTCTCTGCTCATATCTCATGCTTCAATATGATTGGCTATTAAAGTTTCGTGTGGCATGGTTTCGTACTATCTAGCACCGCTCATTTACAAGACAACGCGATCGACGACAAAGACAAATTAATTTTTTACCAATTTTTGATATGTAATTTCTAAAAAAAAACAACAAAAACATGAAATCATTAATTATATTTTTTTATAAAATTCTAAAAAAATAATATTTACCCCAACATGACACGTGTTCGTACACTAGTTTAGCATATAATATGCTGAGCCCCTTGCAAACTTTATAGTTTATTTTTCCAATAAAAGTTTCCCCCTAATTTTATTCTATTTCCAAAGCAGACATGCCCAGTCTGGTCTAATAATAATATTTTATGGCTATTGTCCAGTTCAGGTGGTATCATCATAAATTATATTTCTTTGGTAGGGGAGCAAATTAAATGAATTTTGTTATTTGAATACTGAATACAGAATATACAATGTTCAGACAATATTTCACTCATATTTACATACAAAACATTTATTCTACTTTTGCATATAATATACAATAATATTTAATTATACTCATATAAGACACTGTCTCACACGAGTATTTTATTTTGGTGTAAAAAATATATTTTCCAAAATAGATTGCTTCCCTAATTTCGTAGTGCCTGCTGATAGGATATTTATGTAATTTAATCTATACGCTCAGTAACGAGTAAGTGGTCCTATTTATTTGTGACTTGTGACAAGCAGTTTGGGTTGAAAATAAAAGGGATCTAGATCACCTATCTTAGAAGGGTATCCCATTTTTTGTCTCACTCATTTAAATTATGTGAAGTCATTTAAAAAGAATATATTTATAATAAATAATATGGTTAATTTTTCAAATGAGTGGAATAAAAAATAAGACACAATTTCGAGACAGGTGATTTCTATTTAAATAAAGAGCCCCACACCCAACTAATTAGCCTTACATTTCTTGCACCCATCCCACAACCAGCTTTAAAAGCACCCTCAATTGCCTCTTTTGTCATAGATGAGTAGGCTTGAAGCACATAAGATGAAGATGGGTGTCCTAAAAATTCACCACTTTGTGAACTCTTCCGTTCTTAATTATTTGTTTTTCCTCTCCACACTCAACCTCCTCTTCTTATAAGAGTCAGAAAATTCTCCTATCCTACTAGCTGATGGCATGAAGATTGAAAAGGTGCATGCTGAGCAAGATGGAGAAGCAGGGCACGTGCAATACTAACTCATGAAAAGTAATGGAAGTGATCAATCCAGAGAATCACATCCTTTTCTGTCTCACCATTCAGACATATTCTGTTAGCTGCAGTGAGTTAGTTCTTCATGTGCCCCTCTTCCCCATCATGATCGCAGCACCTTATATAGCATTTTTTGAAATGCTAGCTGAAAGATGGGATTTTGATTTGTGAATTGTGATACTCCACTCCACATATTGAAGGTGAGTACACTAAAGTAATAATTTTCATTTGTGTTTATTTACTCTTCAAAATTAGCATGCTTCTTGTATTATGGGATTGAGAAGAATATTTGAAATCATAATAAAGTAAAAAGTAATTAATTAAATTGGATAAACATTGAAACGTTTAGGATATATATATATATGAAGTGACTTGGCTTGGAATCTCGGTTTGAGTTTACAAAAATCATGGTGCATAAACATTGACTTAACTATTAGATAGTGTCATAATCAGATAAGTCACATATCAAGAATATATAATCATTATGGATTATATATGTTGATCAAAAAATGATGATCAAGAGTGCGAGAGTCATAGTCTGTCACTAACTCATTCAACACAAACATTTTAAGGGGGAAAAAGGAACAAATGTTGCACAAAAGTCAGCATGCAAGAGCTATGAGAGATATCATGCTGCAATCATTTTTGGTTTAACTTTATTTCTTACAAAACAGTAACTTTGCATACTATGCATCTTGTCAGCAAAACATATATATGCCTTTCTCAAATTAAAGAAGCATTTATGAATTAGCAGTGTCAGCACTTGGAAGTACTGTTATGTATCATATGTTTTTTCACGGGTTAAATTAACATTGGGGAAATATTGTTATTAGTGATGTAAAATTCTACAATGTGAGTTTATGTTCGTTGAATGATTAATTGCTGTCTTCTTTTGACTGATATTTTCGGGGAGATCATCATGAAATCAACTGAAAGGAAGCCTTCGAACAAGACAAAACGAGAATGGGAAGGTATTTTGTCTTTTTGTACTGTAAGAAATGGATACACGCACACAAAAAGAGAGACACCAATCTCGAATCTCCCCTCATTATTCTTCTAATGTTTTGAATTGCTGTTGTGTTTATATTTACCGTCAGTTTATTTTATTTTATTTTAAGAAATAATTATAAAATTGATATCTTGTTTTTTATTCTGTTTCTTATTTTAAAATTTTTGTATAAGAAACCGTGTAAATTAGAAAGAGTTGTTTGTTAGTTTTCCATACAGATTTTTTTAAATATAAAACAAAATGAAAATAAGGTGACAGTTTTATAATTATTTATAAAAATAGAAAATGAAATTAAACAGAAGATTGAAAACAAAGCAAACATGTCCTTATATTGTGATGCCGTTGAGCATACTATCAAAATCACACCATTACAATCTTAATTGTAATTACGGACCTCTTAAAACCCTGACATATAAGCATCGTGCTTTTGGATGCCATTCTTATTCACAACTTTTGTGTGGAAAAACACTAGATCGATGTTTAACTCTTTATAAAAAGAAAGAAAAAAAATGACAATTCATATGTAGAATCATGGAGATGTGCATGTATATTTGTGAACTTAGTTAAATTTAAACTAACAAATTATGATAATTTAAGATTATCATAAATACATTCTTTAATAGAGTTTGTGCTGCCGGATCACATAAGCATTGATGGTAGTAGGAGGAATACATTTCTAATACCAGTAATGGAAGGATGCTGAATTACTGATGGCAGTGGTGATTGGAGGATGCTGGCAGCACAGCAGCGTGGCCAGCACCGGCAACCACAAAATATTGTTGGATAATGCATCCGTGCGGCAATAAGAATGAAGAATAAAATAGGAAGAATTATTTTTAACTTATGTCTTTGGGATACAGATTATCTATATCATTTTGGTGTACCACATTCTGTCCCAACCAATAATATCTTGTCATATATTTTAGTTTTTAAATTTTAAATAAATTAAATTTATGTGACAAGATATTATTGGTTGCGACATATGGTACACTAAAATGGAACATGTGATCTCTATCCATGCTAATAGAAGGGTGTTCATTAAAAGTAGATTAACTATTTTTGTCAATTTGATAGAATTAAACTGGGAATTAGAGTTCCAATTTTAATATATACCTAAAATAAGATGGTTGAGTAAATTTAACAATACAAAATTTGTAATTTGTGCATATCTAATTCTATAAAATTAATTGTTTTTGAGTCCATCTTTTCTGTTATGCTAAAAGATTAAAGTCATATTCTATTAATTAGGGTTTATCACATGTCAAGAAGTCATTATGTTTTGGGGCACTCGAAGAACTTATTTGAGTTTATCTTATTATATATGTGCTAAGCTAGCAAATGTTTATAGAAGAACTTATCAAAATAGTATATGAATTTTTTATAAGCTCTTTTTAGCTTAGTTTTAATAGGCTTGTTAGAAAACTTATGAAATAAAATAAAATAAAAGCATATAGAAAAATAATAAGGCTTCATATGAGATAATTTTATTAAAAAACATTTAACTAAGCTATTTATTTAAATACGTCCTAAAAAATCACTTTACAAAAACTAGGGGCTGCACTTAATCAGTATCATCAAATATTGAAATGTGGAAGTTACTTGGGTGATCCAATTCTTCATTATTTTCCAATTTTTTTCATTATTTGAATTTTGTTTTGGATCCTCTTGTCCCGAGACAATTACAGAAAACCTCACCAAAGAGAAGATGGGATAGATGCTTCTGTCAATAGCGGGAGACAAGCGAGAAACTTACTATGATTACCTAAAACATGCCCTTTAATTTAACTTGAAATATTGCTGTTATAGTTATCTTCTTTGTCAATGTGTTGTAGTAAAATTAAAACTTGTTAAATTATTTAGTGGGTTTGGACCCTTGGAGTATAACATTAATTTTCTCTAACATATATCACCGTCATCTTCTTCTTCTTTAATTCTTCAGATGCAAAATTAACTAGGGCAAATTTACATAATGATGGTTTGGTGACAACAACTGATAGTGGTGTGCACAAATAGAAAATGAGATAATAGCAACCATGCATCCAAGACCAAGAGACAAGTGACAACACATATTACTGGCATAGAGGCCCCTATATATGTCACGCTTTGGCCTTACCTTTCCGTACACCTACTTAAAGCCTTACTCTAATTAACCCCACAAGCCTTTTGAATCAACTTCGGAAATATATGGTTGTATTTACTATGTATGTAATTTGGTGCCTTATTGTTTTAATGGAACTGTCCATTTTGTTAGCATTTATAGCATCTAAAAAAGACATGGGGTCATGGAGACAGCTGATGGATCAGACTTAGTTTAACTTCACTTACCTGTCTTAATTATGGGAATTGATTATCTCTAGTGAAAAAATAACTTAGAAAAAATAATGTGGGGGAAATCCTACCCTTAAACTTTCTCTCCCCCTTATTATATTATAAAGACTTTTTTTTCTCTTTTTTTGGATGGATTGTAGGGATTTTACTGGATGATAAAGTATGGAGAGAATTTATTCCCCTTAATTATACATGCACTTTATGTTAAGATACGTTTTTCTCGTTGATATTTTGGAACACAAAATAGGACCATTCTTTTTTTTTTCCATTTCCATTAAAACCCAAAATTTCTTTATGTGCCTTTATTTTCTGTACGAATCTCACATGATACTTATGTCTGCTTAATTATGGATTGACCCACATGCTTATCTGGGGAATTAGGGAAATATCAATCAAACTTCACTTTTTTTTTTCCCTTTCACAATGCTGAAGAAATTGGCTTCTTGATTATTATCATTTGCTTGACAAAATCAGTAATTGCATTGTAGGAGTCATAATCCTGACAATAATTAAGATATGTGGGCCACCATATGCACCGACAATTAATTATATTGTGAGATCATATATCCAAAATCATTTTATTTGTTTATTAATATTTTAGCATATTTTTCTTGGCTTCCCGTGTAATGCTTATTCAAGAGTAGCTGAATGTTAACAGTATACTTATTTAAGAAATTGAAAAGAATTTTTTTTATTGAAAATTGGTGTATTTGATATTTTAAGAACGATAAACTTAGTTTTTCGATTAGAATTTACCTTTTTTTTTTTATTTCCTAACCAATTACCTTTGAACACTAATTAATATATAACCCTTAAATAGTTTCCTCACTAACCAGAAAAGCTGAAAATGAACAAAAGCATGAAGCAGTTGTAAATTTGTGCTAGTCATGGTAGAAAGATCAAGCAGATAAACATTGAGTGACATCACCAAAATCTATACCTTGATCAACTTCAAGATATATAGGCATGGATATCTGCAAGTTTTGTTTTCAATGCTCATCTGTAGTAGTACTAGGTTAAAGCCAAGTGTGTTTGGTCCTTGTATAAGGTAATATTATATAGGGTCTTACTAACGAGTGTCCTTAGATACTGGTTAAAGAATCCAAAATAGCAAGATTTTGAGTTCAAATCTCCTCCAGGACTCTTCATGATGAGAGAGAGACAAAAATAATCATGATGTGATGGTTTTGTTTATCAATTAAAAAATGTTAAAATTAATTACATTTTTTGTATCTCTCTTATAATGGAGAGTCCAGTACTGGAGAGAACTCTAGTTCCAAGATTTCATTGTAAAATTAAGTGTTTATCTTCTCAAAACATTAAATACATCATTTTTCAATAAGATTTTTCTTTTTTTTTATCCTTAACCAGTGCTTATCGTTACCATTATCCTATTATTTATAAACAAATTAAAGAAACATATTTATTTTTCAGTTACCAACCTATACCCTTCCCCATTTTAGTTTGTGCAACAACAAAAAAAAAATGCAACTTTTGGAACCAACATAGGCCAGTAAAGCAGAAAAATAATATCCCCAATACTTCCCACCAACCTCAACACAGAAATCACTTTCAGAGCTTAGACTCGTGCTATTTAATATCACTATCTCTTTTGGTGCAGAGAGTTGGTCATATTTAATTAATTTGCAAGCAATTTCATTGTTGTAATTTATAAAAGGTTGATGGAGACCAAGGTGTGGTCCATAAAACCCTAACCACGGAGCTAATTTCTGGTGGTGGGTTACATTGAGTAGCTTTAGGCATGTGACAACATAAAACATTAAAACCTGACCCACATATTACAAATTGAAAACCACATACACAAGAGTGCATGTTGCGACACTAATAATCTTAGTTTAGTTGTTATGAGTATTCAGTTAAGATCTTGTACTTAGTTAAGATCTTAGTTTTGAGAAGAAAAAAAAAAAGATATAAGATCTTAGTTTAGGTGATTTCTCCGCTGCTCTCAAAGATGAAATCGAGAGCATCGATAGTGCTCTGAAATGGCCTTCAAATTTTTATTTTTTTTGACAATAAAAATGGCCTAATAAAACACATGTGTTTTTATAGTCTTGTTCACTGTCTATTTGTCTGGTCATTATATTACGTACTTACACTGTATGTTATTCTTTCTTTTTTTTTTTTTTTTGACTAAACACTGTATGTTATTTTGTTAGTCCTTTATTTAATTTTATTTTACACAATTAGCTTATAAATTTAGAAATTAATCATATCATCTTAATTATTTAAATATTTACTCAAAGTTACACCCAAAAAAATTCAAAAAAATAACTCAATCCAAAATTACCTCAAAACCTATATCAATCTTAAGAATATTCCATCAGGATAACACAAAGCTCCCTTAGAGCTGCACTTGTCTAGTAATTAATTCCCATTATCACATAAATTACGTAGAATCATATGATAGCAGTACAAGGGGTACTCCAACCTTTTGTTTATGTTGTATTACATTGATAAATATAATCCAAAGGATTCATATACCACTCCATTGAAAGACAAAAAAACACAGCCTTTGCTGCCTTTGCTCTAATCCAATCCAAGGATCTCACTTTAATCATATCTATCATATTATCCATATCTACAGTTTATTCTCTAAACACTAATCCATTTCTATGTAACCAAATGGAACACACCACTGCAAACTATAGTACAAATATCATACCCACAATATTCTGCAAGTAAACAATAAGTATGCAATAGATTCATCCAATTCATCACAGAACACACATTTAAGGTTTTGTTCTTCTAGGAATGCCATTCAACATAACTCTCCATGCAAGGCTTACCATCTTTAGAGGAACAGTTTTTATCCAGACAAATTTAAAGAAATTCCCATCAATAGGTATGTTGCTCTCCGGCATATATAAACATGCTGTATTGAAAGTAATCATCCATATGTAGCTTCATGCCTCCAATGCCATTTGTCATCATGGTCCTGCTTAATTGTTACCTTGCTTGACTGGTTCATAAGATCTTGTAACAACTCTTGAGCTAATGAGTTATATATAAGTGATGCAAGTTTCTTATAATATTTTTCAAATCATTCATAATGTTAACTCAGCTTTCTGTATTAAGTAAAATGAAATTAGGCATATTGCTTATTAAATAAAATGAATTTACTACCTAGGTTTAAGGTCATTATTATCTGATTCTGAGTTTATTCACACTCCAATTATTAATAAAGCATATCAACTACAGTCAGGACAGAAGCAGAATTAATACACCAAAATGATAGTGTTAAAGCAGTTTGTACTTTGTAGTTGGTATTTTACAAATCTAAACTCATGTAACAACTATCACATCCTAAATTATAATGGTTCACACATCATCTAGTCCTGAAGACTATCTGAATTCTTATGAAAACATGGTATCTGCTCACAGTTCAAACATCTGAATGTCAACTCAAAAGATAAAAAGCTAGCTAGCCAAATACGATTTCCTTAGGCAGCCAGATCTAAAGGACACAACTTAAATTTCTAGTAGGCTAGAGAATAGGAGGAAGATAACTAAAAGGACAAAACTTAGATACAATTCCATATGTACGTTAAGTGTTGTTTTCCAATAACATTAGGATATGTGTAACAGCTATTACACATGTTATATTTTCATTGATGAGTTGTTACATATGTCCTTCTTCCATTGGAAAACAACACCTAATGTACCTATGGAATTGTACCTAAGTCTTGTCCTAACTAAAACGCATATTTCACATATATATAGTTAGACCTTAACTGGACATTAGCAATTTGGTTTGCATGTGGAACCAAGTAAAGAATGGAAGATAATAATAATAATGCAGAGGCATATATCTATAATTAGACCATATTGTTTGACTTTTAGTAAATTGATTTTTCATGAAGAACAAAAGCACAAAGAGTTTGATTTAGTTCTAAAGTTATTACTCTACAAGCTTGACCAACTTAATCAAATAGGCGTGGAAAAGATGTCACTCATCCACTAGTGAAAAGATGCAATGCAAGGATTAAGGTAAAAACTTTAGATGCATACCATATAATTCTAAACATTCTTCAATGAACTAAATCACTACCAACTCAACAAACACTTAATCTAGAAAAATACGTGAGTCCTCTATCAAAACCAATCAGATTCTGCACATGAAATTCTGTTTGCTTTCAAAAAGGATCTGCAACATGATCATGAATGTATCTATGGTGATTTTTAGCTAAAAGAATGTTACTCAACTTTTTTTAAGACAAAAATATATTAAAGTACAAGGGGTACTCTAAGCCATTTATATCAAGCATTTACAGTTACAAGTCAAGCCATGTAAATATATCTAGTTAGAAAAGTATGACAGCAAATTTAAATTGCGGTTCAACCACCACCACTCATAGTAAGATTGCTTTGTCAGTTTTTCCTTTCACTTATGTTTTTTGTACACCTGGATTTGGAGTGAGTATGAGTGTCACTTAGGTGTTTACAAAAGTTGTACAGATAACATAACTCTTTTCCTTTTAACCACACCCAAGTCCTCACCTTAATCATTTCTAGAACCTGGTTGAAACCTGCCAGCTCTGAGTTGAAGATAACCCAAATTTAGATTCTGCAAGAAGCATGAGTAAGCACAATTGGTGATTCTGCTTTCCACATGCTAGTTGAAGATTGCATGTGTCTCTAGTTTGTTAACCACATATATGGTATAGCTCCACAACTAATAGGAAGAGAGCCCAATAGCCATTTTGATAACAGATTATTTTGGGCTCAAAAATCGAGCAAATGTGGTTTCTGAATAAGTAAGTTCAGATCTAGAGTTAAGAAGCAGTGCTTCCCAAACCCTGCCAGCTGAACAAAACTTTTTGCAACAATTTCTTTATCTACCTTAATGCTTCCATTTACAGCAACAACCTTATGAGCCTAATCTCATTATTCTGCTTACACAAAGTATTTATTTTAAATGAGTCGATATCCTAATACAAGCATTTCATCAAACAGTTCATCTACCTTCACAGAGTTTGAAGAATTAGGTCAAGTTATGCATCTATTAGATAGGATTGGATAAGGCATGTTAGTCTAAGTCTATCTGTTACTATCATCAGTTTTGTGTTAGTTTGTTATAACAGTCTTGGCTTAGCATACAAATTTCTGTTAACAGCTTTACTCTCCAAAAGCTGTATTAGTCTTATATAAATAGGAACTCATGTATTCACTGAAGCATCAATCAATACAATTCAAGTACATTCATATGCAATTACTAAGTACAGTTTTACATGGTATCGTGAGCCAATGTCATCCTGGCAGTGTGACCCTGATCTCATAACAATGTCAGCAAGAGAAGATCTAAAAGAAGATCAAGAATCATCTTCTTCTTCTAGCAGCACTGAAGTCAAAGATAAGCCCCACTCAAAGAAGGCAAAAGACATTGAAACTCATGTTGACATCCTATCCCCTTATTACCTTCATGCCTCTGATCATCCAGGGCAGATTTTCGTAAGTGAGCCCTTACATGATGGTAACTATTGGGAATGGGTTGTGGACATGAGCAATGCCCTTTTTGCCAAAAACAAGATGGGTTTCGTCGATGAATCCATGCCTATGCCCGATGTTGATTACCCCAATTTTGCACAATGGATGCGGTGCAATGCCATGATAAAAGATGGCTTAAAAGCGCAATGGACAAAAAAGTTCGTCGCAGTGTTCAATACGCAACCACATCTCGAGAAATTTGGGCAGAATTAGAAACAAGATTCGCGAGAGAATCAGCTCCAAGAATTTATAAACTCCAACGCGTGATTGCTCTCCTTCGACAAGAAAACCTATCCGTATCAGCTTACTACACCAAATTGAAAGGGTTATGGGATGAGGTTCAATCCATCTCACCTTGGCCCAAATGCACCAGTGAGGGATTCAAATGCGATGTCCAGAAACGCCTCTCAAGCATGAGGGACACATAACAACTTTATGACTTTCTTATGGGACTCAATGAGGTATTCAATACTGTGAAATCTCAAATACTCAGCATGATGCCAACTCTGACTCTAGGTCATGCCTATCACATGGTGGCTGAGGATGAACAACAAAGGTTCATTTCAGCTACACATAAGCCAATCACCGATGCAACTACTTTTCAAACACAAAGCACCAAGTATCTGGCAGAAGATCGAAAAGGGAATAAGAAAGAAAGACCTAAATGTGACCATTGTCAGAAAATTGGTCATACAAAAGAGGAATGCTGGGAAATAGTGGGATATCCACAAAATTGGAGAAAGCCAAGTCAAGAAAAGAAAGGTTCTTGGAATGGAAGGAAACCTGCAGCTAAGGCAGCTCAAGTCAACTCAGAAAGCCCTATTCCAGGACTGACCTTGCAACAATATGATCGATTGACACAACAATTGAGCATGGACCAAGATGCTGGATCATCATTTTCAGAGATGGCCAACAGGTAAGTAGTGTGAGCAGTGGAACATTTATCATAAGACATATAATTGGACAATGGATAATGTACAAAGTTACCCGAAGGTGGTATAGTGTAACGCCCTTCGTTATATTAGTAGGTCAGATTAATTTTCTATAAAAACCTTTAAAATATTTAAATTAAATAGTCGAGTCATAAAATTTTTCACAATATATTTAAGTCTGACAGTATCTCGTATATTCAAAATTATTAAATAAAGTAATAATGCTAAATAAATCATTATATCCAACTAAAATAAAGTCTCATAAATATTAATCATTAAAAATCACATAACTCTTTTGCAGTTGTTTTTGCCTCAAAATATGGGCGTCTAATAAACCCAAAAGAAATAAATAAAAAGAAATAAACTAGAACTAATATCTTCATGACTCTCTCAAGACGCTGCATCATCTGTTTCATCACCTGTAAACTCTGAAAGACAACACCACTAATGAGATTTATAATCCCAGTAAGTTAACACAGTTCTAAAAGGTTTTCGAAAAGATGTTGCTTTCAGCCGGCACGGTAACCGAAAAAACAACCATGATAATCCGTCATTTCCAAAATAATATAACTCAGAATATTTTATATAAACCAAGGATAATCAATACAGTTTCACGAAATTCATGCACAAGTCATAACATTATCAATATGTATAATCCATCACTAAAGTACGTATAACATAAATAAAATCATACAAATGACATCTCTTTGTTTCCAAATAATCTTAATTTATCATTCAACCCTCTTTTATTTAATTACCCAATTTTAGTCTATGAGCTCATGACAAATGCAATGGCGTCCCATTGCCTTCCCCTTCCCATAAGGAGGTATCTATAATGGGTCTTCCCCTTCCCAGAAGGAGTTATCTATCTTCCCCTCTAACGAGGAGGTACCAGTCATCCCCTTCCCAAAAGGAGGTATTTTAACACCCCGATTTTTACTGTTCTTCATTAACAGTAAATATATATCTAATATTCTTTTATTTGGATTGGTTAATTATCTGGATAATTATTTTATGTGGTTTGGTTTGAGTAATTTTAATTACTCATTTAAAATGATTTTATTAAAGTGTGTTAGCACTGCTTTATTTCAGTGCATGCATGCTTACTAGACAATAATATTATATTATTGTCACTATTAATTTTTATTTAGAAAATATTTTAAATGAATGATAGAAAGAAAAGTATTTTCATATTTTATCATATTTAATTTTAGACTTGAAAATAAATTGGTTTGACATGAGTCGGAGATTAATTTTGGATCGTTAATTTTCTTAGTTGATCAGTTCAACTATCAATGTCTACCTTATTTTAAATTTTGAAAGTATATAATTGTCACCCATTATTTTTATATCTAAAAGCCAAAAACATGTTTATTTTTAGGTGATGACTAGCATGAACCATTATAACAAGTGATTCATGGATGAGGCATTTAAGAGACATGTAAAAACTCTTCATTACCCTTATCATTAACCCATTCTCTCTTATCTTCACTACCACCCAACTACCCCCATCGACCACCACAAGCACCACCACCCCCACACCCCACCGACCGCCCTATCTGACCGACGACCACCACCACCACTACCTCACTGACCACCCAACCACCACCTCAATAAAAACCCACCATGAGAGGACCCATAGCAGCAACCCACGACAACCGGCGACCACCATCGTTGCTGTTGCGCCCTCCACGTCCCGCTGACCACTGTCTAGCTGCGCCATCCGCGTAAGCCGCCCCAAGGTTCCGCTCCGTCGCTGCTTTGCGGCCACCGAACCACCGTCCCACCACATCTTGCTTCTATCTATCATAGCCTCGTCGTCATCCCGTCATGGTCATCCGTGCGAGACCATCAGAGACTGGAACGCCACCTACCGCTATTGTCTCGCCTCGACCTTCCAGAACCTCCGCACCAAATGCAGTGCCATCCTGACGTCCCTCCGCCATTAGCTCCGTGCATCTCAAATCTGCGCCTCAGCTTCGTTCATCTGCTCGAACCGTTGCGTCGTGCTCAACCAGCCATTGTCCTGGTCATCCACCTGCGCCTCAGCTCCATGCATCTCAGATATGCCCCCCTCCGAGTCACTCGTTGGTATTATTCAGTGTTGGGGTTGGGACTTTGGGTTGTTGAGTTTCCATTAGGGTTGCTGGGTTCTAATGTCAGGTTGGGGTAGAAATGGGAGTGGTGGTGGTCACTCGAGTGGTGGTGGCTGATTGGGAGGGTAGGGGGATGGAGATGGGGTGGTGGCGGTAGCTGATTGGGAAGGATGAAGGGTGAGGGTAGGATGGTAATTGAAAAATTAATAAACTTTAAATTTTTTTTGGACGGTTCAATCTGGACCATTGATTATTTTAATAATATATCCAATGGTTAAATTTAATGCCTCATCCATGAACCACTTGTTATAATGGTTCATGCTAGTCATCACCTTATTTTTAGGCTCAATATTTACTACCCATTTGTGTACCTATCACTAAATATTAAGTTAAAAACAGAAATTCTCTCTCTTATTTCTATCTGAAACTCGACCCCCCTCTCTTCCTTCTTTTTTTTTTCTTTTCTTCTTCTTCCTTATTTTTATCTTCCTCTTCACTTCATCTCCCTCCACCTTCATCAACCACCCTCCACCTTCCCCGAGCGCATCGTCGCCCCTGAGATCACCGTTTGGCCGTCGCAATGGATTTTCTTGTATGTGAGAATTTGTACTCACATTTCTGAATAACCCTCAGTGTATTAGACATTCGAGTGGATTGATTTGGTAATATTCATTGACCTGGATATTTTCACATTTCGTTGAAAGAATTTGTTATGACTATTTCTTGAGTTGTAACATAGATGACTTCGTGGTAATAGAAGTTTCTTGATGAAAACTTAGTCTAGTCACATTTATTTTTGGTAGATGTGATCTAGTCTGATTTTTGGCCAGACTGTTTTCTTTAAATCTTCGTTTTGTAAATTCCTTGTGCTAAGAATGAATACTCTTGGGGTTAGGGACTGTTCATCTTTTGATCTCCTAATCCACTGGAAGTTCTCGTGAAAGAAGGAACTTTATTAGAGTCATGATTGTAAACATGTAATGGCCCTGCATTTTTATACTCACGAACCTATTAAAGAATCTTTTTACATACTGGGTATTCCTGTATCTTTCAAATTGATGAAATTCTTCTGTATGCTTTTTATGAAAGTGAAATTAAGAAATTTATTTTCTTGAAAATTTCTTTTTGTGATCTTTAAGATCATGTCTTGTTGTAGTTCGATAGAACTTATTATTTGTTGATCAATTTACCCTGTATCTTTTCAAAAAGGTCATTGACGTGTGAACTATCTCAAGAATCATGAGGATGGGTATCTGATTCATAACAGCATGTCAAAGTTAGTAGAGTACAGTGAAAAAGAGATAACTTGATGTTTGAAACCTTTCTTGATAAGAAGATGGCATCACAATGAGTTTCGTTAAGAGTTTACCCAGGACCTCTAAGAGGTCGGAATTCATTTTGGGCGATCGATGTCAGGCTAAAGAAGAAGGCACCTTTCTTACTTGTTAAGATCCACCATGCAGTGGAGAAGTAAACCGAAGAATGTATCAGAGGATTGTTCAGACTTCATGGAGTATCTTCAGGTATCTTTTCAAATGAAGATCCGAAGTTTACCAACGTTTATCGGTAAAGTCCGCTCTAAGTGTTGGGGACCAAGTTGAGGCTAAGCCCAGCGGATCATCCTCAACTCAAGTGGGTGAATGAGAAAAATGATCTAATCTTTAGAAAATTGGTTGGAAGTAAGTGTAGTACCTAACTACGATCATTCTTTTAGTCTGATGGACAAGAAGTGACGAAAGTTTTGGTTGAGGTATAGTTGTAACTAGTAAGATGTGAATCCTTAAGATCAATAACATTAAGTGAGGCAATTATTATGAATCAAATGTTGTTTGAGGCAGAATACCGTTAAAGGAATCTAGGATAATGATCAATATCCATGGTTAAGATCGATTGTATGAGTTGGAGATTTACAGGAAAATGTCTATAGTAGTTTCCCTAAGCTGAACGGAAGCAGTACAGAGGAGTTCTTGAGTAAAACTAAGTTGTTAGAAAAGTTCGAAATTTACAATTTTGGATAATTCAAACCGAGGTGATTCCTTTTTGGTAGTAGTTGCATGAAGGAGTGTAATCATGTTCGTTAAGATTGAAATGTGTGAATTTGAGTAAGAAGGCTTTTTTCCACTAGTGGCCCAAAGGGACTGAGACTACGATTGAATACATTGAGTAGGAAGTTAATGCATGTTGCGGTAAAGTTAGTTTTACATTAGTAATTACTATGAGAGTTAAATGTGTGGGAAGTAGTGTATCTAGTGGACATGAAAGTGAATAAGTTTTGATTTTTGCTCTTCATGTGAAAGGAATGTATATCTTAGTTAAATCTTGGTGTTAAAAGTGAGAGTTAAGGATATAGAGGAAAATTTTCTAATGGATTAGTATTGAATGAATAAGAGATTAAGTTTTAATTATATCTTTCGTGTACGAGAGATTAAACAAAAGTATTAATGAAGGAGAGTATGAATTGAGGATAAATATAACGAAGACTAAGTATGAATTTCGTTATTAAGTTATGAAAGTCATCTAAGGGAAAGTGAATACGAGAAGTATAAAGTGGGATCTTGGGATTATGAAGTAATTATAAGTTCCTGTCTAGTTACGAGTCACGAAATTTCGAGGACGAAATTTTTTTAAGTGGGGTAGTAATGTAACATCCAGATTTTTACGGTTCTTCAATAAAAATAAATATATGTTATATTATTTTAATTGGATTGGTTAAGTATCTGGATAATTATTTTATGTGGTTTGGTTTGAGTAATTTTAATTATTCATTTAAAATGATTTTATTAAAGTATGTTTGCACTGCTTTATTTCAGTACATGCACGCTTACTAGACAATAATATTATGTTATTGTCACTATTAGTTTTTATTTAGAAAATATTTAAATATTATGATAGAAATAAAATTATTTTCACATTTTATCCTATTTAATTTTATACTTGAAAATAAATTGGTTTGACATTAATCAGAGATTAATTTTGGACCGTTGATTTTCTTAGTTGATCAGTTCAGCTATCAATCTCTACCTTATTTTAAATTTTGAAAGTATATAATTGACACTCATTATTTTTAGATCTAAAAGCCAAAAACATATTTATTCTTAGGCTCAATATTTACTACCCATTTGTGTACCTATCACTAAATATTAAGTTAAAAACAGAAATTCTCTCTCCTATTTCTATCTGAAACCCGACCCCTCTCTCTTCCTTTTTTTTTTTTTTTTTCTTCTTATTCCTTCTTTTTCTCTCCCTCTTCACTTCATCTCCCTCCACCTTCATCAACCACCCTCCACCGCCCCTGAGCGCGCCACCGCCCCTGAGATCACCATCCGGCCGTAGCTCAACGTGGGGGACGACGCTAGCACCACGTCTGGCTGCCCCAGCTCGTCGCTCCGCCTCCCCCGGCCTCTGTCACGCCGTGTGAACGGAGCTCTGCCGTGGTAAGCTCCCTACGCCGTCATTAATGGTGGTTCTCCACCCCTTTATGATGTTGAACCTTCTTTTTCTTCTTCCATAAAGTTTAACTCTTGTTTTATTGAATCTATGTTGCTGTCCAAAGCACACCATCGCCCCCTCCGTCGCGTCGCCACCGTGCCGGCCATTACAACAGCCACCATGACCTCTTCTATTGTTATCTGGGGTAAGTACTTCACCATAACCTCTTCTAGTTCAAAACCCCCAAATTTGATTTTAAAACCCCAACTCTTTGATTTCAGATTATAATCTTGAAATTAAACATTGTTTTACGCT